>CM046948.1:71541394-72741394 GCA_025698515.1 Gossypium sturtianum
ACTATCTTGGCCGAATATAGGGGCTAGTGGATCTAAGGTGGCCCGACTTCTTCATTCGGGATTTAGATTATTCGGGGTGACAGTGTGTACATACACACGTATAGCGATTAATGTTGTGTTATATATATATATTTTGTATGTAAATCGCTAGATGTAGATGCGGTTGGTACCTTATGCGGTACAAGTGAGGATCCCAGGAAGTCTCACATTAATGTGAGATTACTTTAATGCTTTTTGGGAAGCATGGCTTATTGATACATGTGATAAATGCATGAGATCTCATGTTAATCTCATTACTGCTAGGGCTACATGAGAGGAGAGGGCGGTGATGTTTACGTCTTGACGAGCACCGGTGTTTTGGTAACACACTGTGACTATATGTCACCAGGAGGTTTGGTACCTCAGGGTTGGCACCTCATAGCGACTTGTCCCCGTGGTTAACACCACCGTGGGTTGGCCTCCCACTTGAGATATGGGATAAATGCGCGGTGATTTGGTATCACACGATGGGTTGGCCCCATCACCCGATTTGTGTCTACGGACACGGTGCTTTGGTAGCACATCGTGACTATACGTCACGGTGGTTTGGCACCACCAAAGTTTTGGTAACACATTGTGACTACGGTCACCGGTGGTTTGGTACCACATGGGGTAGACAAAGCGTTTGGTTGGCTAGGTTGGGCACACGATACTCTGCATATTAATCGTTATATGTTGTGTATGAAATGTTGTTTTTAAGCGGGGAAGGGTTACATCTTGAGTCTTGGTGACTCACCTTCTCCTTTAACATTTTGCAGTGTGCGTAGGTGGCGGTTGGAGCCGGTTGGACTCGAGGTGGCCATGCGGTGGATTTAAATTTATAGACCTTTAAATTTGGTTATTTTTATTTTAGTTTGTAATAAGGCCTCCATAAACTTTATTTGTGTTTTTTTATATGTTGGATATTTACTTTAAATCGTATCATTAAAAAGCGAATTGAAATCACACGTTTTCTTAAATTAACACGAAAATGTTTTATCGTGCCATCGGGCACACTTGTAATTTGTATAATAACCGGACTTAATTAAACTTCCAAATTAAATCTAAGTATAGTTTTGGCAAGATAACCAAAAAGCGAGGGTTTTCAACAAACCTTAAATTGGTTCTAGATGGTGTTCAAAAGTTTTTCTCCGTAGCAAATCAAATTCGATTACGTAATGTTTGGGCCGGGTTTGGGTTGTTACAAAATTGGTATCGAGCCAGTTCAAGCTCTCATTTGTGGGGCCCTGAGGCCCAAAAATGTTTTAGTAGGCCTTTTGAATTGTTTTTGGGTTTTTAAGCGGCATGGCCAGAGTCTCAGGCACCAATCCGCCTGGTAAGTACATCTAAACCTCTTTGTGAATTATATTCTGTAGAAGGGTAGGAAGCATGGAGCATGAGATAGACTTATAGGACTTGGACCTAGGTTTAGACTACTCAAACACACAAACAAGACATAAGACTTAAAGAACTAAACCAACCTATGACTTAGTCAATGAGCTAGGGTGTGGTAACCCACATGCGCATGTCTAGGATTGGATCCGGAAGAGCTTTGGTATTTAAGCGGTCCTCGTGACTCACCTCCTCTTCTTGGCAGTATCCTGCACAGTGCGTAGCTTCGGTTCACCCTAACTCGGAGGGCTCGATGGTGTGGTAACCTGCGTGCGCATGTCTAGAAAGGTTCGGTGAGCTTGGTATTTAAGCGGTCCGCGTGACCCACCTCCTCTTCACTCGAGTGCACAGTGCGTAGCTTTTGGTTCCTACGACCCGGGAGAGGCGCGGTCATGGGCTAAACACAATGATTAAAACCCGAGAAGGGAATTAGCCTTGTTTTTCAAAATAGAAACGAAACAACAAGCCCTAATGTTTTCAAAACTTGTCCAGTAACTCTCTTAAACCCTAGAACATTACTTTTACAACGTTTTCTCGGAAAACTTGACTTGTGAAAAATTACAGAAATACCCTTAGGAGTAAAATTACCAAAATGCCCCTGACCCATAAAATATTAATTCGACGATTTTGCCCAAAAATTTCAACTATTTTACAAATATTCAATAACTTAGCGTTAGAAATCATCAGCGAAATATTTTGGTTCTAGAAAATTACGAAAATACCCCTGTAGGATAAAAGTCGAAAATACCCCTGGGTTAGAAATGGGCAGAAATGTCCGATGAGTGAATAGGTATGGAAAGTATTAAGGAACGGATGCATGAACTTCTTTGTGTGAACTAGGATAGGAAAGCTGAAACATTGTTTGCTCGAAAGAATCTCTGATTAAACCTTATCCATAAAATTTCTTGTAGTAATAAAGTGAAACAAATGCTAACGCATAAAATTTTCTTAATCGAGTTAAAAGCGCGGTAGATAGAATGAGTTCTAGAGGACGTGGGCCAGGCGTGGGCGTGGTAGGGGTAGGATGGCGATTATGCGAACCCCGTCAGTCGGGACAAGGTTCGAGAAAATGAGGTACCATGCCACCACCACCTCCTACTTTTAGAGTGAGGAGCGAGGCGGACCAGGTGGCGAAGTCGATGCGCATAGCCGTGTTGAGTCTTGGAGATGGTGGCTGAAATTCTGGTGGAAATGTAGGAGCTCGAAATCGTCCCGGCGACTCAGTCCTGGGGCGGAGGTATTAAGGTGTGTCGAGTGGCACCAGGTCTGTGAATCATGGCTGAGTCAAGCTGAAAGAATCATGGATGACCTTGACTTTGAGCCGAGGAAGAGAAGGCCGGTGAAAGGCGTGTCGCTTCTAAGGATGAAAGCGTATCGGTGGTGGCTTACGGTTCGAGATGGGGCTACAAGAGATGATTTGACTTGGGAGTATTTGAACCACCTATCGGAAAAAGTATGTGGGCATTAGCTACAGCGCCAGCAGAGGCTTTTAGGATTAGTGCAAGGAACTAAGTCAGTGTCGAATATGGGCGGAATTTCTAAAGTGAGTAGATATCACGAGAGGCATCGTGGCTCTTGAACATGGCCATTGTGTCAGCTTTGAGGGCGGACTCGAGATGATTTAAGGTTCTTGATTGCCCCACGATGGGTTCGTGAGTTCTCATCTCTAGTGGAGAAGGCTAAGGTAGCCAAGGAATCAAGGAGGCGTGAGGCGGAACTATAGTAAGAACAATCGGAAGAGAAGTTTTGGGTCAAATTTGGGTCAGCGGAAGTGCTCGAGAAAAAGGCTAGGCCAAGTGGGCCCAATCGAGTGACAAGGCCCACGCCGCTGTCGGAGGCCGACTCGGTTGCAATCGTGGAAAGACCCATTGGGGAGGTTGTTGGACCAGGTGACAAAGGATGTTTTGAGTGTGGGTCTTTGGAGCATCGCGTCGAGGATGTCCCCGAAACTAGCTAAGAAGCGACGGAGAGAGCGAAGCAAGTGCTCGGAATAGAAATGTAGGACCACGGAGGGTCGTGGTAATGGCGGAGGAAACAACGGTCCTAACAGAGGTCGTGGAACTCAAGGCGGAGGTTCGGGCAACACAGAGAGCTAGGCGGCTGGCTTAGTTTACGCAGCAACAAGGTGTCGCGAAGAAGGTGGCCTTGCCGGATGTCATAACCAGATGCGTTTCTAATTTTTGGTTTTCCTTATGTTGCATTGATTGATGTGGGCTCGGCCTTTCGTACATTGCTAGTGGTGTGGTAGGAACTATGGACCTAAACTCTGAAAGCGCTTCTAGGGAGATGGTGTAGTTAGCCCCTTAGGTCACTCCGTGATCGTAGATAAACTACATAGAGGCGTACCCCTAGAACTTCAGGGGTAGTATTTGTAGGTGATCTAATGGAACTACCGTTTGGGGAGTTCGATTTGATCCTCGGTATGGATTGGTTGGTTAAGTACCAAGCAAGGTTGAATTCTTGTGACCAAGCGCATGGTTCTTAAGGCAGCGGAAGGTGATGAAGTGGTTATGATAGGAGATAGGAGGAATTACCTATCCAACGTAGTGTCTGCCTTGAAGGCCGAAAGGATGGTCAAGAAGGGTTGTGAGGCGTATTTGGTTCAAATCACGGCTTTGGAAGCTAAGGGTTAGTAGTTGGAAAGGTCAGAGCGGTTGGGAATTTCTTTGATGTATTCCCGGAAGAACTTCCGGGTTTGCCTCGGATCGAGAAGTCGAGTCGGTATAGACTTGCTACAGAGGCGGCACCTATGTCCATAGCACCATACCGAATGGCACCAAAGGAATTGGTGGAGCTAAAGGCTCAAATTCGGGAGCTCTTGGATAGAGGGTTTATCGACCAAGTATATCTCAGTGGGGAGCACTGTGTTGTTTGTCAAGAAGAAGGACGGTTCTATGCGGATGTGCATCGACTACACCGTCGATTGAACAAGTTAACGATCAAGAACAAGTATCAGTTGCCTCGGATTGACGACTTGTTTGATCAAGCGAAGGGTGCCTCGGTGTTTTGAAGATAGACCTTAGGTCGAGTTATCACCAATTAAGTGTGAAGGAGGCTGATGTTCACAAAAGCGGCATTAGAACTCGGTATGGGCATTTCGAGTTCTTGGTGATGCCATTCGGTTGACTAATGCACCCGCGGCATTTATGGACTTGATGAATAGAGTATTCCAGCGATGTTGGACCAGATTCGTGCGTGGTGTTCATAGGCGACATATTGGTTTATTCAAAGACGAGGAAGAGGAGCATGACAAGCATTTACGGATAGTTACGCAAGTATTGAGGGGAAGCGATTATATGCCAAATTCGGTAAGTGTGAATTTTGGCTTAGGAAGTGGCTTTCTTAGGTCATGTAGTGTCACCAAGAATCGAGTTGACCCTACGCAAGATTGAAGCAGTATTGGATTGGAAACCGCCTAGGTCGGTGGCGCGAAATCACGAAGTTTTCCAGGGTTTAGCGGTACTATCGGAGATTCGTGGAAGGATTCTCTCTAATAGCAGCGTGCCGTTAACTAAGTTGCTAAGGAAAGGTGTCCCATTTGTATGGATGGGAGAAGCGACAAGAAAGCTTTGATAAGTTAAGGAAGATTTTGTGGAAGCTCGGTTTTGGTGCGACTGAAGCGAGAAAGTTATTCACGATTTATTGTGATGCATCTCACACCGGTTTGGGATGTGTGTTGATGCGAGGATGGGAAGGTAGTAGCCTATGCATCCGTCAATTAAGACCGCATGAGGTTAACTACCCAACTCACGACTTAGAGTTAGCGGCGGTGCGTCTTACGCTCTCAAGATATGGAGACATTACACAGTATGGAGAGAAGTCGATGGTCTACACGGATCACAAAAGCTTGAGGTATCTTCGACTCGAAGGATCTGAATTTGAGACAGCGTCGGTGGATTGAACTACTAAAGGACTATGATTGTTCAATCGAGTACCATCAGGTAGGGCTAATGTAGTAGTAGCGCATTGGCCGGAAGGTGGTGAGCGGACTTAAGAGCAATGTTCGCTCGGTTAAGTGCGTATGATGATGGGAGTCTTTTGGCGGAACTCCAAGTAAAGCCGACTTGGGTTGAGAGAGGTTAAGGAAAAGCGATTAGTGGATGAGGGCTTGGCGCTAAGAGGGTACAAGTTCAAGACGGTGGTTTGGAAGGGTACTGATGCATCTAGTGATGGAGTGCTTTGTTTTCAAGGACAAGTATGTATGCCAAAGGATACGAGAATTAAAGCGAGAAAATTCTCCAAGATGCACATAGCGGCCATACGCTATGCATCTGAGGGGAAGCAAGATGTATGGAGATTTGCGAAACCGATTACGGTGGCTTTGATTGAAGCGTGAGATAACGGAGTTCGTAGGGAAGTGTCGGCGTGTCGGCGCCAGGTTAAGGCCGAACATCGGTCACCATCGGGACTACTTCAACCGATAAAGATCCTCAATGGAAATGGGAGAGGATCACCATGGATTTTGTTAGTGGGCTACCCTTACGCCCACCAAGAAGGATGCGATTTGGGTAATTGTGGATCGCTTTGACTAAATCAGCTCACTTCATGCCGGTGAGAATGGATTACTCACTCCGAAGCTAGCGAAGGCGTATGTGGGTGAAATAGTGAGGTTGCATGGCGTGCGATGTCGATTATCTCGGATAGGGATCCCGATTCACGTCAAGGTTTTGGAAAGCGTTGCATCAAGCTTTGGGTACACGGTTAGATTTCAATACGGCTTTCCATCCACGATCGGCCAGACCCGATCGGAAAGGGTGATCTGATTTTAGAAGACATGCTAAGAGGCTGCGTCTTGGATTTTAGTGGTAGTTGGGAGGAGTACCTACCATTAGCGGAATTAAGCTTATAACAATAGTTATCAGCGAGTATTCAAATGGCTCCATCACGAGGCCCTATATGGGCCGAAAGTGTCGTACTCCTACATGTTGGACGGAGTTGGGAGAAAGACAAGTTACAGGTCCAGACTGGTAACCGAGACGGAAGACAAAGTCAAGGTGATTCGGTCTCGTCTCGAGGAAGCATCGGATAGGCGAAGTCTTATGCCGATCTCAAGCGCAAGGAAATGGAGTATCTTTGTGGGAGACAAAGTCTTTACGAAAGTGTCGCCTTGGAAAAAGGTGTTGAGATTTGGACGGAAGGGAAGTTAAGCCCAAGGTTCATTCCGGCCATATCTTTGTTGTGAAGCGAGTAGGACCAAAGTGGCTTATCGGCTAGAGCTGCCGGCGTGAATCGAGTCGATTCATGGCGTATTTCATGTGTCAATCTTTGAGGCGGTATCGGTCGAGATCCTTCGCACGTTGTGCGATGAGCGAGATTGAGGTGAACTCGGATTTATCTTTTGAGGAAGAACCGGTTCGGTTTGTAGGCCGAGATGTGAAAGTTCTACGAAGGAAGGCGGTGCCTTTAGTGAAAGTGTTATGGCGGAACCACGAGTGGAAGAAGCTACGTGGGAGCCCGAGGAGGTGATGCGGCAAGAATACCCCCATCTCTTTTGATCAAGGAATTTCGAGGACGAAATTTATTTTAAGAGGGGTAGAATCGTAACATCCCAAATATGGGGTTATTTGGAATTTGATTATTTTCTTATTAAGAATCATTGTGATATTATTTATGGAATAATAGAGTTCAATTTAAGGCTTTAAGTTGGCTCGGTTTAATAGAAATTTCGGTTTTTAACTTAAAAGGTAAGGAGCCTTAGCAGAAAGGGTGTTAAAAGAATAAGTGGGGATAATTTGACACTAAAAGCCCTTGGTAAAGTGGCAAAAAGAAGCCCACTTAAGAGCTAGCATGTGACGCCACATCAAGAGGAAGGGAGAGCCTTGGTTGAGTCACAAGGATCCCTCTTTTTGCATTATGGATGGACGGCACATGTGGAGAGTTTTTCTCCTTTAATTCTTTTATTTTGGATAATAAAGGGATTATTATTATAATGATAATAAGAGGATAAAGAAGATATTAGTTGGATTATTATTGGATTAAGAGGATTAATTCAATTAAGTTTGAATTAAATTGAATGGGTGGCTTGGAGCAAAATAAGGTAATGGCCGAATTTTAAACTCCTTGGTGGAGTAGTGTGGACGGCAATGCTACTAGAAGGGTGCCGAATGTCTATAAAAGGAGCAACCTAGCACCATTCTCTTCTTTTTCTTCATTTTGCTACTTGCCGAAATCTCTTAAGCCCTCTTCATTCTTCTTTTATTTTTTTTTCTTCCAACCTCCCAAACCCCTTTAGCCGAAACTTCTATTCCTCTCATCTCCATTATTTTCCTTCCTTCAATAAGCGAATACACCCCCTTGAAGTGCCGAATCTCACACTCCTCCTTGGCGGCGTGGTTGGCCGAATACTAAAGGAAGTATAAGACCACTGCGAGTTAGCTTTCAATCGGTTTGAGGAAGGTAAGAAGGGACATAGCCAATGGTTTTGTTATTCTCTTTTATGATTCTGTCAATTTAAGCATGGGGAAAACAGAGTCCCAAGACTGGGCCCGATAGTTGGCTTATCTTTTGTCTAAACCGAAATGTTGTAGGGACTCGAGATATTTGGAATCAAGGCGATCAAGGCTCCATCTTCTACCAACCGAATTTGGTAAGTGTAGGTAAGGCTTATATTGGTATTTAAAAGCCAAGGCTATGGTTATTAGTGCTATTAATTGACTAAGTGAAGTTTGTAACCAGATTCGCAAGTCGGACGAGACTAGTATTCAAAGCGAGTAGGTAAGGATTCGGGTTCAAGCAATAACCCTAAAAGGATTATTTGGTTTGGCCGAATGGCCCATATCACTAACACTATCTTGGCCGAATATAGGGCTAGTGGATCTAAGGTGGCCGACTTCTTCATTCGGGATTTAGATTATTCGGGGTGACAGTGTGTACATACACACGTATAGCGATTAATGTTGTGTTATATATATATATATTTTGTATGTAAATCATAGATGTAGATGCGGTTGGTACCTTAACAATACAAGTGAGGATCCCGGTAAGTCTCTATTAATGTGAGATTACTTTAATGCTTTTGGGGAAGCATGGCTTATTGATACATGTGATAAATGCATGAGATCTCATTGTTAATCATTTACCTGCTATGGGCTACATGAGAGGAGGGGCGATGATGTTTAGTCTTGTGAGCACCGGTGTTTTAGTAACACACTGTGACTATATGTCACGAGAGGTTTGGTACCTCCAGGGTTGGCACCTCATAGCGACTTGTCCCCGTGGTTAACACCACCGTGTGGTTGGCCCCACTTGAGATATGGGATCGTCCGCGGTGATTTGGTATCACACGATGGGTTGGCCCCATCACCCGATTTGTGTCTCACGGACACCGGTGCTTTGGTAGCACATCGTGACTATCGTCACCATGGTTTGGCACCACCGTGTTTTGGTAACACATTGTGACTACGGTCACCAAAGTGGTTTGGTACCACATGGGGTAGACAAAGGCGTTTGGTTGGCTAGGTTGGGCACCACGATACTCTGCATATTAAGCGTTATATGTTGTGTATGAAATGTTGTTTTTAAACGGGGAAGGGTTACATATCGAGTCTTGGTGACTCACCTTCTCCTTTAACATTTTGCAGGTGACGCGTAGGTGGCGGTTGAGGAGCCGGTTGGACTCGAGGTGGCCATGCAGTGGATTTAAATTTATAGACCTTTAAATTTGGTTATTTTTATTTTGGTTGTAATAAGGCCTCCATAAACTTTATTTGTGTTTTTTTATATGTTGGATATTTACTTTAAATCTTATATCATTAAAAGCGAATTGAAATCACACGTTTTCTTAAATTAACACGAAAATGTTTTATCGTGCCATCGGGCACACTTGTAATTTGTATAATAACCGGACTTAATTAAACTTCCAAATTAAATCTAAGTATAGTTTTGGCAAGATAACCAAAAACGAGGGGTTTTCAACAAACCTTAAATTGGTTCTAGATGGTGTTCAAAAGTTTTTCTCATTAGCAAATCAAATTCGATTAGTAATGTTTGGGCCGGGTTTGGGTTGTTACAGCATAGTAGTCCATACGCTATGTATCTTGGTGGGAGTAAAATGTATCCGGATCTGCGGGAATAGTTTGGTGGCAGTGCGAAACAAGAGGTGACCGATTTGTAAGTAAGTGCTTAACGTGTCGGCAGTGAAGGCGGAACATTAGTTGCCTTCTGGGTTGCTCTGACCGGTGAAAATTCCACTTTGGAAGTGGGAGAGGATAACAATGGACTTTGTTAGTGGGCTACCCTTACGCCTCACGAAGAAAGATTTAGTGTTGGTAATTTTCAATCGGTTGACGAAGTCCGCTCACTTCATCTTGGTTCGGGTTGATTATTCACTCTGATGTTAGCCAAGTTGTATGTGGCGGTAGATCGTGAGGTTGCATGGGGTACCTGTGTCTATCATATCAGACAGAGACCCCATGTTTACATCACGATTCTGGAAGGCGTTGCATCAAGCGTTGGGTACAAGATTGGATTTCATAGTGACGTTTCATCCATGCATCGATGGTCGATGCGAGAGGGTAATCGAGATCTTGGAAGACATGTTGAGAGGTCGTGTTATCGACTTGAGGTAGTTGGGAGGATTTTCTACCGTTGGCAGAATTCACATACAACAATAGTTATCAATCCATCATTAAGATGGCACCTTACGGCGTTGTATGGTCGTAAGTGTCGAACACCTACCGCCGGGCGAGTTGGGTGAGCGGCGATTGTTGGGGCCGGAATTGGTTTGAGAGACGAGGAAAAGGTTAAGTTGATTCGGGCTCGGTTGAAGGAAGCTTAAACGACGAGAAATCTTATGCGAGATCTAAAGCGTAAGGATATAGAATTTGCGATGGGTGATCGGGTTTTTCCTAAAAGTTTCAACGTGGAAGAAGGTTTTAAGGTTTGGGCGGAAGGGCAAGTTGAGCCCCCGTGTTCATCGGTCAGACGAGTGTTGAAACGTGTGGGACCGATGGCGTATCAGTGGAGTTACCTTCGAATTGAGGCGATATACGATATATTCCATGTCTTGATGTTAAGGCACTACCGATCGGATCCATCTCACATAGTGCTTCGTGGAAGAAATCAAGTAAGACTGATTTATCCTTTGAGGAGGAACCAGTTCAGATCTTGGACCAAGATGTTAAACTATTGAGAAGGAAGACGGTTCCGTTGGTTAAAGTGTTACGGCGAAATCAAGGTTCAGAGGAAGCCACGTGGGAGCCGGAGGATGTGATGCGGCAATGATACCCTCACCTCTTTTGATCGAGTAAATTTGAGGCCAAAATTTCTTTAAGGGGTAGAACCAGTAACTTCCGAGAATTAGGGGCTCTGCATTTTATGTTTGCTGTGTGTTGGCATGCTTAGTTTGTTAATTTAGTATGTTTGGGGGTCCCGGGAAGGCTCGGGGTTAAGCTTGAGCCTTGGTGAAAATTTTGTTTTTAGGCTCTTTAGGGAAAGCTGGTTGAGGCGGTCTTATGGGTAATTTCTTGTGTTTGTTGACACAAGAAGAAGTGTGGTGGAGTGGCAAGAAGGCGCCACTTAAGGTGCGAGTGAGTAGCGCGTCACAAGGGAGCGACAAGGGAAGGAGTTAGAGTCTCGTCAACGACATTCGGGAGCTTTATTTTTTGTGCTTAGGGAGCTAAGGAAGTGGCTTTATTTGGACTCTCCAAGGTTGTTGGTTCAATGAGTCAAGCCATTTGAATGGTTGGCCATGAGGTGTTTGTGGGTGTAACATCCAAAAATAGGGGTTATTTGTGATTGAATTATTTTTCTTGTATTTGAATTTCTGTGATATTATGCGTGATGATATAAGGCTTAATTAGGGGTCTTGAGTAAGCTCGGTTTAGTAGAATAATTCTTAGTATGGCTTATTTAAAGAAGAGGATTAAATGAGCTTAGCACTTAAGTTAATTTAAGTAGCAATAAGTGACAAGATGAGTGCATGGCAAGTTGGTAATGGCGCATGGAGTTTAGCTTGAGGGGAGAGGTTCGAATCCCTTAAATAGCATTGGGACAACTTTTATTTTTGCTTTGGTATGGTAAGTGTCGGCCAAGGATAATTAAGGTAAGGGTTGACCATGTTATTCTTGGTTAGTAGACTATAGGTTTAAGGCAAGTGTTAACATATGGAAGGGAATCAAGTAATTAAGGAAAATATGGAGACATGGGGCTAGTATCAAGGATTATGTTTTGGAAACAAAATCATGGCCTTTATGCCATGAACTTGGGCTGACAATGTGGCTAAGGGGAGTTTTGGCCGAATATGCTAGTGTTGGTAAGGCTTAGGAAGATTTTTGGTCATTTCTTTCTTTTGGTGCAAATGTTGCAAAACAATTCTCTCTCAAACTCTTTTCTTTCTAGCCGAATTTTACCATTTGCTAAGATTAATACTTTTTGACCATTTGGTCATTTTTGGCTCATTTTCTATTTCTCCTTTTCATTCTCTCAAAACCGAAACTTGAGTATTTTCTTCAACCATTGCAGAAACACTTATCTCTTTTGTCCATTTTCTTCTTTCTTTCTTAGCCGAATCTCCTATACCATAATATTCTATCTATTTCTTTCTTTTCTCTTCTCAAAAGCACTTAGCAGAACTATTAGTTCACTTTCTTACTTCATCTTTTTCCATACAAGTTGAACCTTGGTTGATTGTGTTGAACAAATCATAGCCGAATCCACTCTCTTGGGTACACCGAATTTTCTTCTCCTATCTTGATCAACTTTGGCCGAATATTGAAGGTAAGATAGTTATCATCGGGACTTCTCTAGAAATTGGTTTTGGTAAGGTGGTAAGGTTTATTTCAAGGATTATTATTTTAAGTTTCGTTTAAGCCCAGAAGGCTAATAAACCTTATTGATGATGGTTGATTGTAGGGAAGTGAGGCCGATTCTTTTAGGAGTGTGTTGGATAAGTGTTCAAGGCTTTGGGTAAGATTTTAGGTTCACAAGGAACCCTTCTCAATTATTTTGGTTTGGCCGAATAGGCCATGGTTCTAATATTCATTTTGGCCGAATATAGAGGCAAGAATACTTGTGTGGCCGATTTGTCTATTCGGGATTTAGAACTCTTTTTGGTGCAGTGTGTATACATACACATCTTATAACTTTTAATATGCTAAGTGTTATTTTATGCCTAAACGTTTTGTGTAGATATGGATGTAATACCTTCATGGTGTTAACAAGGATTTGGGTAAGTTCTTATTACTATGTGATTTTATTTGATGCTTTTGGGAAGCATGACACATTTGGTATGTGTATTATTTGATATATGGCTTATGATAAATCGATTGGATGTTGTTAAATAAATCTATCAACATGATTTGTGGTACATGCATATAAATGATTGTTATGGGTTGATGAGAGGAGAAGCGGCGTGATATTCGTGTCGCGGACACGATGTTTTAGTAACACATCGTGACTACGGTCACCAGAGGTTTGGTACCTCCGGAGGTTTGGCACCTCATAGCGACTTGTCCCCGTGGTTAATACCACCGTGGGTTGGCCCCACTTTGAGATATGGGATTGTGCGCGGTGATTTGGTATCACCACGATGGGTTGGCCCCATCATCTATTTGTGACTTCGGTCACGGTGTTTTAGTAACACAATTGTGTCTTGGACACCGAGAGATTTGGTATCTCCGGTGATTTGGTATCACATTTGTGACTATCGTCACCGATGGTTTAGCACCACCAGTGGTTTGGTACCACAAGGGGTAGAAAAGGCGTATGGATGGTTAGGTTGGGTGCATTTAAACTTATGCATGTTAATTGGTTATGATTTGTGTATGTTTTTGCACTAAACCAGGAAGGGTTACACATTGAGTCTTGGTGACTCACCTTCTCCTTTAATTTTTCAGGTGATTCGTAGACCACGGGTGAGCCGGATGGACTCGAGGTGGCCATGCAAAGGAGATTTTTAATAAATGAATTTTGGATTTTATTTATCTTTCTATTTGGTTTATGTTGCTTATTTGTAATAAGGCCTCCTAGTATGATTTCATTATTGCTTTGCGTGTTTGAATGTTTGGTTTAAACTACTTGATGATGTTAAAACAGTTGCACATGTTTTTCTCAAATTAAGCGCAAAATGTTTTAAAGTACCATCGGGTACATTCGAAATTTGTAAACAACTCGACTCAGCAAATATTTTAAGTTTGGTTTTTAACAAAGAAAATTTAAATTGAAAGGCATTTCGACTAATTTCAAAATCGGTTTTAAAATGATTTTCAAAATCTTTTCTCTGTAGCAAACCAAATTCGGTCATATTGTTTGGGCCGGGTTTGGGGTGTTACAAAATTGGTATCAGAGCCAAGTTCAAAGCTCGGCTGTGGGGGCCCAAGACCCAAAAATGTTTTGGTAGGCCTTTTTGAAAAAATTTTGGTTTTTAATAAGCATGGCACCGAGTCTCCGGCACCAACCTGCCCAAGTAAGTATCTCTGATTTTTTGTATGAATTATATTCTGTAGAAGGGTAGGAAGCATGGGACGTAGATAGTGATAGTATTTTAAACTTTAGGACTAGTTTACCCCAAATAAAGACATAAGACTTTAAAAGCCTAATTAAACCAACCTACGACCAAGTCACCGAGTTAGGGTGTGGTAACCTTGGTGCGCATGTCTAGGATTGGATCCGGAAGAGCTTGGTACTTAAGCGGTCCTCGTGACTCACCTCCTCTTCATGGGATTCCTACAGTGCGTAGCTTCGGTTCACCCTAACCAAGAGGACTCGGTCATGGGCAAAATCCTAAATAAAACCCGAAAGGGATTAGCCATATTTCAAGGAAAACTTCGGTTTTAAAATCATTAAATTATTTTTTTAGATGGTAGGACAAATTTATCTTCGAAAATTTTCAAAATATTCTTGATAGACAAAATTACCAAAATACCCTTTAGGAAAAATGACGAAAATACACAGGTTAGAAATCAGACGATAATGCCCGAAGAGTGCATAAGTATGAAAGGTATAGGGAATGGATGTATTATTTGGTGTAAACCAAGATAGAAGACTTAAAACCTTGTTTGATCGAAAGAATCTCTATTAAACTCTTTTCATAAAATTTCTTCGCGGATAATCAAGTGAAACATGTACTAATTCATAAAAATTTCCTAATCAGTTAAAGCGCGATAGTTAGAATGAGCTTTAGAGGACATGGCCGTCGTGGACGAGGAAGGGGTAGGATGGCCGTATCAGAACCTGTCGGGTCGGGTCAAGGATCTGAGAATGAGATACCGCCACCACCACCCCCAACCTTTGGTGTCAAGAGCGAGGATCGGGCCGGGTGACGCTATGTCACAAGCGATGCTACGGGTTTTGGAAAGGGTAGCTGGAATTGGTGGAGGTGGAGGAGCTCGGAAGTCGGTTCTGAGAGACTTGAGCTAACGGAGCTGAATTTTTCCGAGGTGTGTGCAGTGTGGCGCCCAATACGGTGAGTATTGGTGGAATCGACCGAAAGAATCATGGATGAAATAGATTTGACAAATGAGGAGAAACTGAAAGGAGCGGTGTCGCTTCTCAAGGATGAGTCATATCGATGGTGGCTCACGGTCCGAGATGGTGCTACGGCAGATGATCTCACTTGGGAGTACTTCAAAGGCGCATACCGGAAGAAGTATGTTGGATCAAGCTACATTGGCGCTCAAAGGAAAGCTTTTACAGGGTTAGTGCAAGGGAATAAGTGCATCACGGAGTATGAAGCGGAATTCCTAAAATTTGAGTCGTTATGCTCGGGGAATAGTGGCATCGGAACATGATCGTTGTGTTCGTTTTGAAGACGGACTTAGAGACGAGTTAAGGTGCTGATTGCTCCACAAAGAAGAACGTGAGTTTGCTTGTCTTGGTGGAGAAGGCCAAGGTAGCCAGAAGGAATCAAGGAGTCCGCGAGGCAAAATTATGATAGGAACAAGTCAAGAGAGGCTTTGGATCGTGCAGGTCGGTGGTAATGTTCGAGAAAAGATTTAGGCAGAGTGGGTCAAATCGGGCGAGGAGGTCCACAAATGCTAATCAAAGATCGGCCCAGTGTAACCGTTGTGGAAAGTTTCATTGGGGTGAATGTTGGACCGGAGGAAAGGTATTTTTTCGAGTGTGGTTAGCTAGAACATCATGTGAGGGACTGCTGCGTAAAGCAAGCTAGGAATCGATCGAAGGTCAAGGTCGTGCCAGATTCGAGAAGGAGGGACCAGCACCCGCAGAGAGGTCGTGGTTATGGTAGAGGTGGTTATGGCTCTAGTGGAGGTCGCGGGCGGTAGGCGAGAGGTATTGGCAACACGGAGGCTAGGCGGCTGGTTTGGTGTATCTTTGCGGCGTCGTGAGGAAGGAGACGCACCGGGGCGTCATAACCGATGCGTTTTTAATTTTGGTGTTCCATATCGCCTTGATAGATGTGGGTTCGACGCAC
Organism: Gossypium sturtianum; assembly: GCA_025698515.1. NCBI lineage: Eukaryota > Viridiplantae > Streptophyta > Magnoliopsida > Malvales > Malvaceae > Gossypium > Gossypium sturtianum. The sequence continues at coordinate 71,557,176 of CM046948.1, forward strand.
TCTTACGTTGCTAGTAGTATAGTTGAGACCATGAGTTTAGTTCAGGACCGCTTCTAAGAGGATGGTATGCACTTAGTCCTTTAGGTCACTCTGTAGAAGTAGATAAGGCAGTATAGAGATATACCCCTAGAACTCCAAGGGGTAGTGTTTGTAGCCGATCCGATGGAACTATGGTTTGAGGAGTTCGATCGATTCTTGGGATGGACTGGTTGGTCAAGTACCAAGCAAGTTTGGATTGTGCCGCTAAAGCGCATGGTTTTGAAGACGGTTGAAGGTGAAGAAGTGGTCATGATAGGTAATAGGAGAGATTATCTATCCAACGTGGTATCTGCGTTGAAAGCGATAAAGATGGTCAAGAAGAGTGTGAGGCGTTCGTAGTTCATGTGTGTGCTTTGGAAGCTAAGGAGTCTTCTGTGGGAAATGTTCAAATCGTAAAGGAATTTGCTGACGTATTTCTGAAGAACTTCCGGATTGCCTCGGATCGTGAAGTCGAATTTGGTATAGATCTGTTTACACCGGATGGCGCCGGTGTCTATAGCTCCATATAGGATGGCAATCAGGAATTGTTGGAATTGAAGGCTCGGATACAAGAGTTGTTGGATCGAGGTTTCATTCGACCAAGTGTTTCACCTTGGGAGCGCCCGGTACTTTTTGTCAAGAAGAAGGATGGTGCGATGCGGATGTGTATAGACTACCGCCGATTGAATAAGTGACGATTAAAAACAAGTATCCTTTGCCGAGGATAGATGACTTGTTTGATCATTTGAAAGAAAGGGGCGCGTTTTCTCTAAGATTGATTTAAGGTCCGGATATCATCAACTGAAGGTGAAAGAGGTGATATCCATAAGACGGCATTTCGTGCTCGGTATGGACACTACGAGTTCTGGTGATGCCGTTTGGTTTGACTAATGCACCAAAGACTTTCATGGACATGATGAATAGAGTATTTCAACAGTTTTGGATCGATTTGTTGTGGTCTTTATAGATGATATTTTGGTGTATTCGAAGTCGAAGAGGAGCATGATGCGCATTTGCGAGTGGTGTTGCGGTCGAGGAAAAGCAATTGTATCACGCGAAATTTAGTAAGTCGCAGTGCGGCTTAAAAGTGACCTTCTTGGGTCACGTTGTTTCATTGAGGGGATTAGAGTGGATCCTCGAAAGATTGAGGCGATGTTAGATTGGAAGCCGCCTAAATCTGTGGTGAAATTCGAGTTTTCTAGGTCTGGCGGGGTATTACCAAGATTTGTGGAAGGATTTTCTTTGATTCTTTGCACCGATGACCAAGTTGTTGAGAAAGGAGTTCCATTTGTGTGGACCAAGGAGCGACAAGAAAGTTTCGACAAATTGAAGAAGATTACATTGAAGCTTGATTTTGATTCAACTTTGAGGCGAGCAAGGAATTCACGGTTTATTGCGATGCATCACATATTGGTTTGGGATGCGTGTTGATGCAAGAAGGGGAAGGTAGTGGCTTATGCATCTCGTGATTGAGACCACATGAGGCTAATTATCCGACTCATGACACAGGTTAGCGGTGTAGTCTTCGCTTTGAAGATATGGAGGTACTATTTGTGCGGAGAGAAGTCGATAGTTTATACGGATCACAAGAGTCTTAAGTATCTCTTGACTCGTAAGGATTTGAATTTGAGGCGGCGTAGATGGATTGAGTCATTGAAGGACTACGATCGCTCGATCGAGTATCATCTGGTAAGGCTAACGTGGTGGCGGATCGTTGAGTCGTAAGGTTGTATCGGATTTAAGATCGATGTTTGCTCGACTTAGTCCGTTCGATGATGGGAGTCTTTTGGCGTAATTGCAAGTCAAGCCGACTTGGTTGGACCAGTTAAGGAGAAGCGGTTAGAGGATGATGGTTTGAATGATCGGAGGTTGCAAGTCGAAATGGTGGATTAGAGGATTTTAGTCATCCCGGTGATGGAGTTTTGTGCTTTAAAGGAAGAGCTTGTATGCCTAAGGATGTGGAGTTGAGACAGAGGATTCTTCGGGGCGCATTATAGCGACCCATATGCTATGCATCCCGGAGGTAGCAAGATGTATCGGGATTTGAGAGAGCAATTTTGGTGGCAGTGCGAACGGGAAGTGGCGAGTTCGTGGGTAAGTGTCCGACGTGTCAACAAGTCAAGGCCGAACATCGATTGCCATCCGGTTTACTTCAGTAGGTGAAGATTCCTCGATGGAAGTGGGAGAGAATCACCATGGACTTTGTCGATGGATTACCTCTTACGCCTAGCAAGAAGAATTCGATTTGGGTGATTGTGGATCGTCGACTAAATCAGCGCATTTCATACACATAAGGGTAGATTATTCGCCGCAGGTTAGCTAAGTTATATGTAGCCGAGATAGTGAGATTGCATGGTGTGCCAAGATATCGATTATCTCGGATAGGGATCCGAGGTTTACATCGAGGTTTTGGAGCGCGTTGCATCAAGCTTTGGGTGCGAGATTGGACTTCAAAGACGACTTTTCATCCGCAATCCGACGGACAATCGGAGAGAGTGATTCAGATCTTAGAAGATATGCTCGAGAGGTTGTGTTCGGACTTGATGGCGGTTGGGAGGAGTATCTCTCACATGGAATTCGCTTATAACAATAGTTATCAAGCGAGTATCCAAATGGCTCCATATGAAGCAAACTTGTATGGGCGAAAATGCCGTACTCCTACGTGTTGGGCGGAACTAGGTGAACGACATGTCTTAGGTCCGAATGGTGACTGAAGGCGAGGACAAAGTTAAGGTAATTCGGGCTCGTCTCAAGGAAGCATCGGATAGGCAAAAGTCTTACGCCGATCTCAAGCGCAAGGAGATGGAATACGAGGTAGGAGATAAAGTCTTTCTCAAGGTGTCGCCTTGGAAAAAGGTGTTGCGCTTTGGGCAAAAAGGAAATTAAGTCCAAGGTTCATCGGCCCATATATCGTGTTGAAGCGAGTAGGACCAGTAGCTTATCGGCTCGAATCGCCAAAGTGAGAGTTGAGTCGATTCACGATGTCTTCCATGTGTCGATGCTTAGACGGTATAGGTCGAGATCCATCGCACATCGTGCGATGCGCAGATTGAGGTTAACTCCGACTTATCATTCGAGGAGGAACCGGTTCGATTTTTAGATCGTGATGTCAAGGTGTTGCGTAGAAAGTCGGTACCCTTTAGTGAAAGTGCTATGGCGAAACCATGGTACTGCGGAGGAAGCGGCGTGGGAACTGAGGAGGTGATGCGGCGAATACCCTCACCTTTTCGATCGGGTAATTTGAGGTCGAAATTATTTTAAGAGGTAGAACTGTAACATCCCAAAATAGGGGTTATTTGTGATTGAATTATTTTTCTTGTATTTGAATTTACGTGATATTATGCGTGATGATATAAGGCTTAATTAGGGGTCTTGAGTAAGCTCGGTTTAGTAGAATAATTCTTAGTATGGCTTATTTAAAGAAGAGGATTAAATGAGCTTAGCACTTAAGTTAATTTAAGTAGCAATAAGTGACAAGATGAGTGCATGGCAAGTTGGTAATGGCGCATGGAGTTTAGCTTGAGGGGAGAGGTTCGAATCCCTTAAATAGCATTGGGACAACTTTTATTTTTGCTTTGGTATGGTAAGTGTCGGCCAAGGATAATTAAGGTAAGGGTTGACCATGTTATTCTTGGTTAGTAGACTATAGGTTTAAGGCAAGTGTTAACATATGGAAGGGAATCAAGTAATTAAGGAAAATATGGAGACATGGGGCTAGTATCAAGGATTATGTTTTGGAAACAAAATCATGGCCTTTATGCCATGAACTTGGACGGCAATGTGGCTAAGGGGGGAGTTTTGGCCGAATATGCTAGTGTTGGTAAGGCTTAGGAAGATTTTTGGTCATTTCTTTCTTTTGGTGCAAATGTTGCAAAACAATTCTCTCTCAAACTCTTTTCTTTCTAGCCGAATTTTACCATTTGCTAAGATTAATACTTTTTGACCATTTGGTCATTTTTGGCTCATTTTCTATTTCTCCTTTTCATTCTCTCAAAACCGAAACTTGAGTATTTTCTTCAACCATTGCCGAAACACTTATCTCTTTTGTCCATTTTCTTCTTTCTTTCTTAGCCGAATCTCCTATACCATAATATTCTATCTATTTCTTTCTTTTCTCTTCTCAAAAGCACTTAGCCGAAACTATTAGTTCACTTTCTTACTTCATCTTTTTCCATACAAGTTGAACCTTGGTTGATTGTGTTGAACAAATCATAGCCGAATCCACTCTCTTGGGTACACCGAATCTTCTTCTCCTATCTTGATCAACTTTGGCCGAATATTGAAGGTAAGATAGTTATCATCGGGACTTCTCTAGAAATTGGTTTTGGTAAGGTGGTAAGGTTTATTTCAAGGATTATTATTTTAAGTTTCGTTTAAGCCAAGGCTAATAAACCTTATTGATGATGGTTGATTGTAGGGAAGTGAGGCCGATTCTTTTAGGAGTGTGTTGGATAAGTGTTCAAGGCTTTGGGTAAGATTTTAGGTTCACAAGGAACCCTTCTCAATTATTTTGGTTTGGCCGAATAGGCCATGGTTCTAATATTCATTTTTGGCGAATATAGGGGCAAGAATACTTGTGTGGCCGATTTGTCTATTCGGGATTTAGAACTCTTTTTGGTGCAGTGTGTATACATACACATCTTATAACTTTTAATATGCTAAGTGTTATTTTATGCCAAAAACGTTTTGTGTAGATATGGATGTAATACCTTCATGGTGTTAACAAGGATTTGGGTAAGTTCTTATTACTATGTGATTTTATTTGATGCTTTTGGGAAGCATGACACATTTGGTATGTGTATTATTTGATATATGGCTTATGATAAATCGATTGGATGTTGTTAAATAAATCTATCAACATGATTTGTGGTACATGCATATAAATGATTGTTATGGGTTGATGAGAGGAGGGGCGGTGATATTCGTGTCGACGGACACCAAAGTTTTGGTAACACATCGTGACTACGGTCACCAGAGGTTTGGTACCTCCGCAGGTTTGGCACCTCATAGCGACTTGTCCACCGTGGTTAATACCACCGTGGGTTGGCCCCACTTTGAGATATGGGATTGTCCGCGCGGTGATTTGGTATCACACGATGGGTTGGCCCCATCATCTATTTGTGACTTCGGTCACCAGTGTTTTGGTAACACAATTGTGTCTTCGGACACGTGAGATTTGGTATCTCCGTGATTTGGTATCACATTTGTTACTATATCGTCACGGTGGTTTGGCACCACCAGTGGTTTGGTACCACAAGGGGTAGAAAAAGGCGTATGGATGGTTAGGTTGGGTGCATTTAAACTTATGCATGTTAATTGGTTATGATTTGTGTATGTTTTTGCACTAAACCGGGGAAGGGTTACACATTGAGTCTTGGTGACTCACCTTCTCCTTTAATTTTTCAGTGATTCGTAGACCACGGGTGAGGAGCCGGATGGACTCGAGGTGGCCATGCAAATGGAGATTTTTAATAAATGAATTTTGGATTTTATTTATCTTTCTATTTGGTTTATGTTGCTTATTTGTAATAAGGCCTCCTAGTATGATTTCATTATTGCTGCGTGTTTGAATGTTTGGTTTAAACTACTTGATGATGTTAAAACGGTTGCACATGTTTTTCTCAAATTAAACGCAAAATGTTTTAAAGTACCATCGGGTACATTCGAAATTTGTAAACAACTCGACTCAGCAAATATTTTAAGTTTGGTTTTTAACAAAGAAAATTTAAATTGAAAGGCATTTCGACTAATTTCAAAATCGGTTTTAAAATGATTTTCAAAATCTTTTCTCTGTAGCAAACCAAATTCGGTCATATTGTTTGGGCCGGGTTTGGGGTGTTACAGTGGGATTTGAACAGGTCAACAAGTTTGAATGGGAGAAGGAGAGTGAAAGTAGGAGGGAATCATGGGATTTGATGTTGGTGGAAGTGGTTGGCTGAATGTGGGGATTGTGGGAAGGAGTAATTCGGCTAGGGGGCTTGAGGAAGCATTTTTGGGTTAGCTACTTGAGGTGTGCCGAATTTTCCTAGTGCATCTAAGGTCTTTTCGTGTGGAATTCTTTTTGGTTCTTCCTAACCTCTTTTCATCTCTTTTCATTTTTGGGTTGTCAACCTTTTCCATTTGTGCATTACTTTTCTTCAAGGTTACCAAAGTCACTTTGGCCGAATCTCTCCTCCTTATTCATCCAACTTTTTCTTCTTTGTCTACACTTTTCTCCAAAGCCGAAACCTTCTTCTTCACCTTGTCTTCTTGCACTTTACTTTCTTTTCTCCTCTGACCGAAGCTTACTCCTTATCATCCTCTCTTTGTGTTTCGTCCTACATCTTTCATCATAACCGAATCTCCATCTCTCCTTTCTATTTCTCTAGTAAACCGACACTCCTACTCTTCTCAGTTCTTGGCTAGTTTTCACCATATCTGAATCTTCTTGTGTGCCAATCGGTATCTCTACTCAAGGTAAGGTTCTTTCTTTTATTTTCTTTTGGACAATCTCTTCTTTCTTTCTTTTTAAGAGGAAGTTGAATCTCTCCTTGAGTCAGCTAAGTCTTTTCTTTCCATCTTATGCTTTAAGCTAAATCTCAGAAAGCAAGGTGCTTGTGACTGCTGAAGGTTCTCTTCGATCAGAGTTCGTTTGTGCAAGGTAATCGAAGATTCTATCACCCTTCTTTGTGTTTTCAGTCCTATGTGGGGTCATAGCCGAAGTGGCTATTGTTGTCTCTTTTAGAAGTCGCGGCTAACCCTTTTAACTTTCTTTCAACATGGCATGATTGCTCTGAAATAAAGTGGATAGCCTAATCTCTTCAGCCGACTTTAGGAGTCTCTCTTAGACCGTAGCCAGCCTGGTGTGGTGTGACTTCTTGATAACCAAGGTAAGGGATTATCTTCTCAGATTCCTTAGTTAGTATTCTCCTTTGTGTTTTGGTTGCCTTAATCAACATTTCCTTAATAGACAATCGATGTCTCTCTGACATCTGATCAAGTCTGCTTCATGGATGCAAGAAGCGATCAAGCTGAGGTAGAGAGTGTATCCGTAATCCCTACTCCTAAGTTTAAAAGGCGTGCTGTGTCGGCGGTTCTGGATTTTTTGCCGGGCTGTGGTAGAGAGCCGACGTCTGCCTGGGATAGGCAAATAGCTATTGTCCCTGCTAGTGAAAGCGTCGACGTAGAGAGTTTAGTGTTACACGTTATCAATTGTGTAATTCTCACACTTTGTTTGTTAAAATTACGTTATTAACTGAGTTGGCTGAAAGCCGGAATGACTGTTTAGGCAGTCGAGATACCCTCGTGGGTAAGGTTGGTGACACCGGGTAAGTATCTATACTGTTCTACTTTTGAATATAGGAATGTATGATATAATTCACCACTGTGCTTTGGGAGCATGTTTGCATTCATCTCAGTATGTAACATGTGCATGGGCTTGGGGTATGATGTGAAGAGGGGAAATGTGATTCTAAGACTGTCACCAGTGGTTTGGTACCACACGTGGGTTGGCCCCACATAATTTTATCCAGTGACTATGTCTTAGTGGTTTGGTACCACAGTGGTTTGGCACCACATATATTATTTCCGTGACTCGTCCCAGTGGTTTTGTACCACAGTGGGTTGGCCCCACATATATTCATCAGGGATTGTCACCAGTGGTTTGGTACCATAAGTGGGTTGGCCCCACATATATTATAATTTGTGACTCTGTCACAAGTGGTTTGGAACCACCAGTGGTTTGGTACCACAGTGGCTTGGTGCCACAGGCGTTTGGATGATTCAGGTGTGTAGAGGATGGAAAACTAGGTTGGGCTGGGCTGCATTACATACATGTGATATATGCTATATTGAGTTGGCTAAGGCCCAATGTGCATCTGAGGGCTTAAGGCCCGATTGTGTTATAAGGGGAATTACACACTGAGTCTCGATGACTCACCCCTCTACTAAATTTGCAGGTAATCGATAGATCGCGAATTTGGAGCCGAGGCAGACTCGAGGTGGCCATGCAGTATTTTCTAGTAATTTCGTCTTCTTTATTTTGAATTTTCACTATTAAGTTTGGGTTTTGGTATTGTAATAAGGCCACTTTATCTTTAATTTGGGTTTTGTTATAATGTTAATATCGCATGTCTAATAGACTAAAGAAGATGGAGTTTTTCTGCAATTTAAAACTTTGAACAAGGGTTTTCAAATGGCTAACGAAAGATGGATATCGAGTAACAAATTGATTCAGAGATTTTGCTTAAAAACCGCAACATCGTTTTCAACTGGCAAGTTTAAATGGAATTTCTTAAAATTTAATTTTCGACAAATGAACCTGACTTTGAAATTCGGACTAAGTTAAACAATTACTTCAAATTTTCGCTAAGGGTACAAAAATGAAACGCAAAGTTTTTCCAACCCATGATATTTTGTTAGTTTTCCCAAATTTCCTTTCCTGTAGCATACCAAATTTAGTCGTAGCGTATTGACTGAGTTTGGGGTGTTACAGCTATGATTTTGTCATAGAACCTTTACCAACGATATGGGCTTCCTCCTCAAAACCTTAATATCTCGATCCAAAATCTGAACATGCTCCTCTTCAAAAGTCGAATTCGATCTAACCTCGATCACCTCAACTGAGACAGCGTGAGATGGATTAGACCGATACCACTGCAACATCAAGACGTGAAACACATTATGGATATGATCTAACTCTAGAGGTAACTGTAACTGATAAGAAACAGGTCCTACACGCTTTAGAATTTGGTACGGCCCAATGAACGTAGGGCTCAACTTGCCCTCATGACTGAACCGCAAAACTTTCATCCATGGAGATACGTTAAGGAATACAACGTCACCCACAGTGTACTCGATATCCCTCCTTTTCAGATCCGCATAGGACTTCTGTCTGTCAGAAGCCGCCTTCAGACGATCCCGAATCAATCTAACCTTACTTTCAGTCTTAGAAACCAACTCAGGACCCAAAACTATCACTCACCCAACTCAGTCCAACATAGTGGAGTACGACACTTACGACCATACAGAGCCTCGTAAGGTGCTGATGTAATCCCAGCCGCATCATGTTTTGATACAACTCGACGACACCGGGATTGGCCTAAACACAATGGGCCCAAGTGCAAAATGAAGCTTAATTTTAGCTCAATGAGCTCAATCTTAGTTTTCCCCAGCTTATCTAGCTCGCTCCTAGCTCATTGAGCTCGATTCTATCTCATTTTAATTTATGCATTTTAGTTGCTGGAATAAAACATTAATTATGATTTAGTTATTTTTTAGTTAATTATATTTGAGTCTTAAATATGTCTTAAGTCTATTAATGCATGTTAATTAGTACAACATTTTAATGTGTCTTAAGTTTAATTAATAAGTTATAATAAGTACAGCTTTTTAATGTGTCTTAGATTAAGATATTTAATTGTGTCTAAAGTTTAAAAAAATTAAATGGTGTCTAAATTGTATCTTAATGTTGCATTTAACCGAGTATTAATTTGTCTTGTAGGATTGTGAATGGACGACACTAAAGGTGTTCACATTGGCTGCTGCTAGGAAGCTTCCTTTGGCTGTTAGTATGGTAAAATTATGAGCTGAACACAACCTCCCAAGAGCCATTTCGGCTTCAGCAAGGCATCAAGTGTTTTCACACTTGTTCTTTCAGCTGAATAATCATGTTCACACCTTTGTGGCCATCCAATTTTGTGTGTACAAACATAAATGGCTACTCAAATTTAGCTGATCATTTGGATGATCATTCATGCGCCCAAGGTGCCTTTATGAGCTGCATGACCATTCAGTTTTTCAAGGCAGCATCTTAGCTTGTTCACACCAACTTGACAGATCACTTTCCAAGCTAATTTAGCTCCTTCATGAACTTATTTAAAATCAGCTGATTGGAATTATCAATGGAAAAGGCTGCTGGCATCACCAAGGTGTAGAATACTTCAAGAGATGTGTTGAAGAGCACAATAGTTATTTTCAGCTTAATCAAGCTGAATTAAAGCTGACCATTTAGCTTACTTAGTGTCCATTTGACTAGCTATTGTTTGAGCTATAAATATGAATCTCATTTGATGTAAATTAGACTTTTGATACTTTTATGAATGTTTATAACATTTGTGAGTTATTCAACTCTCTTATTTTGTTTAAGAACTTATCACTCAATTCCGAGTGTGGCGTTCACCCCATTGGTACCTTTGGTTCCTATCTTTGTAGATAGCGGGTCAAGGTCCTATCTGTAACACCCCTAACCCATATCCGTCGCCGTATTAGAGTTACGAGGCATTTTCGAACAATACACAACTTTCAAACAATTATGAATACATACATGTCATATTCGCATAAATAAAACAAATGGCTGTTTAAATAATGAACATACACTATTAATCACAAAACAAATACAATTCACTTGCATATAATTATATTATTACTTAAACAATTTTGCCTCAAATCCATACAAAATTATATGCATCCAAAATATAAGCATGAATCATGTACTCATCACATCAAATTTGAACCATTCAATCATAAAATATAAATATATATACATTGCCATTCACTTTATCCTCAATTCGGCTAACCATTTAAAAACTATAAAAGCTAAACCTAAAACTTTCATTACACATTTAACTAACATTTCTCGAATTAGCATATACATTGTCTATTAACTTTGAGCACATTTTAAAGACAATTATACATCATTTATAAAACAAAAACATACATATTTTCTTATTATTAGCTTGCGCATATATATATACATCAATTGAACCAATGCCATAAATCCATATAAAACATATCATCTTACACTTATTAAGACACATCAATATTACTCACATGTACAAATCAAATATTTATCAAATACATCATAAGCTTATATAACATGTTTATAACTTAATTAGTACATAACTACCTTAACCAGCATATGCGCAAGTTAAAAATCAACAACCCATTATTCACCATTCATTGACCAAACATGTAAATAACTTTGGTAACAATTCATAAGACCGAATATACATTAATACTATTTATTAAATAGATACTAATTTATTTCATGAAAAATCAGCAACCAAAAGTAACCTCATAATTTGTACAATATATAACCATTAAATCATAAGCCAAAATAAACCATTTCCTATTCAAATCATATCAATTCATATAATAAAATCATACATATCATTTCACATTTTCCAAACTCAAATTCATATACTCATTTATAGCATAAAACACACTTCTAACATAGGTTTAAATCATGACTGAATATACACATGTTCTTCCATATCTTATAACCGAACTTAACTATCATTTCATCTATAATATACTTAGTATTTTACCCATTTATTCAACCCACATTTCAAGACCTTAACACCAAGCATAATCCGAATATATATCACATACATATGAAATACATATTACTTTCGATACAAACTTAATCCATGACTAAATTCAGACATATCATTAGCAAAGCATACCAAACAAATCTCACTTAATATACCATGACCGAATCTAAATAACTCAAGCATTAAATATATCCATTATATCAAAAGCATTGAAACTAAGCTTAACCAAAAAAAATAAGCCATTTTCGCATGGATCATAATTACATATCCCAAGATCAAACATTTTAACTAGACTATACATGCCATAAGTTCAAATTCAAACTTAACAAAATACCGAAAAGAGTCGTGATACGACCTTAGCCCAGGAAGTCTCTACTGAATCCATTAAGCTGCCACAAGGGCCTATAACTAGGTCATGAGCTAAGAAATTTAAAGATGCATTGGCAAGCTATGTGGATCGAGTTTGGGATGAACAAGAAGCCGAATCTATTCGTCATGCATGGATTAACCCAATATGCGTCACTTGCAATTTATTGCAAGTTGAATTTAAATTTTAATAAACTCATCTTAAGTTTAATAAATGAGTTGTTGATTTTTAACTCATCTTAGTTTATTTAATTGAGTTTTTATTGAACTTCATTTAACTAGTTGCTTATTAATTAATCTAGTTACTAGGATTATTTATTGAAGCATATGTTTAAGTTTATTTAATTTTGCTTCATTTAATTAAACTAGTTGCTGAATTAATTGATGCATTTGTTTCTAGTTCATTAATTGAAGTTAAGTGTTTAATGTTTTGAGTTTAATTAGTGTTTAAATATGTTTAATAAGTTCATTTTAATGTGTTTATTGCATGTGTCTCTTCACTTACAAATTACATTTCAAGGTCATTGTACAACTTAATTGAAGTGACATTTCAAGTGTTTTTTGGTTACAAAAGAAGGAGTTGTTACAAAGGGGGTTTTATATATCATTTAAGGATTTTTAAAGAGCATTATAACACCCTTTAAAATTTTCCAGCAACCCTTTCATCTACCAGCTATTTTTGCTCTTTCAAAAGATTAAATCAAGCATTCAAAACACCATTAAGAAGCTGGTGTCTATTCGGCTAGCCAAGGGACAATTCAAGATTCATTTTACAAGCATTCAAGGATATTCATTCAGTTGAATTAAAGTGAATTCAAGGGTGAAAGTTAATTGTTACAAGAATGTCAAGAGACTTGAGTTTTATTTCAGTTTTAATTAGCATATTAAGATGAATACTTGTGACTATTCAGCTAGCTTTTTCTAACCTTAAAAATATGTGTAATCAGCCATTTTGAAGGGACTTTTGGATTTTTAATTGAAACTCTGTTCATTTGGTGAGAAATACTTTTCTCCGATTTTGTACAAAGACTTGTTGGCTTATCTACAAAGCTAGTGGCGTCAACCCGTTCTTTGCTTTATCTCGAACTTATCACTTTTGCAAGTGTGGCATTTGAACCCTATACCGAGGTTCCTATCTTTCTAGATAGTGGGTTGAGGTTTTGAATGAATTTTCAATCCATCTCAAAAGCTTATAAGTGTTGGGTCGACTCTTACTAGTGTTGGTTCTTGCTTACATCTTGAGTCGTTTCTTTCCATCATTTTACCATAACCGAACACATCTAATTAGCCATTTATGAACCTTGTTATTTTTAATCAATATTGAGCCTACTTCATCAATTTTACTAACTAACCATCCATTTGATCCTTACTTCATCGTAGACGATCAGGCAACACAAATATGACTCGACTCATCAACGAGGCAGATCGTATCATTTGGTATCAGAGCCATTAAAATGAGAAGTACGGACTTTCGAAGACAATCCCGAATTAGTACGTGAAGAATCGAAGTAAGTTTAAAAAAAGTTCAAAAAAAATTGAGTTGAAAATTTGTTTTCATTCTTGTATTCCCCGATCAAGAAATTTTCCATTTTGAACTATTCCTACCCATTTCACGCCACACTTAAATCCCTTTCCATCTTTTCTTTTAGCCTACCCTACCCCTTTTCATTATTTTCCTTATTTCCCAATTTGTGACCGACCCCTAAGCCTACGGTTAAGCCTTGGCAAGTCTGCTTACGAAGTCACGAGAAAAGAAGGAGTGGAAAAAGGCATGAGAGCATGAGCACAATAGAGATGAGGTAAAAGCCAACATACGAGTGCAAACACGAGTGTAAGTGTTATCAATTTCTTTCTTTTCGAGTGAACATAAGGTTTGTTGTGAGGTTTCAGTTATTATCTTTCTTTAGTTTTGATTTGTTTTAATATTTTTTTATGTCACAAAATTCTAATCGAAATATGGAGGAGCGACAAGAACGACAACCTGTTAGAAATGTTCCGAACCTTAATCTTTAAGCCATGCTTCGAGAGGTGGAGTGACTCTTTGACCGGAAGCTTGATCCTGTACAAGAAAGGTTGGACTTAGTTGAGGAGAGAGCACGTCGGAGAAGGACACCTCAAAGTCCCCCTAGAAACCCTGGCCGACAACAACTTAACAAAGATGATCTGTTTGATCCTAGTGAGGCCGAGAGTGACCAAGGGTCCAATGTGAGTGTTCAACGAAGGGAACAATGGAATCGTGGCCAAAGAGATCGGAGACGAGAAGATGATGATCTCAAGAATATAAAGCTATCAATACCTCCCTTCCAAGGAAAATCTGACCCGGAGGTGTACCTAGAGTGGGAGAAAAAGATTGAATTAGTATTTGATTACCACAACTATTCCAGGAATAAAAAGGTCAAACTAGCCACAATCGAGTTTTCAGATTACGCGATGATCTGGTGGGATCAATTCACCACTAGTCGAAGGCGCAACGGATAAAGGCCTATTACTACTTGGGTTGATATGAAAACGGTAATGCGACGGTGTTTCATTCCTTCGTATTATCATCGGGAACTTCATCAGAAAATCTAAAATCTTACTCAAGGAACTAAGAGCGTAGAAGATTATTACAAGGAGATGGAGGTGGCGATGGTTCGCGTGGATGTGTAAGAAGACCGCGAGGCAACGATGGCTTGTTTTCTAGCTGGTCTCAATTGTGATATTGCTAATGTCATCGAACTTCAACATTACATCGAGGTGGTGGACATGGTACACATAGCCATTAAAGTGGAAAAACAAATGAAGCGAAAAGGTGCTACTCGAGGCTATTCTACCACAAATCCTTCAATATGGGGACAAGGCGTTAGCAAAAGCTTTCCATCAAACCGAGCGAAGGAGTCTACGGTGTTGCCCAATACAAATAAGTCTTTGGTCGAATCAAGCAAAGGTAAAGCCATTGAGAGTTCGTCCAACCGTTCTAGAGATATCAAATGCTTTAAATGTTTCAGAAGAGGACATATCGTGAGTTAGTGCCCAAACTGGAGCACCATGGTGTTGCGTGCCGATGGTGAAATTGAAACGGAGGATGAAGAGGAAGGTAAGGCCGAATTGAATTCTGACGAAGAAGAGGATTTGGAACACCCTGTCGAAGGTAAGTTGCTTGTAGTCAAGCAAAGTTTAAGCCTTCAAGGAGTGGAGAATGAGCAACAACGAGAGAATATTTTCCATTCGAGATGCCAAATCCAAGGAAAAATTTGTAGCATTATCATAGATGGTGGAAGTTGCACGAATGTGGCAAGTACTTTCATGGTGGAGAAGTTAGGACTGCCGACCACCAAACATCTGAGCCCGTACAAGCTTCAATGGCTCAACGATGGTGGTGAGCTCAAAGTCATGAAACAAGTCCTTGTTTCTTTCAATATTGGAAAGTATTCTGACGAAGTTCTATGCGATGTGGTGCCAATGCACGCGGGCCATTTTTTGTTAGGACGACCATGGCAATTCGACCGAAGAGTGGTTCATGATGGCTATACCAATAGTTATACCTTCAAGCATTGTGTAACAGTCCGGTTTAGACCCTAGTCAGAATAGTGGTTTTGGGACCACAAATCCAAGCTAGTAAAATATTTTAATATTATTTTCTGTGTCTTTGATATGTGATTAAGCATGTGCTAAAGTTTCGTAAGTTAATTTGTCTGTCTGTGTGCTTAATTTGATAAAAGGATTAAATTGCATTAAATGCAAAATTTGCATGCTTTATGAAAAGACACCTATTTGAGATGGCTTTTAAATGAGGAGGCCTTGAGAGGCAATTAAGCCAATAATTATTTAGTGGATGTTTAAAAGACATTAGTGACCTTATGTATATATGTTATTAAATGTTTATTAAAAGGGTTAGTATGGTAAAATGTATATTAATATGTTTGTAATAAAACAAACAAATGAAAAGATGAATGTTATCATCTTATTTGGGTGCCGAAAGTTTGATGAAAAAGAAAGAAAATATCCAAGCTAGGTTTCGGCTATGTTCAAGCAAAATTGAGGTAAGTTTTGACTTCGGTTTTTGATAATTTCTACATTTTTACAATCGTTGCTTTGTAAACTATAAAACCCATGTTTTAATTTTGAGAATTGATGATGTTTTTGAAATGAGCTTTTGATGAACACATGTGTTTTATGATGTTTGATGGTGAATTATGAAAGATATATGTTTGATTATCATAGTTTGTCTTTGGAGTTTTTATGATTTTGAGTAATTTGGGCTTAATTGAGAAAATAATATTTTGAGGGACAAAATTGTGAAATAAATGAAATGTATGGACTCATATGAGTATGAGTGAAATTTGGCTAAGCATGGGTATTTAGTGATTTTATGTAATTTGTGATTTTTGTGAAATAGGGACTAAATTGTCAAAATGTGAAAATGTGAGGGCTAAATTGTAAATTGCTCAAAATGTGTGTTTTTGGATTGAATTGAATGATTCGGTGAATAAATAGATTGTATTTGAATATGCATAGATCAAGAACCGAAGAAAATGGACTTAGATCGCAGAAAAGCGAAAGTAGTCGAATAACCGAATCCGATCGAATATCCGAATCCGAGGTAAGTTGATATACAAATAAATGTATTTTCATTGAACTATTTGAGTATATATATGATAATTGAATTGTTATGAATATCCATTGAGATGGAATGTATGTGAAATCCGAGTTTGCGAATAAGTCGATAAGTTATTAAAGTCCAAGAAGTCCCGTATGAGCCTAGGAATAGATAGGATAGTATATGTCATGACATAGGTGTTTGATATGTGATATCATGTAAGACCACGTCTGGGACGTTGGCATTGATTCAAAATTTCGTGTAAGACCACTTCTGGAACGTTGGCATCGATATGAGATTTATGTGTAAGACTATGTCTGGGACATTAGCATCGTATTGATTCGTGTAAGACCTTGTCTAGGACAGTGGCATCGATATCTGGTTACATGTAAGACCACGTCTGGGACGTTGGCCTTGTACGACTATTCCGATCACTCTGAGTATCCTATTAGATTCTGAACGGTTCAACAGGGAAGTCCGAGATACGAATGACTATATGGTTTGCATATCTGTTTCAGGTACGTCTAATAAATACACTTTGTGTGTATAAGAAGATAAGTACATTCATATACTTACCTATATGAATTGTGTATTTGAATATGAGAATGTAAATGTGATACATGAATGGAAAAGCTATGAGCAAACAAGTATATGATGATATGCAAGATTGAAAGATGAATGGCTAAGTAAATGTGCCAAGAAGAATTATGGTTATGCAATTGAGCTATTAGTGAATTCATATTGATTATATGTCTTGAATGCTTAAATGTTAAGTTTATTTGTATATGGCTTACTAAGCTTTTAGAAGCTTACTTTGTGTGTGTTTGTTCTATTTTATATATCGTCGAAGCTACTGAAGGCTCGGGGACCGTCGAGGATCGTCATCACACTACTCAAACTTGTTTTGGTACTTTGAAAATGTGTATATAGCTAAATATGGCATGTATAGGCTAGTTATTTGGTATAAGTTTGAGATATAAATTTGGCCATGTGATGTGGCTAGTTATGTGTTGGTATTATGCATTTGTGAATATGGTATATGATGTTGGTTTTGGCATGATCTTATGACTATGAAACGGACATGTTTATGGTAAGCATATGGATGAAATTTTGAGTATGTATGTTTGATCAAAGAAATGGTTATATGAAAGGTAAATGTAGATGAATCATACTTGAATGTATATGTGTTCTGGTTGTGCAAATTGATAGATAAGTTAGCATGATTTGAGTTGAAATTGGATAAGATGGCATGTTGATCTTTTGACATGATTTTGGTTGTCAATTGTGCATGAGATGAATTGGTATATTGCTTGTAGGTATGACCCTAATGTGGGTGGCATTATGACCTTGAAAATGGCCTGTTTTGCTTACACGGCCGTGGCATACGGGCGTGCCTAGTAGTCGTGTGAATAAGTTAGTAGCTAGCCTAATTTTACATGGCTATGGTACACAGGCGTGCCTGGTGGCCGTGTGATCAAGTCAGTAGCTAGCATAGTTTCACACGGCCATGCACACGGGCGTATCTGGTGGCCATGTGGACAAGTCAGTAGGTATGCTCTATTTTGGCACGGCCAAGACACATGGGTGTGTCTGGTAGCCGTGGAAGGCACGCGGCCTGAATGCACAGGCGTGTGACATTTACAGTTTTGAAAAATGTTGAAAACTTTGGAAAATTTTCTAAGTGATCGGTTCAGTCCCGACCCAATTATAAAGCATGTTTGAGGTCTTGTTGACCTAATTAAGGGACGCTTTGATGTGAAATGATGACTAAGTTATGAATTATCTGTAAAAGTCTCTGATCTGTCCGATAATGCCTGTAACCCTAATTTGGTGATGGATTCGGGTTAGGAGTGTTACATTTGGTTGGTATCAGAGCTACGGTTTAGTCAATTCTCGGACTAACGTAGCATGTCAGAGTCTAGCTATACATGCCATATATCTGAACTGTGATAGTGTGATGAATCCTGATGTGTGAAATGTGATTTTCGTATAGTAATGGATCCCGAAAGAGCCGTAACTGACGATGTAGAAAGTAATGCGCCTGCTCTCGCTCAAGGGACAGCGCCATCTGATCTGAGACCGGCTACGAGCGGTCAAGAGGGAGAAGCTAAACAAGCTTTCTTCCAGATGATGAGTGAGTGGTTCACTTAGTTTGTAAGAAATAATCCAGCTGTTTCACAACCTCTGCCCCCGCTTAATCCCCCTCAGACATCTGCTATGCCTCCGATTATGAATCTGAATCTGTTGAACAAGCCTCCAGTCGACAAAGTCTGTAAGTATGGGGCTGAAGAGTTCAGGGCTACCAGTGATGACGATGCCGAGAAAGTCGAGTTCTGGTTAGAAAACATTATCCGGGTATTTGATGAGATGTCTTTGACTCCAAAAGAAAGTATTAAATGTGTTGTATCATTGCTACGAGACGCGGCCTATCAGTGGTGGAAAACTCTAATTTATGTTGTTCCGAAAGAGCGGGTCACATGGTACTTCTTTCATATTGAATTCCGAAAGAAATACATCAGTGAGAGATTCATTGATCAGAAACGAAAGGAATTTCTAGATTTGAAACAGGGCCGTATGTCTGTCACTGAATACGAACGAGAGTTTGTAAGACTAAGTCAGTATGCTTGGGAATGTCTATCGACTGAAGTAATAATGTGCAAAAGGTTCGAAGATGGTCTTAATGAAGATATCCGTTTACTAGTTGGGATTCTAGAGATAAAAGAGTTCGTTGTACTTGCTGATCGAGCGTGCAAAGCTGAGGCGCTCGGGAAAGATAAAAGAAAAGCTGAGTCTAAAGCCAGAGATATGAGAAAGAGATTTTCGAGTAAATCATTTCAGTCTGTATCAAAGAAATTCATAGATGAACAAAGCCGTTCAAAAGTTAATGTGGGACATTCAAATAGAGATCGAGCTAGATCACAAATGAGCTCCAAAACTCCAGCAACTTCAATAGAAAGTGTTGGAAATGTTCAATCCGAGAAACCTGAATGTAAGCATTGTGGAAAAAGGCATCCGGGAAGTTGTAGATTGAATGATCGAGCTTGCTTTAGATGTGGATCATTAGATCATTTTATCCTTGATTGCCCAGAATCTGTTGAGCAAGAGACTGCCCTGAATCTGAGATCCAATAATGTTCCCGCGAGAGGTAGACCTTTCCGAAATGTAAGAAATGTCAGTGGTAGCCAGAGAACTACGAGAGATACTATTACGAGATCCAAAGCTAGAGCACCTGCAAGAGCGTATGCTATCCGAGCTCGTGAGGAAGCTTCATCTCCAGATGTTATAACGGGTAAATTTATACTATATGATCTTCTGTGATTGCATTAATAGACCCTGGTTCTACTCACTCTTATGTATGCATGAACTTAGTATCCAGTAAGACTCTTTGTCTGTAGAGTCTACTGAGTTTGTTATAAAAGTATCGAACCCCTTAGGTAAAAGTATCCTGGTTGACAAAGTATGCAAGAACTGTCCCTTAATGTTTCGAGATATCTGTTTCCCTGCTGATCTGATGCTTTTACCGATTGATGAGTTTGATATCATTCTGGGTATGGACTAGTTGACATTGCATGATGCTGTTGTGAATTGCAAAAGAAAGATCATTTATTTGAAAGGTCAAAATGATGAAATAGTTCGAATTGAGTCTAGTGAATTGAACGGATTGCCTGCTGTGATATCTGTATTGAAAGCTCAAAGATATATGAAAAAGGGATATGAGGCATATTTTGCTTATGTGATTGATTCGAAAGTATCTGAAAAGAAAGTTTAATCAGTGCCAGTAGTTTGTGAATTTTCTGATGTATTCCCTGAAGAATTGCCGGGTTTACCTCCGATACATGAAGTTGAATTTGGAATTGATTTGTTGCCTGGTACGACACCTATTTCGATAGCTCCGTATAGAATGGCACCAACAGAATTGAAAGAGTTGACTGACAGAGGGCTCGCTAGACCGAGTTTTTCACCTTGGGGTGCTCCCGTTCTGTTTGTGAAAAAGAAAGATGGCACGATGAGAATGTGCATTGATTATCGTCAGTTGAATAAAGTGACCATAAAGAATAAATATCCGTTGCCCAGGATCGACGATTTTTTTGATTAGCTTAAAGGAGCTACTGTGTTTTCTAAAATATATCTGAGATCGGGATATTACTAGTTGAGAGTAAAAGATTCAGACATTCCGAAAACTGCTTTCAGAATGAGGTACGGGCATTATGAATTTTTAGTAATGCCTTTCGGACTAACGAATGCTCCTGCTATTTTTATGGATCTGATGAATAGAATTTTCAGACCGTACCTAGATCGATTTGTGGTTGTTTTCATTGACGACATTTTGATTTATTCACGGGATGAAAATGGACATGCTAAACATCTGAGAATCGTGTTGCAAACTCTGCGAGAAAAGTAATTGTATGCAAAATTCAACAAATGTGAATTCTGGTTACATGAAGTTAGTTTTCTGGGACATATTGTATCGGCCTCTGGAATAAGAGTTGATCCGGGCAAGATTTCTGCTATTCTGGAATGGAAACCTCCGAAGAATGTGTCTGAAGTCCGTAGTTTTCTGGGATTAGCTGGTTATTATCGTCGGTTTGTAAAAGGATTTTCGATGATAGCTACTCCGTTGACAAGATTGCTTCAGAAAGATGTGAGTTTTGAATGGTCCGATAAATGTCAGAAAAGTTTTGATGAGTTAAAAGCCCTTTTGACTGAAGCTCCAGTTTTAGTACAGCCAGAATCGGGTAAAGAATTCGTGATATACAGTGATGCTTCGCTAAATGGTCTGGGATGTGTTCTGATGCAAGAAGGCAAAGTAATAGCTTATGCCTCGAGACAATTGAAGCCGCATGAAAAGAATTATCTGATGCACGATCTTGAGCTAGCTGCGATTGTGTTCGCATTAAAGATCTGGCGACATTATCTGTTCGGCGAGAAATGTCACGTGTTTTCAGATCATAAAAGTCTGAAATATCTGATGACTCAAAAAGATTTAAATCTATGACAGAGAAGATGGTTAGATCTATTGAAAGATTATGAACTTGTAATTGATTATCATCCAGGTAAAGCAAATGTCGTTGCTAATGCATTGAGTAGGAAATCATTGTTTGCACTACCTGATTCACCGGCTCTTATCTCTTTTGATTGAAAAGGAGTAATAAAAAAATCGAGAGATTACAAAGTTAACTGTAATTTTCTATTCTTAATTTTTTAATCTTTCACAACTATTTCAAAAATATTCAAATTTATAAGTTAGAAGTAATCAAATGATGTCGCCGAGTTACTATAATGAAAAACAAAGCAATTATTTTTTTAATTATAGTAATATTTTTCTGAAAATATCAATTATTATTTTTTATTACATATTACAATAATTTCTATTTACAATAAGTTAGATACATCGATAAAAATACAAAGAATTCCCTCCAAAAAGTATGATATAAATCATAGGATGTCCTAGAACTTAAAAGAAAAACAAATTATTTGAGTTTGTTTATTCGAACTTATTAACTAGTTCATTTTCATCGCGGAACTGATTGATTGTCTTCCACTACAATAAATGAACCTTTTCTTGTAGGATCTTGTAGGAAAGGCTATCCGATATTTTCTTTATATTTACATATAATTAAAAGAAAAATGACTATTAATATAATAAAATATTTTTTTTCAAAATTATGTATCCTTTAAGAGATTAACTACGAGTCTCATTCGAATTTGGGTGAAAATTAAAATTAGGCATACCCTCTTTTCGAGCTTGACCAATTACCAATTTATGGAAAAAAAAATAAAATTCAAGTTTGCATAGGTAGATAAAATGGGTTTTACACTTTTTATTTTGATGTAGTTTTCATGTATAAATGGAGATGATTTATTTGGGTGCAGGTGCATGTGGGGGACGGCATTTAAGGTGCATTTGCTACTGGAATTTATTCCTTTGAGAGATGATGTTTTGGTCAAAGCAACAGCCACAAATAAATCATCTCCATTTATACATGAAAACTACATCAAAATAAAACATTTTCTATTGTAAAAAAAACTTTTGGCAAATTCTTAATGTTACTCTGCCAAATTTGTGAGGCACTTTTTCTCCAATTTCGATTAGGACTCGTTGGCTTATCTAGTGAGCTAGTGGCGTCAACCAATTCCTTTCTTAACCATCCTATATCGAGGTTCCTATCAATCCCGATAGTGGGTCGAGGTCCAAATCCCTTCTATTCCAAACCTTAAGAATCGTATAAACATTTTGGGTCGACACCAATTTGTTGTTGGTTCGTGTTTGATTCTTTTGAACCATTTCTTACCAAAAATCTCTTCCATCTTCTAGACCCGAACACCATTTCCTATCTCAACTAAAATGAGCTCATCCCTCTTCTAAACCCGAAACCCCTTTTCTATCCCAAACTAAAACGATCAACCCTTTTGACCATTTTGATATACCATTTTAAACTTGACTTCCGATTCTCAACTACCCGAACCAAATCGTACTTATTCGATTCTTCTACAAACCGTAATCACTTTCCGAGTTACCCTTCTAAACCAAGCCAAACCCAAACTTCTCCTATTTAGACTCATTCGAACTATATTCCTTTCTCCCTTAGTTCTATACTTAATCTATTTCTTAATGTTTGTTCTCTTCTACTCCAACTATCGTACTTCTTCTTTATGATCGGGCAACTACGTATACATCTCGAATTCATCTCGAAGCTGGGACTGTATCATATATGATAATTAAATTGTTATGAATATCCATTGAGATGGAATGTATGTAAAATCTGAGTTTGCGAATAAGTCGACAAGTTATTAAAGTCCGAGAAGTCCCGTATGAGCCTAGGAATAGATAGGATAGTATATGCCATGACATAGGTGTCCGATATGTGATATCATGTAAGACCACGTCTGGGACGTTGGCATTGATTCGAGATTTTGTGTAAGACCAGGTCTGGGACGTTGGCATCGATATGAGATTTACGTGTAAGACCATGTCTGGGACATTGGCATCGTATTGATTCACGTAAGACCCTGTCTGGGATAGTGGAATCGATATCTGGTTACATGTAAGACCACGTCTGGGACGTTGGCCTTGTAAGACTATTTTGATCACTCTGAGTATCCTATTAGATTTCGAACGGTTCAACGGGCAAGTCTGAGATACGAATGACTATATGGTTTGCATATCTGTTTCAGATACGTCTGATAAATACACTTTGTGTGTATAAGAAGGTAAGTATATTCATAAACTTACCTAGATGAATTGTGTATTTGAATATGAGAATGTAAATGTGATACATGAATGGAAAAGCTATGAGCTAACAAGTATATGATGATCTGCAAGATTGAAAGATGAATGGCTAAGTAAATGTGCCAAGAAGAATTATGGTTATGCAATTGAGCTATTAGTGAATTCATATTGATTATATTTCTTGAATGCTTAAATGTTAAGTTTATTTGTATATGGCTTACTAAGCTTTTAGAAGCTTACTTTGTGTGTGTTTGTTCTGTTTTATAGATCGTCGAAGCTACTGAAGGCT
The DNA here is from genome assembly GCA_025698515.1 of Gossypium sturtianum. Classification (NCBI taxonomy): domain Eukaryota; kingdom Viridiplantae; phylum Streptophyta; class Magnoliopsida; order Malvales; family Malvaceae; genus Gossypium; species Gossypium sturtianum. The sequence continues at coordinate 71,580,971 of CM046948.1, forward strand.
CGGGGACCGTCGAGGATAGTCATCACACTACTCAAACTTGTTTTAGTACTTTGAAAATGTGTATATAGCTAAATATGGCATGTATAGGCTAGTTATTTGGTATAAGTTTGAGATATGAATTTAGCCATGTGATGTGGCTAGTTATGTGTTGGTATTATGCATTTGTGAATATGGTATATGATGTTGGTTTTGGTATGATCTTATGACTATGAAATGGACATGTTTATGGTAAGCATATGGATGAAATTTTGAGTATGTATGTTTGATCAAAGAAATGGTTATATGAAAGGTAAATGTAGATGAATCAGACTTGAATGTATATGTGTTCTGGTTGTGCAAATTGATAGATAAGTTAGCATGATTTGAGTTGAAATTGGATAAGATGGCATGTTGATATTTTGACATGATTTTGGTTGTCAATTGTGCATGAGATGAATTGGTATATTGCTTGTAGGTATGACCCTAATGTGGGTGGCATTATGACCTTGCAAACGGCCTGTTTTGCTTACACGATCGTGGCACACGGGCGTGCCTAGTAGCCGTGTGAATAAGTCAGTAGCTAGCCTAATTTTGCACGGCTATGGTACACGGGCGTGCCTGGTGGCCGTGTGATCAAGTCAGTAGCTAGCATAGTTTCACACGGCCATGGCACACGGTCGTGTCTGGTGGCCGTGTGGACAAGTCACTAGGTATGCTCTATTTTTGCACAGTTAGGACACATGGGTGTGTCTGGTAGCCGTGGGAGGGACACGGCCTGACTACACGGGCGTGTGACCTTTACAATTTTGAAAAATGTTGAAAACTTTGGAAAATTTTCTAAGTGATCGGTTCAGTCCCGGCCCAATTATAAAGCATGTTTGAGGTCTTGTTGACCTAATTAAGGGACGCTTTGATGTGAAATGATAACTAAGTTATGAATTATCTGTAAAAGACCCCGATCTGTCCCGTAACGCCTGTAACCCTAATCTGGCGACGGATTCGGGTTAGGGGTGTTACACATTGTGGCAAGAATGTGATACTTACACCATTAACCCTGAAGCAAGTATACGAGGGCCAACTCAAACTCAAAACTTCTATGGGACAAATGCAAGTAAAGGAAAAAAGAGTGCCAGTGGAAAAGAAAAGAAAAATGAGAGAGCTAGAGGTAAAATTTTAAAAGAGAGCGAAAAGGAAGCAAGAAAAGAAAAAAATGGAGAAGAAAAAGAAAATGAGAAAATAAGTGTGTTTGCAAGTGCGAGCAATGTTCGGAGATTATTAACTTTGAGGCAACTTGTATTTGTACTCATGTACAAAGAAATTTTGTTAAACACTAACGAGTTACCCGATGATCTACCTTATTCTATGTTGTCTCTTTTACAGGAATTCGAGGATGTTTTCCCGGATGAAGTGCCAAATGGATTGCCTCCCATTCGAGGCATTGAGCACCAAATTGACCTAGTGCCTGAAGCCGCACTTCCTAATTGGCCTACTTATCGAAGTAACCCGGAAGAAACCAAGGAGTTACAAAAGCAAGTTGTTGAACTTATGGATAAGGGTTACATCCGAGAGAGTCTCAGTCCTTGCGCGGTGCCCGTTCTACTTGTGCCCAAAAATGATGGTTCGTGGCGAACGTGTGTTGTCGTCCCATCAACAAGATCACCATCAAATATAGACATCCTATTCCTTATCTCGATGATATGCTCGACGAGTTAAGTGGTGCCAATATATTCACGAAGATCGATCTTAGGAGTGACTACCATCAAATCCGTATGCGAGAAGGCGATGAATGGAAGACTGCCTTCAAAACCAAACATGGTTTGTACGAATGGTTGGTAATTCCATTCGGTTTTACAAATGCACCTAGTACTTTAATCCGATTAATGAACCATGTGTTGCATGCTTATATTGGAAAATTTTGTGTAGTTTATTTTGATGATATCTTGATATACAGCAAGTCATTGGAAGAACACATTCAACATTTGTGAGCGGTGTTAGAAACGTTACGACAAGTGGTACTCTATGTGTAACACCCCTTACCCGTATTCAACGCCAGAACCGGATACGGGGCATTACCGAACTTATTGATAAACCGTAAAAGTAACATATTCTAAGCCCACATTTAGTATGCTTTTGGATGATTTAAGCCCCAATTTATGTAAAAAGGTGCTCTTAATCCTTTCTTTTCATGTCTTATACTCAGGAAAGCACCCGATGATGAAAAGAACGAGAAACGGGCTTAAAATGGACCAAGTTGGGCCAAGCCACGAAATCAACACGGCCTGGACTTCAAGCCACACGGCCGTGCCACCATTCCTACTAGAACACGGCCTTACCACGACTTACACGGTCATCCCTCATTCAACAGTCTCGAACACGGCCTGGCCGCGATTTACACGGACGTGTGCCATGGCCGTGCCTCTACCGTGGAGAAGAGTAATTTCATTCGGGAAAGGATACTTAGGGAGAAAGAAACATGTTTCAAAAGCCTATAAATACACCCTAGGTACCAGCTGAAAGGGGCGAAACTAGGCTAAGCCAAGCGAAAAGGTCGATTTGTGGGAATCACTCGAAGATAGCCAGTTGATCCATCTCAAGAAGCCAGAATTCTACTCAAGACGGAGGATCTCCTCTTCAATTCCTTCAGGGGGTTTTAGGGATTTCTTATGTCTTGTTTTATCTTTTCTCTTGAGATGTTGTCTTTTATTATTATGAACTAAACCTTCGGATACCCGAAGGGGATGAAACCTATTAGGAATCTTGTTATTTGATTTTTGAATTATATGATAATAACTTAGTTTGTTCTTAATTGTGTGAACTTAATCCAAATCTAATGTGCTTAGGTGGAGGAGGATAGACCACGCCTACAAGAGTAGATCCAACATAATTAAGCGGAGTTGATCGCACGCCTAGAGATAGGGTGACGAGATTTTGCCAGTTAGGGTGAAACCTTATATGGGAGTCCACGGATCGATTTCTTCGCTATTCTAGGGGTTATTATAAGCGAACGAGAGTTCCACTAATTAACCTAGGGTTAGACGTTATTTGCCTCGAGAGAGGGGTTTAATATACGTTAGGGAGTCTCACGGATCAAACTAAGTAAATAAATTATATGGTTCAAGGTTAAATAACATGTGAAGTCTAGGTGGATTCCTAAGGGTATCGCTTGAGTCAACTGAGTTTTCCCAAAAGTTATTTCCCAAATTCATTCTTTTTGTCTTTGCGTCTTAGCTTAGTAAGTAGATTAGTTTTAGTTTAAACAATCATCACTTTATATTAAGGCTAAATAATAAAAAGACGGTGAGTATTAGTACTTTTAGTTCCTTTGGGTTCGATAATCCGGTCTTGCCTAAGCTATACTACTGTTCGATAGGTGCACTTGTCTCAATCGTTGTCAGAGTTAGTTTCGAGTTCGATCATTCTTTTATAAATTTTAAAACTCGATTCTGAATGATCAAGTTTTTGGCGCCGTTCTTGAGGGAACTAAAATATTAAGAAAACTCTATTTTTATTACTTTAGCCATTATTTTTATTTTTAGCAATTTATTTTTTATTTTTAGTTTTAATTTTAAATTAGCTAAATTTTCTTTCTTTCTTTTCCTAGCGGGTACCTCTAGTTTATTACTAGAAGGAACCCGAGAGGACCTTTAGAATACGACAGTGATATTGAAGCTACCGCTAGAAGAAATAACAGAGAAATTAGGCTAGCCCTAAATTACCAAGGGAGCGAGAAGACAGATCCAATCCTACTGAAGGGATGGACGAAAATAATCCACCACCACAAGATGTGGGAGAAAATAATGCTTCTCGTACTATTTTTGATTATGCTAAACCGCATTTAACGAGAGCGAATCTAGTATTGTTAGGCTCGCTATAGTACGCTAATAATTTTGAATTAAAGCCTAACACTATACAAATGATTCAACGATTTTGTTCAATTTGATGGTTTACGGGGATTTAAGATCCAAACGCTCATATAGCTAATTTTTTAGAGTTCTGTGATACCTTCAAAATAAATGGCATTTACGATGATGCCATACGTCTTGATTATTTCCCTTTTCATTAAAGAATAAAGTTAAACGATGGTTAAACTCGTTATCACGAGGTCAATCACTACATGGGAACAAATGACCAAAAAATTTTTATTAAAATATTTTCCACCTAGCCAAAACGGCCAAATTACGTAATGATATATCTTCTTTTGTGCAGATGGATTTAGAGACATTATACGACGCATGGGAGAGATACAAATATCTCTTGAGGAGATGCCCACACCACGGATTACCATTGTGGCTCCAAGTCCAAACTTTTTACAACGGTGTGAATCCTTCAACGAGGCAATTAATTGATTCAGCCACCGGTGGAACCCTGAATAATAGAACTTCTGAGGTAGCCTACGAGTTTATCGAAGAGATGTCGCTGAATAACTATCAGTGGCAAGTTACAAGAACAAGGCCAACAAAAACAGCCGGAGTTTACAACCTCGACGCAGTAACCATGCTATCAAATCAGGTAGAGTTGATGAATAAGAAGATTGATAGTTTGTGTTCTTTGCAGGTACATCCAGTCATGCAGTGCGATGCAAGTGGAACTGTGGCGAATCCTGAGTACCCACCCTACCAACCGGGCACAGAGAGTGAATAGATGAACTATATAGGTAACAATTTCAGATCTAATAATAACCCATATAGTGATAACTATAATCCAGGTTGGAGGAACCACCCAAATTTTTCATGGGGAGGACAAGGAAATCAAAGACAACAACCGCCTCAAAATTTCCAAAATCAGCCCTATCCACAGGAAAAAAAGCCGAGTCTTGAAGAGACGCTAAACAAATTCATAGCGTCAGCAGAGGCCCGCTTCCAAAATACTGAGACAACAGTAGATAATCAACAAACAGCGATCAAAACGATCGAGAGTCAAGTTGGGGAATTTATTAAGTCAATTAAACAACTTACTGAGATGGTTTCCGAAATTCGATCAGCAGTTTTCTCTAAAGAAACAAAACAGGTAAAGGCAGTTACACTAAGAATCGGAAAGGAACTAGTCGAACCAGAGAAAAGAATGCCACCCGTAGATGACAAAACAAAGGATATGGAAATTGAGAATGTAATTCCAGTACATAAAGAAAGTAAACCACCGATCCCATATCTAGCAAGGTTGAAGAAAGAACGATTAGACTCCCAATATGGTAAGTTTCTCGAGCTTTTTAAACAAATACATATTAACTTACCTTTTGTTGAAGCTATTTCACGAGATGCTTGACGTCGCGAAATTCTTGAAAGAACTCCCGGCGAATAAAAGGAAGCTTGAAGAAATATCGATGGTGGAGCTTAGTGAAGAATGTTTGGCCATCCTCCAAAACAAGCTACCAGCCAAATTAAAAGACCCAGGAAGTTTTACTATTCCTTGTTTAATTGGCGGTTTAAATGTTAAGAAAGCATTAGGCGATCTAGGTGCCGTATTAATTTAATGCCTTATAAGATGTTTAAACGACTAGATCTCGGGAACCAAAACCCACTAGGATGAGTATTCAGTTAGCCGATAGATCTATTAAATATCCTAAGGGAGTTATCGAAGACGTCTTGGTAAAAATTGATAAATTTATTTTTCCGTTGATTTTGTTGTGCTTGACATGGATGAAGACATTGAGGTCCCCTTAATTCTAGGACGCCCTTTTTAGCTACTTTGCTAGAAATCATTATTGATGTAGGTGATGGTAAACTTGCATTAAGGATAGGTGATGAGGAAATTAGTTTTCAAATTTATGATGCCATGAAATATTCCAGAGAACAAGATGATTCATGTTATTTTGTTGATACCAATGACCATCTTGTTCAAAACTCTTTACAGGAAATCCTGTACGATGACACGATGGAACTGTGTCTCACTCAAGAAGAGGGGGAAGAAGATGAAGCTTCTGAGCTAAAATTATCATCAAAACAAACGGAGAAAGAAAGCATCGAATTTGATGACGATTTCAAACAAAAACCCTCTATTGATGAACCACCCAATTTAGAATTAAAACAACTGCCAAAGCACCTAGAGTACGCATTCCTTGGGGAAAATTCTACATTACCGGTAATTATCTCTTCAAAATTAGAACCCAAGGAAAAAGAGGAGTTGATACAGGTACTGAGAGAGCATAAAAAAGCCATAGCTTGGAAAATCTCTGACATTAAGGGAATAAGCCCAACATTTTGTACCCACAAAATTTTAATGGAAGATGAGTACAAGCCATGTGTGCAACCACAAAGACGTCTAAATCCCAACATAAGAGAAGTCGTGAAAGCCGAGGTAATTAAACTTCTAGATGCTGGAATAATTTATCCTATTTCTGACAGCAAGTGGGTGAGTCCTGTGCAGGTTGTTCCAAAGAAAGGAGGCATGACCGTGATAGCTAACGAAAAAAATGAACTAATTCCTACCAGGACAGTCACAGGTTAGAGAGTTTGCATAGATTACAGGAAACTGAATGACGCCACTAGAAAAGATCACTTTCCTCTACCCTTTATTGATCAAATGCTAGAAAGGTTATCAGGACACATGTACTATTGCTTCCTAGATGGACTCTCCGGCTATTTCCAAATCCCAATAGCACCTGAAGATCAAGAGAAGACAATGTTCACATGCCCATACGGTACGTTTGCTTATCGTAGAATGCCTTTTGGATTATGTAATGCTCCTGCTACTTTTCAGCGTTGCATGCTAGAAATCTTTGATGAGCTCGTGGAAGATATCATGGAGGTATTTATGGATGATTTCTCTGTTTACGGTAATTCTTTCCATCTTTGCCTTAAAAATTTAAAATGAGTCCTAATGAGATGTGAGGAAACAAACCTTGTTTTAAATTGGGAAAAATGTCACTTCATGGTACAAGAGGGAATAGTATTAGGACATAAAAATTCTAGTAAAGGGATCGAGGTAGATAAAGCAAAGATTGAAACCATAGAAAAATTACCTTCTCCCAGTTCAGTTAAGGCCATTAGAAGCTTTTTAGGACATGCAGGATTTTATAGAAGATTCATTAAGGATTTTTCTAAAATAGCTAAGCCTTTAACAAAATTACTAGAAAAAGATGTTCCTTTCAATTTTGATCAGGAATGTTTAGATGCATTCAATATCCTTAAGGATAAACTAATAAATGCTCCAATTATAATTGCACCTGATTGGAATCTACCCTTTGAACTAATGTGTGATGCAAGTGACTTCGCAGATGAGTGCGATTCTGGGACAACGAAGAGGCAAGCATTTTCAGCCAATTTACTACGCTAGCGAAACACTAACACATGCACAAGAAAATTATACCACCACAGAGAAAGAATTGCTAGCCGTAGTTTTTGCTTTTGATAAATTTAGACAGTATCTAATATTGTCTAAAGTTGTCATTTACACTGGACCATTCACCTCTTCGTTATCTTTTAAACAAACTGATGCAAAACCCAGACTCATACGATGGATTCTACTCTTACAGGAATTCGACTTAGAAATACAAGATAAGAAGGGAGCCGAGAATCTTGCAGCAGATCACCTTTCTAGACTTGAAAATCCACACACCAAAGAACTCGATGAAGGTGAAATAAATGATTAGTTTCCCGAAGAACAACTCTTTTCTATAACACATTCTGAGGTACCATGGTTTGCTAATATTGCAAATTATTTAGCAGCTAACGTCTTGCCAAGGAAATTAACACATCACCAAAAGAAGTGATTCTTTGCTGATGTGAAATATTATTTTTGGGAAGATCCCTTTCTTTTTCGCATATATGCAGATCAGACAATTCGAAGATGTGTTACAAAGACAGAAGCAAGCAAAATCTTAGAGCATTGCCATTCAGGACCATCAGGAGGACACTACAGTGGTATTAAGACAACACACAAAATACTCGAATCAAGTTTTTATTGGCCCACTCTTTTTAAAGATGCCAACAGGTATGTTACCTCGTGTGATAGATGCCAAAGAATAGGTAATATTTCTAAACATGATGAAATGCCTCAAACATATATGTTATCATGTGAAATATTTGATGTGTGGGGTATTGATTTCATGGGACCATTCCCTAGTTCGTTTGGAAACAAGTACATCCTAGTGGCAGTTGATTACATGTCAAAATGGGTAGAAGCGGAAGCTTTACCTACCAATGATGCTAGGGTAGTAGTCAAGTTTCTCAAGAAACTGTTTTCCCAATTTGGCACACTGAGAGCCATCATTAGTGATAGGGGTACTCATTTCTGTAATACTCAATTTGCAAAAGTCCTAAAAAAATATGGAGTATACCACAGGATAGCCACCCCATATCATCCTCAAACCAGCGGGCAAGTTGAGTTAGCGAACCGAGAACTTAAGCGCATTCTAGAAAAAATGGTTGAATCAAATAGAAAAGATTGGGCAGTTAAAGTAGATGATGCTTTATGGGCCTATAGAACAGCATTTAAAACACCTCTAGGGACATCCCCATGCAAACTTGTATACGGGAAAAGCTGCCATCTACCATTCGAATTAGAACACAAAGCTTTTTGGGCAATAAAATTTTTGAATTCTGACCTCAAAATTGCAGGAAAAAGAAGAATGATGCAGATGAACGAGCTGGACGAGTGGAGAACGGAAGCTTAAGAGAACTCAAAACTGTACAAGGAAGCAACAAAGCGACGCCATGATGCTAGTCTCAAGAGATCAAAACAATTTGAAGTAGGAGACCTGGTCCTACTATACAACTCAAGGCTTAAACTATTTCCGGGAAAGTTAAAATCAAGATGGTCAGGCCCATTTATGATCAAAACAATTTTTCCATATGGCACCATCGAGGTAACTCATCCCACTAAAGGCACATTCAAGGTAAATGGTCACCGACTTAAAATTTATAATGGTGCAGACTTTGGAGATATGAGAGAGGAGCTTATGCTCCATGAGCCTTCTTTTAGAACGGAAAACAGGGAAAGTCTAGCTTAAGACTATAAACAAGCGCTTCTCGGGAGGCAACCCGAGCACTAATTCACTAACATTTTATTTTCAAATTTTTATTTTTATTTCTTTTACTCAGCATCTAACTACATACTAACTCAGACTAATAAAAGCGCAGGTTTTAAACCACACGGCTTTTGACACGGGCGTGCTAATGGCCGTGTGGAAGACAGGGGATAAAACACGAGCGTGCCAGTAGCCGTGCAAAAATAGGGACGAACGGTTTTCCCCACACGGGCTGCGACATCAGACCACGCCCGTGCCAACCTTCCGTGCGAGGCTACTGACTTATTGAGCACGGGCTAAACACGCCCGTGTCTTACAACCGTGCGAGGCTACTGACTTATTGAACACGGGTAACACACGTCCATGCGACCTCACCGTGCCAACATACTATCAATTAAAACACGGGCGTGCTAGTTTACCCACGGCCGTGTCAAGAACCCTAAAACGCGCCCAAATTTTGGAAATCGCAAAAAGCACAGGCATTTTCAAATGAACACGGGCGTGGCGATGGACTGTGCCACCTCCCCTATATAAAATCCAACCGTCTTCCCCCCCAAAACCTAACCCTAGAATCAATTTTAAACACCCTTCCACCCAAATCCGGCCGCACATACATTCTCCCCCATCCAAAACATCCTCCCCTTGCCTTTTCTCTCCAAAAACCATCCAAAAACCACTCGCACGCTCGCACCACAGCCGTGTCGCCAAACTCAACGCCCCTGCCACCGCCGTGTTAGTCCTACAAAAACTCACACCACCGCCGTGCTCCGCCCGTGCTTGATCGTCCTCCACTATCACAACCCCAGGTTCCCTTTACTACCTTAATTCCTTGACTAAAAACTTATAAATATTATGCCATTTTGCTTTATTCCTTTTGTTAAATATTAAGCATGATTTATATTTAGAGATTTATCTCAAAAAGTCATGAATACTTAGTAAAAATCTCTGATGAATTGGTTGATGATTGGTTTCATTTTAGGACTAAACTTTTGCATTTTTTTATATACCTTTTTGGTTGAAAGAATAATTCCTGTCAATTACCATTTGGCTTGATTTAGTACGAAATACTTTGGCTATATTATTGTTAAGGAACTTGCTTTATATTTGATTATTTTTTTCAGATACAAATGTCGTCACCACGACCAAGGTAATCCACAGCCGCCCCAAGCAAGAAAAGAAAGGGACCCGGATCATCTTCCACGAGTGCTGCTTCTGAGCTTAGGCATCCATTCCTCTAATTTTCTCAGAACACTCAGGAAGAGCGTTACAAAGCACTACGGGTTAGACCCCTCGGCACCGGTAGGTGCATCGATTGGGACGCATTGGAACACGTCGGGCTCACAACCGATATTCGAGCCTTCATTTCAACCGATCCGTGGGAGCAGTTCTTTTCCATCATCGAGCCCACATACATGGAGCTTACCCTCGAGTTTTGCACCACCTTCACTTTACAAACTGTGATGGCACAGTTCGATGATCCGAGCACGATGCGATTCCGTCTAGGGTACGATGCGTCGATCGAGCATACCACAATTTGGCACAGCTTTAGCACTTTACACATCGGAATTCATAGAAGAAAACCCACTTGACGATTTAAATCGTGAGCTCCACTGCACTCCAATCGAATGCTGGCGAACCCTACACCCCACTACAAGCATCTACGATCCCAGCCGCTCTAAGGTGACGGCACTTCCGCCAGCCCTAAGGTATATTCACGCCATTCTCGCGCACACCATCACAGGTCGCAGAGAAAGCACCGGCGTCGTAAACAAGCAAGACATTTACTTCCTATCATGCATGTCTGAAGGACATGTTTTTGACTTGGCATATTTTATCGCATGTGCGATTCAACATCAGACAGAGCAACATAGGAAGGGGATTTTGTCAATGGGGCGATACATTACGAGGTTGGCTCGGCACTTCAACCTCCTCGACACTGAAGCTCAGATCACCTCCCTCACACTGATCGGCAACATGGTACCTCAAGGCATCCAGACAATGCTACACATGAGGATGATTAAACACTGACGAGGGACTGAACCCCTCAATACCGATTAGTGACCGCCATTTGAGGGGAGCCCGAGGACATTATCGATGATGTCCCACCACCATCACAGAGGTAGGTCGGTTCTCGAGCGGCGACCGTCCCATACAGAACCATCATTAGCGGACATCTCTGCACGGCTTGACCAGTTCGAGCTGTACTTTGCTGAAAACACTCGGCGCTTTGATGGGTTAGAGGCCACCCTTCAACAAATATGCCAGCACCTTCATATCTCACCACCAGAACCACCACAGGACCCGGCCGAGGATGAGGACTTTTGAGTCCTTTTATCTAGTTTTCTTTTACTTCTAAGTTTTTTTTATTTTTTTTTATTTTCTCGATATTTTAATTTAATTTCGATTCGTCTTAAGTTTGAACATTTTAATCATACATTTGATAACTTTTATCATGATTATCATCAACTCCTAACCTTCGAGTATTCTTAACAATTATTTAATTACACCCCAAAAGATTTTTAACTGATGACTTAGTAGTTTCAACAAGCAATAAACCACTACTCAAGTCATCAGCCAACACCAACACCATCCCGACGCCTCGCCGTGTTTTCCACATCCTCCAAAGAAATCATCCATTCATTCAGGGAGTGTCACTCTCTCCCCTCTCTTTTGATTTTACATATTAATTGTCATTATATATCTTTGTACATTGAGGGCAATGTACATCTTAAGTGTGGGGGTGAAACGACCTAAAAGATACCTAACAAAACCCCGAATTTAGTCTTGTTTTTAAGTAATTTACTCATATTACTAATTAGGATGAAATTTCTGATGATTTATTATTTTTATTGATATGTTTTAGATTAAGTCATTGATAATTTTGCATTGATAATTAAATTCTAAGAATACTAGAGAATCAAGCATGATAAGTCTATTTTTCAGAAATTAAAAATTCGCTAGGTTGTCAAACTAAGTTTAAATATTACCTTGAAGTTTGAAATTTACGAGGTTGACATCAAAATACCCATAATTTTTGTGAGATTTTGAGCCTTATAGAGCATATATTCTTTTTCTTTCTCATTTTATTGATTATGAGTATGTCAACACTAATTTGTTATTCTAAAACTTGCATCGAGTATACATGTCGAGACCATATTTTTTGATTTGAAACACAGAGATGATAAAGGCACCTAGGATCTAACCCACTTACTCCATAAAAAGCCTACCTTCACAATTAACCCCTAGTGAACCCCTTTTAATCCTAACAACCCTATTTATTGACTCACCCACTAATATTAACCCAGAACCCCTTTGTTTTTGTTACCACCATTCCTTTTGACTACCCTTATATCGAGATTTGATTTGATTAATAGCCTAACTATGATTTCTATTTTAGTTATGTATCTATTAGTTTGTTCTTAAAAAAAATAATAATATATATTCAAAAGCATATTCATTATTCATTATTAGTTGTGATTAAATGAGCTTATATGCTTGAATCCCAGATATCGAAGAAGAAGCTCGTAGTGTTAGCATTATTAGTTTTCAATTGATGTAATTATTATTAGTCATTAGTTCTTAGTTAGGTAATTTATCAATTCAATCTCGATTCTAACCCTCTAATTCAGCCTTACTCCACACCTTAACCCTAGTCCCATTACAACCCTAACAAAGACCTTTTGATTTGTGTTTCATCTCATATTTTAGTGGTGGAGATTTGATTTTCATGCAAGCCTATGGGATTAACTCTTCATGTTTGACTTTTGAGTGCCTAAATTTTGAACCTTAAACACTTTGAGTGATTTGAGCGAATCTCTTGTGAGGATGTCAATCCTTGTCGATTTCGAATCAGAGGTAATTATTTAGATGAAGGGAAACACCTATTTTTTGTGCTACAGAATCTATGACTTATACTATTTGAATTTTTAGGACACTTTGAATTGAATTATCCATGTATAAATTATCTATGAATTATGATGAGACACTATCAATAGGAATTATGAATTACAGGAAGTTCGTTTTAATTGTAAGTTGAGAATTTTCCTTGAGGACAAGCAAAAGCTTAAGTGTGGGGGTATTTGATAAACCGTAAAAGTAACATATTCTAAGCCGACATTTAGTATGCTTTTGGATGATTTAAGCCCCAATTTATGTAAAAAGGTGCTCTTAATCCTTTCTTTTCATGTCTTATACTCAGGAAAGCACCCGATGACGAAAAGAATGAGAAACGGGCTTAAAACGGACCAAGTTGGGCCAAGCCACAAAATCAACACGGCCTGGACTTCAAGCCACATGGCTGTGCCACCATTCCTACTAGAACACGACCTTACCACGACTTACACAGCCGTGCCTCATTCAACAGTCTCGAACACGGCCTGGCCGCGATTTACACGGGCGTGTGCCATGGCCGTGCCTCTACCGTGGAGAAGAGTAATTTCATTCGGGAAAGGATACTTAGGGAGAAAGAAACGTGTTTTAAAAGCCTATAAATACACCCTAGGTACCAGCTGAAAGGGGCGGCGAACTAGGCCAAGAAGCCAAGCCGAAAAGGTCAGATTTGTGGGAATCACTCGAAGATAGCCAGTTGATCCATCTCAAGAAGCCAGAATTCTACTCAAGACGGAGGATCTCCTCTTAAATTCTTTCAGGGGGTTTTAGGGATTTCTTATGTTTTGTTTTATCTTTTCTCTTGAGATGTTGTCTTTTATTATTATGAACTAAACCTTCGGATACCCGAAGGGGATGAAACTTATGAGGAATCTTGTTATTTGATTTTTGAATTATATGATAATAACTTAGTTTGTTCTTAATTGTGTGAACTTAATCCAAATCTAATGTGCTTAGGTGGAGGAGGAATAGACCCTGCCTAAGATTAGATCCAACATAATTAAGCGGAGTTGATCGCACGCCTAGAGATAGGGTGACGAGATTTTGCCGGATTAGGGTGAAACCTAATATGGGAGATCACAAATCGATTTACTGCTATTCTAGGGGGTTATTATAAGCAAACGAGAGTTCCACTAATTAACCTAGGGTTAGATGTTATTCGCCTAGAGAGAGGGTTTAATATACGTTAGGGAGTCTCACGGATCAAACTAAGTAAATAAATCATATGGTTCAAGGTTAAATAACAAGTGAAGTCTAGGTGGATTTTTCCTAAGGGTATCGCTTGAGTCAACTGAGTTTTCCCAAAAGTTATTTCCCGAATTCATTCTTTTTGTCTTTGCGTCTTAGCTTAGTAAGTAGATTAGTTTTAGTTTAAACAATCATCACTTTATATTAAGGCTAAATAATAAAAAGACAGTGAGTATTAGTACTTTTAGTTCCTTTGGGTTCGATAATCCGGTCTTGCCTAAGCTATACTACTGTTCGATAGGTGCACTTGCCTCAATCGTTGTCAGAGTTAGTTTCCAGGTTCAATCATTCTTTTATAAATTTTAAAACTCTGATTTACAGCGATCACTTATCTTGCTTTAACTTACAACTTTGGGCTATAAAATTTCGTTCTAACTCAAAACTTTTTCATTTATAATCGTAACTTCCCTATTATGGGTCTACGAGACCCTATGCGTATACTCGTGCTGTTTCAGGACCAAACCGGAAACTTTCAAACACTTAGAAAATTTTGACATGAAATAGGGCCACACGCTCGTGCGAAGAATGGGACACGCCCGTGTGGCATTTCACATGCCCGTGTTCCATACCCGTGGTCGACACTGAATTGCATCACACGGCCTATCACACGCCCGTGTGTTTAGCCCGTGTCCCTCACACGGCCTCGACACGCCTGTGTCTTAGCCCGTGTGCCAAAACCTTGGCATTCTATTTGTGACATCATCACATCACTAAAGTCACATGGCCAAGGTACACGCCCGTGTCCTTAGACCGCGTGTCGAATTAAATTCCTAATTTTAGGTGCAGACTTCACACAGCCTAGGCACACGCCCATGGGGCTGACCGTGTGCCACACACGGCCTAGACACATGCCCGTGTGTCTACCCGTAGGGACAATTATATGGCTATCTACCAAGCCATTTGCCACCCTACCAAGCAACCACGCTTAAGCCAAATCAATTCAACACATTTTATGACTATATGGCACTTCCAAAAGCTCAATTCAAAGCATCCACACAAGCATAAACTTCATAATTTCATCACCATTGCATAATAATAACTTGACATGTATTGGTCCAATACCAATGACCATTTACAAAATAACTTTGATAACGTAAATAGCCAACACTTTGGCTGTCAAAATAACATAACAAAATGCCCAAGTCCTATACATGCCATACTCAAAATAAATCTAATTTGGCTATACCAAAAAGTGGTCGATAGTGTGATCTCCAAACTTTGACGTCTGCCAATTTCTCGAGCGAACTTGGCAATACTACAAAGAGAAGGAAAATGAGAGGGGTAAGCATAAAGCTTAGTAAGTTTGCATGGAAATAATAGCAATAATATATCCATAATGACATCAATTAATGACATTAGCTAACCGCACAAAGCCATAAGCACTTTGCCATAACTGACTCGTACTTGTTCTTATCTAGCATATACCATGCCACATATCGTAAGCATTCCTCGTGAATTATTCACGGGTACCTGTATTCACTCAATCACATGACTTTAGTACTAATCTCATTTCTATTTCCAAGCTTATCTATATATCCCACTAATTCACTAGGGATACTAAAAGACAAGTATTCATCATCATTAACATAAACACGAAGCCAATGCCACATCCCAGATGTGGTCTTATATGGGTCACTTCTGAGCACCGATGCCATATCCCGGATATGGTCTTATACAGAATCTTACTTCAAGTATCGATGCCATATCCCGGATATGGTCTTATACGATCCTCATATTCATTACCGAAGCCATATCCCAGATATGGTCTTATACGGAATCTCAATTCGGTGCCGAGGCCATGCTCCCGACATGGTCTTACACGGGACCTCATCCATCTCATGTCTCGATGGTAGTATTCTCACATTTATTATAGTCCAACCGCGACTTCAACATTTCAACCTTTATCATCTTTCTCATTCAACACCAATACTCAATTTCATAGAATATCATGTATCATTATAATATTAAACATTCTCAAACATTCTAGCATAAATGTTGAATTTGTCACATACAAACTTACCTCGATTTCAAAATAGGTTAGATTATCGATTTAGTCCGCTATTTTGTTCTTTCCCCGATCGAGGTTGGTTCTTGGTTCTTCTTGCTCTATATTAACAATTTAGCTCATTTTAATATCACAAATAATAAATACATTTCAATAATCATGCTTTGGCAAAAATTACTATTTTGCCCTTAGACTTTGGCAAAATGACCATTTTACCCCTAGGCTCGGAAATCAATTCTAATCAAATTTCTACCTTTATCAAGCCTAGGTGAACATTTATTTCTCTTATGGCTATCATCAAAACCCAACATTTCACACCCACTTACAACATATTTTATAACCTTTACAAAAAGGTATTTTCATAGTAACACCTTTCACAAAATTTGTTTATCTAACAACTAAGACTCATTTTCTTCCATAAAAATGCAGTAAACAACTCAAAAGCTCTAATGGGAAAACCCTATACTTTTCACAATATTGCAAGATAGTCCCCTCATTAGAAAGCTTAAGCTTTAGAGGTTCCAAATGTATAATTTTTATCAAGAAATGATCACTAATGAGAGAAAAAGATGATATCTTTTTCCTTTCCTTATTTTATTAATACAAGTCAAATTATCCACCTAACTTCAACAAGTTTGACCAATTTTGACTCCTATTGTCCCCTATGGCCAGCCAACCACTAGCAAAGGGGCTAATTGCCCTTTAAAGACCTCAAATTAATATTCTATGGCTATTAGGCACCTTTAGCTTATAAAATGGAACTTTCGCACTTTATGCGATTTTGTCCTTTTTCGCAATTAAGCATGAAATCGCTAAAATTAAGGCACCAAAATTTTCATACACTTATATAATCATGCTCTAACTCATAATATAACATGAAAATAATTTTCTCCAACCTCGGATTAGTGGTTCCAAAACCATTATTCCGACTAGCCCCTAAATCGGGCTGTTACAATTCTCCCCCTTAAGGATTTTCGTCCTCGAAAATCTTACCGGTAAAGAGGTTGGGATACTAGTTTCTCATGGTCTCTCCGGGCTCCCAAGTAGCCTCTTCTATCCCATGTCTCTGCCACAGCACTTTATTAAAGGGCTATACTTTTGTTTCTCAGCTGTTTGACCTCTCGTGCCAAAATCTTAATCGGCTCCTCACCATATGTAACATCCCGAAATTGGGCCTAGGAGAATTGGGCCCAATGGGCATTGGGCGTAGTAGCGTTTAAAATTTTTGAGAACAAGAGAACGGCTTGTTGGACCTGTTAGGTGAGTGATTTTGGAAGGTTAGGGGGCTTCTATGAAGTCCCGGGATTAAACTTGAGCTTCAGGAAAATTTTGGTTTTAGGTGAATAAAACCTTGGGAGTTGGTAGGTAGGCTTTAAGAATAAAATGTGGAGAAAAATGACACAAGTGGAGGTCTGGTGTAGTGGCAAAGTGACGCCACTTAGAGGCAAGGGAGTGACGCCACAAGAAAGGAAGGAGGTCCAAGGTTCAAGTCTTGGCTCTTGTATTTTGGTTTTCTTTTTAAATGGACTTTAGAATTTGGTTATAGATTTATATTTAGTTGCGCATGGTTTAAGACACAAGAGGAGCTTGTGGCTTGGTGGCAAGTGGCGTGTTAAACTATTGAAGGGAGCCTAGGTTCGAATCTCATGAAAAGTAAGGGAGTATTTATTTTGCGAATTGGACGGCAAGAGTTTGAGTTGGATTTAAACTCTACTGACGAAGGGATCCCACATTGGAAAGATACAAAGAAGGAAGGTGAGAAGTTAGCTATATATAGAGAATTCTATGATAGGAGGAAGGATACCTTGGTAGGCGTTTGGGCACAGGAGTGGTCGGAGCGCGGATTAGCACCAGATTCCTATCAGGTGTGTAACTCTCTCTACTCTAGTTGTAGAGCGGCAAATGCCGAAGTGCCGGTCACGTCAATAGTAGCCACACGAGCGTGAGAACGCACGTATGGGGCTTCGACGCGATAGTTGAGGCCATCAGTAGTATTCTGTGGGTTGAGGCTACTTGGGCCACGATGGGCCGAAGTGGGCCCAATTGAATAAAATGTATGACGGTGTAGTATATAGTGAACTAGACTAGGTGAATCTCATATACGTGGCTAGATTTGTGTTAGGTGGGCCACACGAGCGCGTGTGGGCCGATGAAAATCAAATCGGGTTTTAGGCCCAATAGTCCGGTACGATCGGAAATGGTAGTTGAGTCGCTCGAGGCGACATTAGGCCTTTGGAAAGGCCATTGTAGGTGCAAATTACCAAAATACCCCTGAGTTGCAAAATTACCAAAATACCCCCGGTTCGTAAAATTACTAAAACACCCCCAATTTGTAAAATTACCAAAATACCCCCGGTTTACAAAATTACCAAAATACCCCTGATTTGCAAAATTATCAAAATACCCCCGATTTGTGAAATTACTGAAATACCCCCAAGGGGTGAAATTACTATTTTACCCTTAAACGACAAAATGACCGTTGTACCCTCGTGGTAGTACTAGTGTTGTATGTGTTAATTGTATGAATGATTATGTTTGAGATGCGTTGCATACATTGATTGGTTATGAGTAGAATTACCAAACTACCCTTGTAGGGTAGAATTACCGAAATACCCTTATAGGGTAAAATGACCAATTTGCCCTTGTAGGTAAATGATCGACTTGTGCAATGAGTGGACTAATTTGGCTGTGGTTGTATGACTGATATGCTTTTATTACATGTTTAAATAATTGTTACTGAGCATGGCCATTTTGCATACACGTGTAATGATTGAGCATGACATGCATGACATATTGCATGGGGTGGGATTTTTAATACGGAGGAAGTGCTAATAGGATCGCATGGTCGCTTGACGACCGTGGATCCACCAAAAACTTTATAGCCACCGCAGGGCTTTTTTAGCCACCGAGCGGCCATGCTTTTGCCGATAATGTTATCGAGGGTCGTGTGCCATTAATATGGCTTCGTGCCGTAATTATGGGCTTTGTGCCAATACCGAAGGCTCTGTGCCGATATTATGGCTTTGTGCCAATCGTATTTATCGTGGCTATTTGCTTAACTTATATATCGATGACTCTGTGTCGATCATATTTACCCAAGGCTGTGTGCCGATTATATTACCGTCACTGATGGCTATGTGCCAAATATAATACAGTCACTGATGGCTTTGTGCCAACTGTAATACCGCTACTAAAGACTTTTTAGCCACCGAGCAGCCATACTGCACCGATAATGTTAGTGCCGCAACCGGTGCTACATACGGAGTGTAGGGATGGGTGGGTCGATTAAATCCCCACAGGAGTGTAGGGTTGGATAGGAGACGGAGTGCAGGGTTGGTATGGGCATTAACGCATTGCATATCTGGATTATATTACTGAGATGGGCTTAGGCCCCGATTTATATGTATGACATGTGACATTTGACTTGGGTTAAGGCCCAACCGAGGCTATTTTGGGCTAATTCCAAATTGCCACCATTACTTTAATGGGCTTGGGCCCGAATTGTTTTGATGCATGTTCTTACTGATGAGGGTGTACACACTGAGTTTTCGTAAACTCACCCCCTCTCTTTAATTTTTTTCAGGTAATCCTCAGTAGGCGGTTCGACGTGCAGGAGGACTCGGAGGTGGCCACACTACGAGTAGCTTAAATTTTAGTATTTTATTCTACTTTATTTAAATCGTTTTCTATTTGGGTTGTAATAAGGCCTCTCTTAAATTCTGGTTTTTAATTTGGGATTTTTAGCTTATTATATTTTAAAACTGCTAAACATTGAATCGCGATTTTCAAAAACAATATATGTTTTCAAAACACCACGCTTTCGCAACAAAATTGTAAATATCACGTTTTCATAAGTCAATTGTTTTAAATTAAGCTTCCACAATGAACTAGGTTTTGAGGGTAATAACTCATTAATAAATCTCGAATAATATTAGTAATAAACCGTTGTAACTAGGATTTTATTCACAATAAAGGTTCTCTACAAAAAACTTGGTTTTCGAAAAGCACCTCAATGTGGCACGCCAGATTCGGGCCTAACTACTAAGCCAGGTTTGGGGTGTTACATTTAGTGGTATCAGAGCCTAGGTTGCAAAACTCGGCTTGTAACATCCTAAAATTGGGCCTAGTAGGATTGGGCCCAATAGGCCTTGAGCGTAGTAGCGCTTAAAATTTTTGAGATCAAGAGATCAGCTTTAGTGCAAGTTGGACCTATTAGGTGAGTGATTTTGGAAGGTTAGGGGGCTTTTATGAAGTCCCAAGATCAAACTTGGGCTTAGGAGAAATTTTGGTTTTAGGTGAATAAAACCCTAGGAGTTATTAGGTAGGCTTTAAGAATAAAATATGGGAAAAGATGACACAAGTGGAGTGTGTGGTGTAGTGGCAAAGTGACGCCACTTAGGGAGCAAGGGGGTGACGCCACAAGGAAGGAATGAGGTCCAAGGTTCAAGGCGTGGAACTTGCATTTCTTTTAGAGTATTTTATTAAATGGATTTAGCCCTTGGCCATAGATTTATTTTTAGTTGGGCATGTTTTAAGACACAAGAGGAGCTTGTGGCCTAGTGGCAAGGTGGCGTTACAGCTGTCAAGAGGTCTGAGGTTCAAGTCTCGAGATCAGCAAGGGAGTATTTATTTTGCGGATTGGACGACCAGAGTTTGAGTTGGATTTAAACTCTGCTACCAGAGGGATCCCACATCGGAAAGATACAAAGAAGGAAGGTGAGAAGCTGGCTATATATAGAGCTATCTATGATGGGAGGAAGGATATACCTTGGCCGGCGTTTGGGCACAGGAGTGTTCGGAGCGCGGATTAGCACTAGATTCCTATCAGGTGTGTACTTCTCTACTCTAGTTGTAGAGCGGCAAATTGTCGAAATGCCGATCACACGACGATAGTAGCCACACGAGCGTGCGAGCGCACGTGAGGGGGCTTTGACGCGATAGTTGAGGCCATCGTTAGTATTCTTGTGGGTTGAGGCTGCTTGGGCCACGATGGGCCGAAGCGAGCCCAATAGGCCCGTGGGCCCATATGAGTAGATTGTATGATTGTGTAGTATATATTAGACTGGACTAGGTGAATCTCATATCTGTGGCTAAGTTTGTGCTAGTTGGGCCACACGAGCATGTGGGCCCGAATGGGCCAAAATCGGGTTTTAGGCCCAATAGTCCGGTAACGACCGAAAATGGTAGCCGAGTCGCTAGGGGCGACATTAGGCCTTCGGAAAGATCATTGCAGGTGCAAAATTACTGAAATACCCTCGATAGGTAAATTACGAGAATACCCTTGGTAGGTAAAATTACTGTTATACCCTTAGAGGTTGATTAGCTTGATTATGTTGTATTCTGTTTATCTGATTATGATGGTAATTCATTTCATACGTTATATTTGATATATGTTTTGCCTACATGACATACTGCATACACGAATTATTATGACATATTGCATGGGTTTGGGATATGATTGAAAGGGGAAGTATTTGAGACTGTCACAGTGGTTTGGTACCACGAGTGGGTTGGCCCCACATATAACTGATTCAGTGACCATGTCTCGGTGGCTTGGTGCCACGGTGGTTTAATACCACATATATATATGATGATTTAGTGACTCGTCCCAGTGGTTTGGTACCACAGTGGGTTGGCCCCACATATATTCTGCAAGGGTTGTCACGGTGGTTTGATACCACGGTAGGTTGGCCCCACGCATGATAATAGTGACTTTGTCATGGTGATCTAGTATCACGGTGGTCTGGAACCACGAGTGGCTTGGTGCCACATATGAGGTGTGTAGCGGATGAAGGGTTGATTGAAGAAATCCCCACGGTGTGTTGGGCTGGTACGGGTGGCATGTAGAGGATGGAAAATTAGGTTGGGCTGGGCTGCATTGCATACATGTGATATACGCTATATTGAATGGGCTAAGGCCCAATGTGCATCTGTGGGCTTAAGGCCCAGATTTCGTTTAATGGGGATTTACACACTGAGTCTCGATGACTCACCCCTCTGCTTTAACTTTTGCAAGTAATCCCAAGCTTGAGGATTTGGAGCCGAGGTGGACTCTGTGGTGGCCATACGTCGTCACTTTAGTAAATTAAGTGTTATTTTCTTTTAAATTTCATTTTAATTCGGGATTATGTTCTGTAATAAGGCCACTGAGATTTTAATTTGGTTTTTGTTTTAATGCGGTTATTATTTATGATGAAATGATCAATACGGAGTTTTCCTAAAAACACAAATAAATGTTTTCCAAGATATTAATGAACGGTTCTACTGATAATCAAAACTCGAAATTTTTAAACGATCGCGAATTTTTTTTACTACCTTTCCTTGTGACATACCAGATCCGGTCGTAGCGTGTAGGCCGGGTTTGGGGTGTTACATGGCTGCGGATTGGTTTTTCAAAATTGAATTTCTGAAAGTATTGTTTCAAAAAGGCTTGGAAATATTTAAAGTTCTAAAATTGTATTGACTGATTTTTGAAAGTGTGGTGCACCGAGTCTTCGGCGTCGAATCCGTAAGTTTCCTGACCTTATACTCTGTTATGTGATGTAATGACTGTATTTTTGGTATTTATTTTGTATGTGTTTTGTTTGGATGTGATGTTTGGATATAGAAATTGGTTGCGTATAAGATATCTGTCTGCTTTAATGGTTAGGTGTTTTGAGTATGTGTAGGGAGTTCCAAATTCTAGTTAAAATGTGATAGGGATAGTAGAATCAGTCAGTGCGCAGCGTGGTAGCGTAGTGGGGTAGTTGTTACACGACAACCCTGTTAGCTGGAAATTTCGGGGACGAAATTTCTTTAAGGGGGTAGATTTGTAACATCCCGAAATTGGCCCTAGAAGAATTGGGCCCAATGGGCCTTGGGCGTAGTAGCGTTTAAAATTTTTGAGAACAAGAGAACGGCTTGTTGGACCTATTAGGTGAGTGGTTTTGGAAGGTTAGGGGCTTCTATGAAGTCCCGGGATTAAACTTGAGCTTTAGGAAAATTTTGGTTTTAGGTGAATAAAACCTTGGGAGTTGGTAGGTAGGCTTTAAGAATAAAATGTGGAGAAAAATGACATAAGTGGAGGTGTGGTGTAGTGGCAAAGTGACGCCACTTAGAGGCAAGGGAGTGACGCCATAGGGAAGGGAGGAGGTCCAAGGTTCAAGCCTTGGCTCTTGCATTTTGGTTTTCTTTTTAAATGGACTTTAGAATTTGGATATAGATTTATATTTAGTTGCGCATGGTTTAAGACACAAGAGGAGCTTGTGGCTTGGTGGCAAGTGGCGTGTTGAACTATTAAAGGGAGCCTGGGTTCGAATCTCATGAAAAGCAAGGGAGTATTTATTTTGCGAATTGGACGGCAAGAGTTTGAGTTGGATTTAAACTCTACTGATGAAGGGATCCCACATCGGAAAGATACAAAGAAGGAAGGTGAGAAGCTAGCTATATATAGAGCATTCTATGATAGGAGGAAGGATACCTTGGAGGGCGTTTGGGCACAGGAGTGGTCGGAGCGCGGATTAGCACCAGATTCCTATCAGGTGTGTAACTCTCTCTACTCTAGTTGTAGAGCGACAAATGCCGAAGTGTCAGTCACGGCAATAGTAGCCACACGAGCGTGTGAACGCACGTTTGGGGCTTCGACGCGATAGTTGAGGCCATCGTGAGTATTCTTGTGGGTTGAAATTTTGCTTGGGCCACGATGGGCCGAAGTGGGCCCAATTGAATAAAATGTTTGATGGTGTAGTATATAGTGAACTAGACTAGGTGAATCTCATATACGTGGCTAGATTTGTGTTAGGTGGGCCACACGAGCGTGTGGGCCCGATGAAGTGAAATCGGGTTTTAGGCCCAATAGTCCTGCAGTCGACCAGGAAATGGTAGTTGAGTCGCTCGAGGCGACATTAGGCCTTTGGAAAGGCCATTGTAGGTGCAAATTACCAAAATACCCCCGATTTGTAAAATTACCAAAATACCCCCGGTTCGCAAAATTACTAAAACACCCCCGGTTTGCAAAATTACCAAAATACCCCCAATTTGCAAAATTACCAAAATACCCCCGATTTGCAAAATTACCAAAATACCCTCGATTTGCAAAATTACCAAAATACCCCCGGTTTGCGAAATTACCAAAATACCCCCGATTTACAAAATTACCAAAATACCCCAGGTTTGTGAAATTACTTAAATACCCCCAAGGGGTGAAATTGCTGTTTTACCCTTCAACGACAAAAAGACCGTTGTACCCTCGTGGTAGTACTAGCGTTGTATGTGTTAATTGTATGATTGATTATGTTTGAGATGCGTTGCATACATGGATTGGTTATGAGTAGAATTACCGAACTACCCCTGTAGGGTAGAATTACCGAAATACCCTTATAGGGTAAAATGACCGATTTGCCCTTGTAGGTAAATGATCGACTTTTGCAATGAGTGGACTAATTTGGCTGTGGTTGTATGACTGATATGCTTTTATTACATGTTTAAATAATTGTTACTGAGCATGGCCATTTTGCATACACGTGTAATGATTGAGCATGACATACACGACATATTGTATGGGGTTGGGATTATTAATACGGAGGAAGTGCTAATAGGATCGCATGGTCGCCTGACGACCATGGATCCACTAAAGGCTTTATAGCCACCGCAGGCTTTTTAGCCACCGAGCAGCCATGCTGCACCGATAATGTTACTGAGGGTTGTGTGCCATTAATATGGCTTCGTGCCGTACTTATGGGCTTTGTGCCAATACCGAAGGCTCTGTGCCGATATTATGGCTTTGTGCCAATCGTATTTACCGTGGCTATGTGCTTAACTTATATATCGATGACTCTGTGTCGATCATAGCTGTGTGCCGATTATATTACCGTCGCTGATGGCTATGTGCCAAATATAATACAGTCAATGATGGCTTTGTGCCAATTGTAATACCGCTACTAAAGGCTTTTTAGCCACCGAGCAGCCATGCTGCACCGATAATGTTAGTGCCGTAACCGGTGCTACATACGGAGTGTAGGGATGGGTGGGTCGATTAAATCCCCACATGAGTGTAGGGTTGGACAGGAGACAGAGTGCAGGGTTGGTATGGGCATTAACGCATTGCATATCCAGATTATATTACTGAGATGGGCTTAGGCCCTGATTTATATGTATGACATGTAACATTTGACTTGGGTTAAGGCCCAACAGAGGCTATTTTCGGCTAATGCCCAATTTCCACAGTTACTTTAATGGGCTTGGGCCCGAATTGTTTTGATGCATGTTCTTACTGATGAGGGTGTACACACTGAGTTTTCGTAAACTCACCCCCTCTCTTGAATTTTTTCAGGTAATCCTCAGTAGGCGGTTCGACGTGCAGGAGGACTCGGAGGTGGCCACACTACAAGTAGCTTAAATTTTAGTATTTTATTCTACTTTATTTAAATCGTTTTCTATTTGGGTTGTAATAATGCCTCTCTTAAATTCTGGTTTTTAATTTGGGATTTTTAGCTTATTATATTTTAAAACTGCTAAACATTGAATCGCGATTTTCCAAAACAATATATGTTTTCAAAACACCACGCTTTCGCAACAAAATTGTAAATATCACGTTTTCATAAGTCAATTGTTTTAAATTAAGCTTTCACAACGAACTAGGTTTTGAGGGTAATAACTCATTAATAAATTTCGAATAATATTAGTAATAAACCGTTGTAACTAGGATTTTATTCATAATAAAGGTTTTCTACAAAAAACTTGGTTTTCGAAAAGCACCTCAATGTGGCACGCCAAATTTGGGCCTAACTACTAGGCCGGGTTTGGGGTGTTACATTTAGTGGTATCAGAGCCTAGGTTACAAAACTCGGCTGCAGATTGGGTTTTCAAAATTGAATTTCTGAAAGTATTGTTTCAAAAAGGCTTGGAAATATTTAAAGTTCTAAAATTGTATTGACCGATTTTTGAAAGTGTGGTACACCGAGTCTCCGGCGTTGAATCCGTAAGTTTCTGATCTTATCTTTGTGTTATGTCTTTGTAATGACCGTATTTTTGGTATTTATTTTGTATGTGTTTTGTTTGGATGTGATGTTTGGATATAGAAATTGGTTGCGTATAAGATATCACATGCGCTTTAATGGTTAGGTGTTTTGAGTATGTGTAGGGAGTTCCAAATTCTAGTTAAAATGTGATAGGGATATTAGAATCGTGAGTGCAGCCAGTAGCGTAGTGGGAGTAGTTGTTACACTACTACCTTTAGCTGGAAATTTCGGGGACGAAATTTCTTTAAGAAGTAGATTTGTAACATCCTGAAATTGGGCCTAGGAGAATTGGGCCCAATGGGCCTTAGGCGTAGTAGCGTTTAAAATTTTTGAGAACAAGAGAACGGCTTGTTGGACCTATTAGGTGAGTGATTTTGGAAGGTTAGGGGGCTTCTATGAAGTCCTGGGATTAAACTTGAGCTTTAGGAAAATTTTGGTTTTAGGTGAATAAAGCCTTGGGAGTTGGTAGGTAGGCTTTAAGAATAAAATGTGGAGAAAAATGACACAAGTGGAGGTGTGGTGTAGTGGCAAAGTGACGCCACTTAGAGGCAAGGGAGTGACGCCACAAGGAAGGAAGGAGGTCCAAGGTTCAAGTCTTGGCTCTTGCATTTTGGTTTTCTTTTAAATGGACTTTAGAATTTGGCTATAGATTTATATTTAGTTGCGCATGGTTTAAGACACAAGAGGAGCTTGTGGCTTGGTGGCAAGTGGCGTGTTGAACTATTGAAGGGAGCACAGGTTGAATCTCATGAAAAGCAAGGTAGTATTTATTTTGCGAATTGGACGGCAAGAGTTTGAGTTGGATTTAAACTCTCACGACAAAGGGATCCCACATCGGAAAGATACAAAGAAGGAAGGTGAGAAGCTAGCTATATATAGAGCATTCTATGATAGGAGGAAGGATACCTTGGAGGCGTTTGGGCACGAGTATGGTCGAGCGCGGATTAGCACCGATTTCCTATCGGGTGTGTAACTCTCTCTACTCTAGTTGTAGGCGGCAAATGCCGGCGTGCGGTCCACGGCAATAGTAGCCACACGAGCGTGCGAACGCATGCGTGTGGGGCTTCGACGCGATAGTTGAGGCCATCAGTAGTATTCTTGTGGGTTGAGGCTTTGCTTGGGCCACGATGGGCCGAAGTGGGCCCAATTGAATAAAATGTATGACGGTGTAGTATATAGTGAACTAGACTAGGTGAATCTCATATACGTGGCTAGATTTGTGTTAGGTGGGCCACACGAGCGTGTGGGCCCGAATAGGCTGAAATCGGGTTTTAGGCCCAATAGTCCGGTACGACCGGAAATGGTAGTTGAGTCGCTCGAGGCGACATTAGGCCTTTGGAAAGGACATTGTAGGTGCAAATTACCAAAATACCCCCGATTTGCAAAATTACCAAAATACCCCCGGTTCGCAAAATTACTAAAACACCCCCGGTTTGCAAAATTACCAAAATACCCCCGATTTGCAAAATTACCAAAATACCCCCGATTTGCAAAATTACCAAAATACCCTTAGTTTGCAAAATTACCAAAATACCCCCAGTTTGCAAAATTACGAAAATACCCCCGATTTGTGAAATTACTGAAATACCCCCAAGGGGTGAAATTACTGTTTTACCCCTAATCGACAAAATGACCATTATACCCTCGTGGTAGTACTAGCGTTGTATGTGTTAATTGCATGATTGATTATGTTTGAGATGCGTTGCATACATGGATTAGTTATGAGTAGAATTACCGAACTACCCCTGTAGGGTAGAATTACCGAAATACCCTTATAGGGTAAAATGACTGATTTGCCCTTGTAGGTAAATGATCGACTTGTGCAATGAGTGGACTAATTTGGTTGTGGTTGTATGACTGATATGCTTTTAATACATGTTTAAATAATTGCTACTGAGCGTGGCCATTTTGCATACACGTGTAATGATTGAGCATGACATACACGACATATTGCATGGGGTTGGGATTATTAATACGGAGGAAGTGCTAATAGGATCGCATGGTCGCTTGACGACCGTGGATCCATCGAAGGCTTTATAGCCACCGCAGGCTTTTTAGCCACCGAGCAGCCATGCTGCACCGATAATGTTACTGAGGGCTATGTGCCATTAATATGGCTTCGTGCCGTAATTATGGGCTTTGTGCCAATCCGGAAGCTCGCATGCGAATATTATGGCTTTGTGCCAATCGTATTTACCGTGGCTATGTGCTTAACTTATATATCAATGACTCTGTGTCGATCATAGCTGTGTGCCGATTATATTACCGTCGCTGATGGCTATGTGCCAAATATAATCTGATCCTTGCGGCTTTGTGCTAATTGTAATCTGACTCTTGAAGGCTTTTTAGCCACCAAGCGACCATCTTTGCACCGATAATGTTAGTGTCGCAACCGGTGCTACATACGGAGTGTAGGGATGGGTGGGTCGATTAAATCCACACAGTGTAGGGTTGGACGGGAGACGAGTGCACGGGGTTGGTATGGGCATTAACGCATTGCATATCTGGATTATATTCTTGAGATGGGCTTAGGCCCGATTTATATGTATGACATGTGACATTTGACTTGGGTTAAGGCCCAACCGAGGCTATTTTGGGCTAATGCCTAATTGCCATCATTACTTTAATGGGCTTAGGCCCGAATTGTTTTGATGCATGTTCTTCTGACGATGAGGGTGTACACACTTGTTTTTTAAATAAACTCACCCCTCTCTTTAATTTTTTTCTGTAATCCTCGTGAGGCGGTTCGACGTGCGGGAGGACTCGGAGGTGGCCACACTACGAGTAGCTTAAATTTTAGTATTTTATTCTACTTTATTTAAATTGTTTTCTATTTGGGTTGTAATAAGGCCTCTCTTAAATTCTGGTTTTTAATTTGGGATTTTTAGCTTATTATATTTTAAAACTGCTAAACATTGAATCGCGATTTTCCAAAACAATATATGTTTTCAAAACACCACACTTTTGCAACAAAATTATAAATATCACGTTTTCATAAGTCAATTGTTTAAAATTTAGCTTCCGCAACGAACTAGGTTTTGAGGGTAATAACTCATTAATAAATCTCGAATAATATTAGTAATAAACCGTTGTAACTAGGATTTTATTCATAATAAAGGTTCTTTACAAAAAACTTACTTTTCGAAAAGCACCTCAATGTGGCACGCCAGATTCGGGCCTAACTACTAGGCCGGGTTTGGGGTGTTACACCATAAGTCTAGTCCGATTGAATTTCTACCTCTGTTGGTACTATCATGTGAGAAGGGTCTGAACGGTATCGGCGCAACATTGGTACGTGGAAGACATTGTGAATCTTTTCCTGTTCAGGTGGCAATGCAAAACAATAAGCTACCGGTCCTATCCTCTCGGTAACTTCATAAGGTTCGATAAAGCGCGGACTCAATTTGCCTTTTCGGCCAAATCTGAGGACTTTTCTCCATGGTAACCCTTTTAGAAATACTTTATCACCTACTTGGAACTCAATCTCTTTCCGTTTCAAATCCGAATAAGACTTTTGTCTATCTGAGGCCGGTTTCAGACATTCACTATCACCTTTACTTTCTCTTTGGTTTCCCTGACCAAATCAACCCCGTGAATCTAATTCTCTCTGAGTTCTGTCCAATACAAGGGCGTTCGACACTTACGCCCGTACAATGCTTCATAAGGTGCCATCTTCAAACTTGACTAAAAACTGTTGTTGTAGGCAAATTCCACCAACGGTAAGTATTTTTCCCAATTACCTTGGAATTCCAAAACACAACATCAAAGCATGTCTTCAAGTATCTGTATCACTCTCTCCGACTGCCCGTCGGTTTGTGGATGGAAAGCTGTACTGGAACTCAATTTCGTGCCCAAAGCCTGTTGTAACTTTTTCCAAAACCGGGATATGAATCTCGGATCTCTATTCGAAATGATCGACAACGGTACACCATGAAGTCTTACTATTTCTGACACATACAAATTCGCCAACTTATCAAGAGAATAATCGACTCGTACTGGCATGAAATGGGCTGACTTCGTAAGTCTATCGACTACAACCCATACAACATCTTTCTTTTTCTGCATCAACGGTAAACTCGTCACTAAGTCCATAGTAATACGGTCCCATTTCCACTCAGGGACCATAATAGGCTGAAGTAGACCTGAAGGCACTTGATTTTCAGCCTTCACTTATTAACAAATTAGGTGATGCAGTCTGCCTCGAGAAGAGTCGAAATGTATGCGAGTTGCCCAATCGTCTACGAGGATAAATTCTAAGCCTTCGAGAAAATATTCGAGATTAAGGTTGAATTTGCGGAAGCTTGAATAAGTTTGCTTTCGGAAATGGTTTTTTTAAGTTAGGAATGAAAGAAATGATTTAGATGAATGAAAGGGATAGGTTCGGTTAAGGGATGGAAAGAAAAAAAGGATGATGTTTGAATGGTTCGGTTTAGCAAATGAAAAGTAAAGGATAATGATAATGGGTGGAAATGGACAATGAACTTAAACAAAGAAGCGATTTAACATTAACAAATGTTACCCCAGTTTCTATATTTGCTTAAGGTGGAATTATGGTTATCATTGATGGACCAAAGACCCGTTATCAAGAATGATAAGAACCAGTGGTATATTCAAATGGAAGAACAAGTGATAGACGCCACAAGCACAGCTCGATAAGTCTATGAAACTTGTACGAAAGTGAAGAGGAGATCAACTCACTCAATGAACATAAGTTCATGAAATTGGATTAAGCATCAAAAGTCCTTACAAATGAAAATCAATAGAGTATTTATAGGCTATTCTAATGGCTAGCCGAATGGTCACTAAAAAGCCTTAATAGCTAAGCTAAAATTAAACTATAACAAGCTAGAAAAATCTAGAATAAAGCCTCTTGGTGTCTTGGAAAAGTCGGCTGAATATGGCCCTTGAAATGCTTGCAAAATTTGGCCATAAATGGGCTGAAAAATTCGGAGAAAATCTTTTAAGTTCCATGGATAGATTCAGGTGAATGGGAGTCAAAAGGGCGATTTCTAGATGGTGAATATTGGCTTGGCGAATTTGGACAACCTTGGGAATGTATGTAGCCACTTAAACCATTCATGGTGGCTTCTTGAAAGTTGTTCACGCATGAAAGAACAAATAACCAGCAGCATTTAAGCCTTGTCCCTTTATGTTCACAAAAAAAAAAAACACCAAAAGCCATTAAAGAGGCGTCCATGCATGCCCAACAAGTTATTTAATTCGACCAACAAAGCATGCTGCACAATCTTGTATTAATGACGTCCCATGGATGGAGGCTGGTCTTTAAAGCATTGAAAGATGAACCAGCAACTTACTTAATGTGCTTCCAAGCATGTTTTTAAGCTTTTAATGCCGTCCAAGGAGCTTGTTCATGCATGGAGGAAACACCCAGTAACTAATTAAATGCAACACTCTTTAATGCTTTGTCTTTTCCTCTTCACAAAGCACCCTAGCCATTACACCTTTGTTATTCACGAAAAAAAAAGCTTTGAAATATGAACAATCTCCTCATTAAATAGCTGCCGTCCCAAGCATGCTAGACATAGCATTAATACATCCTTGAATAGATGTTCACGCATGGAGAAGCAACTCCCAACAGCTCATTAATTATGCAGCAAAGTAATGCCCAACACTTCATTAATTGACGTTCCATGCATGCTGCACATTTATTACCGTCCATGCTTCCCAACAGATCATTAAATTTTTGGCAAACACCAACCAACCTCTTAAATGCTGTACATTAAGTGTGCCGCCCAAATTAATCAATGCTTCTCCAAAGGTTTGGCTGAACCTACATGAACCAAGAACACATATTAAATCAATCTAAATCAGATGTATAACATTAAATATATGCTATGGACTCATCAATGGACGTTTTGGATAACTTAAAGACACCTTTAGGACATATTGAAATTCGGCAGCCCCTTTAACTAGACAAAAATTCTGCACATTAATTTTAGTTTTAAATCAACTTAAAAACATCAATTAAAACATGTAATAACATGAGACAAAATTAAATTACACTAAAACAAATTAAATACAAAACTAAATTTAATTTTTAGACACATTTAAGTTGCTGTAGGGATATATAAATAAAGATTTTAATTTATTTAAATTATTTAAATTTAAAGAATCAGCTCAACGAGCTGGAGCGAGCTCGAGTGAGCTCAAATTGAACCCAAATGGACTAATCTGGCTCAATTTGGAAATGCACCAAAGTGCAAATCAGCTTCACGACACTTGGGGCATTTGATCTGAGCTTCGTCACTTTGCAAAACGTTGGTGCCCCGGGCGTGCCCGTATCATCCCTCCCCTCTTCAAGACGAGTCGTCCTCGAATCGACCTGTTGATCTTCCGAACAAAATTCCTTTTGACTCGGTTTTCCTCGATCAAACGGGACGGATGATAATCGCGATACCTGAACACGACCAACATGAATTAGCCAGATCGTTTTTAAGCAAAATTGTGAT
Source organism: Gossypium sturtianum (assembly GCA_025698515.1). Lineage (NCBI taxonomy): Eukaryota > Viridiplantae > Streptophyta > Magnoliopsida > Malvales > Malvaceae > Gossypium > Gossypium sturtianum. The sequence continues at coordinate 71,613,524 of CM046948.1, forward strand.
CCAAATATGAACAACACAGGACAAATAAATCACACACAAACGAGCATAATCACATTATCATATAAAAGGAACAAAGTCTTATCAAATGTTTGCAACAAAAATGAATAGGCTTCATGGCATGCATGCGATGTAATGTAATTACACAAATCAAAATCATCATGCGAGTAGTACATCAAATGATAGATAAATTCATCACAAGCAAGTAATGGAGAAAATGCATATGACACTCGAGATTGAACTACCATATCTTGCATCGAACAATGCATTGGATAACTCGCACATGATTTGCAACATTTATCGTTCACAATATTCTTTTTGTCAATGAACAAAATAGATAGATCATCATTGAACACATGAGAATTACTTAACTTGTCATGATCTAAATGTCTTACAAAGATCAAATTGCTAGCAATAATTTCGCCACCATCCGAGGAGAGCACAAATGTATCAACAAATGTTTCAAAACACTTATCAAAAACAACTATCTTTTTGTCAATAACCAAAGCAGATAATTCATTATCACACAAGATAGAACACTTAAGAACATCACATTTTAAGGACTTTACAAGAATGAAATCAGCAACATGATTCTTATCAACAACCGAAGAAAGCAAAATGGATTCATAGGTGTCTAATGTCTTACCTTCGAGAGTAGAAAGAAAATTATTGACTTTACCTTTCTCCGTTAGCACAAACCTTCTCTCCTCAGAATCGTATTATAGTCGTGGCTTTGCTCGCGCATCAATCTTTTCCAAACAAAATGGGAACTCCATGTACACGAATTCCATGTACAACCGCAAAATTTGTTTAAAGAGCAAATAAAAATTGAAAAAAAAATGAACAAATCTCGCCACATTACTCAAAAACCAAGTATCAAAAAGATAGTAGTCTTTCAAATTTACCAGGTGATACTTGAATTTCCCACAACGCAAATCAGAACGAATTCCCGATTTAAAAACATAGGTTTGACTATTTAAGTCAATATAGGACAATGGTTTCGATGAATCAAACATGTTAAACCAAAATGAATAATGTATGTTCAAGATCGAAAAACTCTTAACATGTTTCAGAATAGATTTACAAAGACTCAATGATTCCGTATTAGATAATGAAAAAATCTCATAAAATCCACAATCAAACAAATTGGGATTAAAAGAAAATTCATCGTCATACTTACTCGAGTCTTGCACTGGTCGAATAGACGTTACTCCACCTTCACACTTTGCTTCACAATGGTTATTATGGGGTAAACCCGTCTTACCATCTTTTTCAATCAAATGAAAACGCCTTTCTTCGGGAAGGTACTGAAGTTGGATATCATCGTGAGATACGTTGGGAACCTGAGATGAAGAAATAGAAGAAGAACAAAGTCCAAAGAGTTAGTTAAAAAACCACTCTCTTTTTGTTCATCTTGTTCTCGCGTTTCTTTTTCCATCTCTTTTTCTTTTATTTCTTTTTCAATCTTTTCTTCTTCTTTCTCATTTTTATTTTCTTTTCTCTCGATTTCTTTTTCTTTTTCTCTTTTTCTCACGAACTCTTTTTCAATTTCTTTTTCTTCTTTTTCACATTCTTTTTCACATTCTTTTTCATTACAACAAGAGGATGAGTCAGAAGAATCGAAAGAAAAAAATTTGACTCAAGGATCGAGAGAATGTACTCATAGATATCACAATCGTTTCTTCGTGAAGATTTCTTCATACGGGACTTCGTGGAATCATAAGATGTATAACTCATGCTTTCTTGGTTGTCACCGTAAAAGACTTCAAACTCGTTATTTGTTTTGATTCGCCTTGAATACGAGTCATGATGGGAATTATTTTGAGAATGATCTTTCATGGACGAGTATTTATGGCTTTTTTCTCGTTCGTCGCCTCAAAAAGATTCGAACTCATATCTTGCTTCTCTCCGTCTCGAAAACCTCGACGAACATGAGTCTTGATAAGAGTCTCTTCGCAAATAGTTTTTGGATGTATATCGCGGTGAAGAACTTGACTCCGTTCTCTGACTTGATGACATCTTTCGGTCGAACACGCTTTCCATTTCGCTCAACAAATATTGGAAGTCGGCGGCTGAGAACCCTTCTTGTGACATTTTGTTGCTGAAAAAAAATGGTTATAAAGAAGAGAAATAAACAGACAAAAAAATTAAAGTACCTTACCACAAAAACCTCACAAGTCACTCACAAAGAAAAATCACTCACACTCGTGTTTTCAATCGTATAAGGCTTTTTCTTTGATGATTACACTCGTGCCTTTTACCACTCAGTCTCGTCTCACAATTTCGTACTTTGTTTCAAAAAACTCATCACGGCTTGAGGGTCGGCTTCAAAGTGGGTAACAAAGGATTGGTGTCGGGTATAAGGTAGGCTAAAACAAAAGAAAAGGCAAATAGGTTAGGGGTGGCGTTGGGTGGGGAGGATGAAGCCACAAGGATGGTAGAAGATCGGGGTAGTGGAGGAGAATGAACAACAAACTTTCAAAAAAAATTTCCACACTTTTTTTTTAACTTCTTTTTTTTTACACTCGTTTTTTTTCTTTTTTTTTCTACTATGTCAAATACAATATGCTAAAATACAAGAAAATAAAATTACAACTTTTTTTTTGAACTTTTTTTTAAACTTACGAACTAACTTCTGGCTTCATGAACATCGTCGAAAATCCTCGTTTAGTAGCTCTGATACCAGATGATGCAGTCTGCCTCGGGAAGAGTCAAAATGTATGCGAGTTGCCCAATCGTCTACGAGGATAAATTCTAAGCCTTCGGGAAAATATTCGAGATTAAGGTTGAATTTGTGGAAGCTTGAATAAGTTTGCTTTCGGAAATGGCTTTTTTAAGTTAGGAATGAAAGAAATGATTTAGATGAATGAAAGGGATAAGTTCGATTAAGGGATGGAAAGAAAAAAAGGATGATGTTTGAATGGTTCGGTTTAGCAAACGAAAAGTAAAGGATAATGATAATAGGTTGAAATGGACAATGAACTTAAACAAAGAAGCGATTTAACATTAACAAATGTTACCCCGGTTTCTATATTTGCTTAAGGTGGAATTATGGTTATCGTTGATGGACCAAAGACCCGTTATCAAGAATGATAAGAACCAATGGTATATTCAAATGGAAGAACAAGTGATAGACGCCACAAGCACAGCTCGATAAGTCTATGAAACTTGTACGAAAGTGAAGAGGAGATCAACTCACTCAATGAACATAAGTTCATGAAATTGGATTAAGCATCAAAAGTCCTTACAAATGAAAATCAATAGAGTATTTATAGGCTATTCTAATGGCTAGCCGAATGGTCACTAAAAAGCCTTAATAGCTAAGCTAAAATTAAACTATAACAAGCTAAAACTAAGGCACCAAAATTTTCATACACTTATATAATCATGCTCTAACTCATAAAATAACATGAAAATAATTTTCTCCAACCTCGGATTAGTGGTTCTGAAACCACTATTCTGACTAGCCCCTAAATCGGGCTGTTACACTATGCAAATTTTAAAAAGTGTTTGTTTTGCACTAACAAAATTGTGTTCTTAGGTTTTTTGGTGAGTTCCGAAGGATTGGAAGTTGATCAAGAGAAAGTTTGAGTGATCCAAGAATGGCCGCGCCCGACTAGCATTAGCCAAATCCAAAGCTTTCATGGGTTGGCTAGTTTTTACCGATGTTTCGTACCTAATTTTAGTACAATTGCTGCGCCATTGACAAGTGTTATTAAGAAAAATTTAGCATTTTATTGGACAAATGAGCAAGAAAATTCATTTAATAAAATTAAAGAATGTCTTGTCCAAGCACCTTTATTAGCACTTCCTGATTTTACTAAAACCTTTGAAATCGAATGTGATGCTTCAGGTGTAGGAATCGGGGCCGTGCTAACCCAAGATGGAAAACCGGTGGCGTATTTTAGTGAGAAGATAAGTGGGGCTGTTCTCAATTATCCCGTGTATGACAAGGAAATGTATGCCTTAATTCGATCCCTCGAGACGTGGCAGCATTACTTGTGGCCAAAGGAGTTCGTGATTCACTCCGATCACGAAGCCTTAAAGCACATCAAGGGCCAACATAAGCTAAAAAAGCGCCATGCAAAGTGGATTGAATATCTTGAATCCTTTCCATATGTCATCAAGTATAAGAAAGGTAAAGAAAATGTAGTGGCTGATGCCCTATCAAGGAGGTACACTTTATTGTCTTATCTTGATTCTAAGCTACTTGGGTTTTCTTATTTAAAAGAATTGTATGTTGCTGATGATGACTTTGGTAATATCTTTACTGCTTGTGAGAATGGATCTTTTGAGAAATTTTATAGGTACGAGAGATTCCTTTTTAAGTAAGGCAAGTTATGTATACCACAAGGCTCGATCCGAGAATTACTTACGCAAGAGGTGCATAATGGAGGTCTCATGGGACACTTTAGTATAAGCAAGACACTATCAACCTTACAAGAACATTTTTATTGGCCGAGAATGTGAAGAGATATTGCACGTGTCTGTGAGCGTTGTGTGACTTGCAAACGAGCTAAGTCCAAAATCGAACCACATGGTTTGTATATGCTGCTACCCATACCTGAATTCCCTTGGACGGATGTATCCATGGACTTTGTCCTTGGGTTACCAAGAACAAAAACTGGAAAGGACTCTATATATGTAGTAGTTGATAGATTTTCAAAAATGTCTCACTTTATGGCATGTGCCAAGATTGATGATGTGAGCACGCCCCGCGAACTTCTTTGGACAAGTATCCCGAGTCGAGCATTGCATTGCTGGCAAGCTGATCCCAGCTCGTTTCCAGCTCCACGAGCTTCATCCAATTCAAATTTAGCTCATTTGAGCTTGAATCAACTCAATACTTTAGTCTTTAATTATGTCTTGTTTAATTAAATGCATCTTTAGTTAATGTCATGCATTATTGATCTACATATTTTAATTATGACATGCATTATGTGCTCTGCATTTAATTAAGTCATGCATTAAGTAACTCATTTGTTCGTTTAGTTTGCATTTTAAATAACTGCATTTAAGCATCTTAGTTAATAAATGAGTTGCTGGTCATTAATTCAACTCAACTTAGTTTAATTAATTGAGTTCTTTTAATGAATTTAATTTTATTGTTGCTTCATTAATTAATCTAGTTACCAGGTTAATTTATTGATGCATGAGTTAAGTTCATTTAATAATGTTTTTCTTAATTAAACTAGTTGTTGGAATAAATGAAGCTTAAGTGTTAGTTCATTTATTTAAGTCTAGTTGCTGGAATAAATGATGCTTAAGTGTTAGCTCATTTAATTAAGTTAGTTGTTAATTTGTTTTAAGTTTTATAATTGCATTAATGTGACAACACATGTGATAATTGCGGTGACTTTTAATCTTACAACCATTATTTCTAAAGGCTGTTATGTAATTTAATTGAAGAGTTAATCATATTGAAGATGGAGTTATATGGCTAGAATTCCAAAGGTTGAGACTCTTCATTTGGTTGGTGACTTTTCGGTTGATCATGGAGAACTCAAAGGATTTTGACAAGTAATTTAATTGAAAAGTTAATTACATTAAAGATGGAGTTATATGGCTAGAATTCCAAAGGTTGAGACTCTTCATTTGGTTGGTGACTTTTCGGTTGATCATGGAGAACTCAAAGGACTTTGAAAAGTAATTTAATTGAAGAATTAATCATATTGAAGATGGGAGTTACATGGCTAGAATTCCAAAAGTTGAGACTCTTCATTTGAAACCATTATTAGCCTCATTAAAAGTGACCATTCAACTAGCCTCATTTGATACTATATATACATGTAATCAACATATTGTGGGGAAAATTTTGATCATTTTGTGAATGTTATGCTCAATTTGTGAGGCAAACTTTTCTTTATTTTCGTTCAAAGATTCGTTGGCTACCTAGTGTTCTAGTTGTGTCATCCGATTTTCTTTGTCGAAAACTGAACTTATCACTATTATATAGTGTGGCGTTCACCTTTATACCAAGGTTCCTACTTTTCTAAGTAGCGGGTCAAGGTTTCACTACTTCCATTTTCCGCCTTGAAAGCCTGTAAGTATTCGGGTCAATACTTTTTAGTATTGGTTCTTACTTGTTTTTGAGTTCGTTTTATTCCATATCCATCATCTACCAAACTTTCTTTTTTTCCTTCCTTTCCCTTCATATACCGAACCTATATAAAATTCATATCCTTCGACCTATCTTTGAAACCCCTTTTCAATAGCTTCCACACCATTTTACCCAAAAGTACCATCTTCAAACTTGTCGAACGAAACCTTCTCGTAGACGATCGGGCAAGTTCACATACGACTCAACTCACCCCGAGGTGCATCGTATCATTTGGTATAAGAGCTAGAAAACGAGGAGCACTGACGTTCATATTCAATCCCGCAAATAGGTTCGTAAAAAAAATTCAAAAAAAATTAAAAAAAAAAATTCGAAAAAAGAAGTTGTATTTCATTTCTTTGTACTCATCTTTTTACAGTTGAAGAAAAAAAAATTCAAAAAAAAAATCTTGCAAGTTAAGTGTTATCATTCTTTTCTACTACCCCCGATCAACCCCAAAGTATCTTACCTTCAATTCTTCTACCTAACGCCACACCTAATCCAACTTACAATTTTTCTTTCAGCCTACCCACAACCATACAATTCATCCCTTGTTACCCATTTGAAACTGACCATCTAGAAAAAGGTTTTAAGCCTTGGCGAATCTACGCACGAAATCACGAGAAAGGTAAAGAGAGGTAAAAGGCACGAGCGTGTGAGACTATTCAAGCGGAGGTAAAAGCCAATGGAGTGTAAATACGAGCATGAGAGCAAACCATCAATTTTTCTTTCCGAGTGAAATTGTTAAGATTTTTTTTGTGAAAAATTTAATTTTCTTTGTTTTACTTAACAAATTATTTTTCAGCAATCAAAGATGTCTCCCGAAGAATTTATCGAGTCAGAATATCAATACTTGGTGCAAGAAATGCGAAGAATGGTGAATTCTAAATTCGATACATTGCACGAGAGATTAGACCGTGTGAAGAAAAGAGACCAACGGGAACGAATGTCTTCATGTCAGAAAGTGGAATCAAGAATATCACGAAGACATACATTCAATGATCATTCAAGAAAAGATTTCCATTGTGATTCCTATTTGTCATCAACTTCGAAACGAAGGGATTTCAATCGAGATTTCTTTTCATCAATGAATTCAAGACGACGAGAGTCTGACCTCAATTTTGAAACTGTCCAAGATGACATCCAAAGAGATAGGCATACCTCTTTCCGATCTTCAAAGAAATCCTACTCGGAGTATTTTTCACGAAGCATTGATTAAGATTCTTATGCAAATAATTTTCTTTCTTTTGAACAAAATCATTATTTTCGTGATTCTTTTGAATCTTCTTGTAAAAAGAAAACGAGAAAAGCAAAAGAAGAAAAAGAAAAAGAAATAAAAGAGAGGCAAGAGGTGAGTAAGAGAGAAAATGAGAGATTCTTGAAAGAGCTTGAGAAAGTCATTGAAAAAGCCAATGAAAAAGAAAAAAGAACAAAAAGAGAGTGAAAATGAGATTGAAAAAGAAATTGAAAAAGAGAATGAAAAAGATTTTGAGAAAGAAAAAGAAGTTGAACAAGAACAACGAGTGGAAAAAGAGATTGAGGAAAAAGAAATGAGAGATCTCGAGAAAAAAGAAGCAAGTGAAAAAGAAAGTGACCAAGCAAGGATTATTTCCACTAACCCACCCGTTCGATCTTCTTGTGATGTAACTTTTCAGGTTCCTAAAGTCTTGTACGACCAATTCCTGCTTCACTACCTTCCAAACGAGAGATGTTTTCGAATATTCGAGAAAGGTAAGTACGCAAATGACGACCACCCACTTGTGATTGAAGGTAAGAAAGGTAAGAATTCCATGTTTATCGAATCAAGGTTGTCCGATTTAAAAATTGCTCATAAAGATTTTGATGGGTCAATTTCTGATATGCCACCATCATTTGATTTGATTAGTCCATATTCAATTCTTGATGACCCTACTTCGAAAAGTGCTGTGAAAATTCTGTCTTGTGACACGTTTGATCCTTCCATTGGAATGGCTCACCCTGATCAAATTTTAGATGTGTTTGATAAAAACTTTGCACATAGAAATTTTGGTTATATAAAATCTTTGAACTCATGTGTTAAATATGTCTGTTTAAACATGCCTGTTCATTTGGTTCGTGATAGATTTGAATCTTTGAATAGTTATATGTTCACCATGTCTTTTTTGACATACATGATAAAAGGCTTTCGCATGCAATGTTCAAACCGTTTGATTTTAGACTTCAAGATAAAACTTTGAATTTTTATATGAGATTCCCATATCTTGATCTGCTTGGTTTTGTCAACTCTGCATGCTTGCTTGATCGAGTGGAATTTAAGTTCTGTAGTGAGTTGATTACATCATTTTCTAACATGTTGTGGACATTGGAAATTATTCAAAATATGTTGCATGTTGGAACCAATGATCAAGTTCGTGTGTTCAAACCTCGTATTTGTTACTTTGATTCGTTTTATAGAAACTTCAAGCAACTTGTTTGTTGTGCATCTTATTTAATTTTGTTTGATATTCGCACTTTAATTAAGGCAATGAAACTTAATGACTTTGGTTTTGTTTTGTTCCTTAATCATATTGTTTGGCCACATATGAAATATTTGTTTCATTTTGAAAAGGTAAGGCTAACATATGGACTTGAATTGAATTTCGAATATGATCTATATTTCCCTTTTAAGTCCATAAATTCTGTTAATACTAACCAATCTCATTTTTGTGAATTCCACACTTCGAGGAACATGAGATGTCATGGTGTCTCATCACCCAACCAAGTTGTTCGAGATAAAAGGTTTGTATTACATTACATTTCTGAGGAGAGAAGATTTATCTTGATTGACAAAGGTAAAACCAATCATAAATTTTCTTCACTTCAAGATCATCAAGGTAAAGTCTCTGAAAATTTTCAAATACCTTTGCTTCGTTCAAATGAAGATGAAAATTTTGTTGATTGGATGTTTGGAAATTCTTTGAATCATGATGTGTTTGATGGTAGTTTTTGGCCTAGTATTGATTTGTTTGTGTTGGATTGTGACAATGGACATAATGTTATCACAAATCATGATAATAAGCAAATGATTGAAAGATGTTGGCCATGGAACACTTTGTGTGTACAATCACATGAATTTCTGTTTTTGAATAAACAAATTGAAAAGTTTTGGATGTGGAATAGTATGCTTAACTTTTTGCAAATTTTCATGACTAAGTATCCTTTTATCCAATTGAATCCACATGTTTGCATTGATGGAATAATGAAACTTTTCAATAAATTGAAGTATGTTTGCTTTGCCCAATTGAGATTATTGCCATATGATCTTTGGACTACATTCTATAAGAGCTATTTGGATTTGAATACTTTGCACTTGTCATTTTCAAAATTGATAAGTCATTTTGGTAAAATAAAATCAGTTTTTTGCTTAGCATTTGGTTTATCTTTAGGTTTTTGTTGTCTTAACCCACTGTTACTTATCTATGATGGTGATGTGCTTTCTTGTCTATTGATAAATCATTTCCAGGATTGTGTGATATCTTCTATTCCGTTCGATCGAGGAAAGCTGAATGAGAGGAAATATTTTCCAATAGAGGAACAACCCGACTTGAGGACAAGTCGCCTAAAAGAGGGGGGGAATGATGCGAGCACGCCCCGCGAACTTCTTTGGACAAGTATCCCGAGTCGAGCATTGCATTGCTTTGGCAAGTGATCCCACTTCGTTTCAGGCTCCACGAGCCGTCGATTCAAATTCAGCTCATTTGAGCTTGAATCAACTCAATACTTTAGTTTTTAATTATGTCTTGTTTAATTAAATGCATCTTTAGTTAATGTCATGCATTATTGATCTACATATTTTAATTATGACATGCATTATGTGTTCTGCATTTAATTAAGTCATGCATTAAGTAACTCATTTGTTCATTTAGTTTGCATTTTAAATAATTGCATTTAAGCATCTTAGTTAATAAATGAGTTGCTGGTCATCAATTCAACTCAACTTAGTTTAATTAATTGAGTTCTTTTAATGAATTTAATTTTATTGTTGCTTCATTAATTAATCTAGTTACCAGGTTAATTTATTGATGCATGAGTTAAGTTCATTTAATAATGTTTTTCTTAATTAAACTAGTTGTTGGAATAAATGAAGCTTAAGTGTTAGTTCATTTATTTAAGTCTAGTTGCTGGAATAAATGATGCTTAAGTGTTAGTTCATTTAATTAAGTTAGTTGTTAATTTGTTTTAAGTTTAATAATTGCATTAATGTGACGGTTACATGTGATAATTGCAGGTGACTTTTCATCTTACAACCATTATTTCTAAAGGCTATTATGTAATTTAATTGAAGAGTTAATCATATTGAAGATGGAGTTATATGGCTAGAATTCCAAAGGTTGAGACTCTTCATTTGGTTGGTGACTTTTCGGTTGATCATGGAGAACTCAAAGGATTTTGACAAGTAATTTAATTGAAAAGTTAATTACATTAAAGATGGAGTTATATGGCTAGAATTCCAAAGGTTGAGACTCTTCATTTGGTTGGTGACTTTTCAGTTGATCATGGAGAACTCAAAGGACTTTGACAAGCAATTTAATTGAAGAATTAATCATATTGAAGATGGGAGTTACATGGCTAGAATTCCAAAAGTTGAGACTCTTCATTTGAAACCATTATTAGCCTCATTAAAAGTGACCATTCAACTAGCCTCATTTGATACTATATATACATGTAATCAACATATTGTGGGGGAACTTTTGATCATTTTGTGAATGTTATGCTCAATTTGTGAGGCAAACTTTTCTTTATTTTCGTTCAAAGATTCGTTGGCTACCTAGTGTTCTAGTTGTGTCATCCGCTTTTCTTTGTCGAAAACCGAACTTATCACTATTATATAGTGTGGCGTTCACCTTTATATCAAGGTTCCTACTTTTCTAAGTAGCGGGTCAAGGTTTCACTACTTCCATCTTCCACCTTGAAAGCCTATAAGTATTCGGGTCAATACTTTTTATTATTGGTTCTTACTTGTTTTTGAGTTCGTTTTATTCCATATCCATCATCTACCAAACTTTCTTTTTTTCCTTCCTTTCCCTTCATTATAGCCGAATCCTCCTTTTACTTATCATCCATTATTGTTAATTCCCTTCCATACCAATCTCCATCTTCATACTTTAACCGAACCTATATAAAATTCATATCCTTCGACCTATCTTTGAAACCCCTTTTCAATAGCTTCTGCACCATTTTACCCAAAAGTACCATCTTTAAACTTGTCGAACGAAACCTTCTCGTAGACGATCGGGCAACTTCACATACGACTCAGATCACCCGAGATGGATCGTATCAACTGATGATGCTGTTCATGTAGCTAATCTCTTCTTTAGGAAAGTTGTTCGTTTACATAGAATCCCAAGAACGATCGTATCCGATCGTGATGCAAAGTTTTTGAGCCATTTTTGGTGATGATTGTGGGGGAAGCTTGGAACGAAGCTGTTATTTTTGACCACTTGTCATCCACAAACGGATGGACAAACGGAGGTGGTAAATCGAGTATTGACTACTTTGTTGCGTGCCATCGTCCATAAAAATCTAAAGTCGTGGGAAGAATGTTTACCTCACATCGAATTTGCTTACAATCACTCTGTCCACTCTGCTACTAAGTTTTCTCCCTTTGAAGTAGTTTATGGCTTTAATCCATTAACTCCCCTTGATTTATTGCCATTGCCTAACGATCAATTTGTACATGTGGATGCCAAGAAAAAAAGCCGACTACGTCAAGGAGCTCCATCAAAAAGTGCGAGCTAACATTGAAGCCCGAACCGAGAGTTATGTTCAAAGAGCGAACAAAGGAAGAAAACAAGTTATTTTTTAACCCGGCGATTGGGTCTGGGTTGATATGAGGAAAGAACGATTTCTAGCCCAATGATGATCTAAGCTGTTACCACGAGGAGATGGTCCATTCCAAGTTATTGAACGGGTCAATGAAAATTCATATCGACTTGACTTACTGGGTGAGTATAACATTAGTGCAAGTTTTAATGTTGCTGATTTGTCTCCTTTTGATACAGGTTTCGACTTGAGGACAAGTCGCCTTCAAGAGGGGGGATGATACGACCTTAGCCCGAGAAGTCTCTACTGAATCCATTAAGCTGCCAGAAGGGCCTATAACTAGGTCACAAGCCAAGAAATTTAAAGATGCATTGGCAAGCTATGTGGATCGAGTTTGGGATGAACAAGAAGCTGAATCTATTCGTCATGCATGGATTAACCCAATAGGCGTCACTTGCAATTTATTGCAAGTTGAATTTAAATTTTAATAAACTCATCTTAAGTTTAATAAATGAGTTGTTGGTTTTTAACTCATCTTAGTTTATTTAATTGAGTTTTTATTGAACTTCATTTAATTAGTTGCTTATTAATTAATCTAGTTACTAGGATTATTTATTGAAGCATATGTTTAAGTTTATTTAATTTTGCTTCATTTAATTAAACTAGTTGTTGAATTAATTGATGCATTTGTTTCTAGTTCATTAATTGAAGTTAAGTGTTTAATGTTTTGATTTTAATTAGTGTTTAAATATGTTTAATAAGTTCATTTTAATGTTTTTATTGCAGGTGTCTCTTCAGCTTACAACCGTTACATTTCAAGGCTGTTACAACTTAATTGAAGTGACTTTTCAAGTGTTTTTTGGTTACAAAAGAATGAGATGTTACAAAGGGGGTTTTATATATCATTTAAGGAGTTTTAAAGAGCATTATAACACCCTTTAAAATTCGGCAGCAACCCTTTCATCTACCAGCTATTTTTGCTCTTTCCAAAGATTAAATCAAGCATTCAAAACACCATTAAGGAGCTGGTGTCTATTCGGCTAGCCAAGGGACAATTCAAGAGTCATTTTACAAGCATTCAAGGATATTCATTCAGCTGAATTAAAGTGAATTCAAGGGTGGAAGTTAATTTTTACAAGAATGTCAAGAGACTTGAGTTTTATTTCAGCTTTAATTAGCATATTAAGATGAATACTTGTGACTATTCAGCTAGCTTTTTCTAAGCTAATAAATATGTGTAATCAGCCATTTTGAAGGGACTTTTGGATTTCTAATTGAAACTCTGTTCATTTGGTGAGAAATACTTTTCTCCAATTTTGTACAAAGACTTGTTGGCTTATCTACAAAGCTAGTGGTGTCAACCCGTTCTTTGCTTTATCCCGAAATTATCACTTTCGTAAGTGTGGCATTCGAACCCTATACCGAGGTTCCTATCTTTCTAGATAGTGGGTCAAGGTTTTGAATGAATTTTTAGTCCATCTCAAAAGCTTATAAGTGTTGGGTCGACACTTACTAGTGTTGGTTCTTGCTTGCTTCTTGAGCAGTTTCTTTCCATCATTTTACCATAACCGAACACATCCAATTAGCCATTTGTGAACCTTGATATTTTTAATCAATATTGAGCCTACTTCATCAATTTTACTAACTAACCATCCATTTGATCCTTACTTCATCGTAGACGATCGGGCAACACAAATACAACTCGACTCATCTCCGAGGCAGGATCGTATCAGGCAGCATGGTAGGAACACGAAACAAACTACAGTTATAAGTATACAATTCATGTTCGGATCCCTTAAACCACAATATGGAGCAATTTCCAGAATTAAAAATCAAATTTTGACTTTGCAAACCAACAATGTTCACATGCTTTGTCTTCACACATAGCGATAAAATTCGTAGAAGATGAGAAAGTTCAACACATTTATTCAAAACAAAATTACAGTACTCACCTTTACTTAGCAACAACTTAAGATAACTTGCTCCAGGCTTAAACACATGATTTTGGTCGTTTATTGTCAAAAACAACAAATGCTTTTCTTTCATCAACAACTCACATACATTAAACAAAAAAGATGTGAGCATACAAACATTCAAACAGTCATATATCTCAAGTTTCACTCGAACAAACTTACACAAATATGCAGAATTTACACAACGAATCAGAAATGTCTCACCACCATCACAAACAATCGGACTAGGAGTTTTACATGGAAACTTTTTAACACACAAGTTCGAAAATTGTTTGTGCTGATTTATACTTACTTCACCAACACACTTGTCAACGCGGTAATTTTCGTTAGAGAAACTCGTCTTGCCATCTTTTAAAATGGAATGTAACACCCCAAACCCGGTCTGTGCGTTAAGACCAGATTCGACATGTCACACGAAATGATCATATGTAAAGTCTCTTAAAGGTTTGTAGAAAACGGATTTTAAAATAAGTTGTTACAGAAAAATATTACCGAGTTAAAATTAACTAAGAATGAAATCCTTTTCGTACGTTTATTTATGAAAAACGTTTGTTTCTATTTTTACAAAAGAAATCCCATTTAAGTATTTAAAACGTAATATAAAATCCATCCACAAGTAAAACATCCATAAAAATTTAACCAGAGGCCTTATTACATCACAACTTAAAAGCAAATATTAAAAAGTACTTTAAAGAAATCCGAAGTTTAATTAACCTATTAATCGCAGTATGGCCTCCACTGAGTCATCCCCGGCCCAAGCCTCCGTCATTGATCATTACCTAGAAAGGGTAAAGAAAACGGGATGAGTTACATAGAACTCAATGTGTAACTCACTTACCATAGTCCACTGGGCCAAAACCATTTAAGCATTTATTTGGGCCTGAGCCCATTACAAATATAACAATTTAACATGTATAGAATGCATGTGATATGCAATTTCCCAAAACCAATCCTAAGTTTCCATCCGCTACACACCACCCGTACCAACCAAAGACACACTGTGGGGAGCTTTAGTCACCCACCCCGCTAACACACCAAATCGGCATTAAGCCATATATCAAATCGCACGGCCATATTTCAAATCGGGCATGAAGCCATATTTCAAATCGGGCACGAAGCCATATTTCAAACTATGCACGGCCATCGAATTTTGTAGCAAAGCTACGTAACTTCTCTTCATCCAAAAGCCCAACCCATGCAATCATGTATATAATATGCATAACAATCCATTCTTATAATTATTCCAACATAAGGCTTATTATAAAAGTTATCACAAACTGGCCCATTTCACATTTTGGCCCACACAATCTCATATCACATTTGGCCCATTTAGCAGTCATCACGTATGACCCATTTATCAAAATCACATATGGCCCATTTATCAAAATCACATATGGCCCAATAAGTCACTTTTATCGATTTAGCCCATTAAGGGCAATTTTGTAATTTTCATAATCTCGATACCAATTTCATAGTTTTTACTATTAAAGTGTTAAAATATACCATTTTACCCGATTTCACCAACTTTGTGATTTTAATCTAACATTATTACGATGTGGTTATCTAACCCATGAGATATGGTGTGAGATTACACACTGACACGGTGAGCACTACACTTTCCCGATCGTCAACACCTAAAAACGTTATAACGCTCGATTAGAACACTAACACTTAAAATAAATCTATGCTAATGTAAACGGTCAAGATTTTTACCCTCAGAATCTCGAATAACTACTATTTGTCAGTTCTCCCCGGTTGACGGTTCGCAACCCGTTGGAAAACCCCGAACAGCTAATGGCTCAGAACTACGAACAACCTCGAATAACTGGTTTTCACCAGATGAGGGTCCACAACCCGGTGAAAAATCTCGGATTGCCGAAACAGCCCTTCGCTTGAATCTAGTGGGAATAGCGAATTCGCCCCTCTTTCGATCACTATTCACCACCCTTTTTGACCCTATCTTGCTTGCCTCCATTGACATAAGAATATTAGTCCAACTATTATTTCAAAAATTAAGACGATTGATTTTAAGGGGCGAAATCGGCTTACCACGAAATCCTTACGTTCAAAGGATGAAAATCAAGTGATAGCGTTCCTAAGATAAAATCGATTAGTAAACCCCATCATTAACGAAATAATGAGTAATATGGAATTCCTTAATAAAAAACCCTTACCTTAAAACTTTGGACCGAATCCTAGCGATTCACGATGATTTCAGACACTCCAAATTTCGGCCTTCCACTAAGTTTCTAAAATAGAGAAAAGATTCGAGTGAGTCATGGTATGATGATGATATCGATCCAAAAGACCATCCCACACCAACATGAAATTTCGGCACAAAGGAAAAATGGAAAATAAGAATACTAGAGTATTATATTAGCCACTTACCGAGCGATTAAAGTGTGAGAAGAAAAGAAGGAAATGGTTTGAGAAGAAGATAAGTGTTGTAAAATATTCGGCTATGAAGAGAAAAAAATTTGGAGGAGATGGTGTTAGCAACATTCGGCCATAGAGGAAAAGAAAAGGGAGAAAATGTTGAATAAATTTTGTAAGAAGAAGGAGATGAAATAAAGGTATAGGACAATTAGGTGTTTTGGTTTTGGTTCATTTCAAGAATAGAAGATGAACAAAGAGAGAGGTTTGAGACTAGAGAGCATTCGGCAATGGAGGAAGAAAAGAAAAGAGAAAATGGCCTTCAAGGTTTTGGTGTTTTCGGCACTAGGGGAAATGACTTGAGAGAATAGGCAAATTTAGCCCAAAATGGTCAAAATGGAATGACCAAAAGAAAAATGAAAGATGCTTACCTAATGCTCAATGTTTTGAAGAGAAAATGTTTTGAGAGAAAGCAAAAATGACCCAAAAAGAAATATGCTCAACAAGCACCTATCCTTACTCAAAAGTCTTCAAAAATTCAGCCACCCCCTTAGCCCCTAAAACCGTCCAAGTACATGGACACCAAAGTCAAAGTTTGGCCATTCCAAACTTTCCAAAACACATTCCTTAAAATGTGCCTTGTGTTCCCCATACATACCATAATCTCATGATTCCCTACCTTAAGTTTAATTCTTGCCTTAATCCATTAGCCACCTTACCATAAACTAAAAGTCCAACTTTCCAAAAATAAAGCTTGGCCGACACATGCTAGATGAGTGCAAAAATTAAAAAAATTTCTCATGCATAACAAGGGATTCGAACCTCTTCCCTCTAAGTATGCTTATGGCGTCAACTCCTCTTTACTACTAGCTCATCTTATGCTAACTTTTGCCACTTAATTTCCTTAAACATCAAGGTTACTTGTTCCACTTCAATAAAGTTCTATTTACCAAAATTTATTCCAAAATCCAATTAAATCCCGAACCTTCTCAGGACTATTTTAACACACACATAGGATAAATAAACTAGCTGAGCACCAAAGTAATGTAACATATAAAAATTCAAATTTTAGGATGTTACAATTCTACCCCTTTTAAAGAAAATTTCGTCCTCGAAATTTACCTGGTTAAAAGAGGTGAGGGTATTTGTAACAGACCGAATTTGACCCTAATCGGAACGGTGGTTTCGGGACCACGAATCTGAGCCCGAGAAATATTTAAATATTATATTTTGTGTTTATTATATGTGAATTAATGTGTGTGAAAGTTTCGTAGAAAAATTTAATTGTTTATGTGTTTAATTTAGAAAAAGGACTTAATCGCGTAAAAGGTAAAAGTCCCAAACTATAGTGAAAATGCACTAAATTTATTGTGGCTTTCTAATTCGGAGTATTAAAAGGGAAATTAACCCATTTTATGAGTTAGTGGGAGGCAAAGGTTAAGTATGACCTTATGTTATAAGTTGTTAATATTATTAATTAAAGGATAAATAAGTAAATTAGTAAATACCATAATATATGTTAATTAAAAACATGAATTAAAGGTTGTCTTCATCCTTTGGCTATCGAAATAAGAAAATAAAAGCTTGGTTTAAAATCTTAAGCATTCGGTCATGGTGTTGGCTTGAATTAAAGGTTAGTTTTTAATCGGTTTTCGATAATTTTTACGTTTTTGAGATCGTTGCTTCGAGCAGTAGCTGACCCATGTTAGAATTTTTAAATTTGAACATGTTTGATATTCGACCATGGCTAAATGTTGATGTTTTATGATGTTTGATGGAAAAATATTAAAGTTATGTTAGAAATCTACAAGTTTTGAAATGGAAATTTTAGTAAATTTGAGTGTTTTGGGCTAAATTGCAAAAATGAATTTTTTAGGGGGCTAAAATGCAAAATAAATGAAAGAAATGGATTAGTATGGTCCTTGTGAACATTCGGCCCTAAGGTGTTGTAGTGAAATTTTGTATATTTTGTGTTTTGTGCAAATAAGACTAAATTGTAAAAAAATGTGAAACCCTAGGGGTAAAATGGTAATTTGCCCATTTATGTGTTTTGGGACTAAATTGAGATGAAATGTACTTGAATGAGCTGAATTTTAATGTGTTTAGATCAAGAACAAAGAAAAATGGATTTGGATCGGGGAAAGACGAAGGTTATCGAATATCTGGTCTACGCGGTCTGTAACATCCCCAAACCCGGCCTATTCACTACGACCGAATCTGGTTATGTTAGTGAAAATATGTTTCTTTACTTAGAATTTAAAACATGAAAGTTCATTATCTTCGGTAAAGTCATGTCCATTTGAAATTATTAAATAATATAAGCTTGGGATGAATTAAAACTTTATTATAATTTACTATAATATAACTCTTTTGTAAAAATATTACTAAATACGTTATAACCTTTAACAACTATAAATAGCGTACTTTAATCAAAAGTGACCCTTATTACATCAAATAAATAAACCAAGTACTTTGAATTAAAAAGCTTCAAATAAAAATATTCAAAACGTCTACTTCTGCATGAAAATCTGTTTCTGCATGGGCCACCTTGTATCCACTCCAACCCGGTCCGATCAATCATGACTCTGCGATGTTTAAACAGGTTGGGTGAGTCATACAGACTCAGTGTGTAAGTTAACCACTGAAATCCACCCACATGCTAGCCACATAATATCCCAATTATCAAATGCAACAAGTAACATATATATATATTCACTTTAACATTTACCACAATCTGGGCTTGGCCCACATTCAAATCATGCTCAAACACTTTGGCTAGGCCCATTTCTCAATAAACCACTTATCAACTGGGCTTGGCCCATTTCCACGTATGTTTCCAAAACATACCTATCCACATGTCATATTGGGCTTGGCCCATTTCCATATTATCACAAAAATAATGCAGCATGATTCCCAACCCAACCTAGGGTCCATCCGCTACACACCCCTTATCCAAATTCCTACCACACCGGGGACTATCGAGTCACCCTCTCCTTTTCCTCCAAAAAGGCAACCAATGCCATCCACGATGTAGCGTATAGCCAACATCAAACCACAATGGAGCACACAGCAATCCATCAAGCCACGATATGGCATAAAGCCCATATCAATCAAGGTAACCACGCGAGCTAAATCGCAAAGATCCACAACGCGACCTCAGTCAGCGCCAATCCACGATGTAGCACGGTCGACATCAACCACGTACTCGAAGTACACCCGTACCTTCTTTCAAAAACCCACCCATGCACATGTCACATAAAATGATGATAAGGTGGTGCATGTACATATTAAACACAATCATAGGCATACTTACATAATAAAATCAGTGATCACATATTTACAACTTTGCTACTAACTCGATCGTCCTCATACCCCCTTCAAGGGTATCATTCTCACATATATTGCACTTGTTAGCAACATATAAAACAGCAGCAAATATCACGCAAATCCCGAAACAATGATTAACTACACACCTTATCACTAGGAGTTCTAGACTCTCGATCCTCGATGCTATCGTCTAGCGAAACTACGACTTTACGCCTAACGCTTCTTCTTTTGTTGGCCCACACCACGTGGCCAATCCCAACAGCGAACGGATCTCTTCTTGAACTTTGGGATGGGGACTTTCCCTTGCCCACCTTGACTGGGTACTCGAACCCACGTCCATCGTAATCACTTAATTAGAACCCTTTGGTTAAACACCATAATACAAAATCTCAAGCTTAACAACTACAATTTAACTACTTACATCAAAACGATCTTAAATCTCAAAGGCTCCTCTCAGACTTTTGTCGACTTGCCCTGGATGAGTCCAAACAATTCAAGACCTTCCTTTAGACTCCTTGGCGCTGGCTACAAGCTCCGAATGTTGATGACACTACACCTCACCAGCTCGGCTTCAAACTTGATAAAGTAGGAGAGAGATGGAGGCTAAGGATTTCGGCTATCAAGGGATTTAAAAGAAACAAAAGAAATACTTGGCTACAAGGCCAAAGGAGAAATCGGCACACCAAGAGGAGAGGTAAAAGACTTGATGAACAACTAGCACTCTACCCTCCCCTATTTATAGCATTCGCCAACCCCCTTGAAGTCTCCAAAATTTGGCCAACACCTCACTAATTTAATTCCACTTGAACACTTCACTAATAATCCAATAATAATTCTTTTAATCTTCATAATATCCTTGATTATCTCCTATAATAATCCTAAAAACTCATATTATTCTTAATATTCCATTATCATTAAAAAAACAAATAACTAATAATAATTCCACTTAATCTAAATAAATAATAATAAATAATAAATAATTATCCCATTATTATTTAAAATAATAAACTAACAAAGCTACCCCTCCAAAAATTTAAAAAACTAACCACTAATCTAATCTGTTAAAATACTCCTACAATTATCCTATTATCTAAAATAAATAAAAAAAAAAAACCCCACCCTTATCACTCCAAAAGAAATAAAACAAAATTAAACTTAATCTTTATCCCCACCTGCAGGTTCCATGTGCCGTCCATCCTTCAAATTTGCTACAAAAATCAAAATAAAAACAACACCCCAAATTGCGCCCATAGGTCTCGAACCAGGTCCTGGGGAAGCAAACACCAAGTAGTGCCTGGCCATTCGGCCACTTTGATTTTATGCCATAAAGCCACCCATTTTATTTTTAAGGCCTTCATACTACAGTCCATATCCGCATAAAATAAAACATGCCAAAATGTTGCTTCCACCCTCTCGAACCCGCACTGCACAAAGCCCCTTCTCAAGTAGCGCCTTAGCCACTCCGCCCACCTGCCTTTCATGTCCATAAGCCACACCATTTAATTTTTAAACCCTTCCTACGCCAGCCCATAACCACCAACAAAAATAAAAACTCCATAATGCAGCTCCAGGCCCTCGAAACAGCGACCTCTCCTCCTCTCCAGCGCCTAAGTAGCGCCCAAGAGCCACTTCTCCCAATTGGACTTTCATGTCCATCAACTTGAACATTTATTTTTAAGGCCTACTTAGCCCAGTCTCTTGACGCAAAAATAAAAACCAAAATGCTGCCGCTTGGACTCGAACCCTTGCTCACTTAGGCGCCACCTTCCAAAGCCCCCAAGCAGCGCCTCAATCGCCACTTTGCCAAAGTCTATCTTGTGTCATAAACTCCATAAAATTATTTTAAGGCCTTCTTGCCCTATTTCCCCTTTTACACTAAAATTCAAAAATTTTCTAAGGCATCCCTTGCCTTCTAAGGTTCTCCAAAACCCCTAAAAATTCTCCCAACATGACCATAGCCTACTAAATGCTCGAGTTATGCTCCAAACGCATAACCCCTAAACCAGGGTGTTACAATTCTACCCTCCTTAAAAATAATTTCGTCCTCGAAATTACTTTACTAACAAACGTCCATACAACCCATCTTACCACCTTACGCTTATGCTGCGCACTCTGATCTTACTAAGGTTATCGTACCTACACAATCTCTAAGTTCATGCTAAAAATTCGAAACACCTCTCTTAGCAACACAGAAAAGGCTAAATCGTAATCAAACAAGGTAATTAAAGCATGTACCAAAGCAAAGGAGCTTACCTAATATCACATCCTTGGTTGACTCTGACTAGAACCATTCCTTCCATGACTTGAACCACGACCCCTCGTTGCTTGAGGACAATTCTTAACTAAATGTGCCTTAGATCCGCACCGAAAGCATTCTTTACTATTTCCCCAACACTCTCCTGTGTGAGGTCTTCCACATCGAACACAAGAACGACTCCGATCCATTGGTACAAGTGCACTTACAGGGTTCTCGGTCCTTGGTCTTTTCTGGATATTACCAACCGATACTGACGGTCCAATATTTCTCTTATTCTCGCTCCTATTCTTTTCTCGGTTTTCTCTTATGGTCTTCTTAACCTCTTCAGCAATCCGAGCTTTCTCCACTAGCACCGCAAAGTCTCTCTCCCTCTGCGGAGCAATCAGCATTCGAAGTTCATCTCGCAATCCGTCCTCAAACCGGACGCACCTCTCATAATCAGTGGCCACAATTCCCTTAGCATACTGACTAAGTCGCACGAATTCCGCTTCGTACTCAGCTATCGACTTACTTCCTTGTACTAGATTTAGAAACGCTTTCCTTTGCGAGTCCAAATAACTGGCTCCTACGTACTTTCCTTCAAACTTAACCTTAAAGAAGTCCCAATCCTGTCGATCTGCTGGTACACTTTGCTTGACAGTGAGCCACCAACGATAAGCTTCATCGCGAAGCAACGAAACAGCACCCTTCAGCTTTTCTTCATTGGTGCAGTCCAAATCGTCCATGATTCTTTCTACTGCTTCTAGCCAATACTCCGCTACGTTCGGAGCTACTCCAGATATTCCTCTAAAGATCTCAGCTCCGTTCAATCTAAGCCTTTCCGACACCGACTTTCGAGTTCCATTTCCTCTACTAGCTCCTGCTACACGTTCTAAAATTCGTAACATGGCCCGCGATCATCGCGTCATCTTCTCCGTCTGATCTTGCCCCTCTCGTCCCTGCTTTGGCGGCACTTCACTTTCTCGACCCATGGCCGGACCCTATCGGTTCCGATGTCGCCATTCTACCTCTCACGCTTCCTAGAATTCATCTCTATCGTCGCGATTTAATCTGCTTAAAAAGTTTTATGCATTAGAAATTATTGTTTCACTATTTTATCCACGAGCAATTTTATGCAATGAAGTTTCCGAGAGTAGTTCTTTCGAGCAATCAAGTTTCCTTCCCTACCTGTGTAATTTCGTCATTTTCCTATAGGGTATTTTTTTTTTTTTTTTTTTTTTTTTGAAATTTTAAAACTAAGGGTTTTAAAACAGTGAGGCAAATCCTTTTCGGGTTTTAATAATGGGTTTAGCCTATGAACAAGTCCTCTTGGTTAAGGTGAACCGTAGCTACGCACTGGTAGGGATTCAGGGAAGGGGAGGTGAGTCACGAGGAACTGCTTAAGTACCAAGCTCTTCCGGATCCACTCCTAGACATGCGCACAATGGTTGCCACACCTTAACTCGGCGACTTAATCACAGGTTTGTTTAGTAGCTTTAAGTTTTATGCATATGTTTGAGTAGACTAGTCCTAGGGTTCAACAGATCCTAGTTCACTAATCTACGAGCCCATCTAAGCCCATAACAGTTCATATAACAATTTAACAAGTCTGAAGTACTTACCTGGTGGACTCGGGTTGAAGGTACAGGTGCCATGCCAGAATAACCTGAAAATATTTCTTAAAAATCCATATTTTTGGAAAGCCCATTTGAGAATGTTTTGGGCCCAAAACCCTCAAAGCCGAGTTTTGAACCGGGCTCTGATACCAATCTGTAACATCCCCAAACCCGGCCTATTCACTACGACCAGAAATGTTATGTTAGTGAAAATATGTTTCTTTACTTAGAATTTAAAACATGAAAGTTCATTATCTTCGGTAAAGTCATGTCCATTTGAAATTATTAAATAATATAAGCTTGGGATGAATTAAAACTTTATTATAATTTACTATAATATAACTCTTTTGTAAAAATATTACTAAATACGTTATAACCTTTAACAACTATAAATAGCGTACTTTAATCAAAAGTGACCCTTATTACATCAAATAAATAAACCAAGTACTTTGAATTAAAAAGCTTCAAATAAAAATATTCAAAACGTCTACTTCTGCATGAAAATCTGTTTCTGCATGGGCCACCTTGTATCCACTCCAACCCGGTCCGATCAATCATGACTCCTGCGATGTTTAAACAGTTGGGTGAGTCATACAGACTCAGTGTGTAAGTTAACCACTGAAATCCACCCACATGCTAGCCACATAATATCCCAATTATCAAATGCAACAAGTAACATATATATATATTCACTTTAACATTTACCACAATCTGGGCTTGGCCCACATTCAAATCATGCTCAAACACTGGGCTAGGCCCATTTCTCAATAAACCACTTATCAACTGGGCTTGGCCCATTTCCACGTATGTTTCCAAAACATACCTATCCACATGTCATATTGGGCTTGGCCCATTTCCATATTATCACAAAAATAATGCAAAGATGATTCCCAACCCAACCTAGGGTCCATCCGCTACACACCCCCTTATCCAACCTACCACACACACCGGGGACTATCGAGTCACCCTCTCCTTTTCCCTCCAAAAAGGCAACCAATGCCATCCACGATGTAGCGTATAGCCAACATCAAACCACAATGGAGCACACAAACAATCCATCAAGCCACGATATGGCATAAAGCCCATATCAATCAAGGTAACCACGCGAACTAAATCGCAAAGATCCACAACGCGACCTCGATCGGCGCCAATCCACGATGTAGCACGAAGTCGACATCAACCACGTACTCGAAGTACACCCGTACCTTCTTTCAAAACCCACCCATGCACATGTCACATAAAATGATGATAAGGTGGTGCATGTACATATTAAACACAATCATAGGCATACTTACATAATAAAATCGGTGATCACATATTTACAACTTTGCTACTAACTCCGATCGTCCTCATACCCCCTTCAAGGGTATCATTCTCACATATCTCGCACTTGTTAGCAACATATAAAAACAGGCAAATATCACGCAAATCCGGAAACAATGATTAACTACACACCTTATCACTAGGAGTTCTAGACTCTCGATCCTCGATGCTATCGTCTAGCGAAACTACGACTTTACGCCTAACGTTTCTTCTTCGTTGGCCCACACCACAGTGGCCAATCCCGAAACAATGAAAACGGATCTCTTCTTGAACTTTGGGATGGGGACTTTCCCTTGCCCACCTTGGTGGTACTCGAACCCACGTCCATCGTAATCACTTAATTAGAACCCTTTGGTTAAACACCATAATACAAAATCTCAAGCGAACAACTACAATTTAACTACTTACAAAACGATCTTAAATCTCAAAGGCTCCTCTGTACTTTTGTCGACTTGCCCTGGATGAGTCCAAACAATTCAAGACCTTCCTTTAGACTCCTTGGCGCCACTACAAGCTCTGAATGTTGACAGCACTACACCTCACCAGTTCGGCTTCAAACTTGATAAAGTAGGAGAGAGATGGAGGGCTAAGGATTTCGGCTATCAAGGGATTTAAAAGAAACAAAAGAAATACTTGGCTACAAGGCCAAAGGAGAAATCGGCACACCAAGAGGGAGAGGCAAAAGACTTGATGAACAACTAGCACTCTACCCTCCCTATTTATATATTATTCGCCAACCCCTTGAAGTCTCCAAAATTTGGCCAACACCTCACTAATTTAATTCCACTTGAACACTTCACTAATAATCCAATAATAATTCTTTTAATCTTCATAATATCCTTGATTATCTCCTATAATAATCCTAAAAAACTCATATTATTCTTAATATTCCATTATCATTAAAAAAACAAATAACTAATAATAATTCCACTTAATCTAAATAAATAATAATAAATAATAAATAATTATCCCATAATTATTTAAAATAATAAACTAACAAAGCTACCCCTCCAAATAGAATTTAAAAACTAACCACTAATCTAATCCTGTTAAAATACTCCTACAATTATCCTATTATCTAAAATAAATAAAAAAAAATAAAACCCACCCTTATCACTCCAGCCGAAATAAAACAAAATTAAACTTAATCTTTATCCCCACCTGCAGGTTCCATGTGCCGTCCATCCTTCAAATTTGCTACAAAAATCAAAATAAAAAACAACACCCCAAATTGCTGCCCATAGGTCTCGAACTGGGTCCTGGGGAAGCAAACAACCAAGTAGTGCCTGTGCCATTCGGCCACTTTGATTTTATGCCATAAAGCCACCCATTTTATTTTTAAGGCCTTCATACTACAGTCCATATCCGCATAAAATAAAACATGCCAAAATGTTGCTTCCACTAACCCTCGAACCCGAACATGACACTGCAAAGCCCCCTCTCAAGTAGCGCCTTAGCCACTCCGCCCACCGCCTTTCATGTCCATAAGCCACACCATTTAATTTTTAAACCCTTCCTACGCCAGCCCATAACCACCAACAAAAATAAAAACTCCATAATGCAGCCTCCAGGCCCTCGAAACAAATGACCTCTCTCCTCTCCAGCGCCTAAGTAGCGCCCAAGAGCCACTTCTCCCAATTGGACTTTCATGTCCATCAACTTGAACATTTATTTTTAAGGCCTACTTAGCCCATCTCTTGACGCAAAAATAAAAACCAAAATGCTGCCGCTTGGACTCGAACCCTTGCTCACTTAGGCGCCACCTTCCAAAGCCCCCAAGCAGCGCCTCAATCGCCACTTTGCCAAAGTCTATCTTGTGTCATAAACTCCATAAAATTATTTTAAGGCCTTCTTGCCCTATTTCCCCTTTTACACTAAAATTCAAAAATTTTCTAAGGCATCCCTTGCCTTCTAAGGTTCTCCAAAACCCCTAAAAATTCTCCCAACATGACCATAGCCTACTAAATGCTCGAGTTATGCTCCAAACGCATAACCCCTAAACCAGGGTGTTACACGGTCCGTCGACGGTCGAGGTTAGTTCTTAAGCAAATGTATGTTAAAGAATTAATTATGAGTATAGAGTATGATAAATTTGGAAGTTTAAAGTACTAAAATATGTGTTGGCCTAATATGGGGTATAATATTGTATTGAATTTATTTTTGTTAAATATGATGTGAATGAGTATGTTCGGTTGAATATGTGAAAGTAATATGTTGTATACATGATGGTTGTGATCTTAGTACTAAGTAAATTGTGTTGAAATGTTGAAATGTTGAAGTTTCAGGCTTCAAGCCTAGCAGGCCTTGTGCCGGTGATCTATTTCAGGCTTGATGCCTAGCAGGCCTTGTGCCGGTGAATGTATCGGGCTTAATGCCTAGCAGGCTAAATGCCGGTGATGTATTATGAGTAGAGAATTCATGAATCATTTACGAGGTGGAATGTAATTACTTCAATAAACAAAATGCTCGGGTAAGTATAAATATTTATAGATGCAAGGAATGAGGTAAGTTATTATCTTTCCTTCCGAATTAGATAAGTTGTGAAATGGTCAAGGTTGTCAGTAATGAATTTATATGATATGAGCAATTGATCTATTCATTTATGAGTATGATATGTATATTGAAATATAAGCTTGGTAATATCTTGAGATTCGGTCATTTGTGCAAATGTCAAAGGTGAAAATCATCAAAGATGCTTATATATTTGTATGTCTAATTGCATGTGATTGGGATATATTTTACACTTATTAGTTAAGGAATATGCGAACGTTTAAGGCTTTTAAGTGCTTTGGAGAGTTGTATGCCTTTGATAAGAAAATAATGGATGCTAAGTTAAAGAGATGGCAATTCGGCTA
This sequence comes from Gossypium sturtianum, assembly GCA_025698515.1. Lineage (NCBI taxonomy): Eukaryota > Viridiplantae > Streptophyta > Magnoliopsida > Malvales > Malvaceae > Gossypium > Gossypium sturtianum. The sequence goes on from CM046948.1 coordinate 71,641,102, forward strand.
TAATGGAACTATGGGTTAAATTATTGTATTTAATGTCATAGACAAATTGATATATATATATAGATATATGTTTATTATGTTCGAATGCTTAATTACAGAATTGTAAATGCTTAAGACTTACTAAGCTAGTGAGCTTACTTGTGTGATATGTTTTCCTTTGTTTTATAGATTTCGTTCAAGCTACGGGCTCAAAGGATCGTCAGAAGAATCATCCACACTATCAACTCCTTTTTGGTACTTATATATGTGGTTTTTGAATAAAAAGGGCATGTATAGGTTAGACTAAGTTGTTAAATCAATGAACTTTGGTCTTGTTTATAAGCATAACTTAGCCTTGCGAAAAAGGCTTATTCCTTTTGATTAATTTAGTTATTGTGCTCTTTGATATATTAGTTGGATATATGTATGAATGGTTGAATGCTTGATGTGTTCGGTGCTTGGAAAACTTATTCTTGGCTTGTTATATGCTAATCTAGGTCGGTGTATGATACATAGAGAGTATGTTTGCGGTTAAAATGATTTCCTGTTCTTTAAGTCCTATATGTTTATAAATGGATATTAAGTTTGGTCATATGTATTATAGTCATATGAACATGGCTTTTATTTTGTGTTATACTGAGGATATATATATATATATGATTTTCTTTTTAATGGTTAGATGATGCGTATGGTTATGTCATTGTGATGCAAAAGTAGTAAGGATTTGCTTACTTTATATTCGGCCATGGTCTAGGTGTTTGTAATAGATACAATTTGGTCTTGTGAGTAATGACACCATAGGTTGATATTAATGTCTTATTCATATGAAATTAGTCAAGGGATATAAGGAAGATATGTATGTTATGTTTATGATTGGTATTCAAGTAAGTTTAATGAGGTTTTTGTAACACCCCAAACCCGGTCAACACGCTACGACCGAATCCGGCATGTCACAGGGTAAAAAGAAAAAAAACTCTTTTGAGAAAAGTCGTTTGTCGATCCTTGTTTTGGAAAACCGTTTGATTTCATGAAATCCTGAGTGAGTTTAAAATAGTAAAGTTAAAAACCGTTTTGTATTTGAACATAGAGAAAACTTAATTTGGAGAAAGTCTGAGTTAGTTTGTTGTCTTCATTTGTTTATTATTACCCGATGGTAAAGTTTGGAAAATCCCGATAAGATGTATAATTTTCGAAAACGTTGATTTTACAGGTTATTTGAGCATGCTATGTTATGTAACTTAAACGTAATATGATAAACATAAAAGCAGAAAAACAAAACCCAAAATAATAAATTTCAGCGGCCTTATTACAAATCCAAAACTAGATTTAAAAGTAAATTAACCCAAAATAGTAATTGAAATAAAACCCGAAAAATATATAGCGCATGGCCACCTCGAGTCCACCCGGCTCCACAGCCGCGATCTATGCCTCATCTGCAAAAAGTAAGAGAAGGGGTGAGTCACCGAGACTCAGTGCATAAATCCCAATCCCGATAATAACAAGGCACGTACACAATTCATAAGTCAATATGCAAATCATGCAAACCCAACCTAAACATCCGAACTCCTGTGTCTACCCCGTGTGGTCAAAACCACTGGTGGTCAAAACCACTGGTGACCGTAGTCACAAATCATATAAGTGTGGTCAAAACCACTGGTGACTGTAGTCACAAATCATATAAGTGTGGTCAAAACCACTGGTGACCGTAGTTACAAATCATATGGTGGGGCCAACCCACCGTGTGGTCAAAACCACTGATGACAATCCCGTAATCAATCATGTGGGGCCAACCCAGCGTGGTACCAACCCACCGGGACGAGTCACAATAATCCATGTGTGGTCAAAACCACCGGTGGTCAAAACCACCGAGGCCGAGTCACGAATCATATGGAAAGCGTGGCCAACCCAGCAGTGTGGTCAAAACCACTTTGATGACAGTCTAAATCATCCTTCCCCCTCCTCTCAACATACCCATCATCATGAACACATTTTCCATGGCATAATGACATGTTTATAATGGAAATATCACATAGCATAGCATAAACAAATGGTATAACTGCATATATCGATAATCAATCAACAAGGGACTTACCCGGAGTCCACGCTCATACCCACAAGGGTAACACACCGATTTCAAAAGTTATTTCGACTTTTAACGGTAAACATAATTAGCACATTACTTATGAAGTGTGTAAGAGATACACACCTGATCACGCGCAAAACTACACTCTCCACGTCGATACTGTTGTTAATCGACACTACCGCGATTTGTCTACTCTCCTGCTCGGATGGCGGCCCACACCCCGGTGGCCAGTCACGAACTGCTGAGACCGCCCTCTTCTTGAACTTAGGGGCTGGGGTTTCAGATCTAACCCCACTTACTGCTTGATTAGCCTTCGGATCCATAATACCCTTGTCACTAAATTGGATTAACACAGCAACTAACTTAAAATAAAGTTAACCCGAAAGAGTAGATCTTTACCTAGATTGACAATACCCGAGCTTTTAGGCTTAAATCACAAGCCACCCAAATCCCAGAGATCCACAGAATGCGGCTACACTCCTTCCTACAATCGGCCAAACTCATCACCATAGATCCAATAGCCATTCGGCATCAACAAAAATCCCAAAAGAAAATAACTTGAACCAAAAGAGATCGTCTTCCTTACCTTAGACTGACAGAGTCGGCCACCAACCAGCAAGATTCGACACACACTAGAGATGTTTAGGGATTTTGGCTACTTCACAAAATAGAAAAAAGAAAGAGAGTTTAAGATTTCGATCTACGAAGAATAGAGAAATGAAAGTAGAGAAAACGGCAAGTGAGATTTCGGCACTAGCTGAATCGGTTGAAGAAAAGAAGAAGAAACAATACTTACCAGGAAGATTCGGCTATGGATCCAAAAGAGAAGAAAAGAAGAAATCGCAAGAGGGAGAGGGATGATGGTTTCGAATAGAAGAAAAGAAGAAGATTTGTGTATTTCGGCACAATGAGATTGAAGGAAAAGAAAGAAATCAAATGGGGAAAAGAATGTTGATTTCGGCTTTTGAGAAAAATAGAGAAAAAAAAGTAGAGAGAATTCGGCTCGACCTTTGAGAGAAATGAAATGCGCAAAAATGCTATGAAATTTCGGTTTGACACAAGATAGGAGAAAAGAATTCGGCTAAGACTTGCACAAAGAACAAAAATAGGAAGAAAGAGTTCCAAAAGCACTCCCCTAGCTAGCCGATTATAGCCACTCCCCAAGGCACATTCGGCCACCACCTAAGGAACCCAAAGCCGAATGCTTCCCTTGCCCACAACACCTTCAAAATTTTGGCTAAACACATCCCAACTCCCCTCAAACACATGCCGTCCCCTTCATCCCTCCTTGAATTTCTCTCTTCCACTCATTCAAACGAATTTGAATGAGTCAAACTCCTATAATTCCTCCTCTCCCCACATTTTGAATTTGTTGACTCAATCCACATCCATCCAACAGAGTCCTTCCTGAGTCCATCTCCTCCTTGCTCCTGGCGTCAAAAATAAATGCAGAAAGAGAGTTTTTCGCAGCTCGAACCAAGGCCCTCTTAGCTCCCTGTGGCGTCACCTCCCCAAGCCTCAGTAGCGCCTCCCTTGCCACTTTTCCACTGGCTTATTTGTGTCAAGACACTCCAACCATTCCTTTTATCACCTAACCCCCTTGGCTCCCCCTTCCAAGTCTTCAAAACAAAAATTTTTACCATGACTCAGGCCTTCCCCGAGCTCATGCCTGGACCCCCAAAACATCCTAAACTAGCACAACCAACATATTATCACATGCAACACACAAAGAATGTAGAGACCCCAATTTAAGGATGTTACAGTTCTACCCCCCTTAAAAATAATTTCGGCCTCGAAATTACCTGGTCAAAAGAGTTGAGGGTATTGCTGCCGCATCACATCCTCTGGTTCCCACGTGGCCTCTTCCGTACCATGGTTTCGCCATAATACTTTCACCAAAGGAACTGACTTCTTATGCAGAACTTTGACATCCCGCTCAAAAATACGCACTGGTTCCTCCTCAAAAGACAAGTCTGAGCTCACCTCTATCTCCTCCACTGACACAATATACGACGGATCTGATCGATAGCGCCTAAGCATGGAGACATGAAATACATCATGAATCTGACTTAACTCCGACGGAAACTCGAGCTGGTAAGCTACTGGTCCCACTCGCTTCAACACCGTATACGGCCCGATAAATCTAGGGCTTAGCTTGCCCTTCCGACCAAACCTCAACACTTTCTTCCACGGCGATACCTTCAAAAAGACCTTGTCACCCACTGCGAACTCTATATCCCTATGTTTGAGATCGGCATAAGACTTCTGCCTGTCCAACGCTTCCTTCAGACGAGCCCGAATCACCTTAACCTTATCCTCTGTTTCAGCAACCAACTCCAGACCCAACATCTGCCGTTCACCCATTTCTGTCCAACACGTAGGAGTACGACACTTCTGTCCATATAATGCCTCATATGGTGCCATCTGTTGATAACTGTTGTTGTACGCGAACTCCGCCAATGGTAGATATTCCTCCAAACTACTGCTAAAATCCAGGACACAACCCCTTAACATATCTTCTAAGATTTGATTACCCTTTCTGACTGTCCGTCCGTCTGCGGATGAAAAGCCGTGCTGAAGTCCAACCTCGTACCTAATGCCTGATGCAATGCTTTCCAGAACCTTGACGTGAATCTGGGATCCCTATCCGAAATAATCGACACCGCACCCCATGTAATCGCACTATCTCTCTGCTACATACAACTTAGCCACCTTTGCAGTTAATAATCAACCCGAACTGGTATGAAATGGGCCTACTTTGTTAGACGATCAACAATTACCCAGACTGAATCCTTCTTGCTAGGTGTAAGGGGTAGCCCACTGACGAAATCCATCGTAATCCTTTCCCACTTCCACTGCGGAATCTTTACTGGCTGCAACTAACCCGACGGTAATTGGTGCTCAGCTTTAACTTGCTGGCACGTCAGGCACTTACTCACAAACTCAGTTACTTCCCGCTTAAGACCCGGCCACCAAAATTGTAACATCCCAAATATGGGGTTATTTGGAATTTGATTATTTTATATTGTTAATGGAAGAATAGAACTTAATTTAAGGCTTTGTGTTGGCTCGATTTGGTAGGAAATTTTAGTTTTTAACTTTTAAAAGAAGGGAGCCTTAGTAAGTGGGTGTTATAAGAAGTAATGTGGGTAATTTAGCACTAAAAAGCCCTTGGTAGAGTGGCAAAAAGAAGCCCACTTAAGAGCTACATGTGACGCCACCAAGGAGCAAGGGAGAGCTTGTGTTCGAGTCACGAAAATTCCCCTTTTTGTTCTTTATTTGGACGGCAAGGGAGAGAGATTTTCTCTCCTTAATTCTTTTTATTATCTATTTAGATAATAGGATATTGTAAGCACTTTAATTGGTTTTTAATTCCTTAATGCTAAGGATAATTAGGATAATTAAAAGATATTATTTAGATTATTAATTAGATATTATGGGATTTCTTTTGACTAAATCCATGAGAAAAAGAAGGCATTAGTTAGTTCAAATTCGTTTGAATTAAGGAGTTGATTGGAAGTTGAACTCCTCAAGTGTGTGGACGGCAAGCATTAGGGGGAGGGGGTGCCGAATTTCTTTATAAGCACCCATCCATCAATTGGTTTTCTTTTTTCTCACTTTTGCTAGTTACCGAAATCCTCAACCTCTCCTTGTTCTTCTTTTATTTTTTTTCCCTTCTCCTAAAAGACCTTAGCCGAATTCCCTACACATCAACCTCTCCTCTATCTTCTTTCTTTCCTCTTCTAAAAACTCCTAGCCGAAACTTTTATTTTTTCTATTAAACTCACCATTGGCTGAATACACCCCATTGGTTTACCGAAAACTCTCTCTTCCTCTACTCTATGGTCTTGGCCGAATACTAAGGGTGACCCAAGTCTCTCTGGGATTCTTCTTCCAATCGGTTTAAGAAGGTAAGGGACACTAGCCGAAATTCCAGAGTTCTCTTTTTAGTCTCTTGCCGATTCCCATTAAGGGGGTAGGTGCCGATTTCAATAGTGGTTAATAGGGCTTCTAAACGGTTGTGATAAGCGATTCTTTTTATAGGTACTTGGATTCGGAAGCAATCAACCCAAGCTATAATCTTTGGTGACCGGTTTGTTAAGGTGGTGAGATCGATTTTCTTTATTTTTGATATCCATTCAAGCCGAAGGCTACTAACTTGTTAAGTACCGATTATAGGGTGGTGAAGTAAAGAGCTAGTACTCAAGATATTCGGTAAGATTTCGGGTTCATAAGGAACCCTCCTAATATTTTGGTTTTGGCCGAATGGCCTAGGATACTAACCCTTATGAATGGCCGAATATAGGGGCAAGGACATTAAGTGTGGCCGACTTCTTCATTTGGGATTTAGATTATTCGGGGTGACAGGTGTGTACATACACACTTATAATAGTTAATAAAGTGTATTAAGTGTATGTTATGTGTAAATCGCTCTATGTAGATATGGCAGTAGTGCCTTAATGGTACAAGCAAGGATCCCAGTAAGTCTCTATTTGTATGAGATTGATAATAATGCTTTTGGGGAAGCATGGATTATTTGATACATGTGATATATGTATGTCCTGTTGTTAAGCGCTTGACATGGGTTGATGAGAGGAGGGGCGGTGATATCGTCTTTGTGAGCACCGGTGTTTTGGTAACACATTTGTGACTATATGTCACGGAGGTTTGGTACCTCCGGAGGTTTGGTACCTCATAGCGACTTGTCCCCGTGGTTAACACCACCGTGGGTTGGCCCCACTTGAGATATGGGATCGCCGCGGTGATTTGGTATCACCACGATGGGTTGGCCCCATCACCCAATTTGTGTCTCTGGACACGGTGCTTTGGTAGCACATTGTGACTATATGTCACCAGTGGTTTGGCACCACCAGTGTTTTGGTAACACATCGTGACTACGGTCACCGGTGGTTTGGTACCACATGGGGTAGACAAAGGCGTTTGGTTGGCTAGGTTGGGTACACGATACTCTGCATAATTAATCTGTTATATGTTGTGTATGAAATGTTGTATTAACCGGGGAAGGGTTACATATCGAGTCTTGGTGACTCACCTTCTCCTTTAACATTTTTCAGTGACTCGTAGATGGCGGTTGAGGAGCCGATTGGACTCGAGGTGGCCATGCGGTGGATTTAAATTTATAGAACTTTTTATTTGATTATTTTTACTTTGGTTGTAATAAGGCCTCCATAAACTATATTTGTGTTATTTTCTTTTATCTTGGATATTTGCTTAAAACTATATCATTAAATTAAATTAAATCACATGTTTTTCTTAAGTTAACACGAAAAAGTTTATTCGTGCCATCAGGCACACACTGAAAGCTGTATAACAACCTGACTTAAATAAATTCCCAAATTAAATCTAAGAGTGGTTTTGGCAAGATAACCCCTAACGAGGAGTTTTCAACAAAATTAGCCTTGGTGGTGAAATGGTGTTCACAAGGTTTCTCTCCGTAACAAATCAAATTCGGTCGTAGTGTTTGGGCGGGGTTTGGGTTATTCTGAGAATGGTATCGAGCCAGTTCAAAGCTGTTGTGGGGGCCCAAGGCCCAAAAATGTTTTAAAAGGCCTTTTGAATGATTTTTGGTTTTTGAACAGCATGGCCCGAGTCTCCGGCACCGATCCGCCCAGGTAAGTACATCTAAACCTTTTTGTGAAATATATTCTGTAGAAGGGTAGGAAGCATGGAACGTAGATAGATTTATAGGACTTGGACCCTAAGGCTAGATTACTCAAACACGATGAAGCATAAGACTTAAAGAACTAAACCAACCTATGACTTAGTCAATGAGCTAGGGTGTGGTAACCCCATGCGCATGTCTAGGATTGGATCCGGAAGAGCTTGGTATTTAAGCGGTCCTCGTGACTCACCTCCTCTTCGCAGTATCCTGCAGTGCGTAGCCGGTTCACCCTAACTCGAGGGCTCAGTGGTGTGGTAACCTCTGTGCGCATGTCTAGAAAGGTTCAGTGAGAGCTTGGTATTTAAGCGGTCTGCGTGACCCACCTCCTCTTCACTTGAATTCTGCCTGGTGCGTAGCTTGGGTTCACCCTGACCAGGAAGGCTCGGTCATAGGCTAAAAACAATGATTAAAACCCAAAAAGGGAATTAGCCTTGTTTTTCAAAATAGAATGAATAACAAGCCCTAATGTTGCCAAAATTTGTCCAATAACTCTCTTAAACCTTAGAACACTACTTTTACGACGTATTCCTCGGAAAACTTGACTTGTGAAAAATTACAGAAATACCCTTAGGAGTAAAATTACCAAAATGCCCCTGACCCATAAAATATTGATTCGACGGTTTTGCCCAAAATTTTAGCTATTTTACAAATATTCAATAACTTAGCTTTGGAAATCATCAGCAAAATATCTTGGTTTTGGAAAATTACGAAAATACCCCTATAGGAAAAAGACGAAAATACCCCTGGGTTAGAAATGGGCAGAAATGTCCGATGAGTGAATAGGTATGGAAAGTATTAAGGAATGGATGCATGAACTTTTTTGTGTGAACTAGGATAGGAAACTGAAACGTTGTTTGCTCGAAAGAATCTCTGATTAAATCGTATTCATAAAATTTCTTCGCGAGTAATAAAGTGAAACAAATGCTAACGCATAAAATTTTCTTAATCAGATTAAAAGCGAGGTAGATAGAATGAGTTCTAGAGGGCGTGGGCGCCGTGGGCGTGGTAGGGTAGGATGACGGTGTCTCGAACCCGTCAGTCGGGACAAGGTTACGAAAATGAGGTACCACTGCCACTACCACCTCCTACTTTTAGAGTGAGGCCGGAGCAGCGGGCCGGTGGCGGTCGGTATCATAAGTCGTGTGTTGCGAGAGTCTTAGAGATGGTGGTGAGGGCTGGTGGAAATATAGGAGCTCGAAATCTGTCCCGAGCGACTCCGATCTAACGGAGCGGAGGTATTCCGAGGTGTGTCGAGTGGCACCCAGTCACGTGAGAATCTTCAAGCTAGAGTCAAGCCGAAAGAATCATGGATGACCTTGACTGAGGAGAAGAGAAAGCCGAGAAAGAAGCGATGTCGCTTCTAAAGGATGAAGCATATCGGTGGTGGCTTACGGTCCGAGATGGGGCTACAAAAGATGATTTGACTTAGGGAGTATTTCGTAACCGCCATCGAGAGAGAAAAGTATGTGGGCATTAGCTACACCGACGCCAGAGAAAGGCTTTTAGGGATTAGTGCAAGGAACTAAGTCCGTGTCGAATATGAGGCGGAATTTCTAAGGTTGAGTAGATATGCGAGAGGCATCGTGGCTCACCGAACATGAGCGTCGTGTCCGCTTTGAGGACGGACTCCGAGATGATTTGAGGTTACTGATTGCCCCACAGCAGGTTCGTGAGTTCTCATCTCTAGTGGAGAAGGCTAAGGTAGCCGAAGGAATCAAGGAGGCTGTGAGGCAGAACTATAGTAAGAACAATCAGAAGAGAAGTTTTGGGTCAGCTGGATCAAGCGGAAGTGCTCGTAAAAAAGGCTAGGCCAAGTGGGCCCGGTCGAGCAACAAGGCCCACAATCGCTAATCAAAGGCCGACTCAGTGCAATCGCTGTGGAAAGACCCATTGGGGAGGTTGTTGGACCGGTGACAAAGGATGTTTTGAGTGTGGGTCTTTGGAGCATCGCGTCAGAGATTGTCCCCAGAAACTAGCTAAGAAGCAGCCCGAAAAGGACGAAACGTGCTCGGGATAGAAATGTAGGACCCACGGAGGGTCGTGGTAATGGTAGAGGAAACAACGGTCCCTAACAGAGGTCGTGGAACTCAAGGCGAGGTTCAGGCAACACGAGGCTAGGCGGCTGGCTTAGTTCTGTGCAATGAGGTGTCGCGAAGAAGGTGGCGCACCGGATGTCATAACCGATGCGTTCTAATTTTCGGTTTTCCTTATGTTGCATTGATTGATGTGGGCTCGACGCACTCGTACATTGCTTGTAGTGTGGTAGGAACTATGGACCTAAACTCAAAAGCGCTTCTAGGGAGATGATGTATGTAGTTAGCCCTTTAGGTCACTCCGTAGTCGTAAATAAACTTTATAGAGGCGTACCCCTAGAACTCCAAGGGGTAGTATTTGTAGTCGATCTAATGGAACTACCGTTTAGGAGTTCGATTTGATCCTTGGTATGGATTGGTTGGTTAAGTACCAAGCGAGTTTGGATTAACGCGACTAAGCGCATGGTCCTAAAGACGATGAAGGTGATGAGGTGGTTATGATAGGAGATAGGAGGAATTACCTATCCAACGTAGTGACCGCCTTGAAGGTGAAAAGATGGTCAAGAAGGGTTGTGAGGCGTATTTGGTTCAAATCATGCTTTGGAAGCTAAGGGGTTGGTAGTTGGAAAGGTCCGAACGGTTGGGGAATTTGTTGATGTGTTCCCGGAAGAACTTCCGGTTTGCCTCCTGGATCGAGAAGTCGAATCGGTATAGACTTGCTACCGAACGGCACTGTGTCCATAGCACCATACCGAATGGCACCAAAGGAATTGGTGGAGCTAAAGGCTCAAATTCGTGGAGCTCTTGGATAGAGGGTTTATACGACCAAGTATATCTCAGTGGGGAGCGCTGTGTTGTTTGTCAAGAAGAAGGGCGGTTCTATGCGGATGTGCATCGACTCACCGTCGATTGAACAAGTTAACGATCAAGAACAAGTATCCGTTGCCTCGGATTGGCGACTTGTTCAATCAATCTGAAGGGTGCCTCGGTGTTTTCAAAGATAGACCTTAGGTCGAGTTATCACCAATTAAGGGTGAAGGAGGCCGATGTTCACAAAAACGGCATTCGAACTCGGTATGGGCATTTCGAGTTCTTGGTGATGCCATTCGGGTTGACTAATGCGCGGCGGCATTTATGGACTTGATGAACAGAGTATTCCAGCAAGATTTCTTGGACCCGATTCGTCGTGGTGTTCATAGACGACATATTGGTTTATTCAAAGACGAGAAGAGGAGCATGACAAGCATTTACGGATAGTTCGCAAGTATTAAGGGAGAAGCGATTATATGCCAAATTCGATGAGTCACGAATTTTGGCTTAGGGAAGTGGCTTTCTTAGGTCATGTAGTATCACCAAAGGAATTAGGGTAGACCCTCGCAAGATTGAAGCGATGCTTGAGTGGAAACCACCTAGGGCGGTGGGTGAAATACGAAGTTTTCGGGTTTAGCGGTACTATCGGAGATTCGTGGAAGGATTCTCTCTAATAGCAGCGCCGTTGACTAAGTTGCTAAGGAAAGGCGTCTCATTTGTATGGACGGAGAAGCGACAAGAAAGCTTTGATAAGTTAAGGAAGATTTTGACTGAAGCTCGGTTTTGGTGCGACTGAAGCGGGAAAGTTATTCACGGTTTATTGTGATGCATCTCACACCGGCTTGGGATGTGTGTTGATGCGAGGATGGGAAGGTAGTAGCCTATGCATCCCGTCAATTAAGACCGCATGAGGTTAACTACCCAACTCACGACTTAGAGTTAGCGTGATGCGTCTTCGCTCAAAGATATGGAGACATTACACAGTATGGAGAGAAGTCGATGGTCTACACGGATCACAAAAGCTTGAGGTATCTTCGACTCGAAGGATCGAATCCGAGGCAGCGTCGATGGATTGAACTACTAAAGGACTATGATTGTTCAATCGAGTACCATCCGGGAAAGGCTAATGTGGTAGCCGACGCATTGAGCGGAAGAAGCGATAACGGACTTAAGAGCAATGTTAAACTCGGTTAAGTCGTATGATGATGGGAGTCTTTTGGCGAGAACTTCAAGTAAAGCCGACTTGGGTTGAGGAGATTAAAGGAAAGCGATTAATGGATGAAGGCTTGAGCGCTAAGAGGGTACAAGTTCAAGACGGTGGTTTGGAAGGGTACAATCTGTCTAGTGATGGAGTGCTTTGTTTTCAAGGACGAGTATGTATGCCAAAAGATACGAGAATTAAGACAGAAAAATTCTCCAAGATGCACATAGCAGCCCATACGCTATGCATCCCGGAGGAAGCAAAATGTATGGAGACTTGCGGAAAGCTTGATTACGTGGCACAGGTTGAAGCGTGAGATAACGGAGTTCGTAGGGGAAGTGTCCGACGTGTCGCCAAGTTAAGGCTGAACATCGACCACCGTCGGGACTACTTCAACCGATAAAGATCCTCAATGGAAATGGGAGAGGATCACCATGGATTTTGTTAGTGGGCTACCCCTTCGCCCACCAAGAAGGATGCGCTTTGGGTAATTGTGGATCGCTGACTAAATCAGCTCACTTCATGCCTGGTGAGAATGGATTACTCACTCCGAAAGCTAGCGAAGTGTATGTGGGAGAAATAATAAGGTTGCATGGCGTGCGATGTCGATTATCTCGGATAGGGATCCCGATTCACGTCTGAGGTTTTGGAAAGCGTTGCATCAAGCTTTGGGTACACGGTTGGATTTCAATGACGGCTTTCCATCCACGATCGGCGGACGGATCGGAAAGGGTGATACTGAGTTTTAGAAGACATGTTAAGAGGTCATGTCTTGGATTTTAGTGGTAGTTGGGAGGAGTACCTACCATTAGCGGAATTCGCTCATAACAATAGTTATCAAGCGAGTATTCAAATGGCTCCATACGAGGCCCTATATGGACGAAAGTGTCGTACTCCTACATGTTGGACGAGTTGGGAGAAAGACAAGTTACGGGTCCAGAGTTGGTAACCGAGACGGAAGACAAAGTCAAGGTGATTCGGTCTCGTCTCAAGGAAGCATCGGATAGGCGTAAGTCTTATGCCGATCTCAAACGTAAGGAAGTGGAGTATCTTTGTGGGAGACAAAGTCTTTCTCGAAAGTATCGCCTTGGAAAAAGGTGTTGAGATTTGGACGGAAAGGAAGTTAAGCCCAAGGTTCATTGGGCCATATACTGTGGTGAAGCGAGTAGGACCAGGTGGCTTATCGGCTAGAGTTGCCGGCAGAACCGGGTCGATTCATAACGTATTTCATGTGTCAATCTTTGAGGCGGTGATCGGTCGAGATCCTTCGCATGCGTGGTGCCGATGCGAGATCGAGGTGAACTCGGATTTATCTTTTGAGGAAGAACCGGTTCAGATAGTAGATCGAGATGTGAAAGTTCTACGAAGGAAGGCAGTGCCTTTAGTGAAAGTGTTATGGCGGAACCACGGAGTGGAAAGAAGCTACGTGGGAGCCCGGGAGGTGATGCGGCGACAATACCCCCCATCTCTTTTGATCAAGGAATTTCGAGGACGAAATTTATTCTAAGGGGGGTAGAACTGTAACATCCCAAATATGGGGTTATTTGGAATTTGATTATTTTATATTGTTAATGGAAGAATAGAACTTAATTTAAGGCTTTGTGTTGGCTCGATTTGGTAGGAAATTTTAGTTTTTAACTTTTAAAAGAAGGAGCCTTAGTAAGTGGGTGTTATAAGAAGTAATGTGGGTAATTTAGCACTAAAAGCCCTTGGTAGAGTGGCAAAAAAGCCCACTTAAGAGCTACATGTGACGCCACCAAGGAGCAAGGGAGAGCTTGTGTTCGAGTCACAAAAATTCCCCTTTGTTCTTTATTTGACGGCAAGGGAGAGATTTTCTCTCCTTAATTCTTTTTATTATCTATTTAGATAATAGGATATTGTAAGCACTTTAATTGGTTTTAATTCCTTAATGCTAAGGATAATTAGGATAATTAAAAGATATTATTTAGATTATTAATTAGATATTATGGGATTTCTTTTGACTAAATCCATGAGAAAAAGAAGGCATTAGTTAGTTCAAATTCGTTTGAATTAAGGAGTTGATTGGAAGTTGAACTCCTCAAGTGTGTGGACGGCAAGCATTAGGGGAAGGGGGTGCCGAATTTCTTTATAAGCACCCATCCATCAATTGGTTTTCTTTTTTCTCACTTTTGCTAGTTACCGAAATCCTCAACCTCTCCTTGTTCTTCTTTTATTTTTTTTCCCTTCTCCTAAAAGACCTTAGCCGAATTCCCTACACATCAACCTCTCCTCTATCTTCTTTCTTTCCTCTTCTAAAACTCCTAGCTTGAAACTTTTATTTTTCTATTAAACTCACCATTGGCTGAATACACCCCATTGGTTTACCGAAACTCTCTCTTCCTCTACTCTATGGTCTTGGCCGAATACTAAGGGTGACCCAAGTCTCTCTCGGGATTCTTCTTCCAATCGGTTTAAGAAGGTAAGGGACACTAGCCAAATTCGAGTTCTCTTTTTAGTCTCTTGCCGATTCCCATTAAGGGGGTAGGTGCCGATTTCAATAGTGGTTAATAGGGCTTCTAAACGGTTGTGATAAGCGATTCTTTTATAGGTACTTGGATTCGGAAGCAATCAACCCAAGCTATAATCTTTGGTGACCGGTTTGTTAAGGTGGTGAGATCGATTTTCTTTATTTTTGATATCCATTTAAGCCGAAGGCTACTAACTTGGTTAAGTGCCGATTATAGGGTGGTGAAGTAAAGAGCTAGTACTCAAGATATTCAGGTAAGATTTCGGGTTCATAAGGAACCCCTCCTAATATTTTGGTTTTGGCCGAATGGCCTAGGATACTAACCCTTATGAATGGCCGAATATAGGGGCAAGGACATTAAGTGTGGCCGACTTCTTCATTTGGGATTTAGATTATTCGGGGTGACAGGTGTGTACATACACACTTATAATAGTTAATAAAGTGTATTAAGTGTATGTTATGTGTAAATCTGCTCTATGTAGATATGGCAGTAGTGCCTTAATGGTACAAGCAAGGATCCTGGTAAGTCTCTATTTGTATGAGATTGATAATAATGCTTTTGGGGAAGCATGGATTATTTGATACATGTGATATATGTATGTCCTGTTGTTAATCGCTTGACATGGGTTGATGAGAGGAGAGCGCAAAGATATCGTCTTGACGAGCACCCAGTGTTTTGGTAACACACGTGTGACTATATGTCACCAGAGGTTTGGTACCTCGGAGGTTTGGTACCTCATAGCGACTTGTCCACTGTGGTTAACACCACCGTGGGTTGGCCCCACTTGAGATATGGGATCGTCGCGGTGATTTGGTATCACACGATGGGTTGGCCCCATCACCCGATTTGTGTCTCACGGACACCGGTGCTTTGGTAGCACATTGTGACTATATGTCACCGGTGGTTTGGCACCACCGGTGTTTTGGTAACACATCGTGACTACGGTCACCAGTGGTTTGGTACCACATGGGGTAGACAAAGGCGTTTGGTTGGCTAGGTTGGGTACACGATACTCTGCATAATTAACTGTTATATGTTGTGTATGAAATGTTGTATTAACCGGGGGAAGGGTTACATACTGAGTCTTGGTGACTCACCTTCTCCTTTAACATTTTTCAGGTGACTCGTAGATGGCGGTTGAGGAGCCGATTGGACTCGAGGTGGCCATGCAGTGGATTTAAATTTATAGAACTTTTTATTTGATTATTTTTACTTTGGTTGTAATAAGGCCTCCATAAACTATATTTGTGTTATTTTCTTTTATGCTGGATATTTGCTTAAAACTATATCATTAAATTGAATTAAATCACATGTTTTTCTTAAGTTAACACGAAAAAGTTTATTCGTGCCATCGGGCACACTTGAAACTGGTATAACAACCGGACTTAAATAAATTCCCAAATTAAATCTAAGAGTGGTTTTGGCAAGATAACCCCTAACGAGGAGTTTTCAACAAAATTAGCCTTGGTGGTGAAATGGTGTTCACAAGGTTTCTCTCCGTAACAAATCAAATTCGGTCGTAGTGTTTGGGCCGGGTTTGGGTTGTTACAAAAATTGTTCCCGCAAATCCCGATACATCTTACTACTTCCAGGATGCATAGCGTAAGGGCTACTATGAGCTTCCTGAAGAATTCGCTGCCTCAACTCAATGTTCTTCGGCATACATACTTTCCCTTGAAAATACAGCACTCCATCACTGCCCAAGCTGTAACCCTCCAATTCACCACTTTGCACTTGCAACCTCAGAGCACTCGAACCTCATCCACCACCGTCTCTCCTTAACTTTGATCTACCTAAGTCGGCTTTACTTGCAGTTACGCCAATAGACCCCGTCGTCATACGCACTAAGGTGAGCAAACATCGCTCTCGTGTCCGTTACCACCTTACGGCTCAATGCGTCGGCTACTCGTTAGCCTTACCCGGATGGTATTCAATCGGCGCATCATAGTCCTTTAACAACTTGATCCACCTCCGCGCCTCAAATTCAAATCCTTCGAGTCAAGAGGTACTTGGACTCTTGTGATCTGTAGTAGACTATCGACTTCTCCCCATACAAGTAATGCCTCCAAATCTTGAGTGAAAACCACTGCAGCCAACTCCAGATCATGTGTCGGGTAATTGCCTTCGTGAGGTCTCAACTGCCAAGACGCATATGCCACCACTTTCCCGTCTTGCATCAGTACACATCCTAAACCAGTATGCGATGCATCACAATAAACCGTAAACTCTTTCCCCGCTTCAGGCTGTATCAAAACCAGAGCTTTTGTCAGAATTCTCTTTAACTTGTCGAAACTTTCCTGCTGTCTATTCGTCCACACAAATGGAACCCCTTTTCTCAACAGCTTGGTCAACGGCGCTGCAATCAAAGAAAACCCTTGCACAAATCTTCTGTAATAACCTGCCAAACCCAGAAAACTCCGAATTTCCGCTACCGACTTAGGTGGTTTCCAATCTAACACTACCTCAATCTTCCGAGGGTCCACTCTAATCCCTCAGCCGACACCACATGACCCAAGAAAGTTACCTCCTTAAGCCAGAACTCGCACTTACTAAACTTGGCGAATAGTTGCCTCTCCTTCAGAATCTGTACAACCACCCGCAGATGCGCTTCATGTTCCTCCTCAGATTTGGAGTATACCAAAATGTCGTCTATAAATACCACGACAAACCGGTCCAAGTACAGCTGAAACACCCGATTCATCATGTCCATAAACGCTGCCGGTGCATTGGTCAACCCGAATGGCATTACCAAAAACTCGTAGTGCCCATAACGAGTGCAAAACGCCGTCTTATGAATATCAGCCTCCTTCACTTTGAGTTGATGATACCCCGACCTAAGATCTATCTTAGAGAAAACCGATGCACCCTTAAGCTGATCAAACAAGTCGTCTATTCTCGGCAACGGATACTTGTTCTTAATTGTCAACTTATTTAGCTGGCGGTAGTCTATACACATCCACATTGTGCCGTCTTTCTTCTTAACAAAGAGCACAGGTGCTACCCAAGGTGATACACTTGGCCGAATGAAACCCCGATCCAACAATTCCTGAATCTATGCCTTTAGCTCCACCAATTCCTTCGGCGCCATCCTATATGGGGCAATAGACACCGGGCGCGTTCCGTGTAACAAATCTATACCGAACTCAACTTCACGGTCCGGGGCGGACTGGGTTCTTCCGGGAATACATCGGCAAATTCCCTCACCGTTCGGACATTCCCCACAAGCCCATTCCTTGGCCTCCAAAGCACACACATGCACCATGAACGCCTCACAACCCTTCCTCACCATTTTCTCGACCTTCCTTGAGTAGATACAACATTAGATAGATAATCTCTTCTATTACCTATCATTACCACCTCTTCACCTTCAATTGTCCTCAAAACCATGCGCTTAGTCACAGCGTATCCAAACTTGCCTAGTACTTCACTAGCCAATCCATCCAGAGAATCGGATCGAACTCCCGAACGGCGGTTCCATCAGTCGACCAAGAACACTACCCCTTGAAGTTCTAGGGTACATCCCTATCTGCTTTACTTACTTCTCTTGGAGTGACCTAGAGGGCTTATTACTTTCATCTCCCTAGAAGTGATCTCAAAGTCTAAGTTCATAGTTTCCACTATACTACTGGCAACATACGAGTGCATCGAACCAACATCTATCAAAGCAATATAAGGCAGTCCAAAAATTAAGAACGTACCGGTTATGACATCCGGTGCGTCACCCTCCTCTCGATGCCTTGCTGCGTAGACCAACCCAGGCTGTCTTGCCTCTGTGCTCCCAGCACCTCTGCCCGGTGCTCCGCGGCCTCGTCCAGAACCATTACCTCCCCTCGCCGAACCGCGACCCCTATGTGGCTGCTGACCATCCCTCCTGAACTGCGTACGGCCCTGACCCTCAGACTGAAACCTAGCTGACCACTGTGGATAATCCCTTACCCGGTGCCCCATTGACCAACACTCGAAGCACCCTCTGTTTCCGGTCCAACATTCCCCCGTGTGAGACTTCCCACATCGAGCACACTGTGGCGGCCACTGAGTAGCAGCAGCAACAGGCCTCGCAGCTTGATTTGGCCCACCATATCTAGCCCTTTTCTGCTGATTCCCGATAGACCCTGATGACCCAGAACTCCTCTTATTCCAACTCCTATCCTGGTTCCGTCTCACTGTCTGTTTCACTTCCTCAGCAACTTTAGCCTTCTCTACTAAGACTGCAAATTCTCTCTCCTACTGTGGAGCAATCAATATCCGCAGCTCATCTCTTAACCCATCCTCAAATCTGACACAGCGCTCTTGTTCCGTGCCCACAACACCCCGTGCATACTGACTTAACCGAAGAATTTCTGCCTCATATTCCGATACTGACTTATTTCCCTAAACCAAATTTAGGAACGCCTTACGCTGCGCATCGATATAACTAGCCCCGATGTACTTTCTCTGATAGGCTGCCCTAAAGAAATCCCAAGTGATGTCGTCCGCCATTGCTCCATCCCTAACCGTGAGCCACCACTAATATGACTCATCTCGGAGAAGAGATACTATACCCTTCAGCTTCTCCTCAGTCGTAAAATCTAGGTCGTCCATGACACATTCTGTCGCCTCCAGCCAATACTCCGCCGTATTGGGAGCCACACCAGATACACCTCTGAATACCTCTGCGCCATTAGCCCGGAGTCGTTGGGACACAGATTTCCTAGCTCCCATTCCAATGCCTGCACCCGCGGCTCTCTCTAGAACCCGCAGTATTGCCTGTGACACTGCATCATCACCACACGTCTGATCCTGAAATTCCGCGCCTACAGCTGGTGGTGGTGGTACCTCATTTTCCGACCCATGTCCAGACCCTACCGGTTCTGACACTGTCATCCTACCCCTACCTCGTCCACGCATATTACGCCCACGTCCTCGTGCACTCATGACTATCGTTCACGAATTGATCTGGTTTAAAAGTTTTATATGTTAGACCTATTCCACTGTTATTAAAGCACACTCTTATGAATAGTTTAGTACGGGGATTGTTTTCGTAGGTTCACACACAATCCTAAGGTTCCAGTCTCTAAAGTGATTCCCTATTAGTCATAGCATCATCATTACAAGCATATAAACAATAGTTAGGGGTACTTACCTGGGCGGATCGGTGCCGGAGACTCGGTGCCATGCTTTCCCAACCGTAAAAAAACCTTTCATAACCCATTCTAAAATCATTTTGGGCCTTGGGCCCACAGCCGAGCTTTTGAACCTGTCTCTGATACCAAAATTGTAACACCCCAAACCCGGTCAACACGCTACGATCGAATCCGGCATGTCACAGGGTAAAAAGAAAAAAAAAATCTTTTGAGAAAAGTCGTTTGTCGATCCTTGTTTTGGAAAACCGTTTGATTTCATGAAATCCTGAGTGAGTTTAAAATAGTAAAGTTAAAAACTGTTTTGTATTTGAACATAGAGAAAACTTAATTTGAAGAAAGTCTGAGTTAGTTTGTTGTCTTCATTTGTTTATTATTACCCGATGGTAAAGTTTGGAAAATCCCGATAAGATGTATAATTTTTGAAAACGTTGATTTTACAGGTTATTTGAGCATGCTATGTTATGTAACTTAAGCGTAATATGATAAACATAAAAGCAGAAAAACAAAACCCAAAATAATAAATTTCAGCGGCCTTATTACAAATCCAAAACCAGATTTAAAAGTAAATTAACCCAAAATAGTAATTGAAATAAAACCCGAAAAATATATAGCGCATGGCCACCTCGAGTCCACCCGGCTCCACATCCGCGATCTATGCCTCATCTGCAAAAAGTAAGAGAAGGGGTGAGTCACCAAGACTCAGTGCATAAATCCCCATCCCGATAATAACAAGGCACCTACACAATTCATAAGTCAATATGCAAATCATGCAAACCCAACCTAACCATCCAAACTCCTGTGTCTACCCTTGTGGTCAAAACCACCGTGGTCAAAACCACCGTGACCGTAGTCACAAATCATATAAGTGTGGTCAAAACCACTGGTGACCGTAGTTACAAATCATATAAGTGTGGTCAAAACCACTGGTGACCGTAGTCACAAATTATATGGTGGGGCCAACCCACCGTGTGGTCAAAACCACTGATGATAATCCCGTAATCAATCATGTGGGGCCAACCCACCGTGGTACCAACCCACTGGGACGAGTCACAATAATCCATGTGTGGTCAAAACCACTGGTGGTCAAAACCACTGAGACTTAGTCACGAATCATATGGAAAGCGAGGCCAACCCATTGTGTGGTCAAAACCACTGGTGACAGTCTAAATCATCCTTCCCCCTCCTCTCAACATACCCATCATCATGAACACATTTTCCATGGCATAATGACATGTTTATAATGTAAATATCACACAGCATAGCATAAACAAATGGTATAACTGCATATATCGATAATCAATCAACAAGGGACTTACCCGGAGTCCACGCTCATACCCACAAGGGTAACACACCGATTTCAAAAGTTATTTTGGCTTTTAACGGTAAACATAATTAGCACACTACTTATGAAGTGTGTAAGAGATACACACCGATCACGCCGCAAAACTACACTCTCCACGCCGACATCATCATTAATCAACACTACCGCGATTTGTCTACTCTCCCTGCTTCGGATGCCGCCCATACCCCGGTGGCAATCCTGAATCGCTAAGACCGCCTCTTCTTGAACTTAGGGGTGGGGTCTCGGATCTAGCCCCACTTATCGCTTGATTAGCCTTCAATCCATAATACCCTTGTCACTAAATCGGATTAACACAAAGAACTAACTTAAAATAAAGCTAACCCGAAAGAGTAGATCTTTACCTAGATCGACAATACCCGAGCTTTTAGGCTTAAATCACAAGCCACCCAAATCTCAGAGATCCACAGAATGCGGCTACACTCCTTCCTACAATCGGCCAAACTCATCACCATAGATCCAATAGCCATTCGACATCAACAAAAATCCCAAAAGAAAATAACTTGAACCAAAAGAGATCGTCTCCCTTACCTTAGACTGACAGATTCGGTCACCAACCAGCAAGATTCGGCACACACTAGAGATGTTTAGGGATTTCGGCTACTTCACAAAATAGAACAAAGAAAGATAGTTTAATATTTTGATATACGAAGAATAGAGAAATGAAAGTAGAGAAAACGGCAAGTGAGATTTCGGCACTAGCTGAATCGGTTGAAGAAAAGAAGAAGAAACAATACTTACCAGGAAGATTCGGCTATGGATCCAAAAGAGAAGAAAAGAAGAAATCGCAAGAGGGAGAGGGATGATGGTTTCGAATAGAAAAAAAGAAGAAGATTTGTGTATTTCGGCACAATGAGATTGAAGGAAAAGAAAGAAATCGAATGGGGAAAAGAATGTTGATTTCGGCTTTTGAGCAAAATAGAGAAAAGAAAGTAGAGAGAATTCGGCTTGATCTTTGAGAGAAATGAAATGCGCAAAAATGCTATGAAATTTCGGTTTGACACAAGATAGGAGAAAAGAATTCGGCTAAGACTTGCACAAAGAAAAAAAATGGAAGAAAGAGTTCCAAAAGCACTCCCCTAGCTAGTCGATTATAGCCACTCCCCAAGGCACATTCGGCCACCACCTAAGGAACCCAAAGCCGAATGCTTCCCTTGCCCACAACACCTTCAAAATTTCGGCTAAACACATCCTAACTCCCCTCAAACACATGCCGTCCCCTTCATCCCTCCTTGAATTTCTCTCTTCCACTCATTCAAACGAATTTGAATGATTCAAACTCCTATAATTCCTCCTCTCCCCACATTTTGAATTTGTTGACTCAATCCACATCCATCCAACAGAGTCCTTCCTGAGTCCATCTCCTCCTTGCTCCTGGCGTCAAAAATAAATGCAGAAAGAGAGTTTTCCGCAGCTCGAACTAAGGCCCTCTTAGCTCCCTGTGGCGTCACCTCCCCAAGCCTCAGTAGCGCCTCCCTTGCCACTTTTCCACTGGCTTATTTGTGTCAAGACACTCCAACCATTCCTCTTATCACCTAACCCCCTTGGCTCCCCCTTCCAAGTCTTCAAAACAAAAATTTTTACCATGACTCAGGCCTTCCCCGAGCTCATGCCTGGACCCCCAAAACACCCTAAACTAACACAACCAACATATTATCACATGCAACACACAAAGAATGCAGAGACCCCAATTTAAGGATGTTACAGTTTTAATCTCACTTTGGTAAAAATGTGCAATAACACTTGAAATTGATAAATGTGGAACTTTTGGTTTAGATTTATATATAGGAAATTTGTATGATTAAATTTGGTTAGAAATAATGAAGGTAACCAATAGGTAGTTATTTATTAGTTCAATGTACGAATTTTAACTATTCTATTTGGTCATTCGAATTATGTGTATTTGTATTTGTTACTTATGTTCAAAATGCTTAAAATGATTATAGACTATATGATAATCTGGTAATGAAATAAAATGGTATATGTATGATGATTTGTTTTTAAAGTAAACGAAATTAGTATGTTAAGAACTGTTCTTTTTGATCACAAATGTAATATATGATCATATAGGTATGCGATGTATGTACCGTATAAACATCTTAGATTCATTTATATGCATGCAAATGAATTCATGTGAACTTTGAGTTGAGTGATTATTTGATTTAATCTGAATTTTTGGTATGAATTATTAGTTGGATATTGAGAAGTTGAGTATGCGATTTTGGGATCTGATAAATGTATGAATTGCTATAAATGCCTACGATGATTTGAGTTTAGTACGGTAATGCCTCATAAATCTAGTCTGGCGACAGATACGGGTTAGGGGTGTTACAGTATTGTTGTCGAATTGCATCCTCAGGCTCCCACTT
The DNA here is from genome assembly GCA_025698515.1 of Gossypium sturtianum. NCBI lineage: Eukaryota > Viridiplantae > Streptophyta > Magnoliopsida > Malvales > Malvaceae > Gossypium > Gossypium sturtianum. The sequence continues at coordinate 71,664,232 of CM046948.1, forward strand.
AGCTTCCTCCGCTCTGTGATTATGCCATAGAACCTTAACCAACGGTACTGACTTCTTTCTTAGCACCTTAACATCACGATCTAAAATTTTCACTGGTTCCTCCTCGAAAGACAAGTCAGGCCTTAACTCAACCTCCTCTACTGGTACTATATGAGACAGATACGATCGGTAACACCTTAACATTGAGACGTGAAAAACGCTATGAATCTGACTCAGTTCCGGAGGTAATTTAAGCTGATAAGCCACTGGTCCTACACGCTTCAACACACGATACGGTTCGATGAACCTAGGGCTCAACTTGCCCTTCCTTCCAAACCTGAAGATCTTCTTCCAAGGTGAGACCTTTAGAAAGACCTGATCTCCCACCGCAAACTCAATATCCTTACGCTTCAGATCCGCATACGATTTCTGTCTATCTGAAGCTTCCTTTAACCGAGCCCGAATTACCTTTACCTTTTCTTCCGTTTCTGATATCAGCTCAGGACCCAATAACTGTCGTTCGCCCAATTTAGTCCAACAAGTAGGAGTACGACACCTACGACCATACAATGCCTCGTAGGGTGCCATCTGAATGCTTGACCGATAGCTATTGTTATATACAAACTCGCCAATCGTAGATAAACCTCCCAACTACCTCTGAAGTCAATCACACAAAATTTCTTAACATGTCTTCCAAAATCTGGATTACTCTTTTCGATTGTCCCATCCGATCGAGGTGAAAAGCCGTCATCAAGTTTAACTTTTTCCCGAGCCTCATGCAAAGCTTTCCAAAACCGTGATGTAAACCTAGGGTCCCCGCGAAAATATTAGACACCGGTACCCCATGCAACCTCACGATCTCGATACATACATAAACTTAGCCAACTTCGCATCGAGTAATCCATACGAACCGGTAGAAAATGGGCAATCTTCTTCAATCGATCCACTTTGTTACCCGCACGGAATCCTTCTTAGTAGGTGATAAGGGTAACCCACTAACAAAACCCATCGTTATCCGTTCCCACTTCCATAATGGAATCTTCACCGGTTGTAGCAATCCCGACGGCAATTGATGTTCCGCCTTCACTTGTTGACAAGTCAAGCACCTACTCACAAAATCCGTAACCTCTCGCTTCAATCCACGCCACCAATCTGCTCCCCGTAGATCTCGATACATCTTACTTCCTCCAAAAGCTGCATAGCATAAGGGCTACTATGCGCCTCACGCAGAGAATCATTTGCCTCAAATCAATCCATGGGCATACAAACTCTTCCGCGAAAACACAACACTCCATCCTTATTCATTCCAAAATCCCCTATTACACCACTTTCAACTTGTTGAACTAAGGGACCCAACTTTTCATCTGATATTTGCTTCTCCTTAATCTGACCCAACCACACAGGCTTCACTTAAAGTTCGGCTAGAAGACTACCATCTTTATACAGACTGAGATGAGTGAACATCGCTCTCGAATCCGATATTACCTTACGACTCAACGCGTCTACTACCACGTTAGCCTTTCCAGGATGATACTCGATTGAGAGATCATAATCCTTTAACAGCTCTATCCATCTCCGCTGTCTTAAGTTCAACTCTTTTTGGGTAAGGAGGTACTTTAAACTCCTATTGTCCGTAAAAATGATCGGCTTCTCACCATAGAGATAATGCCTCCAAATTTTTAAAGCAAAAACCACCGCAGCCAACTCCAAATCATGGGTAGGATAGTTGACTTCGTGCGGCCTCAACTGACAAGATGCATAAGCTACCACTTTTCCACCTTGCATCAACACACATCCCAAGCCCGTGTGTGACGCGTCGTAGTAAATAATGAACTCTTTTCCAGCCTCAGGTTGAATTAGTACTAGCACTTCCGTCAAAATCTTCTTCAATTTCTCGAAACTCTCTTGTTGTTTAACTTCCCACACAAACGGTACTCCCTTTTGCAACAGTTTAGTTAGGGGTGCAGGGATCAACGAAAACCCCTCAACAAAGCGTCTATAATAGCCAGCCAAACCTAGGAAACTCTAAATTTCAGCCACAGACTTCGGTGGTTTCCAATCCAACACAGCCTCTACCTTCCGAGAATCAACTCTGATTCTTTCGGCCGACACAACATGTCCCAAGAAAGTCACTTCTTTCAGCCAAAATTCATACTTACTGAATTTGGCATAAAGTTGCTTTTCTCGCAGTATTTGCAATACTATGCGCAAATGTGAGTCATGCTCTTCTTTATTCCTCGAGTATACTAAGATATCATCTATGAACACCACTACAAACCAATCTAAGTAGGGTTGAAAGACTCGGTTCATCATGTCCATAAATGCAGCTGGTACATTGGTCAAACCGAACGGCAACACCAAAAACTCATAATGTCCATAACGAGTTCGGAATGCCGTTTTATGAATATTTGCCTCCTTAACCTTGAGTTGATGATAACTCGATCTCAAATCTATCTTGGAGAAAACTGAAGCTCCTCTCAACTGATCAAACAGGTCATCGATTCTCGGCAATGGATACCTATTCTTGATTGTCAATTTATTCAACTGCCTATAATCAATGCACATACGCATCGACCCATCCTTCTTTTTGACAAACAAAACTGGTGCTCCCCACGGAGACACACTCGGTCGAATAAATCTCCGATCCAACAATTCTTGAATTTGAGCTTTAAGCTCTGCTAACTCTTTCGGCGCCATTCTATAAGGAGCAATGGACACTGAAGCCGTTTCGGGCAAAAGCTCAATGCCAAACTCTACTTCCCGGTCTGGAGGTAGACCCGGAAGTTCTTTGGGGAAGACATCTGGAAATTCTTTCACCGTTCTAACACCTTCCACTGATAATTCCTTGGCATCCAAAGCACTAATGAAGGCTAGGAACGCTCCATACCCTTTTCGCACCAACTTTTCTGCCTTTAAAGCAGATACCACATTTGCTAAATAATTTCTCCGTTCGGCTATCATCACAACTTCCTTATCTTCCAAGGTCCTTATCGACATCCGCTTTGCAGCACAATCCAAATGCGCATGGTGCTTCACCAACCAATCCATGCCCAAAATAAGGTCGAACTCGCCGAAAGGTAGTTCCATCAAATCCGCCAAAAATACTTCTCTTTAAATTTCTAAAGGCACGTCTCTATACATTATTCACAATCACAGACTGTCCTAAAGGACTAATTACCGTCATCTCTCTATCGGTAATCTCAGATCTAATATTCAGATTTCCTGATATAGCACTAGCACGATACGAGTGGGTAGACCCGATATCTATCAAAGCAGTAACATGTACATCAAAGATGAAGAACATACCGGTTATCACATTAGGTGCATCGCCATCCTCCCGACGCCTGACCGCATAGACTAACCCTGGTTGTCTCGCCTCCGCGTTACCTCTGAAGCCATTACTTCTACCCGGTGCACCTTGACCTCGACCAGCGCCATTACCACCACGACCTAGTCCACGGCCCCTCGGTGGCTACTGAGCGCCTCTAACTGACTGTGCATCAGGGTTACGAGCTTCTTGAGTTGGACCAGTCCATCGAGGACAATTCTTAAGCTGGTGGTCCTTAGAACCACAAATAAAACAACCACTTGTTCTCTTCCAGCATTCCCCGGGGTGTCGTCTTCCACATCGGCCTACGATTGAATCGATTGGTAGCGCAGTGTGCTCTAACTGGAGTTGGGTCATCATTCCTGGGCCTCTTTTGGAACCTTTTAGCGGAACCCGAGTACTTAAAGTCCCTCTTACCTCTGCCTCTTTCTCGGTTCTGACGTTTCGAGTTCTTAGCCTCTTCAGTGATTTTGGCTTTCTCCACGAGCTTGGCAAAAGTCCTTTCTTGTTGTGGGGCTATCGGTGCACGCAACTCATCATTCACCCATCCTCAAACGTACACGACTCTCATGATCGATTGGCACTATCGTCCGAGCATAACAACTCAAGCATAGAAATTCTGCCTCGTAAGCTGCCACCGTCTTATTTCCTTGAACCAGATTCAAGAATTCCTTCCTCCGGACATCCACATAACTTGCCCCGACATACTTTCCTTGGAATTCAGTTTTGAAGAAATCCCAAGTAACATGTTCAGCTGGCGCCTTTTCGAGCGATAAGCCACCATTGATACGCCTCGTCCCTCAACAAGGACACGCTCCTCTCGGTTTACGCTTTCGGTGGTGCATTCCAAATCATCCATGATCCGCTCCACTGCCTCCAGCTGATACTCTGCTACATTTGGAGCTACACCTGAGACACCCCTAAAAACCTCGGTACCACTTGATTTAAGTCGTTCTGATATTGATCCACGAGCTGCTGGCCCAGTTCTAGCCCCAGCAACCCTTTTTAGGACTCGCAACATTGCTTGTGTCAAAGCAATGTCCTCTCTCATATGGTCATGGGATCTATTTTTCTGACACAGGTGATGCCGGTGCATCCATTTCTGGCATATGTCCCGATGCCTCAGACACGGCTCTAGCTTCTCGGCCTCTACCACGGCCATGTCTACCATGTCCACGTCCTCTAGCACTCATATTGACTAATTTGGTTTAATCTGATTACAAGTTTTATGAATCAAAATACTATTTCAGTGTTTATTAACAATATTTTATGAAATATAAGAGATAGAGTTTGTTTTCGCATACACATCCCATAGTCTCAATCTCTATAGTTTCAACATCTAAAACTAGAAGTTCTAGAGTGTTCCTATGATCATATCACAATAATAATCATTCGGTATATGAATACTTACTTGACTTGGTGCCGGATACTCGTGGTGCCATACTACCTTTAAAACATAAATTCTATAAATTCAAAAACAGTTTTAAACGAAAATTGTTGTTGAACCCAACCACACCGAGTTTTGAAACGGGCTCGATATTATAAAATGTAACACCCCAAACCCGGTCTGTGCGTTAAGACCAGATTTGACATGTCACACGAAATGATCATATGTAAAGTCTCTTAAAGGTTTGTAGAAAATGGATTTTAAAATAAGTTGTTACAGAAAAATGTTACCGAGTTAAAATTAACTAAGAATGAAATCCTTTTCGTACGTTTATTTATGAAAAACATTTGTTTCTATTTTTAGAAAAGAAATCCCATTTAGGTATTTAAAACGTAATATAAAATCCATCCACAAGTAAAACATCCATAAAAATTTAACCAGAGGCCTTATTACATCACAACTTAAAAGCAAATATTAAAAAGTACTTTAAAGAAATTTGAAGTTTAATTAACCCATTAATCGTAGTATGGCCTCCATCGAGTTGTCCCCGCCTAAGCCTCCGTCATTGATCATTACACGAAAGGTAAAGAAAACGGGATGAGTTACTTAGAACTCAATGTGTAACTCACTTACCATAGTCCACTGGGCCAAAACCATTTAAGCATTTATTTGGGCTGAGAGCCCATTACAAATATAACAATTTAACATGTATAGAATGCATGTGATATGCAATTTCCCAAAACCAATCCTAAGTTTTCGTCCGCTACACACCATCCGTACCAACCAGCACACTGTGGGGAGCTTTAGTCACCCACCCCGCCAACACACCAAACTGGCATTAAGCCATATATCAAACTGGGCATGAAGCCATATTTCAAATTGGGCACGAAGCCATATTTCAAATCGGGACACGGTTATCGTAATTTTGTAGCAAAGCTACGAACTTCTCTTCATCCAAAAGCCCAACCCATGCAATCATGTATATAATATGCATAACAATCCATTCTTATAATTATTCCAACATAAGGCTTATTATAAAAGTTATCACAAACTGGCCCATTTTACATTTTGGCCCACACAAACTCATATCACATTTGGCCCATTTAGCAGTCATCACGTATGGCCCATTTATCAAAATCACATATGGCCCATTTATCAAAATCACATATGGCCCAATAAGTCACTTTTATCGATTTAGCCCATTAAGGGCAATTTCGTAATTTTCATAATCTCGATACCAATTTCATAGTTTTTACTATTAAAGTGTTAAAATATACCATTTTACCTGATTTCACCAACTTTGTGATTTTAATCTAACATTATTACGATGTGGTTATCTAACCCGCGAGATATGGTGTGAGATTACACACCTGATTACGGTGAGCACTACACTTTCTTGATCGTCAACACCTAAAAACATTATAACGCTCGATTAGAACACTAACACTTAAAATAAATCTATGCTAATGTAAGCGGTCAAGATTTTTACCCTCGGAATCTCGAATAACTACTATTTGTCGTTCTCCCCGGTTGACGGTTCACAACCCATTGGAAAATCCCGAACAGCTAATGGCTCAGAACTACAAACAACCTCGAATAACTGGTTTTCACTGGATGAGGGTCCACAACCCGGTGGAAAATCTCGGATTACCGAAACAGCCCTTCGCTTGAATCTAGTGGGAATAGTGAATCCGCCCCTCTTTTGATCACTATTCACCACCCTTTTTGACCCTATCTTGCTTGCCTCCATTGACATAAGAATATTAGTCCAACTATTATTTCGAAAATTAAGACGATTGATTTTAAGGGCTAAATCGACACCATGAAATCCTTACGTTCAAAGGATGAAAATCAAGCGATAGCGTTCCTAAGATAAAATCGATTAGTAAACCCCATCATTAACGAAATAATGAGTAATATGGAATTCCTTGATAAAAACCCTTGCCTTAAAAATTTGGACCGAATCCTAGCGATTCACGATGATTTCGGACACTCCAAATTTCGGCCTTCCACTAAGTTTCTAAAATAGAGAAAAGATTCGAGTGAGTCATGGTATGATGATGATATTGATCCAAAAGACCATCCCACACCAACATGAAATTTCGGCACAAAGGAAAAAGGGAAAATAAGAATACTAGAGTATTATATTAGCCACTTACCGAGCGATTAAAGTGTGAGAAGAAAAGAAGGAAATGGTTTGAGAAGAAGATAAGTGTTGTAAAATATTTGGCTATGAAGAGAAAAAAATTTGAAGGAGATGGTGTTAGCAACATTCGGCCATGGAGGAAAAGAAAAGGGAGAAAATGTTGAATAAATTTTGTAAGAAGAAGGAGATGAAATAAAGGTATAGGACAATTAAGTGTTTCCGTTTTGGTTCATTTCAAGAATAGAAGATGAACAAAGAGAGAGGTTTGAGACTAGAGAGCATTCGGCAATGGAGGAAGAAAAGAAAAGAGAAAATGGCCTTCAAGGTTTTGGTGTTTTCGGCACTAGGGGAAATGACTTGAGAGAATAGGCAAATTTAGACCAAAATGGTCAAAATGGAATGACCAAAAGAAAAACGAAAGATGCTTACCTAATGCTCAATGTGCATTCAGCTAGGGAGAGAAAAGATGAAGAGAAAATGTTTTGAGAGAAAGCAAAAATGACCCAAAAGAAATATGCCCAACAAGCACCTATCCTTACTCAAAAGTCTTCAAAAATTCGCCACCCCTTAGCCCTAAAACCGTCCAAGTACATGGACACCAAAGTCAAAGTTTGGCCATTCCAAACTTTCCAAAACACATTCCTTCAAATGTGCCTTGTGTTCCCCCTACATACCATAATCTCATGATTCCCTACCTTAAGTTCAATTCTTGCCTTAATCCATTAGCCACCTTACCATAAACTAAAAGTCCAACTTTCCAAAAATAAAGCTTGGCTGATTCATGCTAGATGAGTGCAAAAATTTAAAAAATTTCTCATGCATAACAAAGGATTCAAACCTCTTCCCTCTAAGTATGCTTATGGCGTCAACTCCTTTTTACTACTAGCTCATCTTATGCTAACTTTTGCCACTTAATTTCTTTAAACATCAAGGTTACTTGTTCCACATCAATAAAGTTCTATTTACCAAAATTTATTCCAAAATCCAATTAAATCCCGAACCTTCTCAGGACTATTTTAACACACACATAGGATAAATAAACTAGCTGAGCACCAAAGTAATGTAACATATAAAAATTCAAATTTTAGGATGTTACACGGACCCATCAACATTACACCAAGAATGGCAGTTAACCATATCAGCTATATTATCACAAACATTCAAGTGGGATGGTGGAGACTTAAACGTCATAAAACCCTCACCTTTCTTACCTTTAAGCGCCGGTGGACTAGGGTCATCTATGTTATTACCTTTCTCGATCAACTTGAACCGCCTCTTATCGGAAACATAGTGAAGTTGAAATTGATCAATGGGATTTCGAGGAACCTGAAAAGGAGAAACAATACAAGGAGAACACACAGGATGGTTAGTAAAAACACTCCTCGCTCTTTCTTGCTCACTTTCTTCCTTTTCACTCGTTTCATTTTCAAACTCTCTCTATTTTTCTATCTCTTCTATTTTTGAAAACTCAAGGTCACTCGTTTCTTTCACATTCTCGCTCACTTTTTCAATAGGCTTTTCTTGCTCGCACTCTTTTCTGCTCTCAATATCTTTTTGCTCTATTTCTTTCTCTTTTTCTTTCTCAATTTATTTTTCTTTCATTTCTTATTTTCATCTCTCGATTTCATTCCATATTTGCTCATTTTCTCTTATTAACATTTCTTGTCTCTCTTTTCTTTTTATTTCTTTTTGTCTCTTCCTTTCATGACAAGATGGAGATGATACAAATGAATCAGAACAGGAAGACTCTCTGATGCGACCTTGCCCGAGCAAGGTTCAAGTTCAGATGTGGATCCCTTGGTGATTCCCCAAGGCCCTATCACGCGTGCACGAGCTAGGCAGCTCAAGGAGGCCATTTCAGCTATTGTGGAACAAGTGTGGGCTAATTCAACTAGCAAGCATGCCATAGCATCTCAAAACAACAAACAAAGTCGTTTATATACTTTATTACGAGCTGACTTTAGCTCACTTTCAGCTCACTCAAATTACCCCAGCTTGGTTTAGCTCGAATGAGATTAATTCAGCTCAAAAAGCTGAATTAATTAGCTTGCTTAATTACAATTTAATTAAATTTGAATTTAATGTTTTTAATTAATTTGCTACAGCAATTTAATGTGTCTTTGAGTCTTCATTAGAGTCAAATTTATGATGTCTAAAACTTCATTTAATTTGTCTTAATTTTTACAACAAGTTTAATTGTTTTTAGCTACAGCCGAATATTGAATGTGTTTTAGTTAGCTTATTTTAATTTGTCTAAGTGTTCCTTTAGTTGTCCTAGCTAAGTTCAATTGATATTCAGCTGAAATGAATTGAGTTAATGTATTTTTCTCCATGCATGTAGGTTCAACCGAATCTTCAAGGAGCTTTAAAGAGATACATGCACCTAGGTGCAATGAATTTGGCTAATACATGGATCGGCTGAAGCAATGTATTTGGCTACTGATTTTTGGAGTTTCAAGGTGTCCATTCGGTCAACAAGTACCAGCATTCACCCCTTTGATGTTTGGCCGATTATCTTCCCCATGCACCATCAATAGGCGTTCACACTAGCTTCCCATGCAAGAGACCATTCGGCTGGATTGTTTCACACCTCAATGACTATTCAATCTTCATTTTCACACTTCCAAGGCTTCTTAACTTCTCTAATTAAAGTTGATAACTATTCAGCAAGAGTTGCCTATTGATTGAGGCCTTAACTCCATTAACCGAACCTAGAAGGAAGCATGCATCAAGTCAATTGTCCTCATGCATTCAGCCATCTAGAAGCCGTCCCATGCACTTCCATTCAGCCAAATTTGGACGTAGCAAATTCAATGCATTTCTTCTAGATTATTCAATAATGTTTAGCTGAATTTTCTTACTTAATTTTTAAGGAACTCTAGTGGCTATTCGGCTAGCTAGCTCTAGCCTATAAATACTTGTTTATTTTCTTGTAAAAAGAACTTTTGATACTTTAATGAATTGCTGCCGAATTTGTGAGAAACTTTTCTCTCAATTTTCGTTCGAGGCCCGACCGACTTATCTAGCTTCTAGTGGCGTCAGTCTGAGTCTTTTTATCCAAACTTATCACTCTTAAACCCGAGTGTGGCGTTCATTCTATTCCATCTTTCACCTTAACCGTATAAGAACTGGGGTGACACTTTTTAGTGTTGAATCGCTCTTGGTTAAGTTCTATCTTCCAACACCCACAACCCTATTACCAACTCCAACTCGAACCATATATTTCTCTTCCATTCGACCTTCTTTCTCATTTTCTAAATCGAACCTTTCTATTCTTTCTTTCCTACCCTAGCCGAACCTATCACAACTTTAACCAATTCATCCTTAACCCCTTCTAAAGCTTCCGCACACCTATTTATTTTACTTTCATCTTACGAAATTCGTAACCTCTCCTCGTCGATGATCGGGCAACTCTGCAACTCATGTCTATCGTGGACCCGGGCGCATCACTCTCGTTGGGTATGAATGGAATGACTTACATACGAATCACGTTCACCTCTTCGTAGGTAATCCTTTGTGGATGAATACTTTGATGCATACGAAGAATGACTTGTGCTTTCTCGTTCGTCACCTTGAAAAGCTTCAAACTTGAAACTTGCTTTACGTCGTCTTGAATTCTTCGTCATATAAGAGTCACAGTAAGGATCACTTCTCGAATATTCATTTGATGTTTGTCTCCGTGACGATCTTGTTTCCGTCCTTCGCCTTGGAAATTTTTTTTCCCATTGGTCTCGTTCTACTATTTGTTCCAATCATTCTCGTATTGGCTTTAGACATCTTCGGAGCATTCGATCTGCCTCGTGAATAAATGCTTGATATGTTGGATCGGAAAAAACACTATCATCATCAACAATCTTTTCAAAACTTCTTGACAGAGTGTTTAACTCACAAAGAAAAACCTCACAAGTTCTCTCAAAAGAAAAAATTCGCACACTTTTGGCTTTTGTTCACTCGATTGATCTCACCGCACTCTTGCCTTTTTCCGCTCACTTCACCTCTCAAACTTCGTAGAAGACTCGTTTGGACTTACAAGTGAATCTAGGGGTCGGCTTCAAGTGGGTTTACAAGGGTAACCGATGTAAAGAGTGCAAGGTAGGCTGAAAATAAAATAAAAAAGGATGGTCCTAAGTGTGGCGTTTGGGTTTGAATTTGATGGAGAAACAGCTTTGAAGATCGGGTAAGTTATGAACACTTTTCAAGCACTTGCAAAATAAACCCTTTCTTCTTCTTTTTTTTTTCTTTTTTTTTTGTGAATTTTGAAACTCTTTTTTTCTCCAATTACAAGATGCTAGTTACAAAGAATATACTTTGATACACGAATTTTTTTTATTTTTTATTTTTTTCAAAATTTTTTTCAAATTTTTTCGAATTTTTTTTCAATTTTTTTTATTTTTTTCAAATACTTACTCCGGCACTTCACGAACATCTGTACTCCTCGATTTTAACTAGCTCTGATACCAAATGATACGAACTCACCTCGGTGATGATTCAAGTCGTTTAGATTGCCCGATCGTTAAAATGAGAAGTATCGTTCGATTTGGAATAAAGGGGTTAAATGCGGCTAAGTGTGGTGTTTAGTTTCCAAAATAGGTTCAAAATGGCTAAGTGATGGATTCGACTAAGCAAAGAGACTAAGGTGATTTGAAGATGGAAATGCGGATGGCTCGAATGGCTTTAAGGTCAAGAAAGAACCAGTACTAAAATGGAGTACGAACCCAAATCTTATAGGACACTTAAAGGTGGGTAGAAGGATAGATAAACCGTGACCCACTATCTATATGGAGATAGGAACCAGTTGGTATAAGGGTGAACGCCACACTCGGGAGAGTGATAAGTTTGAATGAATCAGATTGACGCCACAAGAATAACTTGATAAGTCAATTGAGTCACAAAAGAACAAAGGGAGTTGAATAACTCACAAATGTTGTAATATTCATAAAAGAGTTCAAAGTTGTCTAACCATAAAATGTTCACAAATGAGCTATTTATAGCCAAATACAAGGTCTAACCGAAAAGGCAATTATGGGTGCTGAATGGACAGCAAATTAATGCTAAAAGAGGCTGGAAATTTCCTTGAAGTTTCTTGAACGTCCTTGGAAGCTTCCTTGAAGTTTCCTAGCATGGAAAACACCAATGGATAGCATCTAGAAGCCTACATTCATCTGGATTTTAATTAAGTTAATTAATGGGCTAAAACTTCTTAACTCTTGCTTAAAAATGTACTTTAATGCTCCCTAGACCAGCTTGATTAATTGAAGTAAAGAATGAGTTGAATGGAGCTGCATTTGATCAACCAAAGAGTTATGATCAGCTTTCAATTCTTTCTTGGGTAGCTGAACAAGCAGCAGCCATAATAAAGGTAGCTTAGGCGCACAAACAGTCCCTTGTGTAAGCACTTGAATTCAATCAGCCTTGAAGTGTGAAAAGGGTGATTTGAGCAGCCACCAAGGTGTGAAAAACGTGGCTAGCTGAATAGGTTCAAGGTGAATAGCTTCTTGGCCATTGGACTCCATGAACAACCACTTGGAGAAGCTAAAAACTACTGCTGACTATTAATTCATCTTATGTAATAGCCCGATTTTGACCTTAATCGGAACGGTGGTTTCGGGACCACGAGTCTGAGTCAGAAAAAATATTTAAATATTAGTTTCGGTGTTCTGAATGTGTGAATTTGTTGGTGTGAAAATTTCATTTTAAAATTTTATCGTTTGGATGTCTGATTAAATGAAAAGGGTTTAATCGCGTAAAATGGAAATTTAAGGGTTAATGTGTAAGGGACGAAATGTGATTGTTTTTATATATGGAGTATTAAGATTGCAATTTGGCCATAAGTAGATATTAGTGGCCGGCCAAAATGCATGTAATAGTAGATGGATTATCAAATTATTTTTATTATTGAAAATTTGGTGAATTTAATAACATATAATAATATAATAATAATAAAACATAAACTAAAGTGGATGAACATCTTTTATTTCATTTTATCTCTCCATTGCCGAAACTAGAGAAGGAAGAATGAGCTTAAGCTTTTGAAACTTTCGGCCCTTGCATGTCTAATTAAGGTATGTAATTGAGTTCGGTTTTTGATAATTTTTACGTTTTTGAGATCGTTGCTTTGAATACTAGCTAGCCCAAGCTTAAATTTTCAAATTTGATGATGTATTCATGATATGCCATTGTTGGTAGTTTGATGAAATATGTGTTTAGTGATGGAAAATAAATATAGGATGTTAGATTGTTAAGTTTAATTAAGGCATTTTTAGTGGAAATGTCTAAATAGGATTTAATTATGAAATTTGTAAATTGAGGGGTCAAAATGTGAAATAAATGAATTGTATGAGCTTGTAATAAGATTATGAAGATTCGGCCCTAAAGAAGTGTGGTCAAATTTTGAGTATTTTGTGTTTTGTGTAATAGGGACTAAATTGTAAAAATTATAAATGTCAGGGGTAAAATAGTAATTTGCCCATTTATATGTTTTTGGATTAAATTGAATGAAAATATGTTTGAATGATCTAAATTTGAAATTTATTAGATCAAGAAAAAAAAGAATCGGGATTGGATCGGGGAAAGGCGAAGTTAATCGAATAGCTGGGAAGTAAAGTCTGTCGATACTCGAGGTAAGTTTTTAAGCAATTGAGTTGCATTGAATATATTTATAATTATGTAAATGAGTTAAATGGAAGTATATATTTATATAATGGATATTGCCGAATGTGATAATGGTTTATGAAATGAATGAGTTGATTCGAAAATAAATATATATGGTCGAAGTTAAGTTTATATGTATATGTATGAATAAGGAGCAAGTTTGAGTGATGCACTAATGTGCAAATTTTAACTTCCGAGCACTAAGTGTGTGAAATCGGATAATGAGCACTAAGTGTGCGAATTTTAAAATACCGAGCACTAAGTGTGCAAAATCGATCGTTATGCACTAAGTGTGCGAATCGAATTTTTGAGCACTAAGTGTGCGAAATCGGACAAGGAGCACTAAGTGTGCGATTAATTTTTATATCTTGGATTGAATTTGGTAAGTTGATATTATGAGATGACATTAATTGAAATCAACTTGGAGACCTAAATGGCCAACTTGGGAAGAAGAAACAGCAGCTCTCCCTTGTCCTTTGCTATTCACGAAAGGGTGTTTAGAGAAACTAAATCATAAGCTCACATTAATCAAGTCGTCCAATGCATGTAGCTGCAACATTCAATTCAGCAAATTTAATTAGTTTAAGACATGATAAATTCGTCTGAAGCTAGGACATATTAAAAACATGTAATAGACTAAGACACAAATTAAATTCAACAACAGCTAATTAATTTGTCTCTACTTTAGACACATTTAAACCATCATTAAACTAAGACACATTTAACACTTTAATTAATTAGAATCAGATTAAAACATATTTATTAACACATATTTATGAGCTGAAACTAAATTAATTGACTTAGCTAAAGCATGAAATTATTCCAGCAACTAAAACGAATAAATTTAAAAGGATAAAATTGAGCCCAATGAGCTAGAATCGAGCTCAATTGAGCTGGAATCAAACTAAGTCAGCTTGCAAGAGTTTGCAAGCCACACTTGGTGAGCTGGTCCAAGGGCGTTCTCGGGCGTGGCCGTATCACTATTCTTACTTACTTTTACGATCGGGCAACCTAAACAACTCGAATCAACACCGAGACGAGTTCGTATCATTTCAAAAGGAATGTTGTTGTCAATTGTGGTTTGTCCGATCCATCATACCAAGCATCCAATTAAGGCGAAAGGCGACGCGTTCATAGAAGCCGAGGCTTTAGAGAGCGTGAACGTGTAATGACAATTTGAAGAATATCAAGTTAGCCATTCCACCATTTCAAGGTAGATCCAACCCGAAGGCATACCTTGAATGGGAAAGGAAAATCAAATTGGTCTTCGAGTGCCACAACTACTCTGAAAGCAAGAAGGTGAAACTTACGTCGAACGAGTTCTCCGGTTATGCCATGACTTGGTGGGATCAATTCACCACAAGTCGGAGACTAAACGGAGAGCGCCCGATATCAACTTGGTCCGAAATGAAAGCTGTGATGCGCAAGCATTTCATCCCATCTTACTACCATCGAGAGCGAATTTTTCTAAGTCAAAGGATGGAAACAAGATCATCAAGGAGTCTAACGTCCAATGACTACGTGAGAAGAGATCCCTTTCCAGATTCCTATTTGATGTAAGCACACCCGGGGCACCCTCGAATTCAATTTCTGATCCTCTCGAGCTCCCTCAAGGCCCCATGACTCGAGCTCGAGCTAAACGAATGTAAGAGGCTGTCACGACTTTAACAAGCCAATTTTTGAGCGAATTCCAACCTGAAGTTGATAGGCAAGTTTGGGTCCATCTTTTGAGCAATTCTTGCACCTTGGTGCAAGCTGATTTCAGCTCACTTTCAGCTCATCAAAACTTCAATCAATGCAGTTCAGCTCACTCGAGCTCAATTCAGCTCACACGAGCTGAATTCAGCTCATTGAGCTAGTTGTTAGCTCTTTAGCTCATTTAATTTTAATTGCTGGAATAAACTAAGTGTTTAATTTAATTTAATTAGTTTACTACACCTCATAAATTTGTCATAGCTTATTACATGTTTTTTAATATGTCTTTAGTCATAGCCGAATTTAATATGTCTTGTTTAAGGCTATATTAAATTTGTCTAGTTTAATTATGTGTTTATTTAATGTGTCTAAATTCTGTTTTAAATATGTTCAGCTGAATTTTTCTTGAATTAAATTGATTCATGTCACTTGTAGGTTCAGCTAAATGTAAGGTGCATTAAAAGCCAAGGTTCATGCATGGCTTGCTTCAAAGGATGAGACGGTTCATGCATGTCTTACTTCATTGGATGGAGGCTGATTGTTGGGTTTCTCCAAGCAACCATTTGTCCAAGGAGTAGCTGCCATTAAGTTCCCCAAGCTGGCCGAATATCTTCCCAAGGCTTTGAAGCTGTTCACACTTGCTGATTTCCCCATTCACACCTTAATTTGACTAATCAGCTTCTATACATGCATGGGTGAAGTCATGAACGTCCAAGGGGGGAAATAACACCTTATTTCAGCACATTGAATGCATAAAGTGCATGCACAAAGGGGAGGACGAATTTACAAAGGTGCATGCTACCATTCATGAACCAGCCCATCATCAATGCTTCAATTAAGCTCATGCCCGAACCTAGACATGCCCATTCAGCTCCAATGCTTTCCAAATACATTCAGCTGGTTTCCTTCCTCATAAAGCTGACTTTTGGTGTCCCAAGGGCTGAACATGGACATGAAAGATTTTTGGTTTTATTCTAGAACATTCAGCTGAACCTAGCTTCATCTTTTAATGGTTTTTATTCTAGATAGTTCTAGCATGTTCTAGTCGAATCTTTCTTAGCCATTAAGTTAGTCTATTCAGCTATCCTAGCCTAGTCCTATAAATAGTTTATCATTTCATTTGTAAAAGGACTTGAGACTTTTGCCAAATTTCTGAATGAACATTTTATTCTCGAGTGAGTTAAACTCCTCTCTTATTTTTGTACAAGTCTTGTTGACTTATCTAGCGTGCTAGTGGAATCTTTCGACTTGTTTTCGAACTTATCACCGTAACCCGGTGTGGCGTTCACCCAATTACCAATTCCGCAATTTCACCTTGAACGATATAGGAATCGGGGTGACACTTTTTAGTGTTGAATCATTCCTGAAGTTTGAGTTTGTTTATCCATCCCCACCATTTATCTTAAATTTTACCTATCTTTATTATTTTCTACTAAACCGAGCTATCTAAATAACCATCTCCCTTATTTCTTTCTTAGCCGAACCTACCAACACCTTAGCCTATTCTCAAACCAATTTGAAAGCTTCCGCAACCCATAGCCTCTTTTATCCCTTTTCGACTAGCTAAACTTCTCCTCGTCGACGATCGGGCAATCTCGTGAAATGACTCGAATCAACCCAGGCTGTCTCACATCATTTGGTATCAGAGCTAGAAAACGAGGAGCTCCGAAGATCAAAGTAATCCCGAAATAGGTTCGTAGAATTTAAAAAAAATCGAACTTAAAAAAATCAAGTTGTATTTAATTTTTCCTGTATTCAGCATATTGTATTGAAATATAAAAAAATACGAAATTAAAGAAAATATTCGAGTACAAAAAAAATGGTGAGGTTTTGCAAGATCTTGTGCTTTTTTCCATCTTTTCTATCCCGATCATCGAAGATTGTTTTTCTATCATTTCTTCCCTTCCCTACGCCACACTCAAACCCCAAATTTCTTTTTGTTCAGCCTACCCTACACCATATGTTTTATCCCTTGTCACCTTTTTGAAATCGACCCCCAAAGCTGCGAATAGGTCTTTCGAGACGAAATACAAAATTGCGAGAGAGAGGTCGAGTGGAAAAAGGTGTCAGTGTGTGAGCGCGAAAGAGTGTTAAGAAAAAGCCTTAAACGAGAGTAAACATGTAATATCCTGAAAATGGGCTTATGCATTTATGCTTAATTATATAAAATAGCATGCTTGAGTATGTTGTGAATGTGTATAATGAAATTTGTGAACCTTAGAAAATAGGTGAGAGCCTCGGGAAATATTAAGTTTTAAGTTTTAATAAGAGAGCTAAGTTGATAGGGTCTTAAGAGAAAATGTATGTGAAAATAGACACAAGAATTAGCTTGTCAAAGTGGCTTGGAGGCGCCACTTAAAGCCCATACAAGTGACGCTACCAACATGTGCCAGTGGGCCAGAGTTCGAGCAACGCGAGAAGCATTGGAGACTTTTATTTTTGCGCCGAGAAGGGGAACTGGGCTAAGGAGGTTTTAAAGGAATTTTTAGGGGATTATTGCCACAAGAAATCGTGTGGTAAAGTGGCTGCGAGGTGCCACTTAAGGGCTTGGTGAAAGACACCAGGTGCAGGGGGGTAAGGGCCTTGGTTCGAGTTGCAAAGGAAGCAGGAAGGAGCGTTTATTTTTGCGTCAAGAAGGCGCTGGGCTAAGAAGGTCTTAAAAGAAATTTTGGGTGAGTCATGTCACAAAAAAACGCCTTGGCAAAGTGGCTTGGGCAAGTGACGCCTTAAGCTATGGGAAGAGGGCTCGGGTTCCGAGTGCGTGGGCGCAAGGGGAGTATTTTTATTTTTGTATTCTCAAGCGTTAGGGAGAAAGAGCAGGTGGGCGCATGGGACTTTCAATTGGAGGAGGATAAGCTTTGTTATTTTGTTTAAAATTTGGCTAAGAGTAGGATAATGGGATTTTACTTTATTTATTTTATCTTAGGAAGATAAGGGATAATGTGAGGGTTTATTTTATTTTATTTGATAAAGTGATAAAGAGTTAAAATAGGAGTTTAATAAGTGGGGAAGTGGTGGCCGTTCGTTGGACTCTAGGGGCTTGCATATTCGGTTGTGGGGAAGGCATAAGTGCAGAAATTTTAGTTAGTAAAGGTGTTTATCTTGCCACAAAAAACTTTGAGTAAATTCTCTCTTTTCTTGGTAAAATTGAAGCCGAATTCCCTTTGTTACCACTTTGCAAAATTTCTTCTACTTTCCCTACTCTTCTCCTCATTCTTTCAACACCAAATCTATTTCTATTCTATTTGAAGCCATAGCCGAATATCAAGGGGCTATATTCTCTTCTCCTTGCTGCATGTCACAGAAGCCAAAACCCCTCTATCATTATTTTCTTATAGACGAATAGTGTGTGGATTCAAGAAAAAGGGATTTTGCCGATTTCATTCTTGAGGGAAGATTTTTGGGTTTTCTGCTAAGTCGACTACAGTAGGAGGTCTTCGGGATTTTAAAAACCCAAGCTTCAGGAACAAGCAGGAATTTGGGTTTTGGATAGGCAAGGGATAAATCGACAGAGATAATCAAAGCCTTCGAGATTTGGTAGGAGACCAAATCGGCATTAAGGGAGGAGGAAAAACTCCGTTCATCGTGTTAGAATCAAAAAGTTCAGGATTTCGCTAAATAGTCAGGTGTGTGATTAACCCACTATTTTCCGGGTTTATGGTATATTGTATGTGTTGTGTAAATGCTAATATGTGCAGTGGTGATTGTGAATGGTTACCCTTAAGGGGTATATCGGAAATCAGGTCAGTGTTAATTATTAAGAATGTGAATATGCTAATGAGAATATGTTTGTATGCCGAATAGCATGTGCATGCATTATTTTAATATGTTATGACATTATCATATGTTGCATGTGCATGGGATGGGATATGAATGTGACTATCGAAGGAAAGGGTGTACTTTATGTACGTGGTCTAATGTTAGCCTTGTGCTACATTAGCGCTTGATGTTAGCTATGTGTTTCATCAAGGGAGGTGTTGGCTAGGTGCCACATCTCGACGGATGATAGCTGTGTGCATCACCGTGGATTGAGGATGACCTCGAGTCACCTCGTGGATATTGACATGTGGGGTCACTCAGGTGATCGGTGGCTTAGCCACGGCCTTGAGCAGCAGCAGTGCAGGTAAGATATGTGGGATCACTTAGTTGATCGGTGGATTAGCCACGGCCTTGGGCGCAGTGCGCCAAGGTAGGTGTAACGGATGGACCCTAGGTTGGGTTGGGTGCACTTTGCATAAACTCATTATTTGTCATATGGGTTGATGATGAAATGGGCCAAGCCCAGTATGTTATATGGATTAATGTGGATATGGGCCAAGCCCAATAAGTGAAATAATGTGAATAAGTGCATTGATATCTTGTATGTGGGTTCACATGTGGTTTGTTATGTGGGTGGAGTTCAGTGGATTAATTACACACTCGAGTCCAGTACTCACTCACCCAATTTTTACCAACATCGCAGTGAGAAATGTTGATCGGACCGGGTTGGAGTGGATACGAGGTGGCCCATGCATAAGACGTTTTATTTATTTAAAACAGCATATTATTAAGTATTTTTGCTAAATTATTTATTGTAATAAGGCTCAGTTAAAGTATTTGAGCATTTTCTTATGTTTAAGCTAGATGACGATTAAATTATTATTTGGAAATGTTTTTATTTTCAGAAATTTATATTTTTAAAATATTTATTAAAGTTTTAACCCGGATATTTTGTACTAATCAAATTTTTACTTTGCATTTTAATTATAAAATGTTGTTCTAAAGACAATGAATTTCTATGTTTTTACCTTAAGTTAGAATATTTTTCGAACAGTTTCCGCAGTGATATACCAGATCCGGTCAGGGCTTGTGGGCCGGGTTTGGGGTGTTACAGTTTGGTATCAGAGCCCGATTCCAAACTCGGCTTTGAGGTTTTGGGCCCGAAAATAGTTTTCAAAAAAAATGGGCTTTTCAAAATATGGGCTTTTATTTCAGGTTTATTCTAGCATGGCACCTGTATCTCCGGCCCGAAGTGGTTTGAATATGTGAACTATATGGGCTTTTATGGGAACTTAGATTAGTAGATTAGGGCTATTGGACCCTAGGACTAGTCTACTCAAACACAAGTGCATAAGATTTAAGGACCATTAAACAAACCCGTGACTAAGTCGCCGAGCTAGGGTGTGGCAACCATTGTGCGCATGTCTAGGAGTGGATTCAGTAAGAGCTTGGTATTTAAGCAGTCCTAGTGACTCACCTCCTCTTTACTCGAATCCTACCTAGTGCGTAGCTACGGTTCACCCTAGCCAAGAGGACTTATTCACGGGCTAAACCGATAACTAAAACCCGAAAGGGACTAGCCTTAATGTTTTATAAAAACCTTAGTTTTTAAATCTCCAAATTACTCTTCTTGATTTGAAAACACTAAATTAGATTTTGGGAAAAATATTTTTCGAATTACCCCCGGTTTGCAAAATTACCTAAATGCCCCTGGTTTGAAATTTTTTTGAAATTTCCATACTACCATAACTTTTACTAAAATATTCCTACCTTGCAAAAATATTAAAAATCTCTATTTTGCGAAATTTGATTTGGGAAGAATTTACTGAAATTGCCCCTAACTTACAAAATTACCAAAATGACCTCGATTTCAAATTTACGATTTGAGAAAATTTTCAAATTGACCACTGGTTTATTACCAAAATACCCTATAGGACAAATGACGAAATTACCCACAGGTGGGAATGGATAAAATGCCATCGTGGTATGGTGAATGCTGTGGATGAATGAATGTGACTCTATGGATGAATGTGAATGTGATTCTCTGAATTGGAATAGTGAACTTGAGTTTGAAAACCTTGTTTGATCGATGAGAACTACTTCTAAGTACTTCTTATCATAAAACTGTACGGGGGATAATCAGTGGAACAAAAGTACTAATGCATAAAACTCTTTAATCAGATTAAATCGCGACGCTAGAAATGAATTCTAGGGGACGTGGTCGTCGTGGACGCGGTAAAGGCAGGATGACTGCATCGGAACCCGTTGGATCGGGTCAAGGGTCTGAGAATGAGGTACCACCACCACCACCAGCTTTTGGTGTTGAGCAGCAAGATCAGACAGGGGATGATGCTGTATCACAGGCTGTGCTGCGAGTCCTCGAAATAGTGGCTGGTGCTGGAGGAAATATGAGAGCTCGAAAGTTTGTACCCGAGCGACTCCGAGCCAACAGAGCTGAGGTGTTCCGTGGCGTATCTGGCGTGGCACCCAGTACAGCTGAGTATTGGTTGGAGGCAACGGAACGAATTATGGATGAGCTGGATCTGACCCCTGAGGAGAAGTTGAAAGGGATGGTGGCGCTGCTACGCGATGAAGCGTATCAGTGGTGGCTCACGGATCGGGATGGTGCCACAACTGAGGATCTCACTTGAGATTATGTTAAGGCAGCATACCAGAAGAAGTACGTCGGTACTCACTACATTGATGCTCAGAGGAAGACATTTCTGGGGCTCGTTCAAGGGAATAGGTCCGTGGCAGAATACGAGGCCGAATTCCTAAGGTTAAGTCGATATGCTTGAGGAGTGGTGGCTACGGAGCATGAGCGATGTGTCCGGTTCAAGGACGGATTAAGAGATGACCTGAGGTTGTTGATAGCTCCACATCAGGAGCGGGAGTTCGCTGTGTTAGTAGAGAAGGCTAAGGTAGCTGAGGGGATTAAGGACTCTGTGAGACAGAATAGGGATAAGGATAGGAACCGGGATAAGAGGAGTTTTGGACCGTCAGAATCGCCTGAGAGTCTTCAGAAAAGACCGAGGGTTGAGAATTCTGCTCGTGGTTCTAAGCCAACTATTGGAAATCCGGACTGTCCGTGTGCTCAGTGTGGAAGGTATCATGTTGGCGAATGCTTTGGAACCAGGATCGGGAGTGTTTTAGATGTAAGTCTAAGTCTCTCATTAAAAAGATTGTCCTCGGGGATCTGAATAGGGCTCGAACAAAGGCCAAGATTATGAGCGAGAAGGCGAGGGTGGTCAACAAGCGACAAGGGGTCGTGGTCCAGAACCATGGAGGAAATGGTTCAGTAGAGGACGTGGAGCACCAAGCGAGAGATCTTTGAAGGTGCGGCGAGGTAACC
Organism: Gossypium sturtianum; assembly: GCA_025698515.1. Taxonomy (NCBI): domain Eukaryota; kingdom Viridiplantae; phylum Streptophyta; class Magnoliopsida; order Malvales; family Malvaceae; genus Gossypium; species Gossypium sturtianum. The sequence goes on from CM046948.1 coordinate 71,686,529, forward strand.
AAGGCTGTTTCTGCACCCAAAGGCGTCGTGAGGAGGAAGATGTGCTAGACGAGACAACGGGTATGTTCCTTATTTTTGAAATACCCTTTATTGTCTGGTTGGTTATAGGGTTAGCTCTTTCTTATATTGCTAGTACCTGGAATCTTGAATGTGAAGTGTGAAATCGTATTTAGTTCTTTAAAGCGATCAACAGTAGTAAACAAACTTTGTAAGTAAGTGCCTTTAGAGGTTCGAGGAATAGCAGCTCTTTGCTTAGTTTAGCCAAGTAATTTCGAGGACGAAATTATTTTTTTAAGGAGGGTAGAACTGTAATATCCTGAAAATGGGCTTATGCATTTATGCTTAATTATATGAAATAGCATGCTTGAGTATGTTGTGAATGTGTATAATGAAATTTGTGAACCTTAGAAAATAGGTGAGAGCCTCGGGAAATATTAAGTTTTAAGTTTTAATAAGAGAGCTAAGTTGATAGGGTCTTCAGAGAAAATGTATGTGAAAATAGACACAAGAATTAGCTTGTCAAAGTGGCTTGGAGGCACCACTTAAAGCCCGTACAAGTGACGCTACCAACGTGTGCCAGTGGGCCAGAGTTCGAGCAACGCGGGAAGCATTGGAGACTTTTATTTTTGCACCGAGAAGGGGAACTGGGCTAAGGAGGTTTTAAAGGAATTTTTAGGGGATTATTGCCACAAGAAATCGTGTGGTAAAGTGGCTGCGAGGCGCCACTTAAGGGCTTGGTGAAAGACGCCATGTGCAGGAGGGTAAGGGCCTTGGTTCGAGTTGCGAAGGAAGCAGGAAGGAGCGTTTATTTTTGCGTCAAGAAGGCGCTGGGCTAAGAAGGTCTTAAAAGAAATTCTGGGTGAGTCATGTCACAAAAAAACGCCTTGGCAAAGTGGCTTGGGCAAGTTATGCCTTAAGCTATGGGAAGAGGGCTCGAGTTCGAGTCTGGTGGGCAGCAAGGGGAGTATTTTTATTTTTGTATTCTGGCGTTAGGGAGAAAGAGCAGTGGATGGCACATGGGACTTTCAATTGGAGGAGGATAAGCTTTGTTATTTTGTTTAAAATTCGGCTAAGAGTAGGATAATGGGATTTTACTTTATTTATTTTATCTTAGGAAGATAAGGGATAATGTGAGGGTTTATTTTATTTTATTTGATAAAGTGATAAAGAGTTAAAATATGAGTTTAATAAGTGGGGAAGTGGTGGCCGTTCGTTGGACTCTAGATATTCGGTTGTGGGGGAAGGCATAAGTGCAGAATTTTAGTTAGTAAAGGTGTTTATCTTGCCGCCGAAACTTTGAGTAAATTCTCTCTTTTTCTTGGTAAAATTGAAGCCGAATTCCCTTTGTTACCACTTGAAAATTTCTTCTACTTTCCCCTACTCTTCTCCTCATTCTTTCAACACCAAATCTATTTCTATTCTATTTGAAGCCATAGCCGAATATCAAGGGGCTATATTCTCTTCTCCTTGCCGCATGTCACAGAAGCCAAAACCCCTCTATCATTGTTTTCTTATAGACGAATAGTGTGTGGATTCAAGAAAAAGGGATTTTGCCGATTTCGTTCTTGAGGGAGGATTTCGGGTTTTCTGCTAAGTCGACTACAGTATGAGGTCTTCGGGATTTTAAAAACCCAAGCTTCAGGAACAAGCAGGAATTCGGGTTTTGGATAGGCAACGGATAAATCGGCAGAGATAATCAAAGCCTTCGAGATTTGGTAGGAGACCAAATCGGCATTAAGGGAGGAGGAAAAACTCCGTTCATCGTGTTAGAATCAAATAGTTCGGGATTTTGCTAAATAGTCAAGTGTGTGATTAACCCACTGTTTTCCGGGTTTATGGTATATTGTATGTGTTGTGTAAATGCTAATATGTGCAGTGGCGATTGTGAATGGTTACCCTTAAGGGGTATATCGGAAATCAGTCGTTGTTAATTATTAAGAATGTGAATATGCCAATGAGAATATGTTTGTATGCCGAATAGCATGTGCATGCATTATTTTACTATGTTATGACATTATCATATGTTGCATGTGCATGGGATGGGATATGAATGTGACTATCGAAGGAAAGGGTGTACTTTATGTACGTGGTCTAATGTTAGCCTTGTGCTACATTAGCGCTTGATGTTAGCTATGTGTTTCATCAAGGGAGGTGTTAGCTAGGTGCCACATCTCGGCGGATGATAGCTGTGTGCATCACCGTGGATTAAGGATGACCTCGAGTCACCTCATGGATATTGACATGTGGGGTCACTCAGGTGATCGGTGGCTTAGCCACGGCCTTGAGCAAAGCAGTGTCATCAAGGTAAGATATGTGGGATCACTTAGTTGATCGGTGGATTAGCCACGGCCTTGGGCGGCAGTCCGCCAAGGTAGGTGTAACGGATGGACCCTAGGTTGGGTTGGGTGCACTTTGGATAAACTCATTATCCGTCATATGGGTTGATGATGAAATGGGCCAAGCCCGGTATGTTATATGGATTAATGTGGATATGGGCCAAGCCCAATAAGTGAAATAATGTGAATAAGTGCATTGATATCCGTATGTGGGTTCACATGTGGTTTGTTATGTGGGTGGAGTTCAGGTGGATTAATTACACACTCGAGTCAGTATGACTCACCCAATTTTTACCAACATCGCAGTGAGAAATGTTGATCGGACCGGGTTGGAGTGGATACGAGGTGGCCCATGCGAGAAGACGTTTTATTTATTTAAAACAAAGATATTATTAAGTATTTTTGTTAAATTATTTATTGTAATAAGGCTCGATTAAAGTATTTGAGCATTTTATTATGTTTAAGCTAGATGACGATTAAATTATTATTTGGAAATGTTTTTATTTTCGGAAATTTATATTTTTAAAATATTTATTAAAGTTTTAACCCGGATATTTTGTACTAATCAAATTTTTACTTTGCATTTTAATTATAAAATGTTGTTCTAAAGACAATGAATTTCTATGTTTTTACCTTAAGTTAGAATATTTTTCGAACGGTTTCCGAAGTGACATACCAGATCCGGTCAGGGCTTGTGGGCCGGGTTTTGGGTGTTACAAAACACAAGCGTGAGTGCAAAAAATTTATTTTCCTTTCCGAGTGGCTTTGTGAGGTTGTAGTGAGGTATTTAATTTTCTGTTTTGTTTTTTTTTAACATTTCTTCTTTTCAGTAAATAATCATGTGTCGAGGAGAACTTTTAGCTGATGAATTTCAATACTTGGTGAATAAGATGGGCCGATTGTTTGAAAGAAAACTAGGTCCATTACAAAGACATTTGGACCGAGTGGAGGAAAACGCCCGATGGAAACAAACTCCACCAAGTCGAGAAACGGAGTTAAGTTCATCACGACGAAATTATTCGAGAAGAGATTCTTATCGGGATTCCTACTTGTAAAGGAATTCGAGACAAAGAGAAGAAAGTTTTGAGTTTGAGATTTTTCGAGATGCCGAACTAGAAAGTACGAGTTATTCTTCGTATGCTTCAAAGACATCACGCATGGAGAATCGTTTCCGAAGAAGTGATCGAGAAACCTATGAGAATACTTTCTCTTTCTTTGAGCAAAACACTTATCTTTTTGACTCTTTTGTATCGTCCTCATTGTGTAACAAAATTGAAAAAGAAATTGAAAAAGAAGAAAAAGAAAAAGAAATTCAAAAAGAGGAAAAAGAAAAAGAAATTGAAAAAGAGAAAGAAATCGAAAAAGAATTTGAAAAAGAAAATGAGAGCGAGAAAAAGAAAGACGAGATTGAGATTAAACAAAAGTGTGAGGAAAAAAAGAAAATTGGAAAAGAAAGAAAAGAAAACGAGTTAGAAAAACAAACAAAAGAAAAAGAGGCAAAAGAGTAAGAAAAAGTGAAGAATTTGTTTACTAACCCAAATGTGAATTTGTCTCGTTGTGTTTCTTTTCAGGTTCCCGAAAGACCGAAAGATAATTTTCAACTTCAATAACTTCCTAACGAGCGACGCTTTCACATGACCGAAAAAGGTAAGGTTGAAGATGAAATCGACCCATACGAGCCCAAAGGTAAGCGAGGTAAGGAAATTTTAACAACCGAGTCACGACAAACATGTTTGAAAGTTATCGATAAAATTTTCGGTGACTTAGTTTTTAAAAGGTCCCCTTATCTTCATCCGATTAATTGCTATTTCTTGGTTGTGGTTAATAAGCTCGATCCAAAAGAAAGCACAAGGAGTTTTTCTCTTGATTTGCCTTGTGAAGAAAACTTTGTTGATGTTGTTCGGTCTGTTTGACAAACCAAAAATTTGATCTTGCGTGATAACGGGTTTTCACGAAAAGTGCTTAATCCGTTTAAATATGATATTAACGTGCACCCACTGAAGTTTTGTGTGAAATCTTTGAACTTGTGCAAATCTATTTCGATGATTGCAAAGTGTTTTGATTGTATGTGTCTTTGTATGCATGAATCTTGTTGGTTTAACGTGTTTGATTTAATGAAATATTTGCTACACTTCGGCGTAAATAATCAAACTCGCGTGTTTAAACCCGGAATTTGTTTTGGTTTGTTTTGTGGGAAAAACCAGCATCTTAAATTTCATGCGAATAATTTCCATTTGTTTGATACTTGGTTTTTGAATAAGGAAACGAAATTTGACAAAATTGTTTTCAATAGAAATTCGCTCCTTAAACAATTTCTGTGGTTGTACATGAAGTTTGCGTTTCATTTGGAAAAAGGTTAATTCAACCACGAAGCTTCAACTAGACTATATTCCCGAGGAGAGAAGATTTGTGATCATCGTACAAGGTAAAATTGATCTTTGTTATCCTACCTCTAAAAGTAAGACTCCCGAAATTTGTGAAACATTTTTTTTCTCTTCGGATGGTGATAAAAATCGTGTTTATGATTTAGCTTTTGTAAAACATTTAGATCGTGCCGTGCTTAATTGTTCTATTTTGCTTGATGACGATTTATCTGTTTTGGTAGTTGATAAAAAGATTCTTGTTTTTTGTAATTGTGATGATGCATTTGCGGGTGAATCTATAGTTAATCGACTAATGCACAGTTTGATTGTGAAAACTCATGAGCCATGGGAATCTTTTCAATTACCTATTCGTGATAATTACGTCTACATTTTCACTCATTATTCGCATTCCCATCATGACTTGTGGAAACAATTTAAGTTGTTTGAATGCCTTGGAAACTATTCAATTTTGTTTCGAACATTTGACGAGGCATTGGCGAGTAAATTAGTTTGTTTGCATGGTCATAAACATGGTAATTTGAATATGTCCATTCGCATGAAATATACTTGTCTTGTTCTGAATATGTTTGGATTACAAGTTAGTTTGGATCGCTTCTTGCTAACTCATGGTTATAAATTTCAGATTACTCATTTGCCATTCATTCAAGGCAAGCCGCACAAACATTTTCGAGTGAACCAACGACTCGACTTGAGGACAAGTCGCTTTGAAGAGGGGGTGATGTGAGCACACCCGGGGCACCCGCAAATTCAATTTCTGATCCTCTCGAGCTCCCTCAAGGCCTCATGACTCGAGCTCGAGCTAAATGAATACAAGAGGCTGTCACGACTTTAACAAGCCAATTTTTTAGTGAATTCCAACCCGAAGTTGATGGGCACGTTCGGGTCCATATTTCGAGCAATCCTTGCACCTTGGTGCAAGCTGATTTTAGCTCACTTTTAGCTCATCAAAACTTCAATCAATGCAGTTCAGCTTACTCGAGCTCAATTCAGCTCATACGAGCTCAATTCAGCTCATTGAGCTTGTTGTTAGCTCTTTAGCTCATTTAATTTTAATTGCTAAAATAAATTAAGTGTTTAATTTAATTTAATTAGTTTACTACAGCTCATAAATTTGTCATAGCTTATTACATGTTTTTTAATATGTCTTTAGTCATAGCCGAATTTAATATGTCTTGTTTAAGACTCTATTAAATTTTTCTAGTTTAATTATGTGTTTATTCAATGTGTCTAAATTCTATTTTAAATATGTTCAGCTGAATTTTTCTTGAATTAATTTGATTCATGTCACTTGTAGGTTCAGCCGAATGTAAGGTGCATTAAAAGCCAAGGTTCATGCATGGCTTGGTTCAAAGGATGAGACGGTTCATGCATGTCTTGCTTCATTGGATGGAGGCTGATTGTTGGGTTTCTCCAAGCAACCATTCGGCCAAGGAGTAGCTGCAATTAAGTTCCCCAAGCTGGCCGAATATCTTCCCAAGGCTTTGAAGCTGTTCACACTTGCTGATTTCCCCATTCACACCTTAATTTGACAAATCAACTTCTATACATGCATGGGTGAAGTCATGAATGTCTAAGGGGGGAAATAACACCTTATTTCAGCACATTGAATGCATAAAGTGCATGCACAAAGGGGAGGACGAATTTACAAAGGTGCATGCTACCATTCATGAACCAGCCCATCATCAATGCTTCAATTAAGCTCATGCCCGAACCTAGACATGCCCATTCAGCTCCAATGCTTTCCAAATACATTCAGCATGTTTCCTTCCTCATTAAGCTGACTTTTGGCGTCCCAAGGGCTGAACATGGACATGAAAGATTTTTTGTTTTATTCTAGAACATTCAACCGAACCTAGCTTCATCTTTTAATGGTTTTTATTCTAGATAGTTATAGCATGTTCTAGCCGAATCTTTCTTAGCCATTAAGCTAGTCTATTAGGCTATCCTAGCCTAGGCTTATAAATAGTTTATCATTTCATTTGTAAAAGCACTTTTGACTTTTGCCAATTTTCTGAATGAACATTTTGTTCTCGAGTGAGTTAAACTCCTCTCTTATTTTCGTACAAGTCTTGTTGACTTATCTAGCGTGCTAGTGGCGTCTTCCGACTTGTTTCTAAACTTATCACCGTAACCCGGTGTGGCGTTCACCCAATTACCAGTTCCGCAATTTCACCTTGAACGATATAGGAATCGAGGTGACACTTTTTAGGGTTGAATCATTCTTGAAGTTTGAGTTCGTTTATCCATCCCCACCATTTATCTTAAATTTTAGCTATCTTTATTATTTTCTACTAAACTGAGCTATCTAAATAACCATCTCCCTTATTTCTTTCTTAGCCGAACCTACCAACACCTTAGCCTATTCTCAAACCAATTTGAAAGCTTCCGCAACCTATAGCCTATTTTATCCCATTTCGACTAGCTAAACTTCTCCTCGTCGACGATCGGGCAATCTCGTGAAATGACTCGAATCAACCCAGGCCGTCTCACATCACTATTCAATGAGGACTTTGAGTCGAAATAACTCAAGCTTCGAGTTGGAAGCCTATTACAGTGACAAACGAGAAGGTCCAAGTAATTCGTCATATGCACCAATGTATTCATCTGATGTGAGCACGGCCGGGTCCTTTTTCGAAACGAGCAAATATTATTCGAGGCTGCTCACTAAGTTTACGAATCGAGCTCGAGCCAGTAATTCAAGGACTCTACGCACCTTAATGCAAGCTAATTTTAGCTCGAACTCAGCTCACTTGAGCTTAATTCAGCTCGTTTGAGCTCGATTTAATTTCTTTTCAGCTTAGATTTTATTTGCTGGAATAAAAGCATTAATTTGGACTAGTTAATTAAATTATTTTTAGCTAATTAAATTAGTTCATAAATATGTCATGATTTATACTTAAATAATTTGAGTTTAATGTGTCAAAAATCTGGACAAATTAAATGTGTCTTAAGATCATTAAATCTGTCCAATTTCATACAATTTTAATGTGTGATTTAATTGGTCTTAGTTTAGACAAATTAAATATTTTCTAAAATCAATTTTAATGTTGCTTTAAATATGTCTTGTAGGTTGGCTGAATAGGTGCTCATCAATGCATGCATGGGCGACAATTGAGGGCTGCATGTATCTGGAAATACATGCACTGTAGCTATTGTTTTCTCTCCCCCAAGCAGCCATTCATGGAACTCAAAGGCCAAGGGTGTTCAATTAAATTTATCGGCTGATTTTACATGCAAATGACCAGCCAAGTCCAACCGTTCACACCTGGTGTCTTTTCCTTGCTGAATGTTCACATTTGGTGGTTGTTGGTGCGCCACAATTTCATTAAAATGGCTACTGTACATTCAGCTTCCCAAGAGAAGACTTAATCACATTCACATCTCCTTAGCTGATAACAAACATGCCAAATTCAGCTCATTTACAAGTGCATTCAGCTGACTTTTTGGACATTACAAAAGCCAGGGCTGTTGGCGTCTCCTATGAATTAATTCACCCAATTTTTGGCTCCATTATTCAAGCACAAGAACTGAACATGACAAGGAGGAATGATCAGCTATTATTTTAGCTTCATGGCTGTTCGGGTACAGCAAAAGTCAGCTCTCATTAACCAATTCTTTGAATATTTCAGCTGAAGCTTAAAATAACATTTAGAGCTTGAATTAATTATCCTTTACTTAATCTATTCGGCTGGAGCTATGTTGATGCGACCATAGCTCGGGAGATCACTTTCGAATCCATTGAGCTGCCACGAGGGCCTATAACTCGATCAATTATGCTTCTTTAATTAACTAGTTGCTGGAATAATTGATGCATATGTTTTAGTTCATTTACTTAATGTGTGTTATGTTTAATAAGTGTTTACATGTGTTTAATAAGCTTATTTTAATGTGTTTATTGCAGGAGTCTTTTCAAGTCATAACCGTTAAAATTCAAGGCTGTTACAAATTAAATAAAGTGGCTGTTCAAGTCATTTTCAGTTACAAAGTAAAGGGGTTGTTACAAAGGAGGTTTATACATCATTTAAGGAGGTTTTAAGGAGCATTATATCATCTATTTAATTTCAGCAGCAACCTTTTCAACTACCAGCCCATTTTTGCCATTTCAAAGTTCAATTCAAGCATTCAAATACCATTAAGGAGCTAGTTAATAAGTTGGTGTCTATTCAGCTTGCCAAGGGCTAACTAAAGGGTCATTTTTCAACCAATTAAAGTCATTCATTCAGCTGAATTGAAGTGAATTCAAGAATGGAGTTATTTGGCTCAAGAATGTGAAAAGACTTGAGTTTTATTTCAGCTTTTAAATGACACATTAAGTTGAATGTTTGTGACCATTCGGCTAGCCTATTCTAACACTATAAATAGATGAAATCAGCCTTTGTAAAAAGAGACTTTTGGCTAAATATATATGAAATCTTTGAATTGTGAGTTATCCAATTCTCCTTGTTCTTACGGAATTGATTTGACTTATCAAGCTTAGCTTGTGGCGTCTATCCATTCCTTGTTTCTGAACTTATCACTTTCATACTGTGGCATTCATTATATACCAAGGTTCCTATCATCCTTGATAGTTGGTCGAGGTTCATCATATACCAAGGTTCCTATCATTCTTGATAGTGGGTTGAGGTCTTTTCTTTGCTGTTTTTTCTTAAAATTCGAAATCATCTAAGAGCCATTTGAGATTCGGGTCAACAATCAAGTATTGTTGGTTTATTTTCGGCCTTAGTAAATTTATCCTTTGTTTTGTTAAACCTTTTTGTTACTAATTTCTAAGCCATCTTCTTCTTTCTTTAAGCCTTTTCTTTGACAAGCCTTTTTTTGTTTGAAACGATCCATTTTTACTCAAATTCACGATCGGGCAACAAACGACTCGAATCAATCACGAGACGAGTTCGTATCAAATTGGTATCAGAGCTAGCAAATTTGGAGTGAGAATCGACGTGTTCGGCATCCCGGTATAGTATTTACTTTCAAATATATATATATATAATATTTTCTCCATTCAAATTCAAGGAGTGAATATTACATTTTCAAGTGAAAAAAAAAGTTCAAAGTGGTTTGTTTTGAGTTCTCCATTTGCTGCCCAGAATTGCCCAATCAATCTTCTTACTATTCAGCCACACTTAATTATTTTTTTTCTTTCATTTCTTTGTTTCTAGCCTATCCATTGTCCTACAATATTATCCTTTGTAACACGAACATCAAGTTTGTAAGCCGACCCACAACAAGAGCTTTGAAGTCAACTAATTTCTTAAGAACTTAGAGAAGCGGAGTGAGTGGAAAAAGGCAAGAGAGTAGTGAGACTATTCGAGAGGCATAAAAGCCAAGTTTGTGTGTGATTTTTTTTGAGTGAATAGTGAGGTATTTGTTGTGAGTTCGCTTTTAATAAAAAAAATGTCATAAAGTCCAGAGAGAAATCCAAACGAGGGAGTTGGTTTACGTCCTATAAGAAACGTTGGAGGAGGTGTTCCAGATCTTACTCTTCAAGCACTAATGGGAGAGATGGAGCAGTTGTTTGATCAAAAACTTGAACCCATCGAAGATCGGTTATATCGAGTGGAGACACGTGAACAACGAGAAACAAATCTAAAAGGTGCAAGACAAGGACGTAATGAAGAGAGTGAGCAAGAAAGTGACTCATCTGTTTGAAGTGAACGACAACGAGGTCGCCAACGACATCGGGGTCCTAGAGATCGTGACCGTCCAGATGATAATTTAAAAAATATCAAGATGAAAATTCTACCATTCCAAGGTAAGAATGACCCTGAAGCTTATTTGGAGTGGGAAAAGAAGATCGAGCTTGTCTTCGAATGTCACAATTATTCAGAGAGTAAAAGGGTAAAACTAGCAGCTATTGAGTTTTCTGATTATGCAATAGTGTGGTGGGACCAGCTTGTAACGAATCGAAGGAGAAATGGTAAAAGGCTTATTTCTACTTGGGCTGAAATGAAATTGGTCATGCGAAAAAGATTCATCCCTTCTTACTACCATCGAGATTTATATCAACGACTCCAAAACCTAACTCAAGGTAATAGAAGTGTTGAAGATTACTATAAGGAGATGGAGATAGCAATGATCCGAGCTGATATCGAGGAGGATCGAGAAGCAACAATGGCGAGGTTCCTTGCGGGTTTAAACTGTGACATTGCCAACATAGTTGAACTGCAACACTATGTTGAAGTGATGGACATGGTCCATATGACAATAAAGGTTGAAAAAAAACTCAAAAGGAAAAGAGTAAGTAGACCCTATGCCAATCCTTTTTCTAACAAATGGAGCCAAGGAGTGAACAAACCCCCTGTTCGAACAAGAGAGCCGATTGTAGCAACTAAATCCAACCAGCCCATTAGTGAGTCAAGTCGGAACAAAAGCGAACAAATGCCAAATCGCACGAGAGACATTATTTGTTTCAAGTGTCAAGGCCGAGGACACATAGCAAGCCAATGTCCTAATCGAAGAATTATGGTGGTAAGGGCCGACGGTGAAATTGAGTCTGAGGAGGAAAAGAAAATGAATCCGAAGTACCATCCGATGATGAAGGAGAAGAAGTAGAAATGCCGATTGAAGGAGAAATTCTGGTGGTGAAGTGAAGCCTTAGTGTGCAAAGTGTTGAATCTGATCAACAAAGAGAGAACATTTTCCACACCCGATGCGACATCCATGGCAAGGTATGTAGTTTAATTATTGACGGTGGAAGTTTTACTAATGTAGCTAGCAACATGCTGGTGGAAAAGCTCGGTTTGGCCACAACCAAACATCCAACTCCATACAAGTTGCAATGGTTAAATGATGGAGTAGAGCTTAAAGTCACAAAGCAAGTTGTGGTGACATTTTCCATCGAGAAATACCAAGATGAAGTGGTGTGTGATATAGTTCCTATGCATGCGAGACATCTACTTTTGGGATGTCCATGGCAGTTTGATAGGCGCGTGATCCATGATGGTTACACAAATCGGTACACGTTCAAGCATCGAGGCAAAAATGTTACTTTAGCCCCGTTGACTCCACGACAAGTGTATCAAGATCAATTGAATTTGAAAGAAAAAGTACAAGAAAAAAAGAGTGAAAAAGAGAAAGACAAAAAAATTGAAAACAAGAGAGGAAAAGGTGAGAGAAAAGACGTAAAAATACGAGAGGAAGAAGAGAGTCAAAAAGAAAATTAGAGCAAAAAAATGAGCGTATTTGCGAGGGAAAAAGAAATTTGAAAGTCTCTATTGATGCAACAACCCGTGTTTGTACTTATGTACAAAGAGTGCTTGTTTGATACTAACGAACTTGATAACTCTTTACCTTTGTCTGTTGTTTCTTTGTTACAGGAATTTGAAGACATTTTCCCGGAAGAAGTTCCTAGTGGGCTGCCTCCAATCCGAGGTATTGAACATCAAATTGATTTCATCTCGGGAGCTACAATTCCTAATCAACCAGCCTACCGAAGCAACCCCGAAAAAACTAAGGAGTTACAACGACAAGTTGCTGATTTAATGAAAAAAGGATACATACGGGAGAGTTTGAGTCCATGTGCGGTGCCCGTTTTATTGGTGCCTAAAAAAGATGGTTCATGGAGAATGTGCGTAGATTGTCGAGCTATCAACAAAATTACCGTCAAATACCGTCATCCAATCCCTAGACTTGATGATATGTTAGACGAGCTTAGTGGAGCAAAATTGTTCTCTAAGATCGATTTGAAAAGTGGTTATCATCAGATTCGCATGCGAGAGGGGGATGAGTGGAAGACCGTGTTCAAAACTAAATACGGTTTGTATGAGTGGCTAGTGATGCCATTCGACCTTACTAATGCTCCGAGTACCTTTATGAGGTTGATGAACCACGTTTTGAGGTCTTTCATTGGTCATTTTTGCGTAGTTTATTTTGACGATATTTTGGTTTATAGTAAATCTTTATCTGATCATATTGAACATCTACGGTCTGTTTTGGAAGTTTTATGAAAGGAAGTTTTAAGAAAGGAAGTTTTATTTGCAAACCTTAAGAAATGTAACTTTTGTACTAACAAAGTTGTTTTTCTAGGTTTTGTTGTAAGCGAATGTGGTCTTGAGGTGGATCAACAGAAGTTCAAGGCAATACAAGAGTGGCCACGTCCGACCAACATCAGTCAAGTTAGAAGTTTTCATGGCCTTACAAGTTTCTATAGGAGATTTGTGCCAAGCTTTAGCACACTTGCTGCCCCATTGACTGGTATTATTAAAAAGAATACACCTTTTCTTTGGTCTGATTAACAAGAATCTTCTTTTGTTAAAATCAAAGAGTGTTTAACTAATGCTCCCCTTTTATGTTTGCCTGATTTTAACAAACTTTTCGAGGTGGAATATGATGCGTTTGGAATAGGTATATGTGCGGTTTTAACTCAAGATGGGAGACCGATGGCTTATTTCAGCGAGAAGCTTAATGGAGCTACGCTAAACTATCCTACCTATGATAAGGAAACGTACGCGTTGATACGTGCATTAGAAACATGGCAACATTATCTTTGGCCTAAAGAGTTCATAATACATACGGATCACGAGGCTTTGAAGCATTTGAGAGGACAAAACAAGTTAAACAAACGTCATGCAAAATGGGTTGAGTTCTCAGAATCCTTTCCGTACGTCATTAAATATAAACAAGGTAAGGAAAATATCATTGCGGATGCTCTTTCGTGAAGGTATGCTCTTTTAAATTCTTTGGATGTTAAATTACTTGGTTTTGCTTATTTGAAAGAGTTATATGTTGATGATTCTAATTTTGGAGAAATTTATAAGTTGTGTGTACAAGGTGCGTATGATAGGTACTATCGGCAAGATGGATTCCTATTTCGAGAAAACAAGTTATGCGTACCCCAAGGATCAACAAGAAATGTGTTGGTTCATGAAGCACATAGTGGAGGTTTAATGGGTCATTTTGGCATAGCCAAAACTTTGGCTGTACTTCAAGAACATTTCTATTGGCCGAACTGTAACACCCCAAACCCGGCCTAGAAGTTAGGCCCGAATCTGGCGTGTCACATTTGAAGTGTTTTTCGAAAACCATGTTTTCATTGAAAACTCCTTAGTATTTGAAAACTAAAGTCTCAGTTTGTGTTCGTTCAGTTTCAAAACGTCATTCATTGAAAAGTTAATCACTTTTAAAAACATTATTAACTTCGTTGAAAATCTCTTTTAGTCGTGGAAGCTAATTTAAGGTAAAGAAGTTTAAAACGTATGTTTTAAAAATAATAATTGGGTTGAAAACTCGTCTACGTCTAATAGATATAAAACGTAAAAAAATCCCAAATTCAAAATTAAATCCAGAGAGGCCTTATTATAGAAATTAAAACCCAAAACTGAATTTAAAACATATATAAAGTCCAAAGCATAACAGCCGCAGTCGTGTGGTCACCTCCGAGTCCCTCGCAGCACCGATTCTCCTAACACTAGGGATTACCTGCACAGTTAAAAATGAGGTGAGTTTGCGAAAACTCAGTGTGTAATCCCCTTACTAGAGTAACAGTCAGTATACAGAAAAAGGAACCGAAAGAGTCTGGGCCAAAGCCCTTTAAAAGTAACAGTACAGTCCAGTTCAGAGCATACGTGGGCCAAAATCCACTACAATATCATTTGGGTCATAGCCCATAACAGAATCAATTGGGCCTAGCCCAAACCAATAACAGAACAAGTGGCCCTAAGCTCAGTACAATGACAGATCTCATAAACAGATATGCAATAGTATGAGGATGCATCCCACCCCGATCCAGCCAACACACCATCCATACCAACCCTACACTCTTGTGGGGATAAAATTGACCCACCCAGCCAACACACCAATCTTAGCACCGGTTGTGCCACTAAGTCAACAGAATGGCTCAGCACCGTGGACAAAACGACTAAAAGCCATAAACAGAATGGTTATAAACCATAATCAGGATGGCACAGAGCCATAATCAGGATGGCACAAAGCTATCGGTAACTGTAATAAGTTTGGCACATAGCCATCAGCGACGGTAATATAATCGACACACAGCCACGGGTAATTATGATCGACACAGAGTCATAAATATATATGTTAGGCACATAGCCACGGGTAAATACGATTGGCACAAAGCCATAATCAAGATGGCACAGAGCCATATTTAGGTTGGCACGAGCCATAATCGATTCACGCGCTTTAAGCCGTCCGTCGATCCACGATGCGTCTCATGCAACCCGTGCGACCTTTAACAAATCGATCTCGGATCCACGATGCGTCTCATGCGACCCGTGCGACCCTATCAGAACTTCCTCCGTATCAATGTCCCAACCCCATGCAATATGTCGTGTATGTCGGTAATTTCACAAATCAAGGGTATTTCGGTAATTTCACAAATTAAGGGTATTTCGGTAATTTTACAATCGAGGCTTAGCGACCCAACAGAAGGTCCACTGTCACCTCAAACGACTTAAGTATCCTAAACAGTCAGAATGGTGTAAATGGGCCTGAGGCCCATTACTCGGCCCAAGTGGGCCCACACGCTCGTGTTGCCCAATTAGCCCAGAAATAGCCTCGGCTATACGAACAGCACAGTTCAAACCAATAGAATCCATATAACATGCATTTTATTCATGTGGGGCCCACCAGCCCGTTGGGCCCACATAGCCCATTTCGGCCCCAACGCGGCCCAAAGTGACCTAAGCCCATGAGAACGCTCATGGTGGCCTCAACCATCTTACACCCATATTCGTGGGCTCGGACCACCACACGTGCGATCGCACGCTCGTGTGGCATCATTCACCGGTATTTCGACTTTTTGGCATTTTGTCGATCTACGATCAGAAGGAGTGTGGTTACACACACTCTATCAGCTTTCCCGCCAACTATTGAATATAGGGTACTGTTACACACCTGATCACGTAGAGTACTAAAAATTCCTGATCGCCGGAACCTATATTCAAACATAACATTGAGTTAATCACTTATCAAATAGAGTTAAAAGAACATTAACCAAGCCCCCTAGCCGGAGGATCGGCTACCACTTGCCTTGACTCGATCGGTCAACTGTGATTAGCCAACTCAAACCAGAGTTTGGGGTAGCCACCCTTCTGCATCCCGGCAAAAAGTCCCGAATAACCGACACCACACGCCTCTTAAACTTGGGAGTAGAGGCTACGCGCTCAATCTCAGTCGGTACCTTTGCCCTCACTTTACTACTAGAATCCTCTTTACCCATCGAGAGTTCTTGATTGAATAAAAAAAGAGTTTCAATCGCTTCTGAAATGCTTGCACCCCGTCCCTTCTTGTAGAAATCTAAAAACCCAATGATCAACTTAGGAAACTAACATTTGGTAATCAAAGAATAAGATGGAGGAGTATTCGGCTTTACAAAATGTGAGTGTATCAAAAGAAAATAGAAAAGAGATAGGCAATGAGATGAAGAGGGGGTTCGGCTAGGAAAGAGACCAAAAGAAACTCCACAGAGAATCGGTCAAGGCAGAATCAGAGTACAAGAGAGGTTAAATTCGGCCAACAATGGGAAGGTTATTAAGGGTAGAAGAAAAGTAGTTGAAGAGGGAGAGAAGGGCTAATGTAGTCGACTATGGTTGTGAGAGACGAAGAACACAGGCTTGGCCAAATACCACAAGAGTAATGCCGAAAACAAGAAGAGAAGAGAAAGGCACTCGAAAGAAACAGAGAAGTAAAAAGACTGCCCAAATAGTCACACTCAAAATCGACTATACTTGCAAAAAGAAAGAGAAGAACAAAATACCAATTCGACACCACTTACTCTAAGCCGAAACTACACCAAGAAAGGAACTCCCCCGCTCTTAAAATGCTAAAATGCACACCCCCAAAAGCCTAAGAGAAAATTCGGCACCTATACAAAAACCAACTGCCGTAAAATGCACATCCCCAAACCCTTTAGCCGAATTTTGCACCAACTAGTTCCCCAATTCGGCTACAACTTCTCCCATTTCAAAATCCTTCAAAAACTCCACCAATTCCTCCATCGAATTTTCTCCTTGATTTAGTACAACTCCCCATTCAAATTCAATTCAAATTCTTATGACCAATTCAACCACAGAGTTCTAGTCCAGTTCCAACACCTCTCCAGCACAAGTAGTAAAATGAACATACAATTGCGTACGCCAAGCCTCGAACCTCAGACTCTTTGCCACGCATGTAGTGCCACCACCACTGCACCAACAGGCTCTTTGTGTCACATTTTACCTTCAATTAACTATAAGATCTACTTCTAATCACCAAGGGTTCACTTAGGAGCAAAAATAATAATTTGTAAACGCCAGGACTTGAACCCCAGTCCTCCTATACCACCCTTGGCGTCACTTACCACTGGAGCCCAAGCTCCTTTCGTGCCATAAATCCACCACAAATATAAATAAGGCCTTCAAACTAATGCCAACTTCACTTAAGGGAAAACTAAAATTTTTGCTAGAGTATTGGTTCGAACCCAGGACTTCTCCAATACTCCTCAGGACCCTCAACACCAAAGTAGACATATTTTTATGCTATTCACCTGCACAACTAAATTACAATTCCTCTGGCACGCGAAGCCCATTTCTTCTAGGCCCAAAATTCGGGGCGTTACAACTCTACCCCCTTAAAGAAATTTCGTCCCCAAAATTTCCAACTATCTGAATAGTCGTAGACCCTAGCCTACCACACTACGCTCTCGCTACGTACTCTAATCCTAATAATACAAGCACGCACCACACCATCTATCCATCGGGGCGGATGGATATCATACGCATATCATTTCCAGAATACATACAGAATAAATAAAAACTCCAATTTCAAGTGTAGCAATACAGTCTAATATCTAAGAAATCACAGTATCTCTATCTATTGCTTTTCAACGAAAATAAACAACAGTTTCAGAAACTTATGGATTCGGCGCCGGAGACTCGGTGAGCCACACTGTCAGGAAAATATTCAAAAAAACATTTCACATACCTCAAATGTTTTGAAATAGTTCTTTTAGAAGTTTAATTTTAAAAGCCCAATTCACAGCCGGGTTTTGCAACTACACTCTGATACCACTAAAAGTAACACCCCAAACCTGGCCTAGAAGTTAGGCCCGAATCTGGCGTGTCACATTGAAGTGTTTTTCGAAAACCATGTTTTCATTGAAAACCCTCCTTAGTATTTGAAAACTAAAGTCTCAGTTTGTGTTCGTTCAGTTTCAAAACGTGATTCATTGAAAAGTTAATCACTTTTAAAAACGTTATTAACTTTGTTGAAAATCTCTTTTAGTCGCGGAAGCTAATTTAAGGTAAAGAAGTTTAAAATGTATGTTTTAAAAATAGTATTTGGGTTGAAAACTCGTCTACATCTAACAGATATAAAACGTAACAAAATCCCAAATTCAGAATTAAATCCAGAGAGGCCTTATTACAGAAATTAAACCCAAAACCGAATTTAAAATATATATAAAGTCCAAAGCATAACAGCCGCAGTCGTGTGGTCACCTCCGAGTCCCTCGTAGCACCGATTCTCCTAAACATGGGGATTTACTGCACAGTTAAAAACGGGCTGAGTTTGTGAAAACTCAGTGTGTAATCCCCTTACTAGAGTAACGATCGATTATACGAGAAAAAGGAACAAAAACGATGCAGGCCAAAGCCCTTTAAAAAAATATGATGATGCAGTCGATTCAGAGCATACGTGGGCCAAAGCCCACTACAATATCATTTAGGTCACAACCCATAACAGAATCAATTGGGCCTAGCCCAAACCAATAACAGAACAAGTGGCCCTAAGCCCAGTACAATGAAAGATCTCATAAACATATATGCAACAGAATGAGGATGCATCCCACCCCGGTCCAGCCAACACACCACCCGTACCAACCCTACACTCTTGTGGGGATAAAATTGACCCACCCAGCCAACACACCAAGCTTAGCACTGGTTGCGCCACTAAGTCAACAGAACGGCTCGACGCCATGGACAGAACGGCTAAAAGCCATAAACAGAATGGTTATAAACCATAATTAGGATGGCAAAGAGCCATAATCAAGATGGCACAAAGCTATCGGTAACTATAATATGTTTGGCACATAGCCATCAGTGACGGTAATATAATCGGCGCACAGCCACGGGTAATTATGATCGATACAGTGTCATCAATATATATGTTAGGCACATAGCCACAGGTAAATACGATTGGCACAAAGCCATATTCAAGATGGCACCGAGCCATATTTAGGTTGGCACAGAGCCATAATCAGATTACGCGACTTTAAGCCGTCCTTCGGTCCACAGTCGTCTCATGCGACCCGTGCGACCTTAACAGATCAGTATTGGATCCACAGTCATCTCATGCGACCCGTGCGACCCTATCAGAACTTCCTCCGTATCAATGTCCCAACCCCATGCAATATGTCGTGTATGTCATGCTCAATCATTACACGTGTATGCAAAATGGCCAATCCCAGTAATAATCATTTAGACATGTATTAAAAGCATATCAGTCACACGACCACGGTCAAGTCAGTTAAAACACGATCATACAATCCCAGTCAAATCAGTCAAATCATAATGCAAGTCAGTCATTTACCCACAATGGCAAAACGGTCATTTTACCCTATAAAGGTATTTCGGTAATCCTACCCTTTAGGGGTATTTAGGTAATTTTGTAAAACGGGGGTATTTCGATAATTTCAAAAATCGAGGGTATTTCAATAATTTCACAATCTGATGGTATTTTAGTAATTTCACAAATCGGGGGTATTTCGATAATTTTGTAATTTAAGGGTATTTCGGTAATTTTACAAATTAAGGGTATTTCAGTAATTTCACAAATCAAGGGTATTTTAGTAATTTCGCAATCTGAGGGTATTTCGGTAATTTTATAATCGGGGGTATTTTGGTAATTTTACAAATTGGGGGTATTTCGGAAATTTTACAATATGAGGGTATTTCGGTAATTTTACAAATCAGGGGTATTTAGGTAAATTTGCAATCCAATGGGTATTTCGGTAATTTTGCAATTCGAGGGTATTTTGGTAATTTCACAAATCAAGGGTATTTCGATAATTTTGTAATCCGAGGGTATTTTGGTAATTTTACAATCGGGGGTATTTCAGTAATTTTATAAATTGGAGGTATTTCAGTAATTTTACAATCTGAGGGTATTTCGATAATTTCACAAATCGGGGGTGATACAGTCTGCCTCGGGAAGAGTCGAATTGTATGCGAGTTGCCCAATCGTCTACGAGGAGTAATTCAAGCCTTCGAAAAATAATCGAGAAATATGGAAGAGTTTGCGGAAGCTACAAATGAATTGGTTTAGAAAATGGGTTAAGTTAGGAATGGAGGTTAGAAAATAAAAGAAACGATTTAGATGAATGAAGGGATAGGTTCAAAAATAACTATGGAAGGAATATGGTGATAAGGGAATGGTTTGGTTTGTTGGAAAGAAATAATGATGGATAAGTAGATAGGTGATAGATCGGTGGAGATGGATAAGGAACTTAAACAAAGAATCGATTCAACACTAATGAAGTGTCACCCCGGGTTCTATATTTGTTTAAGGTGGTAATATGGATGTCGATATGGACCACGACCCGTTATAAAAATTGATAAGAACCGTTGGTATAATAAAATGGAAGAACAAGTGATAGACGCCACAAGCACGGCTCGATAAGTCTATGAAACTTGTACGAAGTCGAAGAGGAATCAAGCTCACTCGATGAACTAAAGTTCATATATATATCAAAGTTCAATCATCAAAAGTCTCTTTACAATAGAAAATGATCATCTATTTATAGGCTAACATGATAACCGAATAGTCACTCAAATACTACTTAATAGCTAAGTAACAATAAACTAGATTAATCTTGATTATTCTATAACAAGTCTTCTAGTATACCATGTCTAAATTTGGTTGAATTGAAGGGTAATGGTCATATTCTAGATGCAACCGTACATTAATGGATGAGTGGGGCTGATTTTCATTTTGAATTTTCGGCCAAGGGGCTTTCATGACTTTGAATGAGCTCCATAACTAGCCTTGGAAATTCGGATGGCCACACCTTGTTCTAGATGCCTTGGGGACGTGAAAGGCCTTCCCCAAATCCCCATACCAGCTTTAAATACCCTCCCACGCATGAAGAGATGTACCAGCCCACTAATTCATGCCTTGAAGAAGCCAAAACACAATATTTAATGTGTCTTTTACTTGCACAAAGCAAACAAAACCTTCAGCCATTGAATTCAGCTATTTAATGTGGTGCTTTGTCATTCACGAAAATGTCTCCTTGGAAGCCGAATCATCCAAGCTCCCTTGTTTCCATCCAATGTGTGTATGGATTGATGCTTGGGAATATTCAACACGCATGGGAGATAGGAAGCATCACATTAATGACGTTGGGGAATTGAAATCAGCAACTTAAGGCTTTAAAAGCTGTCCCATGCATGCACCAGCACGTCATTAAATAAGGTTTCAGCTTGCTGAATATTGTCCCCCTTAATGGACGTGTAGTAGACCAAAAGACACGTTGGGGAGCACAAAAGGCAGCCACCAATGTCACTTGTGTGCTCCCAAGGCTCCTTTAGTGTGTTTGCCGCCCATGCTTTAAGTGCTTGTCCCAAAAGCACCTACAAGTAATACATTTCGGCACATTAAATCCCATCCACTTAAAACACCATTTAAATCATGTCTTAGGCTGAACACATTAATTAAAAATTGGTCAAGGCTTATATTAAATGCATGTTCGGCCAATTAAAAGGGGGGCGTCCAACCATCAATTTGGTCTTAATTTAGACACATTAACTACTATTCATTAATTATGTAATATCTAAAACATATTAAAGCTAACTATTAATTTATGCAATGATTATGACTTAATTAAACTTATTTAAATTTTCTGATTTTATTTAATTAATTTCACTAATTAATTAACTAAGGCCGAATGGCCAATTAGTTATGGCCGAATGGCCGTATGGGGTTCTTTCGGAAAGTGAGCTCGCAGAATCATGCAACACGGAGTCGCAATATCATTCGAACTAGTCTAAGCATCATCCCAAGCTTGCTGAATTAGCGCCCCGATTGCCTCTTTAAATTGTTTTGCACGAGCTCTCGTAATAGGCCCTCGAGGTAACACCATCGGGTCTCGGCTCGAACTCGGCTCATGATGGGCGTGCCCGTATTACCCAGGCGTGCCCGTATCATCCCTCCCCTCTTCAAGACGATTCGTCCTCGAATCGACCTATTGTTTACTCGAACAAAATTCTCCTTGCTTGACTTTCCTCGATCAAACGGGACGGATGATAGTCGTAACACCTGAAAGATATAATCATGAGTTAGCAAGAATTGTTTCAAAAGTACTTGCAACCCAAATGTATTCAAGTCAGAACAAATAAATCTCATGCGGACAGGCATGATCACACTATCGTACAAAAGATTCTTTTTGTCAATGAACAAGATAGATAGATCATCAATAAACAGGTTAGGACATTCAAACAATTCATGATCTAAATGATAAAAATTAGCAGCATGTGTTCTAACAACATTTAAGGAGAACGAATTCACCTCAAAATCCTCGAGTGAATTACACATGTGACAAAATATGGGCTCTTTCACATAAGGATTATTCAAATTATCAATCATGAAAACATATAGATCAGAAATAGTCAAAATAGAAAGGTTAAGCGATTCGTGACCTAAATGTTTTGCAACAACCATTTATCAACGCAAAACTTGCCATCATCCAAGAAAGAAAGTAAAATTGCATCAACGATTTCAATGGGCTTACCTTTATGCGCGGAAAGGCAAAGGTCATTCTTACCTTGGTCGCGCAATACAAACCTTCTCTCTTTGGACAAATAGTACAATCGAAGCTTCGCATTTGAATCAGCACTTTTCAAATGGAACGTGAATTTCAAGTGCAACCACAAGAATTGTTTAAGGAACGAATAAAAATTGAACAAAAAGTTGACAAAATTTGTTACCTTAATCAGAAGACAAGTATCGAAATGATAGGAATCTTTCAAACATACCTGATGATACTTGAATTTCCCACAAAACAAATCAGAACGAATTCCCGGTTTAAAAACATGCGTTTGATTATTTAAAACAAAATGTGGCATTAGTTTTGAAAAATCAAACTTGTTAAACCAATAGGAATTGCGCAAACTCAAGATCAAGCAATCAAAACTCTTAACATGTTTTAGAACCGATTTGCAACAACTCAAAGTTTCCATATTGGACAATGAACAAAACTCGTAATATCCACAGTCAAACAAATTGGTATTAAAAGAAAATTTATCGTCATACTTACTCGCGTCTTGTACTTGTTGGATATGTGTCTCTCCACCTTCATACTTTGCATCACAAGGATTTTTATTAAACAAACTCGACTTACCATCATTTAAATCGTCACACTTAATCAAAGAATGGAAATCGACGAAGCTGTACACATAATCACAATTATTCAAAAAATTTGGTGGAGATTGAAACTTTTCAAATATCTTACCTTCCTTACCTTCCGACTTGCGTGATTTAATCTTACCTTTTTCAACCAAAGAAAAACACCGCTCATCAGGAAGGTATTCGAGTTGGTAGTCGTCATTTGGTTCCTTGAAAACCTGAAATGAAGGAATAAAAGAAGAGAAAACTTTAAATGGGTTAGTTGAAAATTCACTCTCGTTTTCTCGCTCGTTCTTTTCTCTCGTTTCTTTTTCTATCTCAATTTCTTTTCTTTCTTTTTCAATCTTATTTTCTTCATCTCCTTTTTCATGCTCATTTTCTTTTTCATCTTCTTTTTGTTCTCTCTCATTTTCTTTTATTTCTTTTTCAACTTTTTAGTTTTCTTCTTTTTCTCTCATGATCTCGAATTCTTTTTCTTCACTTTCAATTTCTTTTTCTTAATTTTCTTTTGTACATTCTTTTTCACTTGGATTACAACAAGGAGATGTTTCAAAGGAATTGAAAATAGAAGGATTTGACTCTAATATGAGGCAATGTTCTCATAGATGTCACAATCGTTTCTTCTTGAAAGATTCTTCATGGATGAATTTCTTGAAGAACGGCTTGTGCTTTCTCGTTCCCGTTGTCGAAAAGCCTTGTACTCGTTACTTTCTACTCGTTGTCTCGAAGGTCTTGATGAATACAAATCTCGATAATAATCCTCTCTCACATAGTCATTAAATGATGGACTTCTTGATGACGAGGATGCTTGAAAGGAATCTCTTGATCTTGAAGTCGATGTTGAATGGTAGTCATAACGAAAATCTTTTCTCGAGTATTCTTCAAAAGTGGGTCTCCGAGAGGGTCGGCACTCTGTTTCTTGACTTGTTGTAGTGTGCTTTCGTCGAACCTTTTCCTCCGCTCGGTCCAAATGCCTTTGTATTTGGACTTAGTTTCCTCTCGAGCATTCGGTCCATTTCATTTACCAAGAATTGGAAGTCTTCGGTGGATAGTTCATCTTGGAACATATTTATTGCTGAAAAGGAAGATCGTTAGAAATATAAAACAGAAAAAAAATTAAGACCTCACCACAAAAATCTCACAAGTCACTCACAAAGAAAAAGCGCTCACACTCGTGTTTCACTCGTATAAGGCTTTTTCTTTGATGATTACACTTGTGCCTTTTACCGCTCTCTCTCGCTCTCACAATTTCGTACTTCGTTTCAAAAGACTAATCGCGGTTTGAGGGTAGACTTCAAAGTGGGTAACAAGGGATTGATGTCGGGTATAGGGGAGGCTGAACAAAAGAAAATTTTAGGTATCGGGTAGGCTAAACGAAAGAAATTTTTTTTTTTGGGGTCGGGGTAGGAAGATGAGGCTAGAGTAGTGGCTTTAAGACCGGGAATAGAGTAGACGAATGAACAAAATTGCAAACTTTCAGAAATTTCCAAACACTTTTTTTTGAATTTTCCTATTTTTTTCCTTTTTTTTACTTCACATACAATATAATATGATACATGAAATGAAAATTACAACTTGAAATTTTTTTATTTTTTTATTTTTTTCTTCACGAACCTACTTCTGAGATTGTCTCGTACGTCGCACTCCTCATTTGGTATCTCTAATACCAGATGATACAGTCCGCCTCGGGAAGAGTCGAATTGTATGCGAGTTGCCCAATCGTCTATGAGGAGTAATTCAAGACTTCGGAAAATAATCGAGAAACATGGAAGAGTTTGCGGAAGCTACAAATGAATTGGTTTAGAAAATGGGTTAAGTTAGGAATGGAGGTTAGAAAATAAAAGAAACGGTTTAGATGAATGAAGGGATAGGTTCGAAAATAACTATGGAAGGAATATGGTGATAAGGGAATGGTTTGGTTTGTTGGAAAGAAATAATGATGGATAAGTAGATAGGTGATAGATCGGTGGAGATGGATAAGGAACTTAAACAAAGAATCGATTCAACACTAATGAAGTGTCACCCCAGGTTCTATATTTGTTTAAGGTGGTAATATGGATGTCGATATGGACCACGACCCATTATCAAAATTGATAAGAACTGTTGGTATAATAAAATGGAAGAATAAGTGATAGACGCCACAAGCACGGCTCGATAAGTCTATGAAACTTGTACGAAGTCGAAGAGGAGTCAAGCTTACTCGATGAACTAAAGTTCATATATATATCAAAGTTCAATCATCAAAAGTCTCTTTACAATAGAAAATCATCATCTATTTATAGGCTAACATGATAACCGAATAGTCACTCAATTACTACTTAATAGCTAAGTAACAATAAACTAGATTAATCTTGATTATTCTAGAACAAGTCTTCTAGTATACCATGTCTAAATTTGGCTGAATTGAAGGGTAATGGTCATATTTTAGATGCAACCGTACATTAATGGATGAGTGGGGCTGATTTTCATTTTTAATTTTCGGCCAAGGGGCTTTCATGACTTTGAATGAGCTCCATAACTAGCCTTGGAAATTTGGATGGCCACACCTTGTTCTAGATGCCTTGGGGACGTGAAAGGCCTTCCCCAAATCCCCATACCAGCTTTAAATACCCTCCCACGCATGAAGAGATGTACCAGCCCACTAATTCACATCTTGAAGAAGCCAAAACACAATATTTAATACGTCTTTTACTTGCACAAAGCAAACAAACCCTTCAGCCATTGAATTCGGCAATTTAATGTGGTGCTTTGTCATTCACGAAAATGTCTCCTTGGAAGCCGAATCCTCCAAGCTCCCTTGTTGCCGTCCAATGTGTGCATGGATTGATCTTTGGGAATATTCAACACGCATGGGAGATAGGAAGCATCACATTAATGACGTTGGGAATTGAAATCAACAACTTAAGGCTTTAAAAGTCGTCCCCACGCATGCACCAAAGACGTCATTAAATAAGGTTTCAGCTTGCTGAATATTGTCCCCTTAATGGACGTGTAGTAGACCAAAAGACACATTGGGGAGCACAAAAGGCAGCCACCAATGTCCCTTGCATGCTCCCAAGGCTCCTTTAGTGTGTTTGCCGCCCATGCTTTAAGTGCTTGTCCCAAAAGCACCTACAAGTAATACATTTCGGCACATTAAATCCCATCCACTTAAAACACCATTTAAATCATGTCTTAGGTTGAACACATTAATTAAAAATTGGTCAAGGCTTATATTAAATGCATGTTTGGCCAATTAAAAGGGGGGGCGTCCAACCATCAATTTGGTCTTAATTTAGACACATTAACTACTATTCATTAATTATGTAATATCTAAAACATATTTAAGCTAACTATTAATTTATGCAATGATTATGACTTAATTAAACTTATTTAAATTGTCCGATTTTATTTAATTAATTTCACTAATTAATTAACTAAGGCCGAATGGCCAATTAGTTATGGCCGAATGGTAGTATGGGTTCTTTTTAGAAAGTGAGCTCGCGAAATCATGCAACATGGAGTCGCAATATCATTCGAACTAGTCTTAGCATCATCCCAAGCTTGCTGAATTAGCGCTTTGATTGCCTCTTTAAATTGTTTTGCACGAGCTCTCGTAATAGGCCCTCGAGGTAACACCACCGGGTCTCGGCTCGAACTCAGCTCATGATGGGGCGTGCCCGTATCAGGGGGTATTTTGGTAATTTTTCAATTCGAGGGTATTTCGGTAATTTTACAAATCAAGGGTATTTCGGTAATTTCACAAATCAAGGGTATTTCGGTAATTTTATAATTGAGGCTTAACGACCCAACGGAAGGTCCACCGTCGCCTCGAGCGACTTAAGAAACCTAAACAGTCACAAATGTAACAGCCCGATTTTGACCCTAATCGGAATGGTGGTTTCAGGACCACAAATCTGAGTCAGAAAAATATTTTAATATGATTTTTTTATGTTTATTATGTGTGAATTGGTGTGTGTAAAATTTTCGTATTAAAATTTGATCGTTTTGGTGCTTGATTGTGAAAAAGGGCTTAATCGCGTAAAATGAAAATTTGATGGTTAAATGAGATAGTGCCTAATTGATGTTGTCTTAATAAATTGGAGGCTTTAAATAGCAAATTTACCATAAATTTATGTGTAGCGGTCAGTTGGTAATGCATGTAATAGTGATTGATTTTGTTTGTTTTATTTTATAATATAATGTAATAAATTAATATATGTTAATGGATTTTAAGTGAATAAAAATAAAAGAATGAAAGAGAAACTATTCATCTTTCTCAAAGTGACCGAAAATAAGAGAGAAAAGAGAGAAAGGAAGCTTGGAAATATTCGGCCTTTGCAAGCTCAAATAGGTGAGTGATTTGAGTTCGGTTTTTGATAATTTCTACGTTTTTGTGATCGTTGCTTCGAAATGTACAAGACCCATGCTTGAATTTTTGAAATTGATGATGATTTTGTGTTATGCCACTGATGATAATTTGTGATTTTTTTTGTTTGATGATAGGAAATGGAAGATATGTGTTGAATTAACATGTTTTGTCTTTGGATTTTTGATAATTTTGAGTAATTTGGACTAAATTGTGAAAATAAATTTTTGAGGGACTAAAATGTGAAAAAAATGAAATATATGGACTTGTATGGAGCTAGTGAATATTCAGCCTAAGCATAGTATATGCAAATTTTGAGTATTTTGTGTTTTGTGCAATAGGGACTAAATTGTAAAAATTGTAAATGTTAGGGGTAAAATAGTAAATTGCCCATTTATGTGTTTTTGGATTAAATTGAATGAAAAATATGTTTGAATGAGTTAAATTTGGAATTTATTAGATCAAGAACAAAAAGGATCGGGATTGGATCGGGGAAAAGCGAAGTTAGTCGAATAGTCGGAAAACATAGTCCGTCGATACTCGATGTAAGTTTTTAAGCAATTGAGTTGAACTGAATTTATTTATAATGATGTAAGTAATTTAAATTAAAGTATATATATATGTATTGAATATTGCCGAATGTGATAGGGATTTATGAGATGAATGAATTAATTTGAAACTTATGTATATATATATAAGGTTGGTTCTAAGTTTATGTGTATATGTATGAATGAGGAACAAGTTTGAGAAATGCACTAATGTGAAATTTTAGCACCGAGCACTAAGTGTGCAAAATCGGTCGTTTGGCACTAAGTGTGCAAATTTTAAAATACCGAGCACTAAGTGTGTGAAATCGGTCGTTATGCACTAAGTGTGCGAATCGAACTTCAGAGCACTAAGTGTGCGATATCGAATAAAGAGCACTAAGTGTGCGATTAATTTTTATATTTTGGATTGAATTTGGTAAGTTGATATTATGAGATGTTATTATTTGAAATCAAGTATGTGTGACAAATTGGTTTGGATGGAATGTATATATTAAACGTAAAGTTTGAATGATATAGGTCGATACGGGAAAATGCTTACAAAATCTTGTTGATTGTTATATGAATTACAAAATGTAATTCGACCATGTGGAATTTTGTATAAGGAGTTCATTTGATTATTTTTTTATCTTGAATATGTGATTTATATGAGTTTGAAATGTAAGTATAAATTCGGTAAGTAATATATGCATGTGAAATCTATTATCAAAGGTGTGGATGTTCGGCCTTAAGGCTAGGAAATGCAAAAGTTTACGTAAGGTGATATAAATTATAGTATTGGTTATAAATCTTGGTTGTGATAATATTAATTTGACATTACTAATATAGTGTTATAATGCATTGTTGTTGTGAAATTGCTTATAACTTACTAAGCTATGATAGCTTACTGTGTGTGTTTATTTGTATTGTTTTATAGATTCTGAAGTCTATTTACGAGCTCGGGGATCATCGTCAAAGTCCATCACACTATCGACTAATTTTGGTATTTTATAAGCTAAATTTTTGGAACTATGGCATGTATAGGCTGTGCTATATTTTGAAAGGATTGCTTTGGGTTATGTATATATTATGCCATGTGAAAATGGCTAAATTTTAATACTTAGGACTTATGTGAATTCGGTTATAGTATTAAGTTATTATGGGAGTGTATTTCATGATGTATATATGTTTGTGTTTGTTTATATGTCTTGATTGGTTATGACATGAATGGCTTATAAATTAGTTCATGTTGATGAGTTTAATGCATGGTATATATACTTATGGTGTTTGAATAAATGTTTTGGGCAATGAATAATGGTAAGCATGGTGTATTATTCGGCTTAGGCAATGAAACAAATGATGGATGCATGATTAAGTTATAGTATGCGATATATTAGTTAAGTAATGTTCATACCATGTATGTGTGTATTTGATTTGATCACTTGCAAGATAAGAATTTAGTTATACAATACATGGTTATATTTGGCTATTTTGATTCGGTTTGTGTAAGCAAGTATATACATATATTATGCTTGAATAGTTGGTTATTTAGGTTCAAAATTTTATTTAGTTCCTTGAATGTTAGAAAGAACGATGTTTAGGCAGGATATGTTGATATTCGGCAAATGAAATAGTATGATTTGCTTATTATTGAATGGAGAAACTTAGTAAGAATGTTAAAAACTATTTGATGATTGAATTGGAAAAACTCTTTGTACGGTTGAACTAATGATGTTTAAATATGATTTGTGGTATGAAATTTGGATTATTCGATTTAATATGTTTGATAATCAGCTTACGAAATATTTGTTTAGATATGAATATAGAAGTATTAAGGTTCGAAATTTGAATAGGATAAGTGTATTGATGTAGTTAATATACAAAGCATGTGAAGAAATGAATGCCTGTTCTGGGTTGTTTTTGGATTGGTAATGCCTCGTAACCCTAGTGTAATATCCCAGGTTAGGGGCTATTTTGTGGTGGCATTGTTTGCATGTTATTGGCTTGCTATGTTGTTGTTTGTGTGGTTTCGGGACTTAATTGTAGGCTAGGGGTATGCCTGAGTAGGTGGGAAAATTTTTGTTTTTAGGCCTAAGTAAGGGGAGCTGAGGGAGCTGGGATATATGAGTATTATTTGGTGTTTTTGAGCACAAAAGGTGAGCTAGCAAAGTGGCAAAGCAAGGCGCCACTTGGAGCTTGTGGTTGGCGTTAAGTGTAAGGGTGGAGGTCTTGTGTTCGAGCTGTGGAGATCCCACATTTTTGGCTTCCATTTTGACGGCATGGAGGGAGGAGTTGTAGGCAGTTCAAACTCTGCCTAAGACTTGGTCAAATGGTGGAATGTTGGGTGGAGAGTAATTTGAGGAGGGAGACTAGTTCAACTAGTTTGAATTGAGTGGTGTGGAGTGTTTGTGGGGATGTGGCGAATTTTAGGAGAGTTTGGGGGGAGTGACGGCTTGGTAGTGTAGGTGTGGGGTAGTGCCGAAATTCATTTGGAATTTTGTGCATATTCGGTCATTTTGTGTCAAAGGAAAGGTTTTCTTTTGTCTTTTGTTAGTTGAATTACAAGTGAACTTTCTCTCATTTTTTCTCTTCATTTTTTGAACCGAAAGACCAAACCCCTATAGCCTTGCCGAATTTGTTTTGTCCCTCTCAATTTTCTTGGTAGCCGAATGTGCCTTGTTTTCTTTCTTTTCTCTTCATATTGTGTGTTTCAAACTTACTTCTCTCTTCTTCCTATACTTTCTTTTTCTTCTTGAAATCTTCTTAGCCAAACCCCATCCTCCAAAATACCTTCTTTCGTTTCTTTTTCTTTTGAACCTTTGTAGCCGAATCCTCCCCTTGTCTTTGTCAGAAATTTCCTTCTATCATTTGTTCTTACTTTGGCGAATATCAACCCCTCACCTAGTAGTTCTCTCTTGGCCGAATATTGGAGTGGGGTGGACCTCTCTTGTGTAGTGTTCAATCGGGTTGGAATAAGGTAAGTGCTAGCCAGAATATTCTTTTCCTTTTCTCTCTTGTGCTCTATCGATTTTGGTAAGGCTAAGGATGACTTTGGGCATTTGTTGAAAGAAAGCTAATCTCTTGTGTAATCGACTTCATTATAGGACATACGGTTTGTTGAAGGAGACAAGTGAAGCCTTCTTCTTTCGATTAAGCTGTTTGGTAAGTAGTGGTAAGTGATTGGTACTATTATTATTAGTTTATTTGTTTAGTTTCGATTAAGTCTAAGGGTTCAAAGGATTAATAGTTCTCTTTTTAAGGTGTAGCCGATTGTTGAATGAGGAACCATTGTGGTTCGGGTTTGGTAGGAAACCAAACGATTGCAAGGTGAGGTTAATTGATAAACCCTTTTTGGTTTAAATGGTTATGGCGAATGATATGTGTGCTAACCCCTTGGTTGGCGATTTTAGGATCAAAGTTGTCGAGGTGATCGAGGGTTTTAGACGGGCTCTTTGGGATTAGATTTGCGATTTACCAGGTGTGTAAACTAACACACTACATTTAGTAATTTGATTAATAACTTTGATTACTTATTAAAGTGAAACAATATGATTGATGGATTTGGTACCGATGGGGTATAAGCACGGATACGGGTAAGTCCGTTTTATTACGAAATCAGTAATGATGTATGAGATATCATGAGTTATGATGAAAATATGATGAGATGCTATTTTGAGCATGTTAACATGATTGTATGATTTATGTCATTTGCATTAGTATGATATGTTGTTGGGTGATTGAGAGGAGGGTGAGTATGATATCCGTGTCTTTGGGACACTTTGTGTCTTTGGGACACCGGAGGTTTGGCACCTCCAAAGGTTTGGTACCACAGATGACATTTTGTGACTTTGGGTCACGGAGGTTTGGCACCTCGGCGTCTCGTCCCAGTGGCTTAGTACCACGGTGGGTTGGCCCCACGATTGATTATACGGGATTGGCGCCGGTGATTTGGTATCACACGATGGGTTGGCCCCATCATCGGATTTGTGACTACGGTCACGGTGATTTAGTATCACACTTGTGTCTTTGGGACACGAGAAGTTTGGCACCTCGGCGTCGTCCCGGTGGCTTAGTACCACGGTGGGTTGGCCCCACGATTGATTATACGGGATTGACGCGCGGTGATTTGGTATCACGATGGGTTGGCCCCATCATCGGATTTGTGACTACGGTCACCAAAGTGATTTGGTATCACACTTGTGTCTTTGGGACACCGAGGGTTTGGCACCTCATTGCGACTCGTCCTGTGGTTTGACACCACCGTGGGTTGGCCCCACTTGTGAGATCTGAGATTGTCGCTAGTGATTTGGTATCACCACGATGGGTTGGCCCCATCATTGGATTATTCGTGACTTTGGGTCACCAAAGGTTTGGCACCACACTTATGGATATCGTGACTTTGGGTCACCGGTGGTTTGGCACCACCAGGTGGTTTGGTACCACACGGGTAGAAAGGTGATATGGATGGTTAGGACCAGGTGCATTAATTATATTGCTATGATATGATGTGTGTTAGCATCTTTGTATTATCGGGGCGGGATTTATACACTGAGTCTTGCGACTCACCCTCTCCTTTGACATTTCAGGTGACACTTAGACGCGGACATGGAGCCGGATGGACTCGAGGTGCTCATGCCATGCTTAAGTAAAGATTTGCTCGGACTTTATAAAAATTTGGTACTTTAGCTTATTTATTACTATTTGGTTTTATTTTGGATTGTAAATGGCCTTTAAAATTATGTTTTTCTATGGTTATGCTTAAAGTAGATTTTTTAATATGCCTTGATAAATTACTTGAGTTAAAATCACAAAACTTGGAAAGACAACGATTTCAAAACTATAACGCAATGTGTTTTAAACTATACCATCGGGTATCACACTATGATTTGGTGTTAAGGAAACTCAAATAATTTTTAAAACCTAAACTCGATTTTCTACTAAGTCTAAACATTTTGTAACAAAAGATACAACGTGAACTTCTAAATGAAATAAACTTGTTTAACTTCTTAATTTACGAGTTTTCAAAATGACACATGAAGTTTTCAACAATCATGCCCAAGATTTCTACAAGTCCAAAACTTCTCAAAGAGTTTTCATCAAACTTTTAAGTGAAAAACCTAACCACTCAAATACGTTTTTCCTCGTAACATACCGGTCGGTCGTGGGGTGTTGACCGAGTTTGGGGTGTTACAATTGTGGTATCAGAGCCTAGGTTCAAAGGCTCATTTGTGGGCTGAGGCCCAAAATGTTTTAAAAGTCTGTTTTAATAGTTTTGTTTTTAAAAGCATGATTTGAAAGGCATGGCACCGAGTCTCGGCACCAGATTCGCCCAGTAGTAAGTACCCTTACTATTGCTTGTGATTTGATGTACTATGATTGGGTGGTTAGCAATAGTAAGATTACTTTAGAAATCCAGAAACGATAGGATTACGTGAACTCTAAAAACAAAGCTTCTTAAATATTCATAAGACTTTGCTTTTAAACAGTGGAATAATTATTGATGCATAAAACTCCTAAATCGAATCGTAGAGATATTAGTCATGAGTGCTCGAGGTGGGCGCGGTCGTGGGCGTGGTCGTGGTAGGATGACGAGTTCCCGAACCCGTAGGATCTGGTCGAAGTCGAAGAATGAGATGCTTGCATCACGCCACCACCGGAGGTGGTGAGTTCCAAGATCGGGCCGGGGATGACGCAGCGTCACACGACGAGCGATCTTTGCGAGTGTTGGAAAGGGTAGCCGGTGTAGGTGGTGGCGCGGGAGTTAGGAAATCTGCTCCTCTGGCGACTCCGGGCAAACGGGTGAATTCTTTCGAGGTGTTTACGGTGTTGCTCCCAAAGATTGCTTGAGTATTGGCTGGAGGCGACGGAGCGGATCATGGATGATCTGGACTTGACTTGATTGAAGAGAAGTCAAGGGCATAGTATCGCTTCTTCGGGATGAGTCATACCGGTGGTGGCTCACGATTCGGGACGAGTGTGGTAGCAGAGGATCTTACGTGGGATTATTTTAGGTTTTGCATATCGAAAAAGTACATTGGAGCTAGTTATATCGGCCTTTCGGTGAAAAGCATTTACGAGGCTAGTCCAGGGAAGTAAGTCTGTTTAGTCTGCAGTGAGTTCTTGAAGTGAGTCGGTATGCCAGGGCATTGTGGCTCTGAACATGAGAGGTGTGTTCGTTTGAGGATGGTCCGAGAGACGAGTTGAGATCGCTGATTGCTCCTCGCGGGCGGAGCGTGAGTTTGCTGTCTTGGTTGAAAAGGCTAAGGTAGCCGAGGGTGTTAAGGAGTCCGTAAGGCGGGGCATGGGCGAGAGCAGGCATAAGAGGAGCTTTGGGTCTTCCGGATCGTCGGGTAATCCGCGAGAAAAGGGCTGAAACAGTGGGCGAATCGATCAGTAGGTTTTATTCTTGCTAGGCGGGGACGCCGCAGCGATGTAACCACCGTGGGAAATATCATTGGGGAGGCTCTTTGGACCGGTGGAAAAGGTTGTTTTGAGTGTGGCTCTCGGATCATCGCGTGAGGGACTGTCCGCGTAAGTTGGCGAGATTCGGTCGAGAGTCGGGGCGTAATCGATTCGAGAATAATGTACCGCCACCGTAGAGGGCCGTGGTAATGGCGAGAGTAGTAATGGATCTGGTCGGGGCCGTGGAGCACCGGGGAGGTGCGGTAATTCTAACGCCGAGATGGCTGGATTAGTGTATGCGGCGGCGCGCGAGAGAGGCGGCGCTTGCCGGACGTCATAACCGTGCGTTCTTGATCTTTGGTTCTCCTTTTCTTTGCTTTGATTGATGTGGGTTCGAGACGCATTCTTACGTGGCTAGTAGTATAGTAGAGACCATGGATCTAGACTCGAGATATCTTCTAGGCGGATGACCGTAATTAGCCCTTTAGGTCACTCTGTAGTAGTAGATAAGTCATTTTAGAGATGTACCCCTAGAACTCCAAGGGTAGTGTTTATCACGATCCGATGGAACGCCATTTGGGAGTTCGATTTGATTCTTAGGATGGACTGGTTGGTTAAGTACCAGGCGAAGTTGGATTGCGCGCTAAGCGCATGGTTCTAAAACGGCGATCGAGGGTGATGAAGTGGCTATGATAGGTAATAGGAGAGATTACTTATCAAATGTGGTATCTGCTCTGAAGGCGAGAAGATGGTCGAAAAGAGTCATGAAGCGTATGTGGTTCATGTGTATGCCTTAGAGGCTAAGGAATGCTGTGGAGAAGGTTCGAATGTTAGGGAGTTTGCTTGATGTGTTTCTGAGGAGCTTAGGGTTTGCCGCCGAGATCGTGAGGTAGAGTTCGGGATAGATCATTGCAGGGATCTGCGCCGGTGTCTATTGCTCCGTATAGGATGGCGCCAAAGGAATTGGTGGAGCTTAAGGCTCGAGATCCGGGAGTTATTGGATCGAGGTTTTATTAGGCCAAGTGTTTTTCGCCGTAAGTGCGCGGTACTTTTTGTCAAGAAGAAAGATGGTACGATGCGGATGTGCATAGACTACCGCTAGTTGAACAAGTTGACGATTAAAAACAAGTATCCGTTGCCCGCGGATAGACGATTTGTTTGATCAATTTGAAGGTGCTGCGGTATTTTCGAAGATCGACTTGAGGTCCGGGTATCACCATTGAAGGTAAAAGAGGTGATATTCACAAGACAGCGTTTGGACTCGATATGGGCACTCGAATTCTGGTAATGCCGTTGGGTTGACTAACGCCCGGCGGCGTTCATGGATATGATGAATAGGGTGTTTCAGCAAGATGTCTGGATCGATTCGTTGTGGTTTTCATAGAACGATATTTTGGTGTATTCAAGAGCGAAGAAGAGCATGATGCGCATTTGCGTGTGGTTACTGCAGATTTTGAGGAGAAGCGACTTTATGCTAAGTTCGATGAAATGCGAGTTACGGCTTAGAGAAGTGACTTTCTTGGGTCATGTAGTGTCGGTGAGGGGATTCGAGTAGATCCTCGGAAGATTGAGGCGATTTTGGATTGGAAGCCACCGAAGTCGATGGTGAGATTCGGAGTTTTCTGGTTTGGTGGATACTCAGAAGGTTTGTAGAAGGTTTCTCGTTGATTGCGTAGCAGATGACCAAGTTGTTGAGGAAAGAAGTTCCGTTTGTATGGACCGAGAAACAACGGAGAGTTTCGATAAGCTTAAGAAGATTTTGACCGAGGCTCGGTTCTAATTCAACTTTGAGGTGGTAAGGAATACACAGTGTATTGCGATGCATCACATACGGGTTGGGTTGTGTCTTGATGCGGAAAGGTAAGGTTGTGGCTTACGCATCTCGGCAAATGAGGCCACATGAGATCAACTATCCAACGCACGATTTGGAGCTAGCGGTTGTAGTCTTTGCGTTGAAGATTTGGAGGCACTACTTATACGGAGAGAGATCGATAGTCTACACCGACCATAAGAGTTTGAAGTACCTCTTGACTCGTAAGGATTTGAATTTGAGGCGTATGAGATGGGTTGAGTTGCTTAAAGACTACGATCGCTTCGATTGAGTATCATCCGGGCAAGGCTAACGTGGTGGCGACGCGTTGAGCCGTAAGGTTGTTTCGGACTTAAGGCGATGTTCGCCCACTTGAGTTTGTATGACGACGGAAGTATTCGCAGCGAGTTGCGAGTTAAGCCTACTTGGGTTGAAGCGGTCGAGAGAAAGCAGATTAGAGGATGAGGTTACGAGTGCGCGGAGGTTGCGGTGCAGTGGGTGGTTTGGAAGGTTACAATTTGTCTAGTGATGGGGTGCTTTGTGTTTTCAAGGTAAAGCTTGTATGCCCAAGGATGTTGAGTGAGGCGGAGGATTCTTGAACGCACATAGCGTGCCTTTATGCTATGCATCACGGAGGTAGTAAGATGTATAGGGATCTCGAGAGAGCGCTTTTGGTGGCTTGTCTCGAAGAAAGAAGTAGCGAGTTTGTAGGAAGTGTCGACATGTCAAGAGTCAAGGCGGAACATCGATTGCTTGCCGTCGGTGCTTCGGCCAGTGAAGATTCCTCGATGGAAGTGGGAAAGGATAACCATGGATTTCGTCGGTGGGTTACCGCTTACGCCAAGCAAGAAGGATTCGGTTTGGGTAATTGTGGATCGATCGACTAAATCAGGCTCACTTTATTCCGGTGAGGGTTGACTACTCACTTGAAGCTTCAGCGCCGTATGTTTCGAGAGATAGTGAGGTTGCACGGTGTGCGATGTCGATCATCTCGGATAGGGATCCCGAGTTTACGTCAAGGTTACGAAAGCGTTGCATCGAGGCTCTGGGTACTCGATTGGATTTTAGCACGGCTTTTCACCCGCATGATCGGCGGGCAATCGAAAAAGGGTTATTTAGATATTGGAGGATATCTTTGAGAGGTTGCGTTACGGATTTGAGAGGTAGTTGGGAGGAGTTTCTACCATTAGTGAGTTCGCCTACAACAACGATTACCAGCGAGCATCAAGATGGCACCCTATGAGGCGTTGTATGGCGGGAAAGTGTCGCTCACCTACGTGTTGGACGGAGTTAGGTGAGCGTCGGTTGTTGGGACCCGAGTTGGTTCTTTGAGACCGAAGACAAGGTTAAGTTGATTCGAGACTCGTTTGAAGGAAGCTTGAATGGAAGAAGTCTTATCTTCGATCTTAAGCGGAGAGACATAGAGTTTCTTTGTGGGGATCGAGTTTTTCTCGAAGGTCTCGCCGTAGAAGAAAGTGTTGAGGTTCGGAAGGAAAGGCAAGCTAAGTCCGAGGTTTATTGGGCGTATAAGGTTACGGGCGAGTGGGACCAGATGGCGTATCAACTTGAGTTACCAGCAGAGCTAAGTCGATCCACGACGTTTTCCATGTTTCGATGCTTGGCGTTATCGTTCGGATCCATCGCATGTGGTAGCGATGGAAGAGATCGAGGTGAATCCAGATTTGACTATGGAAGAAGAACGCATGCGATTCTAGATCGGGATGTGAAGGTTACTGCGTAGGAAGTCCGTGCCTTTGGTAA
This sequence comes from Gossypium sturtianum, assembly GCA_025698515.1. Taxonomy (NCBI): domain Eukaryota; kingdom Viridiplantae; phylum Streptophyta; class Magnoliopsida; order Malvales; family Malvaceae; genus Gossypium; species Gossypium sturtianum. Next base: position 71,724,427 of record CM046948.1, read on the forward strand.
AGGTTCTTTAGGCGGAATCATGGCGTGGAAGAAGCTACATGGGAACCCGAGGATGTGATGAGACAAAGAATACCCGCAACTCTTACGATCGAGGTAATTTCGAGGTCGAAATTATTTTAAGGGGTAGAACCGTAATATCCCGGGTTAGGGGCTATTTTGTGGTGGCATTGTTTGCATGTTATTGGCTTGCTATGTTGTTGTTTGTGTGGTTTCGGGACTTAATTGTAGGCTAGGGGTATGCACGAGTAGGTGGGAAAATTTTTGTTTTTAGGCCTAAGTAAGGGAGCCGAGGAGAGCTGGGATATATGAGTATTATTTGGTGTTTTTGAGCACAAAAGGTGAGCTAGCAAAGTGGCAAAGCAAGGCGCCACTTGGAGCTTGTGGTTGGCGTCAAGTGTAAGGGTGGAGGTCTTGTGTTCGAGCTCATGGAGATCCCACATTTTTGGCTTCTATTTTGACGGCATGGAGGGAGGAGTTGTAGGCAGTTCAAACTCTGCCTAAGACTTGGTCAAATGGTGGAATGTTGGGTGGAGAGTAATTTGAGGAGGGAGACTAGTTCAACTAGTTTGAATTGAGTGGTGTGGAGTGTTTGTGGGGATGTGGCGAATTTTAGGAGAGTTTGGGGGGAGTGACGGCTTGGTAGTGTGGGTGTGGGGTAGTGCCGAAATTCATTTGGAATTTTGTGCATATTCGGTCATTTTTGTGTCAAAGGAAAGGTTTTCTTTTGTCTTTTGTTAGTTGAATTACAAGTGAACTTTCTCTCATTTTTTTCTCTTCATTTTTTTGAACCGAAAGACCAAACCCCTATAGCCTTGCCGAATTTGTTTTGTCCTCTCAATTTTCTTGGTAGCCGAATGTGCCTTGTTTTCTTTCTTTTCTCTTCATATTGTGTGTTTCTAAACTTACTTCTCTCTTCTTCCTATACTTTCTTTTTCTTCTTGAAATCTTCTTAGCCAAAAACCCATCCTCCAAAATACCTTCTTTCGTTTCTTTTCTTTTGAACCTTTGTAGCTGAATCCCTCCCTTGTCTTCGAAATTTCCTTCTATCATTTGTTCTTACTTTGGCCGAATATCAACCCCTCACCTAGTAGTTCTCTCTTGGCCGAATATTGGAGTGGGGTGGACCTCTCTTGTGTAGTGTTCAATCGGGTTGGAATAAGGTAAGTGCTAGCCGAATATTCTTTTCCTTTTCTCTCTTGTGCTCTATCGATTTTGGTAAGGCTAAGGATGACTTTGGGCATTTGTTGAAAGAAAGCTAATCTCTTGTGTAATCGACTTCATTATAGGACATACGGTTTGTTGAAGGAGACAAGTGGAGCCTTCTTCTTTTCGATTAACTGTTTGGTAAGTAGTGGTAAGTGATTGGTACTATTATTATTAGTTTATTTGTTTAGTTTCGATTAAGTCTAAGGGTTCAAAGGATTAATCGTTCTCTTTTTAAGGTGTAGCCGATTGTTGAAGGAGGAACCATTGTGGTTCGGGTTTGGTAGGAAACCAAACGATTGCAAGGTGAGGGTTAATTGATAAACCCTTTTTGGTTTAAATGGTTATGGCCGAATGATATGTGTGCTAACCCCTTGGTTGGCCGATTTTAGGATCAAAGTTGTCGAGGTGATCAAGGGTTTTAGACGGGCTCTTTGGGATTAGATTTGCGATTTACCAGGTGTGTAAACTAACACACTTCTGTTTAGTAATTTGATTAATAACCTGATTACTTATTAAAGTGAAACAATATGATTGATGGATTTGGTACCGATGGGGTATAAGCACGGATACGGGTAAGTCCGTTTTATTACGAAATCTGTAATGATGTATGAGATATCATGAGTTATGATGAAAATATGATGAGATGCTATTTTGAGCATGTTAACATGATTGTATGATTTATGTCACTTGCATTAGTATGATATGTTGTTGGGTGATTGAGAGGAGGGTGAGTATGATATCCGTGTCTTTGGGACACTGTGTCTTTGGGACACCAGAGGTTTGGCACCTCCAGTGGTTTGGTACCACAGATGAAATTTTTGTGACTTTGGGTCACCAGAGGTTTGGCACCTCAGCGTCTCGTCCCAGTGGCTTAGTACCACGGTGGGTTGGCCCCACGATTGATTATACGGGATTGACGCCCGGTGATTTGGTATCACACGATGGGTTGGCCCCATCATCGGATTTGTGACTACGGTCACCAAAGTGATTTGGTATCACACTTGTGTCTTTGGGACACCGAGGTTTGGCACCTCGGCGTCTCGTCCCGGTGGCTTAGTACCACGGTGGGTTGGCCCCACGATTGATTATACGGATTGACGCCAAAGATTTGGTATCACACTATGGGTTGGCCCCATCATCGATTTGTGACTACGGTCACCAAAGTGATTTGGTATCACACTTGTGTCTTTGGGACACCGGAGGTTTGGCACCTCATTGCGACTCGTCCTGTGGTTTGACACCACCGTGGGGCCCCCCACTTGTGAGATACTGGGATTGTCGCTAGTGATTTGGTATCACACGATGGGTTGGCCCCATCCTTGGATTATTCGTGACTTTGGGTCACCAAAGGTTTGGCACCACACTTATGGATATCGTGACTTTGGGTCACGGTGGTTTAGCACCACCACGGTGGTTTGGTACCACACGGGGTAGAAAGGTGATATGGATGGTTAGGATCGGGTGCATTAATTATATTGCTATGATATCATGTGTGTTAGCATGTCAGATTATCGGGGAGCGGGATTTATACACCGAGTCTTGCGAATCACCCTCTCCTTTGACATTTCAGTGACACTTAGACGCGGACATGGGCCGGGATGGACTCGAGGTGCTCATGCCATGCTTAAGTAAAGATTTGCTCGGACTTTATAAAAATTTGGTACTTTAGCTTATTTATTACTATTTGGTTTTATTTTGGATTGTAAATGGCCTTTAAAATTATGTTTTTCTATGGTTATGCTTAAAGTAGATTTTTTAATATGCCTTGATAAATTACTTGAGTTAAAATCATAAAACTTGGAAAGACAACGATTTCAAAACTATAACGCAATGTGTTTTAAACTATACCATCGAGTATCACACTATGATTTGGTGTTAAGGAAACTCAAATAATTTTTAAAACCTAAACTCGATTTTCTACTAAGTCTAAACGTTTTGTAACAAAAAGATACAACGTGAACTTCTAAATGAAATAAACTTGTTTAACTTCTTAATTTCCGAGTTTTCAAAATGACACATGAAGTTTTCAACAATCGTGCCCAAGATTTCTACAAGTCCAAAACTTCTCAAAGAGTTTTCATCAAACTTTTAAGTGAAAAACCTAACCACTCAAATACGTTTTTCCCTCGTAACATACCAGATTCGGTCGTGGGGTGTTGACCGGGTTTGGGGTGTTACACCTAGTTCGGCGACGAATACGGGTTAGGGGTGTTACATTTGATTGGTATCAGAGCTACGATTTAGTCAGTTCTCGGACTAACGTAGCGCGTGTGAGTCTAGCTATACATGGAATAATTTTTTTTTTATTTTGATAGTGTGATGACTTCTGACAAAGAAATATGCCTTTCTACTTTCTTATAGTAAATGGATCCTGATCCCGAACGAGCCGTAGCCGATGATGTCGAGAGTGTGGCACCTGTTCCCGCACAAGGGACCGCGCCGGTTGAATCTCGACCAGCTACGAGTAACCAAGATGAGGGGGCTAAGCAAGCCTTGTCATACAAAAGATACCAAACAAATAAATAAATAAACCAATAAATAAATAAACATACCCATAGATAAGCACTTGCAATTCAAGCACCAAACAAATAAATCGTATGTGAACGGGTAGGACCAAATTATCATACAAAAGATATAATGCCTTGTCAAATGTTTGACTCACGATGGAATAGATTTCAAGGCATGCATACGATCTAATGGGATTCCACAAGTCAAAATCATCATGCGAGTAACACATCAAATGATAGATATATTCGTCACAAGCAGAGAGTTGAAATGGTTTACATAGCTCACGAATTTGAACAACCAAACCTTGCATTGAACGATATATGAAATTACTCGCACATGAATTATAAAACTTATCGTTCACAAGATTATTTTTGTCAATGAACAAAATAGATAGAACATCAATAAGCAGAATAGGACATTCAAGCACTTCATGATCTAAATGATTTACAAAAGAGAATTCATTAACAGAATTTCTATCAACATCCAAAGAGAACGAAAACATCTCAAAGTCTTCAAGTGAACTACACATGTGACGAAAAATGGACTCTTTCACACGAGAATTATCAAAATTATCAAACACAAGAATCCTTTCATCAATCATCAAGACAGGTAGATCAAAACAGGCAAAATAGAATGATGAAGCATATCATGATCTAAATGTTTTACAAAGATCAAATTGCTAGCAAAAATTTTGCCATCATCCGAGGAGATCAAACATGTTCCGAAAGGCTCAAGCGTCTTACCTTTATGAGCAGAAAGAAAAGGATCAATTTTACCTTTCTCTGTTAGCACAAACCTTCGTTCCTCAGAAACATAACGTAGTCGAAGCTTCGCATTTGAATCAGCACCTTTCAAATGGAATGTGAATTTTAAGTACAACCACAAAACTTGTTTAAGAAGCGAATAAAAATTGAAAACAAAATGAATAAATTTCACTACCTTATCCAAGAACCAAGTATCAAAAGGAATTTTTCACACACAATTGATGGTACTTGATTTTCCAACAAAACACATCAAAACATATTCCTGGTTTAAAAACATGTGTTTGATTATTTAAACCAAGATGTAGCAACGGTTTCGAAAAATCAAACATGTTAAACCAATAGGACTTGTGCATACTCAAGATCGAGCAATCAAAACTTTTGACATGTTTTAAAACAGATTTGCATAAATTTAAAGATTTCGCATAAGACAATGAACAAATCTCGTAATTATCGCAATCAAGCAAGTTGGAACTAAAAGAAAATTCATCGTCATACTTAATCGGGTCTTGCATTTGTCGGATGTGCATTACTCCACCTTTATATTTTGCAACGCAATGATTGTTATGAGATAAACTCGCCTTACCGTCATTTAAAACATCACAATTAATCAAAGAATGGCAATTAATGATGCTATCCACATAATCACAATCATTCGAATAAGTTGGTAGAAACAAACACGCTTTAGGACACTTACCTTCCTTACCTTCCGGCTCATGTGATTCAACTTTATTTTCAACTTTACCTTTTTCGGTCATATGAAAACGTCTTTTGTCGGGAAGGTATTGGAGCTGAAAGTCATCGTGCGATATGTCGAGAACCTGAAAAGAAGAAGTAGAACAAGAGCAAACTTCAAGTGAGTTAGTGGAATCAACTCTCTCTTTTTCTCACTCATCTTGTTCTTTTGTTTCTTTTTCAGCATCTTTTTCCTTTTCACTTTTTTTCTCAATCTCGATTTCTTTTTCAATTTTTCTTTCTTCGATCTCGATTTCTTTTCTTTCTTTTTCAATTTTCTCTTTTTCTCCACTCTCGTTTTCTTTTTCAAATTTCTTTTCGACTTCTTTTTCAACTTTTTGTTCTTTCTCTTTTTCAAAAACCTTCTCAATGGTTTTTTCAAGCTCTCTCAAGACTCGCTCATTTTCTCTCTTTCTTGCCTCTTTTCTTTTTATTTCTTTTTCTTTTTCTTTTTCTTCTTTTCTATTACATGACGTTTCAAAAGAATCATAATAATAACAAGAATTTCCAAAAGAAGAAAAATTATTTACAGTGGATTCACGAACGTTTCTTCGAGAAGAATACTCCATGGATGTTTTCTTGGAAGTTCCTGAACGAGTATACCGATCAACTCGCACGTTATCTTCGAAGGATTAAGAATCATAGTCAACTTCTCTTTGCCTTGAGTCCATCTATGAATAGGATCCTTGATCAAAATCTCTTCTCGAATTCTTTAAGGAGTGGGAGTCATAGTATGAATTTCCTTGACTCGAAATCGATGGCGAAAGGGAATCACGATGGGACTTCTTCAAATAGTAACCGGGGGTATATCTTCGTGGGGTTCTCGGTTCCATTTTTTGACTTGAAAAAAGTCGTTCTTATTGGTCTCGGTCCTCGATTTGATCCAATCGCCTATGCAACTTATCAAACTTGGAGTTCACGATTTTACACATCTCATTCTTCAAGTATTGATAATCGAATTCTGACATCACTTCTTGATTCATGATGTTAGTAATGCAAAAGATAATTGATAAAAAAACAGAAAAGAAAATTTACAAACCTTACCACAAAGGCTCACAAGTCACTCACAAGGAAAGGTCACTCACACTCGTGTTTCACTCGTATAAGGCTTTTCTCTAATGAGTACACTCGTGCCTTTTACCACTCAACTTCACTCTCACAAATTCGTGCTTCGTTTCGAAAGACTTATTTGCTGCTTGAGGGTCGGCTACAAAACTTGTTACAAAGGATTGATGTCGGGTCGGGTTGGCTAAAACAAAGAAAAAACAAAAAGGCAAACGGGGTGGCGTTGGGAATAGATGAAAAGGAACCGAATGATGGTAGGGGGTTTTGAAGATCGGGTAGAAGGGATGAGAAACAAAGAACCAAGAACTTTGCAAATCTTCCAAAATAAAACTTCACTCTTTTTATTTTTTAAATTCATTTTTTTTCTCCTTTTTTTTGCACGAAAATATTACAATGAGGACTTTAAATTACAACTTGAATATTTTTTTTGAATTTTTTTGACTTTTTTCAATAAGAACCTACTTTCAAAATTACTCGATGAACATCGCGCTCCTCATTTTTAACAGCTCTGATACCAGATGATATAGTCCTCCTCGGGATGAGTCGAGTCGTATGCGAATTGCCCAATCGTCTACGAGGAGGAATTAAGCCTTCGGGAAATATTAGAAAAATATGGAAAAGATAGGAGTTTAAGGAGTTGATTTGCGGAAGCTTTTGGGTTAAGTTGGAGGAATATATTTGTTTAAGTTAGGAATGGAGGTATAAAGATAGAGATGGGGTTTGGCTTAGAAGTCGGAAGAATCAGGTTCGGTTTAGCCGAATGGAAGATAGTTGGATAATAGATAGATAATGGATATGTGAATGAAGTTCGGTGCAAGAACAATAAGGAAAGTAATTTGATGGGGATGAAGGATAGGACTTAATCCGAGAATCGATCCAACACTATTGAGAGTGTCACCCCGGTTCTAAACGGCTTAAGGTGGAACATGGGATACGATGATGGACCACGACCCGCTATCTAGAAAGATAAGAACCGATGGTATAATAGGATGGTTGAGAAATGTTTGACGCCATAAGCAAGCTTGATAAGTCAAAGACGAAACTCGTACGAAAGATAGAGAGCAGTAAATCTCACTCTAGAACAAAAGTTCATAAAGTTTAACAATGTTCAAAGTTTACTAATTACAAATGAAAATAGAAAGTATTTATAGGCTATCAAGGAGCTAGCCAAATGGACACTAATTAACTTAAGAGCTAAGCTAAATTAAGCTAGAAATAACTAAAAAATTCTGGAAAGAAACCATTGATTTGCCTAGCTAGTTTCGGCTGAATGTGGCCTTAAAATGCTTGCAAAATTTGGCTGAATGTATTTGGCAGCAATAGAACTCCAATGGTCGGTTTCTAGAAGAATAAATGTTCAAGAATTAAAACCAAAATTCGTCCAAGTCCATGTGCAGCCTTTGGGAACGTCAAGGGGCAGCTTTCTAGAAGAAGAAATGTATTTTGGGTCACTTGAAGATGCATGCAGTAGCTAGGTACGTCCCCTGCCTTAATTGAACTCTTAAATGGATGTCTTTGATGAAAAGTGAGCAACCGATCAGCCCTTGACTTGTGCAGCAAGTGTGAAATGTATTTGATGTGCATTGGGGAGACATTCGGCCACCTTGGGGACTTGAATGGGCTGGTGACTCTTTGACCAAATAGGTGTCATTGGAGAGCCAAAAGTTGGCAGCCATCATGCATGTTTCCAGCCATCCATGCACCCACCAGGTTCATTGATGCATTCGGTCACATACATTGCACCTAGTGCATGTATCTTTTTAAATGCAAGCATGTACATTCGGCTGAACCTACAAAGGGAATGAACTTACATTAAATCACTCCAAATCAGCTGAACACAATTAAGGACACACTAGAACATCTTAATAGACACTTTAGACACACTAAACACACACTTATGCTTTATTGAAAATTCGACAGCCACTAATTAAATAGAAAAAACCTGCACATTAATTCTCGAATTAAAACTAATTAAAACCATGTAATAAAATGTGACAAATTAAATTAGACTTAGACAAATTAAATCCGACACTAAATAAAATATTTAGACACATTTAATTTGCTGTAGGAAAATTAATAAATAAAATGTTCAATTTATTTAAAGCATTAAATTTAAATAATCAGCTCAATGAGCTAGAGTGAGCTCGAGTGAGCTCAAATCGATCTCAAATGGACTAATCCGGCTCAATTTAGAAGTGCACCAAAGTGCACATTAGCTCCACGACACTTGGGTCATTTGATCCGAGCTCCATCAATTCGTAAATCACTGGTGCCCCGGGCATGCCCGTATCAATTAATTTAATTCATGTGACAACCAAACACAATAACAACTATGTTTTATTTCGTTCATTTCAACCATAGGGTATGACCCTGTAGGTTCTTGTAACGTTAGCAGTAATACTAGAACGATTTTAATGTTACAAACAATGAGTGGCATCTAGCAATGTATCATTGCTACCTATGTTACAAGAAGTCATGATTCGACATAACCTTTTGTGATTAACCTTTCATGCATTAATCCTTAAGTCCTTTATCTCTGGAATGGACACAAGTCATAGAATAGTCACACTTGCATAGTCCATCCCATGTTTCTTGATATCTTGAGTAGACTATGATATACAAATTAGTATGACATCTCATATCAACTTATTTGAGCATGGCCATGCATTTCTAGTCTCACTCAATCAAGTGGCCTAAGATATTACTCCCATTATGTAGGAGGGACTTATCCTATATTGATCAACCATGATTGTGGTATATCCAACATCAGCCTTTATGAGCAACTAGTTATGGTGTACGTTTGACTGTATCAAAATATACAACTCACGATGTTGGGATAATGATGATCTCAAGTCTGAGGATCATATACATATTAATCACTATGAGTAATGTTGTGACAATTACATAATAATCCAAGAAACATACTCATAGCGGGTCAGTCCAATATGTTGTTCTCTAACACACATATTCATGCATTGATTTTGACACTCCATATCAGTGACAACTCTTTATCATCAATCAACTACATGTTAGTCTTAATGCATTATTGTTGTCCTAGTCAACAATAATACTGACTAAGGATCTTTTAAGAATAATCATATTATTCTCAGGACATTATTATAAAATAGTTTATTTGTACGCACTGAAAAAAAACTGAAATAATAATGACAACGCTTTATATTAATAAACATGGTAAATCAAGTATGTTATTACAACCATCTCATGATTGATCTTTGGGCATACTCTTACAATGTTAGCATTGAGCATAGTTGAGTTGGTGTATCATTGGTAAATTAATCTAAGTGATGGCTTATTTTTGTAAATTGACTTGAATTATTGAATTACATGTATTATATTACGAACTTACTAAGCTTTTGAAAGCTTACTGTGTGATTGTTTCCTTGTTTTACAGTGTCAGTAAAGTTAGCTCGGATCCGGGAATCATCAGCATATCTATCATACTATCGGCAATCTATTTTGGTACTTTTGGAAAGATGTATATATTTGAAATATGGCATGTATAGGCTAGTTATTTTGAAACATATTTGGGATGTGTAAATAGTCATGTGATGTGGCTAAATATATGTTGGCTATAAGCATGAGTGGATTGAGTATATGATGCATATTATGGTATGGCTTGTTGGTAATGAAAATGTCTTATGAATGATAAGCTTAGTGATGGATTGATGCTAATATGATTTAGTGATGTTATGGATGAATCATGCTTGGTAATGCATGTGTTTTAGTTGTGGAATTTGGTCTATAAGTTGGCTAGATTAGAAATGAGATTGGATAGGATGGTATGTGATCATTTGACATGTATTTGGATGCCAAATTGTGTAAGAAAATATGCTTAATTGTGCTTGTAGGGTTGACCCTTGTATGGGTGGCAAATTGGCCTTGCAAATGGCCTATTTTGCATACATGGTCAAGGGACACGGGCGTGTGTCTCTGCCGTGTGGCTCAAGGACCACTTCGGGGTGTGTCTGGGCAGATTACATGACCATGGTACACGGGCGTGCCTGGTAGCCGTGTGACCAAGTCAATAGCTAGCCTAATTTCACACGGCCATGGCACACTAGCGTGTCTAGTGGCCGTGGGAATAAGTCAGTATGTATGCTCTGTTTTGGCACGACCTAGACACATGGGCGTGTCTGGTAGTCGTGTGAGGCACACGGCCAAACTGCATGGGCGTGTGACTTTTGCAGTGTTGAAGAATGTTTAAATTTCTGAAAACTTTCGTAAGTTTTTGGCTTAGTCCCGACCTCTTTCTAACATGTGTTTAAGGTCTCCTAGACCTCGATAAGGGACTATATGTTCGTATTTGAATATGATTGTTTTACGATTGACTTTGTGTCGTGAAATGAATGTGAAATGTTTCGAGTGTTTAGTAACGCCTCTTTACCCTAGTCCGGCGACGGTTACGGGTTAGGGGTGTTACAACTTAGGGGAATAAGGTGATGGAAATATTAAGGATAAATCAAAGAACCTTGACCCACTATCTATGAAAGATAGGAACCACAGGTATAGGTGAACGCCAGACTTAACAAAGTGATAAGTTCGAAGAAAGACGGGATTGACGCCACAAGAGTTGTCTCAATAAGTTAATTCAGTCTAAAGAGAACAATGAGAGTTTGAACACTCACAAAGTAATATGATATTCATCAAATGATCCAAAAGTCCCTACAAGATGAAATGAGCTAAATATTTATAGCCATTACATGAGATAGCCAAATAGGCATTTTAGTGAGCTGAATGGACAGCAATTAACAGCTTAAGGAAGCTGAAATTTCCTTTTAGTTTCCTAGAATGTCATTGGAAGCTTCGTAGCTAATTGAATTAAGTGTTTAGCTGATTAATCACTTGAGGTTCGGCCAAGAGGGAATGTAACAACCTGATTTAGGGCCTAGTCGGAATAGTGGTGCGAGACCACAAATCTGAGTTAGTAAATTGAGTTCTTAAGGTTTATGACATGTTTGCATGATAGTATTAAAGTTCCATGTAGAAATTTTGTGAAATTGACATGGAATGATCAAATAGGACTAAATTGCAAAGGTTGCAAAATATGAGTTTCTAGAAGCTTTTTGTATGAAATAGCTTTAGAATATTAATTAGAAGTCCTTAAATAACAATTTTCCCAAATTATAATTATTGGAAAAAAATGGACATGAGTTAGTAAATTGTAAATTTTGAAAGAGAAGGGCATTTTGGTCATTTACCAATTAAATGATTAAAATAGGAAAAAAATGATAAAAATTTCATTCATCTTCTTCCTTGGTGCCGAAAATTTGAAGAACCCCATAGCTAGGGTTTGTTCATCTTTCAAGCTTGCTAGTAAGTTCATCTTAGCCCCGTTTTTAATATTCTTCGTATTTTTGAAGTTATCGTATTATGAATTAGCTATTTTTAGCTATAAAATGAGCTAAGATGCATGTTCAAAAATCTACCCAATAGTGACATGCTTGTAAAATGATATTTTATGGAAGTTTATGATAGTTTGATGTTAGATAAACATTTTTTCCTTAGTGAATTTCATGAAAAATGATAATATGGACTAATTTGTAATAGTTATGAAATTGGTCATACCTATTAGAAATGGTGAGAATTGATGATTGTTATAGTAGAGAAAATGAATCAGCTAAGCATGATGTTTAAGAAAGTTAAATGAGAATCATTTTACGAGCCTAGGGGCAAAAGTGCAAATATGAGAAAGTTTAGGGGCAAAATAGTAATTTTGCCAAAGTATGAGTTAAGAGTCAATTTAGTCAATGTGAGTATTAAATGATCTAATTATTATTATAGATCAAGAAAAATGAAGCCCGGATCGAAACCGAGGCAAGAACAAAGTCAAGGACTAAATTACATATCTACACACATTTTGTATATTGAGGTAAGTTTGTATGTTTTCTAAGCTTTATGATTAATATCATTGAATTGCTTAGTACAATGTAGAATATATTTTAATTCCATGAGATTGTTTAATGCTATGTTAAACAAAGAAATCAATGAGATCAAGCATGAGAAAGTCCCGATTGAAGTTGAATTACTTAGGATACTCGATCTATCACATGAAATGAGAAAGTCTGTATAAGACCAAGCCAAGGCATTGCATCGGCAATCAAGCAAGTTATCATGTAAGACCAAGACAAGTCTTGGCATTGAAGAGTTATTATGATATGAAGACCCATATAAGCCCAAGCCAAGGCATGGCATTGGTGAGTCTCCAAGCAAAGTTATCATGCAAGTCCAAGACAAGTCTTGGCATTAAAAAGATATAAAGAGATAGAGATCCCATGTAAGTCCAAGCCAAGGCATGGCATTGGTGAGTAACAACAAATATTTCATGTAAGTCCAAGCCAAGGCTCGGCATTGACAAGTAAAGATACCAAGTAAGACCATGTCGAGACATGGCAATGGTAAGTTCCCAAGGGAACTCATAAGGAAGACTTCGTGTAAGTCCATGTCAAGACATGGCATCAATACCAAGTAAGAGATCCCATGTAAGACTATATCAAGGATATAGCTTTGGCATCAAGACACATGTGTTTTGAGATTTAGTATCCTCTGTTATTCATATTAATTCATCAGGCAAAAGAGTAAAGATTAAATGAGAAAGTAAGAAAGTTAAGTAAGTAAAGTTATTATCAAGTTATGCTAGTCGAGTTAATTAAGAGTATTATTCATGATATGAATGATGAAGTTGAGATTATGCTTATCATAGTAAAGTATACTTGATCTATGTGATCAAGTGATACAGTATCTTGTTACCGCATTTGCATGAGAATAGTAAGTTCCATGAGATATGTAAGAATCGATGAAGAGTAAGTAAGCTTAAATACTTGAGATTTCATAATGCCATTGTTTATGATGAATAGTTAATGTTAAGCAAATATATTGCTATGAGAATTACATGTAAACTTACTAAGCTAAATGCTTACGTCCTTTATTCTTTCTTTCCATGTAGTCCCGCCAAGCTAATCTCGTGGATCATCGTCACCGGAGCTCGGAGCACACTATCAATCGCTATTTTGGTATAGCCAAGTTGTTTATATTAAATATGGCATGTATAGGAAACATTTCATTTTGAGTTATGTTTTAAAACTAGCCAAAGTGTTGGCTATCAAGCTTAGTATTCTTTTTGTATATGGCCAAAGAGATGAGTCATGAATGATTAAGTATGTATGTTTTAATCTATCAATGAAGTATGCATCCTTTTTCATGTTAGACGTAATATTTGAGTTGCTAAATTGAGCATGAGTTTGGTCTTGATTTCAGGGTGGCAATTGGCTTGGTAAATAGCCTCTAAGTGCCCACACGGATGGACACACGAGCGTGTGTCTAGGTAGTGTGCTCCCTGCACCTTTGTATCTTAAGTCAGAATAGACCACAGGCTAATCCCACGGCCGTTTGTTTAGACCGTGAGTGATACACGATTAGAACATGGGCGTGTGCCCCGGCCGTGTGAACAAAATAGTATATCAAGGTATAGCACATGGTTTCAGTCCACGGGCGTGTCAAGACCGTGTGAGATTAGTCAGTGTCGACCACGGTTGGGATACATGGGCGTGTCTTAGGGGTACATGGGCGTGCCCCAAGCCACATGGGCGTGTGACCCCTATTTCGAGGAAAAGTTCCCGATTGTATTCCGAAAGTTCCCGAATAGGTGTTTAAGGCCTCATAGGCCCATGATATGTACATTTTGACTAAGAAAGAAGAGTTTCTATTTCAGAACAAAATTTTACAGCCCGTAAGTACATGTTTAAGTGAGTTCAAGCATGGTAATGTCTCGTATCCAGTCTTAGCCTTGGACTCGGGTATGGGGTGTTACATTTAGTGGTATCAGAGCTACGGTTTAGTCAGTTCTAGGACTAACGTAGCACGAGCACGAGTCTAGCTATACATGCCATACGTAAGAATGTTTTTATAATGATAGTGTGATGACTCCTGACGACTTAAATTATATTTATACATTTAGTAAATGGATCCCGATAGAGCTGTGGCAAATGATGTAGAAAGTAACGTGCCGGCTCCCGCTGAAGGGACGGTGCCGAATGAGAATGAGAATAGACCCACTACGGTGAGTCAAGAAGGAGGAGAAGAGGCTAGAGAAGCCTTCCTCCATATGATGAATACATGGTATACGGAGTTCGTTCGTACGAACCCAAATGTGCAACCCCCTCCACCCCCACCTATTCCTCAACCTATCCTAGTAGCCCCTCAAGTAGTAGAGGTGGTAAGAGGAGAGAAACCTCCAGTTGATAGAATCAGGAAACATGGGGTAGAAGAATTCCGGGCTAGAAAAGATGATGATCTGAAAAAAGCTGAATTCTGGTTAGAAAATACCATCAGGGTATATAATGAGTTGTCATGCACATCTGAGGAATGCATGAAGTGTGTAGTCTCTCTTTTAAGAGATTCTACCTATCAATGGTGGAACACATTGGTGTCTGTGGTACCGAGGGAAAAGGTCACATGGGAATTCTTCCAAGAAGAGTTCAAGAAAAAATATATCAGTCAAAGGTCCATGGACCAGAAAAGAAAGGAATTTCTAGAGTTAAAGCAAGGCAAAATGTCTGTGACTGATTATGAGCGTGAGTTTGTACGGCTCAGCAAATACGCTCGAGAATGCGTGTCCACCAAGGCCATCATGAGTAAGGGATTTGAAGATGGGCTAAATGAGGACATCAAATTGTTTGTTGCTGTCCTAGAACTGAAGGAATTCATTGTGCTAGTAGAGAGGGCTTGTAAAGCCGAAGAACTAGTAAAGGAGAAGAGAAAGTCTGAAATAGAGTTTCGTGACTCTAAAAAGAGACAGTGGAATAAGTCATTCCAATCCACATCCTAGAAGTCAAGAGATTTCTCCACCCGATCAGCTACTTCCACTGGGTTTTCAAGGAAGGACAGGAGTAAGCAGTATTCGGGAAGTAAGGCACAGACAACCTCAGTTGCTAGTGTGGGGAACATCCCATCGGATAGACCCAGATGCCCATAGTGTGGCAGGCGTTATTTTGGAGAATGTCGAGCACATGAAAATGCATGTTTCAGGTGTGGTTCCCAGGACCACTACATAAAAGATTGTCCAGAGATAATGAAAGAAGATAGAGCTCCGAACCCGAGATTCGGGAGTGTAGTCAGAGGAAGACCGCAAAGGAACCCAGGAAGTGGGGCAAGTGGAAGGGGTAACCCTAGAGAGCAGGCTACGAGACCCAAGGGTAGGGCGCCTGCGAGGACTTATCCATTCGCGCTTGTGAAGAGGTATCTTCTCCTGATGTTATTATGGGTACCTTTTCTCTTCATGATGTTAAAGTTATTGCTTTAATAGATCCCGGATCCACACACTCTTACATTTGTATAAAACTAGTATCCAGTATGAATATGGCTATAGATTCTATAGAATTTATGATTAAGGTGTCTAATCCTTTAGGCAAGAGTGTGTTAGTTGATGAAGTATGTAAAGATTGTCCATTAATAATTAGAGGTCATTACTTTAAAGCAAATCTTATGTTGCTACAGTTTGATGAGTTTGACATCATTCTTGGTATGGACTGGTTGACCACTCATGATGTAATAGTTAATTGTGAGAAGAAATATATTGAGACGAGATGTGAGAATGGGGATATTCTCCATATAGAATCAGATGAGCAAAGTAAATCACCGGCAATGATTTTTCACATGACGGCACAGAGATACATAAGAAAGGGGTACGAGGCATATTTGGCCTTTGTGATGAATGATAAAGAAACAGAGTTAAAGATTGAGTCGATCGATAGTATGTGAGTACGTGGATGTTTTTCCGAAGAATTACCAGGACTACCCCCATGAAGAGAGATTGAGTTCGGCATTGAACGGCTCCCTGTCTCGTACCAATATCTATTACTCCTTACAGAATGGCTCCAACGGAGTTAAATGAGCTAAAGTCACAGTTGCAAGAGTTGACAGATAAAGGCTTTGCTAGGTCAAGTTGTTCTCCCTAGGGTGCTCCAGTTTTATTTGTGAAAAAGAAAGATGGCACCATGAGATTGTGCATAGATTACCGTCAGCTTAATAAAGTGACGGTGAACAATAAGTACCCATTGCCTAAGATCGATGATTTGTTCGATCAATTGAAAGGAGCCACTGTGTTCTCCAAAATAGACTTGAGATCAGGGTACTATCAGTTAAGAGTAAAGGAATCAGATGTAACACCCCATTCCCAAGTCCAAGGTTAAGACCGAGCATGAAACATTACTATGCTTGAACGTTCTTAAACATGTACTTACGGGCTATAAAATTTTGTTCTGAATTAATAACTCCTCTTTCTTAGTCAAAACATACATTTCTCTTTTCATCCGTTCTAGGTTCGAAACTCATTTTCTTTGATCTAGAACAATGAAATATACTAATTTATTCATTTATAAATCATAAAATACCATTTTACACACTTTAGGCAAAAATGACCATTTTGCCCCTACACTTTGGCAAAATTATGATTTTGCCCCTAGGCTCGTAAATAAATTTTCATCACATTTTCTTGTTAAACAAGCCTAGTTGAACATTTAATCCTCTTACAACTATCTCCAATTTCCACTATTTCATGCTTTAATGAACAAATTACAACTTTTGCATTTTAGTCCCAATTAGGTGTTTTCATCACAACACCCTTCACAAAAGTTGTTTATGAACACTCTATCATTCATTTTCTTCCATAAAAATCAGAAACCAACATAAAATCTCTCATGGAAAGTCCCTAGACTTTCAACCATATTGCATAATAGTCCCCTCATTAGCTAGCTTAAGCTTTGGGGACTCTAAAAGTACAATTTTTATCACGAAAGGTCACCAAAATCACTTACTTGTGAGGAGAAATGTTTGCTAAAATTTTTGAGTTCTCCAACCCTTGTTTGCTGCCAATTTTCGGTGGTGATGAAAAGAAGAAAAGATGATAGCTTTCTTTCCTTTATTTTCTCTTATTTTATTTCTTTTTACTCACCTAACATGACAACATTTAATGCCCTTGTCCCCCCTTATCATCCTTTGACCGGCCAAGCTAATTTCCATGGCCTAATTGCACATTTGGGACCTCCAATTAATATTCCATAACTATTAGGCACCTTAGCAAATAAAATAGAACTTTCGCACTTTATGCGATTTAGTCCTTTTTCACAATTTAGCTAGAAATTGCTAAAATTAAGGCACCAAAATTTTCATGCATCCTTATAAACATGTTCTAACTCAATATATAACATGAAAATAAATTTATCTAACCTCGAATTAGTTATTCCGAGATTACTATTCTGACTAGCCCCTAAATCGGGCTGTTACAATTCTCCCCCATAGGGATTTTCGTCCTTGAAAATCTTATCAGGAGGATTTGCTACCAGCATTCTTAAAACATTTCCATCTACTCTTCCAAATCATGAATCCACTTATTCTCAAGTTTCTCTTGCCAAAAACTCTTAAGCTGTGATACACAAGGTCGAAACGTAACTTGAGACCTAGGTTATTTTTCCTCTGGGGCATATACTATATTCAGTAGTCCATCAATTTGGAAGTCTGTATATGTCCAAATGATCATTTGGATCTTTACTGATTGATCCACCACAACTCGAATGACATCCCCACTCTTTGGGGATCTTGTCCAACTAAATTAGAAACCGATAAGGTTTCATCTCACTTTCTCATTAAAGCATTTGCCGAATGTAATTGTCTTGATTTGTACGCTTTAAAAACTCAGCTTTCAGTAGTCAACCACCTTTGACCATAACTCAATCCTGTCATGAAATGTACTCTACTGTCAAAACATTTATGCACATAACTATTTTTCCTTTTTCTTGCTTTAGCAGATATGCTACTACTAAATTTCATACCAAAACCTCTGTATAAGTTTTGGATTCATCACCATTCAATTCCATCTCAAGAATCATCAACAACGAAAGAACTTATACAACCTGTATTCATTATCTCAAAAAACTCATTCGGAGCTTATTTAAAATACCATTTACTATATCTCTTCTGAACCCCTTTTATTCTGAAAAGAAAACTCGCTTTGCTTATCATTGATCTTTTACTTAGACATCTGTACTATGTCTTTTATCTGAGAAGTATTATAGTAACTATACCCACTATGGTAATAGCTCAAGCCGTTTCCACTATCTCATTATCTTCAGATCCTCTCACTCATAAAAATTTGAAAAATACTTATCGATTTCCCATAGATCATTTCAACACATCCAGTTCTCTCTGAGATACAAAAGTGATCTTCTCGGGATTACCAATCAAGCAATCTGTCTTTCTCAATTCGTTTGAACTCAAGTTACTAGAATCTTCAATCAATAATTTCACAATAGCTTTCAACTTGACCATCACGATTTGATCATTTCTATGAGCATATCTTTGAATCATGCTCCTTACCCACGAACACACGAAATTATTCTCTTCAACGATTCATGCGTGAATATACACAGACTTGAATCATATGTCAATACATTAACCTACTCCTTTCTCCCCATAGAGGGCATTTTCTAGCACACTCTCATCTGAGTTTCTTTTCTTTTGCTGTGCTAATCTAAAACTTTTACTAGCATCGTATCTCACAATATTAAGAACATCTCGATCAAATTCATTAACTCTATTCAGCTTACTCGAAAGCTCATCGAACAACATGAAACTTATGATTTCACTACTTATACTAGAATCATCACGGACTTCCTCCTCCAAGTACCCGTACAGGGTTACATGGATATAAAGGAATGTCGATTTTAATTAACTAAATCGATAATTGCTCTGTCTGATTTTCACTATCAGCTACCATTCTCACACAATTGCAGGTTATGAAAATAACAACTACATTAGCCTTGAAAGGCAACAGATATTTGCATAAAATACTCAAGGAGATTATTATAATCCCTTCATGGCATCAACTAACCATGCACCACTATAGGCTTCGAGCCAACTTACTCATACTTGCCATTTATTTAGCACATATCATGCCACACATCGTACTAGTTTCTTTGTGATTTATTCACGAATATCTGCATTCACTTCATCACATGACTTTAGTACTAATCTCATTTATACTTCTAGACTCATCTATTTGTACCATTGATCACTAGGGATAATCAAAAACGCAAATTCGTCATCATTCATGTAGGCACGAAACCAATGCCACACCCCCAGGGTGGTCTATATGGAATCTCCTCTGGGTGTCAATGCCATATCCCGGATAAGGTCTTACATGGACTTCCATATCAAATATTGTTACCATATTCTGAATATGGTCTTATACGGGATCTCAACTCGGTGCCGAGGCCATGTCCCGATCATGGTCATATACGAGACCTTATCTCTTTCATATATCAATGATAAATCTTTTTACTATAGTCCCTAAGGACTTCAACCTCATATTCAAAAACAATTAATCTATATAGTAGAGTATTATGTATCAATGTGATACAAAGCATTCTCAATTATACTAACATAATTATTGCATTAATCGAATGCGAACTTACTCAACTTAACTCTCAAAACATTTCATCATAATCCAACAGTGGTAAGGGGGTGAGGTCGCAGCGCCCCATAACTTGACTCTCGTGACCACACACATACGATTTATCATTCATCATCAATGAAATATCATCATAGTCACACAACTCACTTCGAGTGAGTTTTCACATTTTTTATGCCACAATTGTTTCTATTACTCGTACTTTCGAACAATGACTTTACTTACTCAAGTTCCACATTAATATCTACTTGAGCATTCAACATTTGATTCTACTTCCCTATAACATCCCAAAATTGGGCCTAGGAGAATTGGGCCCAATAGGCCTTGGGCATAGTAGCGTTTAAAATTTTTGAGAACAAGAGAACGGCTTGTTTGACCTATTAGGTGAGTGATTTTGAAAGGTTAGGGGGCTTCTATGAAGTCCCGGGATTAAACTTGAGCTTTAGGAAAATTTTGGTTTTAGGTGAAAAAAACCCTGGGAGTTGGTAGGTAGGCTTTAAGAATAAAATGTGGAGAAAAATGACACAAGTGGAGGTGTGGTGTAGTGGCAAAGTGACGCCACTTAGAGGCAAGGGAGTGACGCCACAGGGAAGGAAGGAGGTCCAAGGTTCAAGTCTTGGCTCTTGCATTTTGGTTTTCTTTTTAAATGGACTTTAGAATTTGGCTATAGATTTATATTTAGTTGCGCATGGTTTAAGACACAAGAGGAGATTGTGGCTTGGTGGCAAGTGGCGTGTTGAACTATGGAAGGGAGCCTGGGTTCGAATCTCATGAAAAGCAAGGGAGTATTTATTTTGCGAATTGGACGGCAAGAGTTTGAGTTGGATTTAAACTCTCTTGTGAAGGGATCCCACATCGGAAAGATACAAAGAAGGAAGGTGAGAAGCTAGCTATATATAAAGCATTCTATGATAGGAGGAAGGATACCTTGGAGGGCGTTTGGGCACAGGAGTGGTCGGAGCGCGGATTAGCACCAGATTCCTGTCAGGTGTATAACTCTCTCTACTCTAGTTGTAGAGCAGCATATGCCGAAGTGCCGGTCACGACAATAGTAGCCACACGAGCGTGCGAACGCACGTGTGGGGCTTCGACGCGATAGTTGAGGCCATCAGTAGTATTCTTGTGGGTTGAGGCTGCTTGGGCCACGATGGGTCGAAGTGGGCCCAATTGAATAAAATGTATGATGGTGTAGTATATAGTGAACTAGACTAGGTGAATCTCATATACGTGGCTAGATTTGTGTTAGGTGGGCCACACGAGCGTGTGGGCCCGAATGGGCCAAAATCGGGTTTTAGTCCCAATAGTCCGGTACGACCGAAAATGGTAGTTGAGTCGCTCGAGGCGACATTAGGCCTTTGGAAAGGCTATTGTAGGTGCGAAATTACTGAAATACCTTTCGTTTACAAAATTACTAAAATACCATTGGTTTACAAAATTACTAAAATACCCTTAGTTTACAAAATTACTGAAATACCCTTGGTTTAAAAAATTACCGAAATACCCTCGTTTTGTAAAATTACTGAAATACCCCACTTTGTGAAATTATCGAAATACCCTCAGTTTGCAAAATTATCGAAATACCCCTGATTTGCAAAATTATCGAAATACCCCCGGTTTACAAAATTGCCAAAATACCCCTGGTTTGTAAAATTACTAAAATACCC
The DNA here is from genome assembly GCA_025698515.1 of Gossypium sturtianum. Lineage (NCBI taxonomy): Eukaryota > Viridiplantae > Streptophyta > Magnoliopsida > Malvales > Malvaceae > Gossypium > Gossypium sturtianum. The sequence continues at coordinate 71,745,849 of CM046948.1, forward strand.
CCGATTTGCAAAATTACTGAAATACCCTCAGTTTGTGAAATTACTGTTTTACCCCTAAACGACAAAATGACTATTGTACCCTCGTGGTAGTACTAGCGTTGTATGTGTTAATTGTATGATTGATTATGTTTGAGATGCGTTGTATACATGGATTGGTTATGAGTAGAATTACCGAACTACCCCTATAGGGTAGAATTACCGAAATACCCTTATAGGGTAAAATGACTGATTTGCCCTTGTAGATAAATGATCGACTTGTGCAATGAGTTGACTAATTTAGCTATGGTTGTATGACTGATATGCTTTTATTACATGTTTAAATGACTGTTACTGAGCATGACCATTTTGCATACACGTGTAATGATTGAGCATGACATACACGACATATTGCATGGGGCTGGGACATTGATATGGAGGAAGATATGTGAGGATCGCATAGTCGCTTGACGACCGTGGATCCACCGGAGGCTTTACAGCCACCGCGGGCTTTTTAGCCACTGAGCAGCCATGCTGCACCGATAATGTTACCGAGGGCTGTGTGCCATTAATATGGGCTTCGTGCCGTAATTATGGGCTTTGTGCCAATACCGATGGCTTTGTGCCGATATTATGGCTTTGTGCCAATCGTATTTACCGTGGCTATGTGCCTAGCTTATATATCGATGACTCTGTGTCGATCATATTTACCCAAGGCTGTGTGCCGATTATATTACCGTCGTTGATGGCTATGTGCCAAATATAATACAGTCACTGATGGCTTTGTGCCAATTGTAATACCGCTATCAAGAAGGCTTTTAGCCACCGAGCGCACTATCTGCCGCACCGATAAGTTAGTGCCGCAACTGGTGCTACATAAGGAGTGTAGGGATGGATGGGTCGATTAAATCCCCACAAGAGTGTAGGGTTGGACAGGAGACGGAGTGCAGGGTTGGTATGGGCATTAACGCATTGCATATTTGGATTATATTACTGAGATGGGCTTAGGCCCCGATTTATATGTATGACATGTGACATTTGACTTGGGTTAAGGCCCAACCGAGGCTATTTTGGGCTAATGCCCAATTGACACCGTTACTTTAATGGGCTTGGGCCCGAATTATTTTGATGCATGTTCTTACTGATGAGGGTGTACACACTGAGTTTTCGTAAACTCACCCCCTCTCTTTAATTTTTTTCAGGTAATCCTCAGTAGGCGGTTCGACGTACAGGAGGACTCGGAGGTGGCCACACTACGAGCAGCTTAAATTTTAGTATTTTATTCTACTTTATTTAAATCTTTTTCTATTTGGGTTGTAATAAGGCCTCTCTTAAATTCTGGTTTTTTACTTGGGATTTTTAGCTTATTATATTTTAAAACTGCTAAACATTGAATCGCGATTTTCCAAAACAATATCTGTTTTCAAAACACTACGCTTTCGTAACTAAGTTCTAAATATCACGTTTTCATAAGTCAATTGTTTTAAATTAAGCTTCCGCATCAAACAAGGTTTTGAAGGTAATGACTTCTTAATAAATGACGATTATTAATAACAATCGCAAACTGAGACTTTAGTTTTTAAATATCAAGAAGGGTTTTCAATGAAAATGCGGTTTTTGAAAAATACCTCAATGTGACACGCCAGATTCGGGCCTAACTTATAAGCCGGGTTTGGGGTGTTAAATTCCCCTTACTATTGCTTATCAATTTAGAGAATGTCTTACGGGTTTTGAGTACGTCGTCTACCTGATTGCCATAGTCCAACTACGGTCTTACATGTCGTCACGATGCCATATCCTCGCTATGGTCTTACACAAAATCTTATGTCAGTATCGATGCCATATCCCAGATATGGTCTTACACAATCTCATACTGAAGCCAGGTCCCAGACGTGGTCTCACGTGGAATTACTATTTGATGCCGAGGCCATATCCCAGATATGGTCTTATACGGGATCATACTTAGATGTCGATGCCATGTCCCGGACATGGTCTTATACGAGATCTTTCTTTGGCGCTGAAGCCATGTCCCAGACATGGTCTTACACTGACCCTCATAATACGGTCGATGCCATGTTCCAAACATGGTCTTACACTGACCCTCATAATACGGTTGATGCCATGTTCCAACATTAACCCTCATAATACGGTCGATGCCATGTTCCAAACATGGTCTTACACTAACCCTCATAATACGGTCGATGCCATGTTCCAAACATGGTCTTACACTGACCTTCTCATTGCCATGGTCCAACCATGGTCTTATTCATCTTTTCATCGTTGAACGACCGTACTCATATCCTGCACTCTACTAAATCGAACTTTTCAGTTTTTAATCATGTGAACATATTTATCATAAACAATGGCATCACAAATCGCAAGTACTTACTTACTCTTACTGCTTTTCACATACATCATGGCACTTACTAGTCTCGTGCTTGTAAGGTAAACAAAGTACCTGTAACACTTGATCTGTAACAGCCCGATTTTGACCCTAATCAGAATAGTGGTTTCAGGACCACAAATCCGAGTCTGAAAAATATTTTAATATTATTTTATGTGTTAATTATGTGTGAATTTACATGTGTGAAAGTTTCGTGAATTAATTTTATTGTTTGTGTGCTTAATTTAATAAAAGGGCTTAATCGCATAAAATGAAAATTTAGTGGTTATTTTTAGAAGGGCCGAATAGTGGATGTTCTTTTAATATGGTGGTTTTATGTTGCAATTTTGCCGATAATAAAAGGTAGTGGACGGCATATTGATTAATATATGGTTTATATATATATATATATATTATAAAAGTTAAAATAATAATAACATAATATAATGATATAATAAAACAAACATAACTTAAAAAGTCATGTTCAACTTTTTATTTGCTTATGACCGAATGTAAAAGAAAAGAAAAAAGAAAAGAACAAGCTTAGGGTTCGGCCATTGTTGAAGCTTGATTAAGATCAATAATCGAAGAAAACGAGTTTGGATTGGGGAAAAACAAAAAAAATAATCGAATATCCGTTTGTTTCATCTGTCGATATCCGAGGTAAGTCTATAAGCATATAAATGTTGTTAAATTGAAAATATATATTTTTTATGTGTTGAATTGAATTTTAAGAATATATATGTGCATTGGCCGATTGTGATTAAGCTTGGAAGATAAGTTACGAGTTTGATTCGATCGAGATACGTTGTCTGAAAGTCCTGTATGAACCCTCGGAATAGTTAGGATACATATGTCATGACATAGGATTTTCGATATGTGTTATCATGTAAGACCACGTCTGGGACGTTGGCATCGACTTGTGTTCACGTGTAAGACCATGTCTGGGACATTGGCATTGTATTTGATTCGTGTAAGACCCTGTCTGGGACAGTGGCATCGATATGTGATTACATGTAAGACCACATCTGGGACGTTGGCATTGTACGAGCTTTCGACTATCCACGTATCCTTTTTAATTCCGAACGGTTCAACGGGCAATGTGAAGTAAAGACCGAATGTGAAATTGAATTAAAAGGTTCAGGTATGTATTCATACTATGTTATGAAATTAAGGTAAATTGTATACTTGAATTGATGATTTAAAGTTATGTGAAATATGAATTATGTGTTAGCATATTTGAACATATAAGTGATTAGGCCTATTGATGTATTTGTGATAATATAAGTGATTCGGCCTATTGATATAGTTGTGATATTTAAAAGTGATAATTATATATGTTTATGAGTATTTGTGCATTTAGCTATATGATGTTAAATGCTAATGTATATTTGATAACATATAAACTTGTGAGTGTAATATATGTATATTTATTTAAGGTTTGGATTAACTTGGCTAATTGATTTAGTGTTAATGTTCATATGATTATTGTTTGCTTATCACTTACTAAGCTGCGAAAGCTTAGTGTGTGTATGTTTACTCTTCGTTTTATAGATTTTGGAAGATGGGTTATGAGCTCGGGGATCGTCGGAGGTGCCTATCACATTATCGACTGTTTCGGTATTTACTAAGTTTGAATTTTAAATCTATGGCATGTATAGTCTAGTATTAGTTTGGTTGGTTTTGAATTTGTAATTATTAAAGCCATGCGAAAATGGCTAGAAATAATATTCAAGCTTAGTTAATCTTGGTTATGTGTTATATATATATGTATATGGTATGTGTGACATGTTTGGTCTTGGTCTTGGTGATTCGGCTATGGGTTAATTATAAGTAAATATATGGAAATCTTGCTTGATATGCTTTGTTAAAGAGTTGTTAAGTGATATGGTAATAAGTGAATTCGGTTATGGTATATAGGTGAAATGCTAAGTATATCTTAGATGAAATGATAGTTAAATTTTGGTTTGTAAGAGTGCGTTTACATTGACAAATTGTTATGAAAGGAACTAGTAATTTGCATATATATGTTCGATTATAAGGAAGTGAAAATCATGTATAAATTCGGTCTTAATCTAGTTATGTTTTGGAAGCGTGTTTTATGCTATAATTTGGTGTATGGATTTAGGTTTAGACAAATGTGAAGTGATATGTATGATGTTGTAATGTGAATCATACGGTTTGATTTAGATATGGCATACTTTGGCTTATGATTTAATGGTTAAGTCTTGTACAAATTATGAAGTTATTTTTGGGTTGCCGATTTGTTATGAAATAAACTAGGAATATGGAGTATTTAATAAACGTACGATTTGCTCATGCAAGTGGTATTAATATTCAATTTTATATTTGTAAAATGATATGAATTGTATGAATTTTTGGATATGGCTAAAATGGTATATTCATATGTGCAAACTTGTAATAGATTAATATACATGTTTTGATCTTTAAAATGATATATATATATATAAATGTCTTTTAAAATATATTAAGTACATACAAATTCGGGTAATGATAGTTAAGTGAGTAATGAAAGTTTTAGGTTTAGCTTTTATAGTTTTTAAATGGTTGACCGAATATGTGTATGTAAATAAATGAGTGGTTATGTAATAGTATATTTTGGGTTTAATGAATAGCATGTGAATTGGTTGAATTCTTGGTTAGAATTTGTAATCAAAATGATCCAATTGGTATGGTGACATGCGCATGTACTTGTGATTTGATAAAAGGTATATTGGTTTTGTTACAGTTTGGTAATTTTGTTTAGAAATGGCTTTTACTTTATAGTGATATGTGCAAGTTATAATAGCACAAAAAGCATATTTGGTTGTGTTGTTTAGTTAATTAATATTTTATATGTGAAGGAATATTAGGCTGAATTTTTATGATTTGATTATTCGAATACCATGATTATAAGTATTATGGTTCGGCTATTCAAACTTATAAATCATTTGTAATATGATTTGATATATGTTGTTGGTGCGAATATGTGAAAAATAAATGATACTGATATGATTGAATTTTGAAGCATAGTTTGTTTATGAGATATCGTTAATATATGAGATATCGTTAATAGAGCCTATTTGATTTTTAATTAGTTTTATTCTGTATTTATATACGAATTTGACTTGTATGATTATGTGAAAGTTTAAAACTGTGTTATGTCTGGTAATGCCTCTTAACTCATTTCGACGACGGATACGGGTTAAGGGTGTTACATGATCACATAGATCAGTATGCTTTACTATAATAAACATAATCTCAACATCATCATTCATAACATGAATTATACTTGTTAGTCAGCCTTAACTAGTATGACAAAATATGAACTTTACTACTAACTTTATTGCTATCTCATTTAAGCTTTACTTGTTCGCCCGATGAATTTTTATGAATAACCGAGGATACTGAATCTCATCTCACATAACTCGATGCCAAAGCCATATCCTAAATACAGTCTTACATGGAATCTCTCTTCTTGGTTTCGAGGCCATGTCTTGACATGGACTTATACGAAGTCTTTCTCGTGAGTTCCCTTGGGAACTTACCATTTCCATGTATTGACATGGTCTTACTTGGTATCTTTACTCATGAACTGGTCAATGCCGAGACTTGGCTTGGACTTACATAAAATCTCTTTCTCTTGATAGCTTTTCAATGCCAAGCTTGCCTTGGACTTACATGATAACTTGTCAATGCCAAGCTTGCCTTGGACTTACATGATAACTTGCTTGTTTGCCGATGCCATGTCTTGACATGGTCTTATACGGACTTTCTTGTCTCATGTTTCAGATTGAGTATCCTAAGTAATTCATTTTCAATCGGGACTTTCATATACATGCTCTTAATAACTTCTTTGTTTAATAAATCATTAAACACTTTCATGGAAATAGTGTGCATTTAGCAACATAGCAAGAAATTCAATGAAAATATCCATGAAGCTTGGAAATCATACAACTTACTGAAATTAGCTCGGTTGGGAATCATCACTGTCTTAACAAAACTATTTTGTTAGAGTCGGGAGACATCACACTATCACTGTCCACATATGGCATGTATAGCTAGACTCTTACTCACGCTAGGTTAGTCCTAGAACCGACTAAACAATAGCTCTGATACCACTAAATGTAACACCCCATACCCGAGTCCCAGGTTAAGACCGAGCATGAAACATTACTATGCTTGAATGTTCTTAAACATGTACTTACGGGATATAAAATTTCGTTCCGAATTAATAACTCCTCTTTCTTAGTCAAAACATACATATCATGGGCCTACGAGGCCTTAAACACATATTCGAAACTTTCAGATTTCAATTGGAAACCTTTATTCAAAACAGGGGCCACACGCCTGTGTAGGTTTTTGGGACACGCCCGTGTACCCCTTGACACGCCCATGTCTTCCAACCGTGCTAAGAACTCGACCATTCTGTCAATTGCCCCACGGTCATGGCACGCCCGTGCTCCCCAACCATGGGAAGTTACTGACTATACTCACACGGCCTTGACACCCCCGTGGGCCTAGACCGTGTGCTAATCCTTAATATACTGACTTGATCAACACGGTCTGGGCACACACCCATGTTCAAACCGTGCGTCCTACGCGGCTCATAAAAACGGCCGTGGGATTCTCTAGTGGTCTATTCTGACTTAATAAACAAAGGTGCAGGGTACACACGGCCTAGACACACGCCCGTGTGTTTATCCGTGTGGGCACTTAAAGGCTATTTACCAAGCCAAAATTCTACTCTCATTTACACCCATTCCTATACTAATACAATAAAGTATCAAATCATCAACTAAACACATGAATTTATACATTTGATTCATGAAAATAAAGTTTTCCTCCCATACAATTACAACAACTTAAGCCATCATCAATGGCTATACACATTTAAACTATGAACCCTCTTAGGCCAACACAATTAGGCACATTAACAATAACTTAATCAACCTTAACTTCTAGCGCTATACATGCCATGACTCATAAGGACTTGATACCTCATACCAAGTGTCTGCTTTCGATAGTGTGAAAACATCTCCCATGACCTCCAACTCGAGCTAGTAAATTCACCCTATAAGAGATGGGAAAGGAAAAGAGGTAAGCAATAAAGCTTAGTAAGTTCATTTGCATAACTGATAATCTCTGATATTCATTGAATATACATAACCATGAAATATTATACTGGGTCTTTCCCATTATCTTATGGTCGCTTACTCAACCACTCTTAAAGCTTACTTATTCTATCTCGTACCACATTCCTACCGTGCCACAAGCCAATTGCTCGTTTAAATAGAATCAATTCCTGAACTAATTGTCATGAAACCACATAAGACAACACATCAAGCCTTATTAATAAGCTACTCATCTCTCGGTGGTTTGCACTTTGCCCATCATTAACTCTCTACTAGGGTGGTATCGCACACAGCCCACCAATCATTTATACTTATTGTGTTTTCACACTTAGCACACCAATCGTTTATAAGCGATGGTATCACACACAGCCATCGGTTATTATTTATTCAGGTGGTAACGCACACAGCCCACCGATAATAATATGGTTGATGGTATCGCACACAGCCCATCACTACCATCAATAAGGTGATATCATACATAGCTCACCATTATATACATTCATGGATAGTAATCCACAAGTATATCTCTATTTCAAATGTTCAATCGAGAACATCTTCACATAGTTCTACTCTCACTTAAATTTCTACGATACTCATTCGCATTCATATAGTGCATCGCTAAATCTATCTCATGCAACTAAGGTGCATTAACTACACATATCCCACTAGGGGTTCCTCATACATTGAATTCATCTCAATTCAATTCTCACACATACGTGTGCTTCTCGTGGTACAACCTCATACATTCAACATATTCATTGATTCATTCGAATTATTAAACAACATTTTTGAGTCTCATACAAATTGTGTCACATTGACATCATACCACAATAGGGTCTTACTTGTATTAACATATCGATGCCATGTCCCTGACACGGTCTTATTTAATGTCTCTCACCGAATCCATGTTCCAATATGGTCTTATACGGAACCTTAATTAATCATCATTTCATACTATCTACATTTCTCATCACTCTTTGATTCAATTCTCTTGGCATTTCATTAAAGATAATTCATGAATTCGTAAAGTATTTATACATTCCACACAGCATTGGAATATTAAATAAACTCTTACATAAGTGTAACATTCGCACATGAACTTACCTCGATGTTGAAATAGCCGAAAAGGACTATTTGCTCACATTTCTCTTTTCATCCATTCTAGGTTCGAAACTCATTTTCTTTGATCTAGAACAATTAAATATACTGATTTATTCATTTATAAATCATAAAATACCATTTTACACACTTTAGGTAAAAATGACCATTTTGCCCCTACACTTTGGCAAAATTACGATTTTGCCCCTAGGCTCGTAAATAAATTTTCATCACATTTTCTTGTTAAACAAGCCTAGTTGAACATTTAATCCTCTTACAACTATCTCCAATTTCCACTATTTCATGCTTTAATGAACAAATTACAACTTTTGCATTTTTGTCCCAATTAGGTGTTTTCATCACAACACCCTTCACAAAAGTTGTTTATGAACACTCTATCATTCATTTTCTTCCATAAAACTCAGCAACCAACATAAAATATCTCATGGAAAGTCCCTAGACTTTCAACCATATTGCATAATAGTCCCCTCATTAGCTAGCTTAAGCTTTGGGGACTCCAAAAGTACAATTTTTATCAAGAAAGGTCACCAAAATCACTTACTTGTGAGGAGAAATGTTTGCTGAAATTTTTGAGTTATCCAACCCTTGTTTGCTACCAATTTTTGATGGTGATGAAGAGAAGAAAAGATGATAGCTTTCTTTCCTTTATTTTCTCTTATTTTATTTCTTTTTACTCACCTAACATGACAACATTTAATGCCCTTGTCCCCCCCTTATCATCCTTTGACCGGCCAAGCTAATTTCCATGGCCTAATTGCACATTTGGGACCTCCAATTAATATTCCATAACTATTAAGCACCTTAGCAAATAAAATAGAACTTTCGCACTTTATGCGATTTAGTCCTTTTTCACAATTTAGCTAGAAATTGCTAAAATTAAGGCACCAAAATTTTCATGCATCCTTATAAACATGTTATAACTCAATATATAACATGAAAATAATTTTATCTAACCTCGAATTAGTGATTTTGAGATCACTATTCCGACTAGCCCCTAAATCGGGCTATTACAATTCTCCCCCCTTAGGGATTTTCGTCCCCGAAAATCTTATCAGGAGGATTTGCTACCAGCATTCTTAAAACATTTCCATCTACTCTTCCAAATCATGAATCCACTTATTCTAAAGTTTCTCTTGCCAAAAACTCTTAAGCTGTGATACACAAGGTCGAAACGTAACTTGAGACCTAGGTTATTTTTCCTCTGGGGCATATACTATATTCAGTAGTCCATCAATTTGGAACTCTGTATATGTCCAAATGATCATTTGGATCTTTACTGATTGATCCACCACAACTCGAATGACATCCCCACTCTTTGGGGATCTTGTCCAACTAAATTAGAAACCGATAAGGTTTCATCTCACTTTCTCATTAAAGCATTTGCCGAATGTAATTGTCTTGATTTGTACGCTTTAGAAACTCAGCTTTCAGTAGTCAACCACCTTTGACCATAACTCAATCCTGTCATGAAATGTACTCTACTATCAAAACATTTATGCACATAACTGTGTTTCCTTTTTCTAGCTTTAGCAGATATGCTACTACTAAATTTCATACCAAAACCTCTGTATAAGTTTTGGATTCATCACCATTCAATTCCATCTCAAGAATCATCAACAATGAAAGAACTTATACAACTCAGATTCATTATCTCAAATAAACTCATTCTGAGCTTATTTAAAATACCATTTACTATATCTCTTCGAACCCCTTTTATTCTCGAAAAGAAAACTCGCTTGCTTATCATGGATCTTTTACTCGGATATCCGCATACTATGTCTTCTATCCGAGAAGTATTATAGTAACTATACCCACTATGGTAATAGCTCAAGCCGTTTCCACTATCTCATTATCATAAGATGCTCTCACTCATAAAAATTTCAGAAAATACTTATCGATTTCCCATAGATCATTTCAACACATCCAGTTCTCTACAGATACAAAAGTGATCATCTCAGGATTACCAATCTGGCAACTGTCTTTCTCAATTCAGACTGAACTCAGTACTAGAATCTTCAATCAATAATTTCGTCAATAGCTTTCAACTTGACCATCACAGTTTGATCATTTCTATGAGCATATCTTTGAATCATGCTCCTTACCCACGAACACACAGAAATTATTCTCTTTACTGATTCATGCGTGAATATACACAGGACTTGAATCATATGTCAATACATTAATCTACTCCTTTCTCCCCACAGAGGTCATTTTCTAGCACACTCTCATCTGAGTTTCTTTTGCTGTGCTAAGCTAAAACTTTTACTAGCATCGTATCTCACAATATTAAAAACATCTCGATCAAATTCATTAACTCTATTCAGCTTACTCGAAAGCTCATCGAACAACATGAAACTTGTGATTTCACTACTTATACTAGAATCATCATGGACTTCCTCCTCCAAGTACCCATACACGGTTACATGGATATAAAGGAATGTCGATTTCAATTAACTAAATCGATAATTGCTCTGTCTGATTTTCACTATCAGCTACCATTCTCACACAATTGCAGGTTATAAAAATAACAACTACATCAGCCTTGAAAGGCAACAGATATTTGCACAAAATACTCAAGGAGATTATTATAATCCCTTCATGGCATCAACTAACCATGCACCACTACAGGCTTTCAGCCAACTTACTCATACCTGCCATTTATTTAGCACATATCATGCCACACATCGTACTAGTTTCTTTGTGATTTATTCACGAATATCTGCATTCACTTCATCACATGACTTTAGTACTAATCTCATTTATACTTCTAGACTCATTTATTTGTCCCATTGATCACTAGGGATAATCAAAGACGTAAATTCGTCGTCATTCATGTAGGCACAAAACCAATCCCACACCCCGTGGTGGTCTATATGGAATCACCTCACAGGTGTCAATGCCATATCCCTGATAAGGTCTTACATGGACTTCCATATCAAATATTGTTACCATATTCGAATATGGTCTTATACGGGATCTCAACTCGGGTCTGAGGCCATGTCCCTCATGGTCTTATCTGGGACCTTATCTCTTTCATATATCAATGATAAATCTTTTTACTATAGTCCCCAAGGACTTCAACCTCATATTCAAAAACAATTACTCTATATAGTAGAGTATTATGTATCAATGTGATACAAAGCATTCTCAATTATACTAACATAATTATTGCATTAATTGAATGCGAACTTACTCAACTTAACTCTCATAACATTTCATCATAATCCAACAATGGTAAGGGGTGAGGTCGCAGTCGTCCCATAACTTGACTCTCGTGACCACACACATACGATTTATCATTCATCATCAATGAAATATCATCATAGTCACACAACTCACTCCGAGTGAGTTTTCACATTTTATGCCACAATTGTTTCTATTACTCGTACTTTCGAACAATGACTTTACTTACTCAAGTTCCACATTAATATCTACTTGAGCATTCAACATTTGATTCTACTTCCCCTTACTATTGCTTATCAATTTAGAGAATGTCTTATGGGTTTTGAGTACATCGTCTACTTGATTGCCATAGTCCAACTATGGTCTTACATGTCGTCACGATGCCATAGCCTCGCTATGGTCTTACACAAAACCTTATATCAGTATCGACGCCATATCCCAGATATGGTCTTACACAATCTCATACTGAAGCCAGGTCCCAGATGTGGTCTCACGCGGAATTACTATTTGATGCTGAGGCCATATCCCAGATATGGTCTTATACAGGATCATACTTAGATGTCGATGCCATGTCCCGGACGTGGTCTTATACGAGATCTTTTGTAACATCTCGAAATTGGGCCTTGTAGGATTGGGCCCAATGGGCCTTGATTTAAAATTTTTGAGAACGGCATTAATGCAAGTTAGACTTATTAGGTAAGTGATTTTGGAAGGTTAGAGGGCTTCTATGAAGTCCCGGGATCAAATATTAGCTTTGGGGAAATTTTGGTTTTAGGTGAAAAAAAAAAACCACGAAGTTGGCGGTAGGCCTTAAGAATAAAATGTGGGAAAAATGACACAAGTGGAGTGTGTGGTGTAGTGGCAAAGTGACGCCACTTAAGAGACAATGGGGTGACGCCACAAGGAAGGAAGGAGGTCCAAGGTTCAAGTCTTGGCTTTTGCATTTTGGTTTTCTTTTTACTTGGACCTCAGAATTTGGCTATAGATTTATATTTAGTTGCGCATGGTTTAAGACACAAGAGGAGCTTGTGGCCAAGTGGCTAGCAAAGATGGATTATGTTGCAAGGGAGCCTGGGTTCGAATCTCATGAGAAGCAAGGGAGTATTTATTTTATTGATGCGGACGGGGAAGAGTTTCAGCTTGAATTTAAACTCTCTCGACGAAGGATCCCACATCGGAAAGATACAAAGAAGGAAGGTGAAGAGCTAGCTATATAAAGAGCATTCCAGGAGGAGAGTTAACACACCTTGGAAGTCGTTTGGGCACAGGAGTGGTTAGAGCGCGGATTAACACTAGAGTCCTATCGGTGTGTAACTCTCTCTACTCTAGTCAGTAGAGCGGCAATGCGCCGGGTGCCGATCACGGCAATAGTAGCCACACGAGCGTCGGCGCCGCGTGTGTGGGGCTTCACTTCGATAGTTGAGGCCATCGGTAGTATTCTTGTGGGTTGGGGTCGTTGAGCCGCGATGGGTCGAAGGGGCCCAATGGGCCCGTGGGCCCAATATAGTAAAATGTATGATGGTGTAGTATATAGTGAACTAGACTAGGTGAATCTCATAAACGTGGCTAGATTTGTGTTAGGTGGGCCACACGAGCGTGTGGGCCCGAATGGGCCGAAATTGGGCTTTAGGCCCAATAGTCCATTTCGACCGAGAATGGTAGTTGGGTCGCTTCGGGGCAACATCACCTCTGGAAAGGCCATTCTAGGTACGAAATTACGAAAATACCCTTTAGTGGGTACATTCTTGAAATACCACTTCAAGGGTAAATTATGAAAATACCCTTGGTGGGTAAATTACTGAAAATGCCCTTGGTGGGTAAGTTACCGATATACCCTTGGTGGGTAAATTACGAAAATGCCCTTGGTAGGTAAAATTACAGTTTATACCCTTAGAGGTTGATTAGGGTGATTATGTTGTTTTATGTCTATCTGATTATGATGGTAATTCATGTTATACTTATATTTGATATATGTCTAGCATACATGACATATTGCATACACGAATTATTATGTCATATTGCATGGGTATGATGAGAGGAGGGGAATATGATATCCGTGTCTTTGGGACACCAAAGGTTTGGCACCACACTTATGGATATCGTGACTTTGGGTCACCAGTGGTTTGGCACCACCAAAGGTTTGGTACCACACGGGGTAGAAAGGAGCATTGGATGGCTAGGTTTGGGTGCATGATATGCATATTTTCATATGAAATTGTGTAAGGGTCTGCATTGGATGGGGATTTACACACCGAGTCTCGATGACTCACCCCTTAGTTAAATTTTGCGGTAATCATTAGATCGCGGATTTGGGAGTGAGGTGGACTCGTGGAGGCCATACATATGTTCACTCGTAAATTCATTTCTTTTATTTGGACTTATTTTTATTTGAGTTTTTGTTATGTAATAAGGCCTTGGGTATTTTATTTGGTTTCAGCTTTTCAATTTGTTTATTACTTGTTATTAAATGATCAATATGGGATTTTCCTAAAATGATAATAAACCATTTCTTATTCAAAATTACTTAAACTCGATTTCTCACCACAACTATAAAGAATATGAGCTTTTTAACGAATCGCAGCTTTTAGACATTCCTTTCATGTGACATGCCGATTCGATTAAATAACGTTTAGGCCGGGTTTGGGGTGTTACAATTATGGTATCGAGCCTAGGTTCAAAAACTCGGTACTGTGGGTTTGGGTTCAAAAAATGTTTGCAAAAGATGGTTTGGAAAATGGTTTAGAAAAATATATATCTGTTCTTTTTGTTGAAATATGGCACCCGAGTCTCCTGCACCAATCCATGTTTATAAGTTTCTGATACTTTTCTTTGTTATATCTTTGTATTTTGAATATCTATTCTGTGTGTTTGGGTTGGATGTGATGTTCGGATATAGAGTTGATTGCGTCTGAAATATTTATGCGCTTTAATGGTTAGGTTTTTTTTAGAATGTGTAGGATTTCTAAATTCTAGTTAAAAGTATATTAGGGTTATTGGAATCGAGTGCGCAGCGTGAGCACAGCGTTGTAGGTTAGGTGGTACGAATGTTCTGTAGTTGGAAATTTCGAGGACTAAAATTTCTTTAAGGAGGGTAGATTTGTAACATCCCTAATTGGGCCTAGTAGGATTGGGCCCAATGGGCCTTGATTTAAAATTTTGAGAACGGCATTAATGCAAGTTAGACTTATTAGGTAAGTGATTTTGGAAGGTTAGAGGGCTTCTATGAAGTCCCGAGATCAAATATTAGCTTTGGGGAAATTTTGGTTTTAGGTGAAAAAAAAAACCTGAAGTTGGCGGTAGGCCTTAAGAATAAAATGTGGGGAAAAATGACACAAGTGGAGTGTGTGGTGTAGTGGCAAAGTGACGCCACTTAAGAGACAATGGGGTGACGCCACAAGGAAGGAAGGAGGTCCAAGGTTCAAGTCTTGGCTTTTGCATTTTGGTTTTCTTTTACTTGGACCTCGGAATTTGGCTATAGATTTATATTTAGTTGCGCATGGTTTAAGACACAAGAGGAGCTTGTGGCCAAGTGGCTAGCAGGCGTGGATTATGTTGCAAGGGAGCCAGGTTCGAATCTCATGAGAAGCAAGGGAGTATTTATTTTGCATGATGCAGACGGGAAGAGTTTCAGTTGAATTTAAACTCTCTTGTGAAGGATCCCACATCGGAAAGATACAAAGAAGGAAGGTGAAGAGCTAGCTATATAAAGAGCATTCCAGAGGAGAGTTAACACACCTTGGAAGGCGTTTGGGCACGTGGAGTGGTTAGAGCGCGGATTAACACTAGAGTCCTATCGGTGTGTAACTCTCTCTACTCTAGTCGTAGGCGGCAATGCCGAGAAATGCCGATCACGGTAATAGTAGCCACACGAGCGTGCGGCGCACGTGTGGGGCTTCGACTCGATAGTTGAGGCCATCGGTAGTATTCTTGTGGGTTGGGTCGCTTTGCCGGGCGCGATGGGCGAAGGGGGCCCAATGGGCCCGTGGGCCCAATATAGTAAAATGTATGATGGTGTAGTATATAGTGAACTAGACTAGGTGAATCTCATAAACGTGGCTAGATTTGTGTTAGGTGGGCCACACGAGCGTGTGGGCCCGAATGGGCCGAAATTGGGCTTTAGGCCCAATAGTCCATTTCGACCAGAAATGGTAGTTGGGTCGCTCGGGGCAACACTGGGCCTCTGGAAAGGCCATTCTAGGTACGAAATTACGAAAATACCCTTAGTGGGTACATTACTGAAATACCACTGAAGGGTAAATTATGAAAATACCCTTGGTGGGTAAATTACGAAAATGCCCTTGGTGGGTAAGTTACCGATATACCCTTGGTGGGTAAATTACGAAAATGCCCTTGGTAGGTAAAATTACAGTTATACCCTTAGAGGTTGATTAGGGTGATTATGTTGTTTTATGTCTATCTGATTATGATGGTAATTCATGTTATACTTATATTTGATATATGTCTAGCATACATGACATATTGCATACACGAATTATTATGTCATATTGCATGGGTATGATGAGAGGAGGGGGAATATGATATCCGTGTCTTTGGGACACCAGTGGTTTGGCACCACACTTATGGATATCGTGACTTTGGGTCACTAGTGGTTTGGCACCACCAGTGGTTTGGTACCACACGGGGTAGAGAAAGGAGCATTGGATGGCTAGGTTTGGGTGCATGATATGCATATTTTCATATGAAATTGTGTAAGGGCCTGTTGGATGGGGATTTACACACTGAGTCTCGATGACTCACCCCTTAGTTAAATTTTGCAGGTAATCATTAGATTGCGGATTTGGGAGCTGAGGTGGACTCGTGGAGGCCATACATATGTTCACTCGTAAATTCATTTCTTTTATTTGGACTTATTTTTATTTGAGTTTTTGTTATGTAATAAGGCCTTGGGTATTTTATTTGGTTTCAGCTTTCAATTTGTTTATTACTTGTTATTAAATGATCAATATGGGATTTTCCTAAAATGATAATAAACCATTTCTTATTCAAAATTACTTAAACTCGATTTCTCACCACAACTATAAAGAATATGAGCTTTTTAACGAATGCGCAGTTTTTAGACATTCCTTTCATGTGACATGCCAGATTCGGTCGTAACGTTTAGGCTGGGTTTGGGGTGTTACATCTTTCTTTGGCGCTGAAGCCATGTCCCAGACATGGTCTTACACTGACCCTCATAATACGGTCGATGCCATGTTCCAAACATGGTTTTACACTGACCCTCATAATACGGTCGATGCCATGTTCCAAACATGATCTTACACTGACCCTCATAATACGGTCGATGCCATGTTCCAAACATGTTCTTACACTGACCCTCATAATATGGTCGATGCCATGTTCCGAACATGGTCTTACACTGACCTTCTCACTGCCATGGTCCAACCATGGTCTTATTCATCTTTTCATCGTTGAACGACCGTACTCATATCCTGCATTCTACTAAATCAAACTTTTCAGTTTTTAATCATGTGAACATATTTATAATAAACAATGGCATCACAAATCGCAAGTACTTACTTACTCTTACTGCTTTTCACATACATCATGGCACTTACTAGTCTCGTGCTTGTAAGGTAAACAAAGTACCTGTAACACTTGATCACATAGATTAGTATGCTTTACTATAATAAACATAATCTCAGCATCATCATTCATAACATGAATTATACTTGTTAGTCAGCCTTAACTAGCATGACAAAATATCAACTTTACTACTAACTTTATTACTATCTCATTTAAGCTTTACTTGTTCGCCCGATGAATTTCTATGAATAACCGAGGATACTAAATCTCATCTCACATAACTCGATGCCAAAGCCATATCCTAAATACAGTCTTACATGGAATCTCTCTTCTTGGTTTCGAGGCCATGTCTTGACATGGACTTATACAAAGTCTTTCTCGTGAGTTCCCTTGGGAACTTACCATTGCTATGTCTTGACATGGTCTTACTTGGTATCTTTACTCATGAACTGGTCAATGCCAAGCCTTGGCTTGGACTTACATGAAATCTCTTTCTCTTGATAGCTTTTCAATGCCAAGCTTGCCTTGGACTTACATGATAACTTGTCAATGCCAAGCTTGCCTTGGACTTACATGATAACTTACTTGTTTGCCGATGCCATGTCTTGACATGGTCTTATA
The DNA here is from genome assembly GCA_025698515.1 of Gossypium sturtianum. NCBI lineage: Eukaryota > Viridiplantae > Streptophyta > Magnoliopsida > Malvales > Malvaceae > Gossypium > Gossypium sturtianum. The sequence goes on from CM046948.1 coordinate 71,763,810, forward strand.
CGGACTTTCTTGTCTCATGTGGTAGATTGAGTATCCTAAGTAATTCATTTTCAATCGGGACTTTTATATACATGCTCTTAATAACTTCTTTGTTTAATAAATCATTAAACACTTTCATGGAAATAGTGTGCATTTAGCAACATAGCAAGAAATTCAATGAAAATATCCATGAAGCTTGGAAATCATACAACTTACTCAAAATTAGCTCGGTTGGGAATCATCAACGCCTTAATGAGAACTATTTTGTTAGAGTCGAGAGACATCACACTATCACTGTCCACATATGGCATGTATAGCTAGACTCTTACTCACGCTAGGTTAGTCCTAGAACCGACTAAACCATAGCTCAGATACCACTGAATGTAACACCCCATACCCGAGTCCCAGGTTAAGACCGAGCATGAAACATTACTATGCTTGAACGTTCTTAAACATGTACTTACGGGCTATAAAATTTTGTTCTGAATTAATAACTCCTCCTTCTTAGTCAAAACATACATATCATGGGCCTACGAGGCCTTAAACACATATCCAGAACTTTCGAATTTCAATCAAAAACCTTTATTCAAAACAAGGGCCACACGCCCGTGTAGGTTTTTGGTATAAGAGTATGCCCAAAGATCAATCATGAGATGGTTGTAATAACATACTTGATTTACCATGTTTATTAATATAAAGTGTTGTCATTATTATTTCAGTTTTTCTTTCTGTGTGTACAAATAAACTGTTTTATAATAATGTCCTGAGAATAATATGATTATTCTTAAAAGATCCTTAGTCAAGTATTATTGTTGACTAGGATAACAATAATGCATTAAGACTAACATGTAGTTGATTGATGATAAAGAGTTGTCATTGATATGGAGTGTAAAAATCAATGCATGAATATGTGTGTTAGAGAACAACATTTTGGACTGACCCGCTATGAGTATGTTTCTTGGATTATTATGTAATTGTCACAACATTACTCATAGTGATTAATATGTATATGATCCTCAGACTTGAGATCATCATTATCCCAACATCGTGAGTTGTATATTTTGATACAGTCAAACGTACACCATAACTGGTTGTTCTATAAAGGCTGATGTTGGATATACCATAATCTATGTAGAGGGATATGGTTGATCAATATAGGATAAGTCCCTCCTACATAATGGGAGTAATATCTTAGGCCACTTGATTGAGTGAGACTAGAAATGCATGGCCATGCTCAAATAAGTTGACATGAGATGTCATACTAATTTGTATATCATAGTCTACTCAAGATATCAAGAAACATGGGATGGACTATACAAGTGTGACTATTCCATGACTTGTGTCCATTCCAGAGATAAAGGACTTCAGGATTAATGCATGAAAGGTTGATCACAAAAAGGTTATGTCGAATCATGACTCCTTGTAACTTAGGTAGCAATGATGCATTGCTAGATGCCACTCATTGTTTGTAACACTAGAATCTTTCTAGTATTACTGCTAACGTTACAAGAACCTACAGGGTCACACCCTATGGTTGAAATGAACGGAATAAAACATAGTTGGTATTGTGTTTGATTGTCACATGAATTAAATTAATTAAAGAATTAATTTAAATTGGGCAATCAAATATTGAACATATTATATGTACAAGGATGTTGTACACATAATGAGAATTAATATATGAATTTGGTTCGTATATAGATTTAAATAAATATAGTTTATCAAATCCATGTTATAATTAATGTAATTATAATTTGTTTTTGGATATAATTAATGTAATTATAATTTTCAGTTAAAACATTATTTTATTTATTTAATTTTATGATTCATTAAAAGATACCGATTATAAAAGGTAATAGGATATATAGAGCTTATTAAGAAAAAACCCTAAGGTATTGCTTTAAGGTCTAGCGGTTGTCAAGCAAGAAAAACCTCCAAAAGCAGCTTTTGAAGATTTCTTCCGTTCATAGTCAAACCGGGTGGATTACGTAGAGGCCGACATCGCAAAAGGTTGTGGCTTGGTTCGATAGTGGATTAAAGTTCGTGTTACCGAGGCGTCGCTGTCTACTCAGATTAAAGTTTCGGTAATTTCAAAACCTTTATTTCACCCTGATTCGTTCCTCACACATGGATTCATGGTTTGGATCGCGGAAATTTAATTTAATTTTGCTGTGCCAAGGGGTGCCGGCATTCCAACAGTGGTATCAGAGCCACTTGTGTGATACGAACTCGGGTTTAAATACTTGGGTGATGCAATTGTATGAGATGTATGCTTTAATTTTATTGCATTTTCGATTGTTTAAATCGTTTAAGCATAACCTGATAACTGTTCCTTTCGGTAATTGATTAAATGTTAATCATGGTGTTGTGGCCTATTCGATTTTATGTTATTACTATTAACTATTAACAAATCTGTAATGATGCGACGGTGGTATTTACAGTTTCCAGTAAGAGTTAACTGGCTAGTGGAACAAGGGTTGTTCCGATATGAAACCTCAAGGATTAAAGTCCTGAAAACACGATTCTGTTGATAAAAGTTATCAAATCGTGAGGTTTCATTTGACTGGGGTATGCGGTTCGTACCGCCTCAGACCCCATCTTCTTATTACAGTATGTTTTGTTAATAAAAGAAATTTATAAACTTGATGGGCCACAAAAGGTTGAAAGGATATTTTATAATTCACCTAAGCAAAAGCGTTGAATTATGTATGCTATTTTTGACATGCACGGTGTTTGAAAATGCATAGTTATAGCCCAATGACCCATTTGATAAAAGGTTGTAATTTTATATATATAAATACAGCCTGCGTGTCGTGCCTTACTACTATTCTCTTGTACTTCTCTTCTCATCTTACTCTCTCGTATGTAAAACGAGTTTCTACATATTGTAATTTGCAAGAGTTGCTGTGGGCTAGACGAGAAGGAAGTTGGGACATCTATTGTGGATTGATAGCTTGTGAAACAGCTTACACCTTTAGGTTCCCTTTTGGTTCTCCCATTGGCTTGGGTTGAATCACCTTAGTTTATGGGCTATAACTATTGCATTTATTTATTACTTTATTTATTCATGTATGAGATGCTATGGATGTCTAAAGCATGCCAAATTTTATATATTAAAATTTGATAATAATAAACCCCATTAATTAAGAGATCAATTAAAAGACTAAATGGACTAAAGTAGACCATAATTGGTGAGATGAAACAACCTTAATAAAATCCCTCTATTAAAATAGTAAGTCAACATGGCCTTCCAATTTGCCCTCGTTAAGGCCTCGATCATTACTATGTAGGTTCTGCCAAAGTGAAGTACTAGTATTTATCTGGGTTAAACGCAAAGAATAAACAAGTGATATTCATTTGGTTAAAATTGGTTAATGACTTAACTAGGTTACTCTAATAGGATTAGAAACCTAGAGGCAAGTAAATTGGATAAATCATAAGATGATTAGAACAAGAGTTGTTCACCAAATATTAGGAGTTACATATGATGTAATTAGCAAATGTTGCTTACCTAAATAACCATAGTCTTAAGAGTAAAGCCAAAGCTGACTTAAGAGGAGGTGAAATATGGATCCTTAACCCACTAGAAATACTTTTGAGAAAGTTTTTCCGAAATTATATATGAGGGTTATTAATTTTGAAATAAAATAGTGGGAACATCATTTAATAAAGTCTTTTTAATGATTAATATAAAATTGGTAAATTTACTCACACGCATATTTAATTGTTGTAGATATATTATGGCTACAAACACTAGCACACTCTCGTTGCGATCGGTCCTTGAGAAGGACAAATTAAATGGTTTGAATTTTCTTGTCTGGTTCCGTAACTTGAGGATTGTCCTCAAACAAGAACGAAAATTATATGTCATTGAACAACCACTTCCTAATGAACCACCCGCTAATGCCTCGAGGATTGATAAAGATGCTTACAAGAAGTATCTCGATGACATGGTAGATGTTGGATGTCTTATGCTTGCCACTATGAATCTCGAGCTTGAAGCAACATGAGGACATGGTTGCTTATGATATGATCGGGCACTGAAAGAACTTTATCAGGGGCAAGCACGGCAAGAGAGGTTCGATATCTCTAAGGCCCTATTCCAATGTAAGTTGGCTGAAGGAAGCCCAGTAGGACCTCATGTCCTTAAGATGATTGGCTATATTGAAAGCTTTGTCTAAGCTTGGGTTTCCATTGAGCCAAGAGTTGGCCACCGATGTTATTCTACAATTGTTGCCGATAGCTACACGACCAGTTTGTCCTCAATTTCAATATGAATGAAATTGACAAGACTCTACCACAGCTTGCTCAAGATGTTACGAATGCTGAAGGCAACATGAAAATGGTTGGACCCAAGCCCATCTTGATGGTCCGTAATAACAAGGGCAAGGAAAGGCCAAAGTTCAAACAAAGCCCAAAGGCAAAGGCAAGCCTAAGCTTGGAAAAGGAAAGGTCTGCATCGAAACCTAAAGGTGGGGTGTCTAAGGAAGGAAACTGCTTTCATTGTGGTGTGATTGGACATTGGAAACGTGTTCGCCCCATCTATCTTGAGGAAGTCAAGAAAGCTAAAGCAAGCGGGCGTCTGCTTCGTATTTATGTTATTGATATTAATTTATGAACTACTACTTCTTGGGTATTAGATATTGGTTGTGGTTCTCATATTTGTACTTACATCTGATGGGACTACAAAGGAGTAGGACTTTGGCTAGAGGAGATGTGGACTGTGAGTTGGAAATGGAGCAAAAGTTGTTTGATTAGTCAGTGGGAACATATACTTTATCTTTGCCTAGTGGACTTGATTTATGTTTAGAGGATTGTTATTTTGTGCCCAGTTTGACTAAAAACATTATTTCAATTTCTTGTTTAGACAAAATTGGTTTTGAGATAATTATTAAGAATAATTGTTGTTCCTTTTATCTCAATAATGTTTTCTATGGTTCGGCACAATTGATTAATGGCCTCTATATTTTAGATCAAACGAATCCCATTTACAACATAAATACTAAAAGATCTAAAATAAATGACTCAAATCAAACTTATCTTTGGCATTGTCGTTTAGGCCACATAAGTGAGAAACGCATATCCAAACTCCATAAAGATGGTCTCTTGAATTCATTTGTTTTTGAACAATTTGAAGTATGTGAATCTTGCTTATTGGGAAAAATGACTAAATCTCCTTTTACTGGTAAAAGTGAACGAGCTAGTGATTTATTGGGCCTAATACATTCGATGTATGTGGACCAATAAATACACAAAGCAGGTGGATTTCACTACTTCATTACTTTCACTGATGATTTCAGTAGATATGGGTATGTTTATCTCATGCGCCATAAGTCTGAGTCCCTTGAAAAGTTCAAGGAATTCAAAAATGAAGTACAAAATCAACTAGGCAAAACTATCAAGTCACTTCGATCTGATCGAGGTGGAGAGTATTTGAGCCTAGAGTTTGATGATCTTTTGAAGGAATGTGGGATTGTCTCACAACTTACTCCTCCTGGTACTCCTCAATGGAATGGAGTATCTGAGAGAATAAATTGAACTTTGTTAGACATGGTTTGATCCATGATGAGTCATGCTGATCTACCGACTTCTTTTTGGGGACATGCACTTGAGACAGCTACTTTTACACTAAATCGTGTTCCATCTAAATCGGTTCAAAAGACGCCATATGAGATGTGGACTGGGAAACGTCCCAGTATGTCTTTTATGAAAATTTGGGGTTGTGAAGCTTATGTTAAACGCCAGACGTCTACTAAGCTTGAACCCAAATCTAAAAGGTGTATTTTTGTGGGGTATCCAAAAGAAACCAAAGGATATTATTTCTTTAATCCCACTGAGAACAAAATGTTTGTTGCTCGGACTGGTGTCTTCCTAGAGAGAGAATTTACTTCAAGAAAAGGAAGTGGGAGAAAGATTAAACTTGAAGAAATTTAAGAATCACAAGATACCACTGAACCAGAGATTGAACAACAGCAAATTCCACAAGAAATTATGGAACAAACAACTACTGTAGAAACACAACCACCGCGCAGATCTTTAAAAGAACGCCATGCACCTGAGAGATATGGATTTCTCATTACAACGCATGGTGATGTTCTTATTATAGATCAAGATGAGCCTAGGACTTATCAAGAAGCGGTGACGAGCCCAGACTCTGAGAAATGGCTTGAGGCCATGAGATCTGAAATGGATTCCATGTGATATTCTTATTATAGATCAAGATGAGCCTAGGACTTATCAAGATGAGCCTATAGGGTGCAAATGGGTTTTCAAAAAGAAAACTGACATGGATGGTAATGTACAAACATACAAAGAGCGATTAGTCGCTAAAGGTTTTCTCCAAATTCATGGTGTTGACTATGATGAAACCTTTTCTCCTGTAGCTATGTTTAAATCCATTAGGATCTTGCTCGCCATAGCTGCATTTCATGATTATGAAATCTGGCAGATGGATGTAAAAACAGCTTTCCTTAACGGGAAACTTGAAGAGGATGTGTACATGACACAACCTGAAGGTTTTGTCAATCCAAAGGATGCTAGAAAGATATGTAAGCTACAAAGATCCATTTATGGATTAAAGCAAGCTTCTTGAAGTTGGAATCTTCATTTTAACGATGCAATCAAAGAGTTTAGTTTTATCAAAAATGAAGATGAACCATGTGTTTACAAGAAAGTTAGTGGAAGCACTATCACATTCTTGGTACTGTATGTGGATAACATACTTATTATGGGAAATGACATACCTACCTTGCAGTCTATTAAGACTTGGTTGGGAAGTTGTTTTTCTATGAAGGACTTGGGCAAAGCCACTTACATCTTAGGAGTCAAGATCTATAGAGATAGATCAAGACGACTACTAGGGCTAAGCCAAAGTACATACATAGATAAAGTACTGAAAAGGTTCAGTATGGAAGAATCTAAAAGAGGATTCTTACCTATGAGACATGGTATTTCACTCTCAAAGGAAATGTGTCCTTCAACTCCACAAGAGAGAGAATGCATGAGTAAAATTCCATATGCTTTCGCTATTGGATCTATCATGTATGCCATGTTATGTACTCGTCCAAATGTCTCATATGCCTTAAGTATGACGAGTAGGTACCAAGTAGATCCCGGTGAAGGTCACTGGACGATAGTCAAGAATATCCTTAAGTACTTAAGAAGAACTAAGGATACGTTCCTAATATATAGAGGTGAGGAAGAGTTAAGTGTAAAAGGTTACACTGATGCCAGCTTCCAAACCGACAAGGATGATTCTCGATCGCAATCAAGTTTTGTGTTTTGCCTTAATGGTGGTGCTGTGAGTTGGAAGAGTTCAAAGCAAAGTACAGTAGCCGATTCTACAACAGAAGCCGAGTATATTGCAGCTAGTGAGGCAGCAAAAGAAGCGGTTTGGATCAAGAAGTTCATTACTGGACTAGGGGTTGTGCCTAGCACATCAGATGCTATAGAACTCCGATGTGATAACAATGGAGCCATTGCACAAGCTAAAGATCCCAGATCTCACCAGCGATCCAAACATATACTTAGGCGCTACCATCTTATTCGAGAAATTATCGATCGAGGGGACGTAGAGATATGCAGAGTACCTACAGATGATAACATTGCTGATCCCCTGACCAAGCCTCTGACATAGCAGAAGCATGATCGTCACACGAAGTCGCTTGGTATTAGATATATGAGTGATTGGTCTTAGTGCTAGTGGGAGATTGTAAGAGTATGCCCAAAGATAAATCATGAGATGGTTGTAATAACATACTTGATTTACCATGTTTATTAATATAAAGCGTTGTCATTATTATTTCGCTTTTTCTTTACGTATGTACAAATAAACTGCTTTTTATAATAATGTCCTCGAGAATAATATGATTATTCTTAAAAGATCCTTAGTCAAGTATTATTGTTGACTAGGACAATAATAATGCATTAAGACTAACATGTAGTTGATTGATGATAAAGAGTTGTCATTGATATAGAGTGTCAAAATCAATGCATGAATATGTGTGTTAGAGAACAACATATTGGACTGACCCGCTATGAGTATGTTTCTTGGATTATTATGTAATTGTCACAACATTACTCATAGTGATTAATATGTATATGATCCTCGGACTTGAGATCATCATTATCCCAACATCGTGAGTTGTATATTTTGATACAGATCAAACGTAATCGTGAATCGGTTGTTCTATAAAGGCGATGTTGGATATACCACAATCTATGTAGAGGATATGGTTGATCAATATAGGATAAGTCCCTCCTACATAATGGGAGTAATATCTTAGGCCACTTGATTAAGTGAGACTAGAAATGCATGGCCATGCTCAAATAAGTTGACATGAGATGTCATGCTAATTTGTATATCATAGTCTACTCAAGATATCAAGAAACATGGGATGGACTATACAAGTGTGACTATTCCATGACTTGTGTCCATTCCAGAGATAAAGGACTTAAGGATTAATGCATGAAAGGTTAATCACAAAAAGGTTATGTCGAATCATGACTCCTTGTAACTTAGGTAGCAATGATGCATTGCTAGATGCCACTCATTGTTTGTAACATTAGAATCGTTCTAGTATTATCGCTAACATTACAAGAACCTCTGGTGGTCACACCCTATGGTTGAAATGAGCGGAATAAAACATAGTTGGTACTGTGTTTGATTGTCACATGAATTAAATTAATTAAAGAATTAATTTAAATTGGGCAATCAAATATTGAACATATTATATGTACAAGGATGTTATACACATAATGAGAATTAATATATGAATTTGGTTCGTATATAGATTTAAATAAATATAGTTTACCGAAATCCATGTTATAATTAATGTAATTATAATTTGTTTTTGGATATAATTAATGTAATTATAATTTTCGGTTAAAACATTATTATATTTATTTAATTTTATGATTCATTAAAAAGATACCGATTATAAAAGGTAATAGGATATATAGAGCTTATTAAGAAAAAACCCTAAGCATTTGCTTTAAGGTCTAGCAGCCGTCAAGCAAGAAAAACCTCCAAAACAGTTTTGGAGATTTCTTCCGTTCATACTCAAACTGGGTGGATTACGTAGAGGCCGACATCGCAAAAGGTTGTGGCTTGGTACGACAGTGGATCAAAGTTCGTGTTACCGAGGCGTCGCTGTCTACTCAGATTGAAGTTTCAGTAATTTCAAAACCTTTATTTCACCCCGATTCGTTCCTCACACATGGATTCATGGTTTGGATCGCCGGAATTTAATTTTATTTTGCTGCGCCAAGGGGTGCCGGTGTTCCAACATTTCGGACACGCCCATCTACCCCTTGACACGCCCATGTCTTCCAACCGTGCTAAGAACTCGAGCATTCTGCCAATTGCCCCACGGCCATGGCACGCCCGTGCTCCCCAACCGTGGGAAGTTACTGACTATACTCACTTGGCCTTGACACGTCCGTGGGCCTAGACTGTGTGCTAATCCTTAATATACTGACTTGATCAACACGGTCTGGGCACACGCCCATGTTCAAACCGTGTGTCTTACACGGCTCATACAAACGGCCGTGGGATTCTCTAGTGGTCTATTCTGACTTAATAAACAAAGGTGCAGGGTACACACGGCCTAGACACACGCCCGTGTGTCTATCCGTGTGGGCACTTAAAGGCTATTTACCAAGCCAAAATTCTACTCTCATTTACACCCATTCCTATACTAATAAAATAAAGTCTCAAATCATCAACTAAACACATGAATTTATACATTTGATTCATGAAAATAAAGTTTTCCTCCCATACAATTACAACAACTTAAGCCATCATCAATGGCTATACACATTTAAACTATGAATCCTCTTAGGCCAACACAATTACGCACATTAACAATAACTTAATCAACCTTAACTTCTAGCCCTATACATGCCATGACTCATAAGGACTTGATACCTCAAACCAAGTGTCTGCTCGATAGTGTGAAAACATCTCCGACAGCCTCTAACTCGAGCTAGTAAATTCACCCTATAAGAGATGGGAAAGGAAAAGAGGTAAGCAATAAAGCTTAGTAAGTTCATTTGCATAACTGATAATCTCTGATATTCATTGAATATACATAACCATGAAGTATTATACTGGGTCTTTCCCGTTATCTTATGGTCGATTACTCAACCACTCTTGAAGCTTACTTATTCTATCTCGTACCACATTCTTACCGTGCCACAAGCCAATTGCTTGTTTAACTAGAATCCATTCCTGCACTAATTGTCATGAAATCACATAAGACAACACATCAAGCCTTATTAATAAGCTACTCATCTCTCGGTGGTTTGCACTTTGCCCATCATTAACTCTCTACTAGGGTGGTATCACACACAGCCCACCAATCATTTATACTTATGGTGTTTTCACACTTAGCACACCAATCATTTATAAGCGGTGGTATCACACACAGCACATCGGTTATTATTTACTCAGGTGGTAACGCACACAGCCCACCGATAATAATATGGTTGATGGTATCGCACACAGCCCATCACTACCATCAATAAGGTGATATCGTACATAGCTCACCATTATATACATTCATGGATAGTAATCCACAAGTATATCTTTATTTCAAATGTTCAATCGAGAACATCTTCACATAGTTCTACTCTCACTTAACTTTCTACGATACTCATTCGCATTCATACAGTGCATCACTAAATCTATCTCATGCAACTAAGGTGCATTAACTACACATATCCCACTAGGGGTTCATCATACATTGAATTCATCTCAATTCAATTCTCACACATACGTGTGCTTCTCGTGATACAACCTCATACATTCAACATATTTATTGATTCATTCGAATTATTAAACATCATTTTTGAGTTCATACAATAGTGTCACATTGACATCATACCCCAATAGGTTCTTACTCGTATTAGCATATCGATGCCATGTACCTGACATGGTCTTATTTAATGTCTCTCACAGAAGCCATATTCCAATATGGTCTTATACGGAACCTTAATTAATCATCATTTCATACTATCTACATTTCTCATCACTCTTTGATTCAATTCTCTTGGCATTTCATTAAAGATAATTCATGCATTTGTAAAGTATTTATACATTCCATACAGCATTGGAATATTAAATAAACTCGTACATAAGTGTAACATTCGCTCATGAACTTACCTCGATGTCGAAATAGCCGAAAAGGACTATTTGCTCACATTTCTCTTTTCATCCGTTCTAGGTTTGAAACTCATTTTCTTTGATCTAGAACAATGAAATATACTGATTTATTCATTTATAAATCATAAAATACCATTTTACACACTTTAGGCAAAAATGACCATTTTGCCCCTACACTTTGGCAAAATTACAATTTTGCCCCTAGGCTCGTAAATAAATTTTCATCACATTATCTTGTTAAACAAGCCTAGTTGAACATTTAATCCTCGTACAACTATCTCCAATTTCCACTATTTCATGCTTTAATGAACAAATTACAACTTTTGCATTTTAGTCCCAATTAGGTGTTTTCATCACAACACCCTTCACAAAAGTTGGTTATGAACACTCTATCATTAATTTTCTTCCATAAAACTCAGCAACCAACATAAAATCTCTCATGGAAAGTCCCTAGAATTTTAACCATATTGCATAATAGTCCCCTCATTAGCTAGCTTAAGCTTTGGGGACTCCAAAAGTAAAATTTTTATCAAGAAATGTCACCAAAATCACTTACTTGTGAGGAGAAATGTTTGCTGAAATTTTTGAGTTCTCCAACCCTTATTTGCTGCCAATTTTCGGTGGTGATGAAGAGAAGAAAAGATGATAGCTTTCTTTCCTTTCTTTTCTCTTATTTTATTTCTTTTTACTCACCTAACATGACAACATTTAATGCCCTTGTCCCCCCCTTATCATCCTTTGACCGGCCAAGCTAATTTCCATGGCCTAATTGCACATTTGGGACCTCCAATTAATATTCCATAACTATTAGGCACCTTATCAAATAAAATAGAACTTTCGCACTTTATGTGATTTAGTCCTTTTTCACAATTTAGCTAGAAATCTAAAATTAAGGCACCAAAATTTTCATGCATCCTTATAAACATGTTATAACTCAATATATAACATGAAAATAATTTTATCTAACCTCAAATTAGTGATTCTGAGATCACTATTCCGACTAGCCCCTAAATCGGGCTGTTACAATTCTCCCCCTTAGGGATTTTCGTCCCCGAAAATCTTATCAGGAGGATTTGCTACCAGCATTCTTAAAACATTTCCATCTACTCTTCCAAATCATGAATCCACTTATTCTCAAGTTTCTCTTGCCAAAAACTCTTAAGCTGTGATACACAAGGTCGAAACGTAACTTGAGACCTAGGTTATTTTTCCTCTGGGGCATATACTATATTCAGTAGTCCATCAATTTGGAACTCAGTATATGTCCAAATGATCATTTGGATCTTTACTGATTGATCCACCACAACTCGAATGACATCCCCACTCTTTGGGGATCTTGTCCAACTAAATTAGAAATCGATAAGGGTTCATCTCACTTTCTCATTAAAGCATTCGCGAATGTAATTGTCTTGATTTGTGCGCTTTAAAAACTCGACTTTTCAAAAAGAGTCAACCACTTTTGACCATAACTCAATCCTGTCATGAAATGTACTCTACTGTCAAAACATTTATGCATATAACTGTTTTTCATTTTTCTTGGTTTAGCAGATATGCTACTACTAAATTTCATGCCAAAACCTCTGTATAAGTTTTGGATTCATCACCATTCAATTCCATCTCAAGAATCATCAACAACGAAAGAACTTATACAACCTGTATTCGTTATCTCAAATAAACTCATTCGGAGCTTATTTAAAATACCATTTACTATATCTCTTCTGAACCCCTTTTATTCTGAAAAGAAAACTCGCTTTGCATATCATGGATCTTTTACTCAGACATCTGTACTATGTCTTTTATCTGAGAAGTATTATAGTAACTATACCCACTATGGTAATAGCTCAAGCCATTTCCACTATCTCATTATCATAAGATGCTCTCACTCATAAAAATTTCAGAAAATACTTATCGATTTCCCATAGATCATTTCAACACATCCAGTTCTCTACAGACCCAAAAGTGATCATCTCGGGATTACCAATCTGGCAACTGTCTTTCTCAATTCAGACTGAACTCAGTACTAGAATCTTCAATCAATAATTTCGTCAATAGCTTTCAACTTGACCATCACGGTTTGATCATTTCTATGAGCATATCTTTGAATCATGCTCCTTACCCACGAACACACAGAAATTATTCTCTTCACTGATTCATGCGTGAATATACACAGGACTTGAATCATATGTCAATACATTAACCTACTCCTTTCTCCCCACAGAGGGCATTTTCTAGCACACTCTCATCTGAGTTTCTTTTGCTGTGCTAATCTAAAACTTTTACTAGCATCATATCTCACAATATTAAGAACATCTCGATCAAATTCATTAACTCTATTCAGCTTACTCGAAAGCTCATCGAACAACATGAAACTTGTGATTTCATTACTTATACTAGAATCATCACGGACTTCCTCCTCCAAGTACCCGTACAGGGTTACATGGATATAAAGAAATGTCGATTTCAATTAACTAAATCGAAAATTGCTCTGTCTGATTTTCACTATCAGCTACCATTCTCACACAATTGCAGGTTATGAAAATAACAACTACATCAGCCTTGAAAGGCAACAGATATTTGCACAAAATACTCAAGGAGATTATTATAATCCCTTCATGGCATCAACTAACCATGCACCACTACAGGCTTCGAGCCAACTTACTCATACTTGCAATTTATTTAGCACATATCATGCCACACATCGTACTAGTTTCTTTGTAATTTATTCACGAATATCTGCATTCACTTCATCACACGACTTTAGTACTAATCTCATTTATATTTCTAGACTCATCATTTTGTCCCATTGATCACTAGGGATAATCAAAGACGCAAATTCGTCGTCATTCATGTAGGCACAAAACCAATGCCACACCCCCAGGGTGGTCTATATGGAATCACCTCTGGGTGTCAATGCCATATCCTGGATAAGGTCTTACATGGACTTCCATATCAAATATTGTTACCATATTCTGAATATGGTCTTATACGGGATCTCAACTCGGTGTCGAGGCCATGTCCTGATCATGGTCTTATACGGGACCTTATCTCTTTCATATATCAATGATTAATCTTTTTACTATAGTCCCCAAGGACTTCAACCTCATATTCAAAAACAATTACTCTATATAGTAGAGTATTATGTATCAATGTGATACAAAGCATTCTCATTTATACTAACATAATTATTGCATTAATTGAATGCGAACTTACTCAACTTAACTCTCATAACATTTCATCATAATCCAACAGTGGTAAGGGGGTGAGGTCGCAGCGTCCCATAACTTGACTCTCGTGACTACACACATACGATTTATCATTCATCATCAATGAAATATCATCATAGTCACACAACTCACTCCGAGTGAGTTTTCCAATTTTTATGCCACAATTGTTTCTATTACTCGTACTTTCGAACAATGACTTTACTTACTCAAGTTCCACATTAATATCTACTTGAGCATTCAACATTTGATTCTACTTCCCCTTACTATTGCTTATCAATTTAGAGAATGTCTTACGGGTTTTGAGTACGTCGTCTACCTGATTGCCATAGTCCAACTATGGTCTTACATGTCGTCACGATGCCATAGCCTCGCTATGGTCTTACACAAAATCTTATATCAGTATCGACGCCATATCCCAGATATGGTCTTACACAATCTCATACTGAATCCAGGTCCCAGACATGGTCTCACTCGGAATTACTATTTGATGCCGAGGCCATATCCCATATATGGTCTTATACGGGATCATACTTAGATGTCGATGCCTGTCCTGGACATGGTCTTATACGAGATCTTTCTTTGGCGCTGAAGCCATGTCCAAGACATGGTCTTACACTGAACCTCATAATACGGTCGATGCCATGTTCCAAACATGGTCTTACACTGACCGTCATAATACGGTCGATGCCATGTTCCAAACATGGTCTTACACTGACCCTCATAATACGGTCGATGCCATGTTCCAAACATGGTCTTACACTGACCCTCATAATACGATCGATGCCATGTTCCAAACATGGTCTTACACTCGACCCTCATAACACGGTCGATGCCATGTTCCAAACATGGTCTTACATCGACCCTCATAATACGGTCGATGCCATGTTCCAAACATGGTCTTACATCGACCTTCTCAACGCCATGGTCCAACCATGGTCTTATTCATCTTTTCATCGTTTAACGGCCGTACTCATATCCTCGCATTCTACTAAATCGAACTTTTCGCTTTTTAATCATGTGAACATATTTATCATAAACAATGGCATCACAAATCTCAAGTACTTACTTACTCTTACTGCTTTTCACATACATCATGGCACTTTCTAGTCTCGTACTTGTAAGGTAAACAAAGTACCTGTAACACTTGATCACATAGATCAGTATGCTTTACTATAATAAACATAATCTCAAAGATCATCATTCATAACATGAATTATACTTGTTAGTCAGCCTTAACTAGCATGACAAAATATCAACTTTACTACTAACTTTATTGCTATCTCATTTAAGCTTTACTTGTTCGCCCGATGAATTTCTATGAATAACCGAGGATACTGAATCTCATCTCACATAACTCAATGCCAAAGCCATATCCTAAATACAGTCTTACATGGAATCTCTCTTCTTTGTTTCGAGGCCATGTCTTGACATGGACTTATACGAAGTCTTTCTCGTGAGTTCCCTTGGGAACTTACTATTGCCATGTCTTGACATGTTCTTACTTGGTATCTTTACTCATGAACTGGTCAATGCCGAGCCATGGCTTGGAGTTACATGAAATCTCTTTCTCTTGATAGCTTTTCAATGCCAAGCTTGCCTTGGACTTACATGATAACTTGTCAATGCCAAGCTTGCCTTGGACTTACATGATAACTTGCTTGTTTTTCGATGCCATGTCTTGACATGGTCTTATACGGACTTTCTTGTCTCATGACGCAGATTGAGTATCCTAAGTAATTCATTTTCAATCGGGACTTTCATATACATGCTCTTAATAACTTTTTCGTTTAATAAATCATTAAACACTTTCATGGAAATAGTGTGCATTTAGCAACATAGCAAGAAATTCAATGAAAATATCCATGAAGCTTGGAAATCATACAACTTACAGAAATTAGCTCAGTTGGGAATCATCACTGTCCTAACAAAACTATTTTGTTAGAGTCGGGAGACATCACACTATCACTGTCCACATATTGCATGTATAGCTAGACTCTTACTCACGCTAGGTTAGTCCTAGAACCGACTAAACCATAGCTCTGATACCACTAAATGTAACACCCCATACCCGAGTTCGAGGTTAAGACCGAGCATGAAACATTACTATGCTTGAACGTTCTTAAACATGTACTTACGGGCTATAAAATTTCGTTCCGAATTAATAACTCCTCTTTCTTAGTCAAAACATACATATCATGGGCCTACGAGGCCTTAAACACATATCTGAAACTTTTGGATTTCAATCGGAAACCTTTATTCAAAACAGGGGCAACACGCGCGTGTAGGTTTTTGGGACACGCCCGTGTACCCCTTGACACGCCTATGTCTTCCAACCGTGCTAAGAACTCGAGCGATTCGCCCAATTGCCCCACGGCCATGGCACGCCTGTGTCTCCCAACCGTGGGAAGTTATCGACTATACTCACACGGCCTTGACACGCCCATGGGCCTAGACCGTGTGCTAATCCTTAATATACTGACTTGATCAACACGGTCTGGGCACACGCCCATGTTCAAACCGTGCGTCCTACACGGCTCATACAAACGGCCGTGGGATTCTCCAGTGGTCTATTCTAACTTAATAAACAAAGGTGCAGGGTACACACGACCTAGACACACGCCCGTGTGTCTATCCGTGTGGGCACTTAAAGGCTATTTACCAAGCCAAAATTCTACTCACATTTACACCCATTCCTATACTAATACAATAAAGTCTCAAATCATCAACTAAACACATGAATTTATACATTTGATTCAAGAAAATAAAGTTTTCCTCACATACAATTACAACAACTTAAGCCATCATCAATGGCTATACACATTTAAACTATGAACCCTCTTAGGCCAACACAATTAGGCACATTAACAGTAACTTAATCAACCTTAACTTCTAGCCCTATACATGCCATGACTCATAAGGACTTGATACCTCATACCAAGTGTCGCTTTCGATCGTGTGAAAACATCTCCCGTGACCTCCAACTCGAGCTAGTAAATTCACCCTATAAGAGATGGGAAAGGAAAAGAGGTAAGCAATAAAGCTTAGTAAGTTCATTTGCATAACTTATAATCTCTGATATTCATTTAATATACATAACCATGAAGTATTATACTGGGTCTTTCCCATTATTTTATGGTCGCTTACTCAACCACTCTTGAAGCTTACTTATTCTATCTCGTACCACATTCTTACCGTGCCACAAGCCAATTGCTCGTTTAACTAGAATCCATTCCTGCACTAATTGTCATAAAATCACATAAGACAACACATCAAGCCTTATTAATAAGCTACTCATCTCTCGGTGGTCTGCACTTTGCCCATCATTAACTCTCTACTAGGGTGGTATCGCACACAGCCCACCAATCATTTATACTTATGGTGTTTTCGCACTTAGCACACCAATCGTTTATACGCGATGGTTTCACACATAGCCCATCGGTTATTATTTAATCAGGTGGTAACGCACACAGCCCACTGATAATAATATGGTTGATGGTATCGCACACAGTCCATCACTACCATCAATAAGGTGATATCGTACATAGCTCACCATTATATACATTCATGGTTAGTAATCCACAAGTATATCTCTATTTCAAATGTTCAATCGAGAACATCTTCACATAGTTCTACTCTCACTTAACTTTCTACGATACTCATTCACATTCATACAGTGCATCGCTAAATCTATCTCATGCAACTAAGGTGCATTAACTACACATATCCCACTAGGGGTTCATCATACATTGAATTCATCTCAATTCAATTCTCACACATACGTGTGCTTCTCGTGATACAACCTCATACATTCAACATATTCATTGATTCATTCAAATTGTTAAACAACATTTTTGAGTCTCAGACAAATTGTGTCACATTGACATCATACCCCAATAGAGTCTTACTCGTATTAACATATTGATGCCATGTCCCTGACACGGTCTTATTTAATGTCTCTCACCGAATCCATATTCCAATATGGTCTTATACGGAACCTTAATTAAGCATCATTTCATACTATCTACATTTCTCATCACTCTTTGATTTAATTCTCTTGGCATTTCATTAAAGATAATTCATGCATTCGTAAAGTATTTATACATTCCATACAGCATTGGAATATTAAATAAACTCGTACATAAGTGTAACATTCACACATGAACTTACCTCGATGTCGAAATAGCCGAAAAGGACTATTTTCTGACATTTCTCTTTTCATCCGTTCTAGGTTTGAAACTCATTTTATTTGATCTAGAACAATGAAATATACTGATTTATTCATTTATAAATCATAAAATACCATTTTACACACTTTAGGCAAAAATGACCATTTTGCCCCTACACTTTGGCAAAATTATGATTTTACCCCTAGGCTCGTAAATAAATTTTCATCCCATTTTCTTGTTAAACAAGCCTAGTTTAACATTTAATCCTCTTACAACTATCTCCAATTTCCACTATTTCATGCTTTAATGAACAAATTACAACTTTTGAATTTTAGTCCCAATTAGGTGTTTTCATCACAACACCCTTCACAAAAGTTGTTTATGAACACTCTATCATTCATTTTCTTCCATAAAACTCAGCAACCAACATAAAATCTCTCATGGAAAGTCCCTAGACTTTCAACCATATTGCATAATAGTCCCCTCATTAGCTAGCTTAAGCTTTGGGGACTCCAAAAGTACAATTTTTATCAAGAAAGGTCACCAAAATCACTTACTTGTGAGGAGAAATGTTTGCTAAAATTTTTGAGTTATCCAACCCTTGTTTGCTACCAATTTTCAGTGGTGATGAAGAGAAGAAAAGATGATAGCTTTCTTTCCTTTATTTTCTCTTATTTTATTTCTTTTTACTCACCTAACATGACAACATTTAATGCCCTTGTCCCCCCTTATCATCCTTTGACCGGCCAAGGTAATTTCCATGGCATAATTTCACATTTGGGACCTCCAATTAATATTCCATAACTATTAGGCACCTTAGCAAATAAAATAGAACTTTCGCACTTTATGCGATTTAGTCATTTTTCACAATTTAGCTAGAAATTGCTAAAATTAAGGCACCAAAATTTTCATGCATCCTTATAAACATGTTATAACTCAATATATAACATAAAAATAATTTTATCTAACCTCGAATTAGTGATTTCGAGATTACTATTCTGACTAGCCCCTAAATCGGGCTATTACATCAGATGTGTCTAAGACAGCTTTTCGAACAAGGTATGGGCATTATGAATTTTTAGTCATGCCTTTTGGTTTGACCAATGCTCCTGCGGTATTCAAGGACTTAATGAACCGCATTTTTAGACCATACCTCGACAAGTTTGTAGTCGTTTTCATTGAGGACATACTGATTTATTCTCGAGATGAGAATGAGCATGCTGAGCACCTACAGACAGTTTTACAAATTCTATGAGAAAATCAGTTGTATGCCAAGTTCAGTAAAAGCGAATTTTGGCTCAAGGAAGTAGGATTTCTGGGACATATTGTCTCGGGAGAAGGAGTTCGAGTAGACCCCAGTAAGATTTCGGCTATTATAGACTGGAAGCCACCGAAGAATGTCTCTGAGGTTAGAAGTTTCCTAGGCCTAGCCGGCTATTATAGACGATTCATCAAGGGGTTTTCTATTATTGCAACCCTGATGACTAAATTGTTATAGAAAAATGTGAAGTTTGAGTGGACAGAAAGATGTCAACAAAGTTTCGAGAAACTAAAAGCGATGTTGACAGAAGCTCCAGTTTTAGTACAACCTGAGGCAGGGAAAGAATTTGTGATTTACAGCGATGCATCCTTAAATGGATTAGGCTGTGTACTTATGCAAGAAGGCAAAGTGATTGCTTATGCCTCAAGACAGTTGAAGCCTCATGAGAAGAATTACCGACCCACGATCTAGAGTTGGCTGCCATAGTCTTCGCATTGAAGATATGGAGACACCACCTATATGGTGAGAGATGTCGGATTTTCACCGATCACAAAAGTTTGAAGTACTTGATGACGCAGAAAGAGTTAAACTTAAGGCAGTGGAGATGGTTAGATTTGATAAAAGACTATAAGATGGTCATTGACTACCATCCCGGGAAGGCGAATGTGGTCGCCGACGCTTTGAGTAGAAAGTCCCTATTTGCATTAAGGGTAGTAAATTCACGGATGACTTTATCCACTGATGGTTCTATTCTAGCTGAGTTGAAAGCTAGACTAGTATTCCTCCAAGAGATTTTTGAGGCTCAGAAAGAAGATAGTGAATTGCAAGTCAAGAGAGCTTAGTACGAGACAGATGTTGAGTCTGATTTACGGATTAGTCCCAATGGAAGTCTGATGTTCAAAGATAGAATTTGTGTACCAAGAAAGGACGAGCTTATTCAGAGAATTTTGCATGAGGCACATAATGGATGTTTATCTGTACATTCGGGTAGTACCAAAATGTTTAATGACTTAAAGCAATAGTATTGGTGGCCGAGAATGAAGAAAGATATTTCAGAGATTGTTTCCAAATGCTTGATTTGTTAGCAAGTAAAGGCTGAACACCAAGTACCTTCGGGTTTGCTTCAACCCATTTTGGTTTCGGAGTGGAAATGGGACCGTATTACTATGGATTTTGTAACAGGTTTACCATTATCTCCGAGCAAGAAAGATGCTGTATGGGTTATAGTTGATAGACTCACGAAGTCAGCTCATTTCTTACATGTACGAGTTGATTACTCACTATACAAGTTGGAAAACTTGTATGTGTCAGAAATAATAAGGCTTCATGGTGTTCCGTTGTCAATTATCTCAGATAGAGATCCGAGGTTTACATCCAGATTTTGGAAGAAGTTGCAAGAGGCCTTGGGTAAAAAGTTGAACTTTAGTACCGCTTTTCATCCTCAAACTGACGGTCGATCGGAGAGGTTAATTCAAGTACTGAGGATATGCTCGATGTTGTATTCTTGAATTCCGAGGTCATTGGGAAAAGTTTCTCCCATTGGTAGAGTTTGCCTACAATAATAGTTTTCAGTCGAGTTTAAAGATGGCGCCTTATGAGGCTCTATATGGGCGTAAGTGTAGAACGCCTTTATTTTGGACTGAACTCAAGGAAAACCAAATTCACGGGGTTGATTTGGTTAGAGAAGCTGAAGAGAAAGTGAAAGTGATATGAGAACGTTTAAAAGCTGCATCAAATAGACAGAAGTCCTATTCGGACTTAAAGAGAAAAGAGATAGAGTATCAAGTCGGAGATAAAGTTTTCTTGAAAGTGTCACCATGGAGAAAAGTTCTCTGATTTGGCCGGAAAGGCAAGTGGAGTCCACGTTTTATTGGACCGTATGAGATTACCGAGAAAGTTGGGCCGATAGCTTATCGATTGGCTTTGCCATCAGAGTTAGAAAAGATTCACGATGTGTTTCACGTGTCCATGTTGCGACGCTACCGATCAGATCCTTCACGTGTAATTACCCCGTCGAGAGATAGAGATTCATCCCGACATGACTTATGGTGAAGAACCGCTTAAGATTTTAGCTCGTAAGTCAAGCGACTAAGAAATAAAAGTATTGCCCTAGTAAAAGTATTGTGGCAAAGACATGGAATAGAAGAAGCTACGTGGGAACCAGAAAGAGCATGAGAAACCAAAGATCCAAACTCATTTCTTTGGTAAGATTTTCGAGGACGAAAATTCCTAAGAGGGGGAGAATTGTAATAAACTTCGATTTAGGGCCTAGTCGAAATAGTGGTGCGAGACCACAAATCTGAGTTAGTAAATTGAGTTCTTAAGGTTTATGACATGTTTGCATGATAATATTAAAGTTCCATGTAGAAATTTTGTGAAGTTGACATGGAATGATCAAATAGGACTAAATTACAACAATTGCAAAATATGAGTTTCTAGAAGCTTTTTGTATGAAATAGCTTTAGAATATTAATTAGAAGTCCTTAAATAGCAATTTTTCCAAATTATAATTATTGGACAAAAATGGACATGAGTTAGTAAATTGTAAATTTTTAAAGAGAAGGGCATTTTGGTCATTTACCAATAAAATGATTAAAATAGGAAAAAGATGATAAAAACTTCATTCATCTTCTTCCTTGGTGCTGAAAATTTGAAGAACCCCATAGCTAGGGTTTTTTCATCTTTCAAGCTTGCTAGTAAGTTCATCTTAGCCCCGTTTTTAATATTCTTCGTATTTTTGAAGTTCTCGTATTATGAATTAGCTATTTTTAGCTATAAAATGAGCTAAGATGCATGTTCAAAAATCTACCCAATAGTGACATGCTTGTAAAATGATATTTTATAGAAGTTTATGAGAGTTTGATGTTAGATAAACATCTTTTCCTTAGTGAATTTCATGAAAAATGATAATATGGACTAATTTGTAATAGTTATGAAATTGGTCATACCTATTAAAAATGGTGAGAATTGATGATTGTTATAGTAGAGAAAATGAATCAGCTAAGCATGATGTTTAAGAAAGTTAAATGAGAATCATTTTACGAGCCTAGGGGCAAAAGTGCAAATGTGAGAAAGTTTAGGGGCAAAATAGTAATTTTGCCAAAGTATGAGTTAAGAGTCAATTTAGTCAATGTGAGTATTAAGTGATCTAATTATTATTATAGATCAAGAAAAACGAAGCCCGAATCAAAACCGAGGCAAGAACAAAGTCGAGGACTAAATTGCATATCTACACACATTTTGTATATTGAGGTAAGTTTGTATGTTTTCTAAGCTTTATGATTAATATCATTTAATTGCTTAGTATAATGTAGAATATATTTTAATTCCATGAGATTGTTTAATGCTATTTTAAACAAAGAAATCAATGAGATCAAGCATGAGAAAGTCCCGATTGAAGTTGAATTACATAGGATACTCGATCTATCACATGAAATGAGAAAGTCCGTATAAGACCAAGCCAAGGCATGGCATAGGCAATCAAGCAAGTTATCATGTAAGACCAAGAAAAGTCTTGGCATTGAAGAGTTATTATGAGATGAAGACCCATATAAGCCCAAGCCAAGGCATGGCATTGGTGAGTCTCCAAGCAAAGTTATCATGTAAGTCCAAGACAAGTCTTGGCATTGAAAAGCTATAAAGAGATAGAGATCCCATGTAAGTCCAAGCCAAGGCATGGCATTGGTGAGTAACAAGAAAGATTTCATGTAAGTCCAAGCCAAGGCTCGGCATTGACAAGTAAAGATACCAAGTAAGACCATGTCGAGACATGGCAATGGTAAGTTCCCAAGGGAACTCATAAGGAAGACTTCGTGTAAGTCCATGTCAAGACATGGCATCAATACCAAGTAAGAGATCCCATGTAAGACTATATCAACGATATAGCTTTGGCATCAAGACACATGTGTTTTGAGATTTAGTATCCTCTGTTATTCATATTAATTCATCAGGCAAAAGAGTAAAGATTAAATGAGAAAGTAAGAAAGTTAAGTAAGTAAAGTTATTATCAAGTTATGCTAGTCAGAGTTAATTAAGAGTATTATTCATGATATGAATGATGAAGTTGAGATTATGCTTTTCATAGTAAAGTATACCGATCTATGTGATCAAGTGATACAGTATCTTGTTACCGCATTTGAGCATGAGAATAGTAAGTACCATGAGATATGTAAGAATCGATGAAGAGTAAGTAAGCTTAAATACTTGAGATTTCATAATGCCATTGTTAATGATGAATGGTTAATGTTAAGCAAATATATTTCTATGAGAATTACATGCAAACTTACTAAGCTAAATGCTTACGTCCTTTATTCTTTCTTTCCATGTAGTCCCGCCAAGCTAATCTCGTGGATCATCGTCACCGGAGCTCGGAGCACACTATCAATCGCTATTTTGGTATAGCCAAGTTGTTTATATTAAGTATGGCATGTATAGGAAACATTTCATTTTGAGTTATGTTTTAAAACTAGCCAAAGTGTTGGCTATCAAGCTTAGTATTCTTTTTGTATATGGCCAAAGAGATGAGTCATGAATGATTAAGTATGTATGTTTTAATCTATCAATGAAGTATGCATCCTTGTTCATGTTAGATGTAATATTTGAGTTGCTGAATTGATCATGAGTTTGGTCTTGATTTCAGGGTGGCAATTGGCTTGGTAAATAGCCTCTAAGTGCCCACACGGATGGACACACGGGTGTGTGTCTAAGCTGTGTGCACCCTGCACCTTTGTATCTTAAGTCAGAATAGACCATGGGCTAATCCCACGGCCGTTTGTTTAGACCGTGTGTGATACACGGTTAGAACATGGGCGTGTACCCCAGCCATGTGAACAAAATAGTATATCAAGGTATAGCACACGGTTTTAGTCCACGGGCGTGTCAAGACCGTGTGAGATTAGTCAGTGTCGACCACGGTTGGGAGACATGGGCGTGTCTTAGGGGTACACGGGCGTGCCCCAAGCCACATGGGCGTGTGACCCCTGTTTCGAGGAAAAGTTCCCGATTGTATTCCGAAAGTTCCCGGATAGGTGTTTAAGGCCTCATAGGCCCATGATATGTACGTTTTGACTAAGAAAGAAGAGTTTCAATTTCGGAACAAAATTTTACAGCCCGTAAGTACATGTTTAAGTGAGTTCAAGAATGGTAATGTCTCGTATCCAGTCTTAGCCTTGGACTCGGGTATGGGGTGTTACAGGGAAGAACAATCTTAATTGTGCTGCATTGATTAGCTGAACAGCCTTGAGTAGTTTAATAGCTTCTTGAGTTATTCAATGGCCGATAGGTGTGAAAGGCCAAAAATGAACAGACCCTTAGGTGTGAATGCACTAAACCGAATAGCCATTCCATGTGAAAAGGATCTCGAGCCATGTGAAAGCTTTCAAGCTACTTTAGAGAGCTGGGCAGTCAGCTTGGAAGAAGAAAGCATCAGCTCTTTTGGCCCTTGGTGTCCACGAAGAGCTGCTGGCCATATCAATCATCAGCTGTCCATGTTCATGCCACCCCATACATGTACCTAAAACAAATTTAATTAATCAATTAAATTAGCTTAAGACATCATAAAGTCGGCTGCAGCTAGGACAAATTTAATCAATTAAATTCGACTGGACATATAAAATAGCAACATGAAATAAATTTGTTCTAGACTTAACACATTAAAATAGCTAATAATTATGTATGAACTAAGACACATTTAAACTTAATTAAAATGTCCAAAATTTGACACATATTATTTGAGCTGAATCTAACTATATTAACTAACTTAATTAAATAGCTAAGTTTATTCCAGTAGCTTAAAATACATAAAATAAAATGAAATAAAATCAAGCTCAATGAGCTAGGATCACGTCGATTTGAGCTCCATTGAGCTGGATCGAACTAAGTCAGCTTGTAAGAGGTTGCAAACTACACTTGGTGAGCTGGTCCAAGAATGATCAATGAGTCCGACCACCTCTTCTCCCCAAGCTCGATCTATGTAGATTGTTATAGCTTCTTGGAACTTCTTAGTTCGGGATCGAGTGATGGGACCCAAAGAAAGCTCAATGGGGTCGGCAGCTAACTCCCCGGCTAAGCTCGCATCATGTTCACACCTTGTAATCAGCTAGGTTCGGCTCCATTCTCACTTAATTAAAGCCACGCTACCTAGGAGACTACAAGGGACGTTTTTAGAAAGGTGCTAAGAAATTTCAGCTCAATTAAGCTGATTTGACCTGTCCATTTAGTTTCTTTTAAGTCCATTCGGCTAGCCTAGATGTTTAGCTATAAATACTTAGCTATTTTCATGTTGTATAGACTTTTTGCTCATTTGATGAATGCTTATAACATTTGTGAGTTATTCAACTCTCTTATTTCGTTTAAGACTCAAGCTGACTTATCTAGCATCGCTAGTGGCGTCTACCTTGTTTCTTTTTGAACTTATCACTCAATTCCGAGTGTGGCGTTCACCCCATTGATACCTTTGGTTCCTATCTTCCTAGATAGCGGGTCAAGGTCCTATCTACATCATTAGTCCACCTTAAGTGTCTTATAAGTCTCAGGTCAATACTCACTCATAGTATTGGTTCATTCTTGACCCTTAAACCTTATTTCCATTCCATCCACAACTATCAACTTAATCACTTTGTTTCCTTGTTAGCCGAATCTTCATCATCCTTTCACTTAGCCATTTCAACTATCATCTTTGGTTTACTTTGTTTCAACACCTAGCCGAAACCTATCCTTAATCCATCTTAAAACTCTTTGAAAACCTTCAATTTAAGCCTACATTTAGCTAAATTCCATTAAACTCTTAATTGAACGAAACTTCTCCATTTAACGATCGGGCACAACAAACGACTCGAATCAAGTCACCGAGGCGAGATCCTATCAATTCCATCTTCAATCATTCAAGCATTATGAGCCAAGATATCAACCATTTTAAAACCAAATATATACATGCCAAAATTAGTACTATTTCATCACCCATAATACCATAAACACAAGCCAAAACAAATGGCTACTTCATCAAGCTAAATACATAAACATGCCATTATAACCAAAACTTAGGACACCAAAAATCTATCGATTAGTCGATGTATAGTGAGATATAACTCTGACAAGCTTCCAACCCGAGCGAGCTTCCGATTCACTATAAAACCCTGAAAAATAACACAGAGTAAGCATAAATGCTTAGTAAGTTCGCATAATGTAAAACTCAACTTACCATTTCATCACATAACATGGCATAATCCAACCACAACTTGGCCAAAGCCTAAGCATTTACACCAAACATGTTAGCCATATAAGTATATAACATAAGCAATTAATCATTGATACGAACTCATTCTCGTGACTTGATTCGAGTCGTTTGTTTACCCAATCGTAAAATTAAGAAGTATGAATTGACGTTTTCGAAGTAGGTTGTAAAAGAGCAAGTTGGCTAGAATGTAATATCCTAAAATTTGTGTAACATCCCCAAACCCGGCCCATTCGCTACGACCGAATCTGGTTATGTCACTGGGGAAAGTCGGATGAAAATCTTTATTAACTTAGCATAAAGCATGAAAGAATTCAATTTTTGAAAACCATGTTCATTTAAAGCAATATGCAAACTTTAGAAGTTACAAATTGTCTGAAAATACTTTATTAAACATACTTTTATAAATAGGGTACTGGAATTAAAACCATTTTCACATAGAAATCCAAATTAGATAAACCATGGTTAAAGTAATACCAAAATGTAACACCCTGGTTTAGGGGCTGTGCATATGGGGATGTTACAGTTTGGTATCAGAGCCCAGTTCAAAACTCGGCTTTGAGGGTTTTGGGCCCAAAAACATTTTCAAAGTGGGCTTTTAAGAAATTTTTTCAGATTATTCTGGCATGGCACCTGTACCTCCGACCCGAAGT
This sequence comes from Gossypium sturtianum, assembly GCA_025698515.1. Classification (NCBI taxonomy): domain Eukaryota; kingdom Viridiplantae; phylum Streptophyta; class Magnoliopsida; order Malvales; family Malvaceae; genus Gossypium; species Gossypium sturtianum. The sequence goes on from CM046948.1 coordinate 71,791,488, forward strand.
CCACCAGGTAAGTACCCCTTACTATTGCTTGTGAGTTATTGATGTGATCGGATGATTGCAATAGTGGATTACTTTAGAAATCGAAACTTTGATTGCTCGAAAGAACGACTTCGAAACTGCTCATAAAATTTGCTCGTGGATTAAACAATGGAACAAAATTTCTAATGCATAAAACTTTTAATCGATTTAAATCGCGACGCTAGATATGAGTTCTAGGGGCGTGGTCGTATTTCTCGTGGACGTGGTAGAGGCGCTTTTGGTGATTGCTTTATTTTGTTGCTCGTAAAGTATGTTAGCTCTTGGAGATCGTGAGTGCAGATATAGCGTAGTGGAGAGAATTGGACTGTTAGTTTAGACAAGTAATTTCGAGGACGAAATTATTTTAAGGAGGGTAGAATTGTAACACCCTGGTTTAGGGGCTGTGCATATGGGGATGTTACAATTTGAGTTTTGTATGTGTTACATTAAATTAGTGATTAAGCATGTTAGATTATTAATTTTGTTTGTTGAAGAGGTCCTGAGAAGGCTTGGGATCTATTTGGACCTAGTGAAAATTTTTAGCATTTGGTACTTTAAAGAGAGGAAGTCAGTGGATTTGTGACATAAGGAAATTTTTGAGTAAGTAACTAATATAAGCTAAGCTAATGGTTAAGAGGATATGTGCCATATGTATTGTCTTGAGGGGAGAGGTTCAAATCCCATGGTATACATTTTTTGTGACTTAAATTTTTGCACTCATCTAGCATGTGTCGGCCAAGCTTTATTTTTGAAAGGTTGGAATTTTAGTTTATGGCAAGGTGGCTAATGGATTAAGGCAGGAATTGAACATAGGGAAAGGAATCAATAGGATAAGGTATGTAGGGGAACAAGTGGCTTAAATTGAGGAATGTGCTATGGAAAGTAAAGTTGGCAAATGTTGACCCCTTTTTGGCTTGAAAATGGACGGTTTTTGGGGCTAGGGTGAGTGGCCGAATGTTGTTAGTAGTTTGGTTAGGATTAAGAGTTAGTTTTGGTCAATTTCTTAGCATCATGTGTATCAAAAATTCTCTCCAAACTCTTCCTTCTAGCCGAATTTTGTCATAAGAAAAAGGTAAAGTTTTTGTTTTCTTTTGGCCATTTCATCTTTGTGACCATCTTGATATCATCTTTTCTCCCTAAACTTTATTCCTCTTTGTGCCGAAATCATATAGTCTTTGAGTGACATTTTCTTTGTCTTCCATTTGGCCGATTATTCACCAACCGCAAGACCCTTTCTTTGTTCATCTTCCATCATTGAAAATCGATACATAAACACTCTCTTTCTTTTAATTCTTTTTCTCCTTCCTTCCTTCTTGCAAAGAACTTTTTAAACATTTTTTTCTTCTCCTCCAAAATTTTTCATCATGACCGAATGTTAATAATCATCTTCATAGCCGAATCTTCCAATTCTCATATATTTCTTCTCAATCATTTCTTCTATTCAAACTTTGGACAATCGGTAAGAATTCTCTTCATTGGTTTCTATTTTGTTATTTGTTGCTTTTGGCTGAATCCATAGGTTGGCTTAGGAGAGTTTTTTTTAATCGAAATAATCGTTCATTTTCTTAGACAATCTTTTTTCGTTTTATTTTAGTGAAATAGTGGAGGACCGAATCACCATCTCATCGAAGTTATCTCGAAATCATTAGAGTTTAGATCAAAAACCTTCAAGGTAAAGAGAATTCTTCATGGATTTCATGATCACCCCCAATATTATCAAAATGATTATCAATTTGGAATGAAGTAACCGAAAATTTTATATAGGGATTCTTTTGGGGATCACTCAGAACATCGTGGTAAGCCTATCTATATCATTTCTTTAAGTCCATACTTTAGTATATTATCGATTTACTAAAGATCTAACGAATGGAGGCTCGTAGTGACGTTTTGAAAGGGAAATCTAGTGGTGATTCCAAAAGGAGTGGTTTGGCGTTCTCAACTCCTAGATTCAAACGAAGGTCCATTTCGGCAATTCGAGACTTTCCACCGGGTTGTGGACCCTCCTCTGGTGAAAATCAATTATTCGAGGTTATTCGCAGTTCGGAGCCATTAGCTGTTCATGGTTTTCCAACGGGTTGTGGACCGTCCACCGGGGAAAATTAACAAATCGTAGTTATTCGCGATTCCGAGGGTAAAAATCCTAGACCGTTTATCTTAGAATAAATTACTATAAGTGTTAATGATCTAATCGAGCGTTAAAAATATTCTAGGTGTTGACGATCAAGAAAGTGTAGTGCTCACCGTAATCAGGTGTGTAATCTCACCCCATATCTCGTAGGTTGGATAACTATATTGTATTAATCATTGGATTAAATCACAAGTTAGTGAAATCGGGTAAAATAGTATATTTATCATTTTAATGGTAAAAACTATGAAATCGGTATTAAGACCGTGAAAATTATGGAATTTGCCCTTAATGGGCTAAATCAATAAAAGTGACTGAATGGGCCATATGTGATATGTGATAAATGGGCCAAATGTGATACTTGATTTATGGGCCAAATGTGATACTTGATTTATGGGCCAAATGTGATATTGGCTATATGAGCCAAAATGTGGTATGGGCCAGATTTTGAGAATTTTTTTTATATTGGGCCATATGTTTGTAATAATTATAGGAATGGATTGTAGTAATTGAATGTACATAATTTATACATGAGTTGCATGGGTTGGGATATTTGACGAAGAGAAGTTCTGGTAGCTTTGCTACAAAATTCGTGGCTTGTCCACAAATTGATATATGGCTTAATGCCCGCTTGATATATGGCTTAATGCCCGATTTGGTGTGTTGGCGGGGTGGGTGACTAAAGCTCCCACGGTGTGTGTTGGTTGGTACGGGTGGTGTGTAGCGGATGGAAAACTAGGTTTGGTTGGGAAATTGCATAACACATGCATGTTATATATATGATATAATGCTATGATTGTAATGGGCTTTGGCCCAATAAGTGCTTAATTGAATTTTGGCCCAAAGAAAGTGGTAAGTGAATTACACACCGAGAGTTCTAAGTAACTCACCCCTGTTTTCCTTACCCTCCTCGTAATGATCGATGATGGAGACTTGGGCCGGGACGACTCGAGTGGAGGCCATACTACGAATAATGGGTTATTTACATTCGAATTTCTTTTTAAGTACTTTTATTATTTTTACTATTTAAGTTAAGTTGTAATAAGGCCTCTGTTAAATTTTTATGGATGTTTTACTTGTGGATGGATATTATAATACGCTTTAAATACTTATGTGGGGTTTCTTTTCTAAAAATAAAAATAAATGTTTTTCTTAAAATAAATATGCAAAAAGGGTTTTCATTCTTAAATATTTTTACTCATAAAATTGTGCATTAACGACGTTCTTCAAAATTTTATTTTCAAAATTATTTTCGAACTCTATTAAATTTTCTCGAAATATTATTTTAACTTCTTGTAAGTTTTAATTTATAAATTCTTACGACTCAAATTGTTTGAGTTATCAATCAACCTTAGTTTTCAATAAACTTCACGTCAAGATGTTTTGGAAAATCCGATTTCTTAAAATCTTTAAAAAGACTAGATGTATATTCCTTTCTGTGTGACATGTCAAATTTGGTCTTAACGCATAGACCGGGTTTGGGGTGTTACATTTTATGGTATCAGAGCCCGGTTCAAAACTCGACTGTGATTTGGGTTCAAAAACATTTATGGTTCAAAACTATTTTGAATTATAGAACTTATGTTTTTAAAGGTAGTATGGCACCACGAGTATCCGGCACCAAGTCAAGTAAGTGTATGCAAATTTAATTATTATTATTATTATTGTGACATGACTATAGGAACACTCTAGAACTTTTAGTTTTAGGTGTTGCAACTATAGAGATTGAGACTATAGGATGCGTTTACGAAAATAACTCTAGTTCTTATATATCATAAAACATCGTTAATAAACACTGAAATAGTATACTGATTCATAAAACTTGTAATCAGATTAAACCGAAATAGTCAAAATAAGCGCTAGAGGACGTGGACGTGGTAGACGTGGCCGTGGTAGAGGCCGAGGTGCTAGGGTTGCGTCTGAAGCGTCGGGACATATACCAGAAATGGATGCACCTGCATCACCCAGGATGGAGACTGGATCACATGACCATACGAGAGAGGACATTGCCTTGACCCAAGCAATGTTGCGAGTCTTGGAAAGGGTTGCTGGAGCTAGAACTGGGCCAGCAGCTCATGGATCAATTTCAGAACGACTTAGATCGAGTGGTGCCAAGGTTTTTAGGGGTATCTCGGGAGTAGCCCCAAATGTAGCGGAGTATTAGCTCGAGGCTGTGGAGCGGATCATGGATGATTTGGAGTGCACCACCGAGCAGAAACTAAGAGGAGCTATGTCTTTGTTGAGGGACGAAGCTTATCAATGGTGGCTTACTGTTCGAGAAGGCACTCAGGCTGAACATGTTACTTGCGATTTCTTCAAAACTGCATTCCAAGGAAAGTATGTTGGGGCAAGTTATGTGGATGCTCGGAGGAAGGAATTCCTAAATCTGGTCCAAGGAAATAAGACGGTGGCAGCTTACGAGGTAGAATTTCTACGCTTGAGCCGTTATGCTCGAACAATAGTGCCAACTGATCATGAGAGTTGCGTACGTTTTGAGGATGGGCTGAATGATGAGTTACGGGTACTGATAGCCCCACAACAAGAAAGGAATTTTGCCAAGCTTGTAGAGAAAGCCAAAATAGCTTAAGAGGCCAAGAACTCCGAGCGTCAGAACAGAGACAGAGGTAGAGGCAAGAGGGACTTTAAGTACTCGGGTCCCACAAAAAGGTTTTAGAAGAGGCCCAGGAATGATGAGCCAGCTCCAGCTAGAGCACCTGCTGCTACCAATTAGATTCAACCATGTGCTGACTGTGGAAGACGACACCCTGGTGAATGCTGGAAGAGAACCGGTGGTTGCTTCAAATGTGGTTCTAAGGACCACCAGTTTAAAGATTGTCTTCGATGGACCACTCCAAATCAGGAAGCTCGTAACCATGATACACAGCCTGCTAGAGGTGCTCAACAGCCACCAAGAGGCTATGGGCCAGGTCGAGGTGGTAATGGCGGTAGACGAGGTCAAGGAGCACCGGGTAGAGGAAATTACTTCAGAGGTAACGCGGAGGCGAGACAGCCAGGCTTAGTGTATGCGGTCAGACGCCAAGAGGATGGTGATGCACCTGATGTGATAACTGGTATGTTCTTCATCTCCGATGTACCTGTTATTGCTTTGATAGATATCGGATCTACCCATTCGTATGTTGCTAGTGATATATCTGGAAATTTGAACATTAGATATGAGATTACTGATAGAAAGATGAAGGTAATTAGTCCTTTAGGACAGTCTGTGATAGTGGATAAATTGTTTAGAGACGTGCCCTTAGAAATTCGAAGAGAAATATTTTTGGCGGATTTGATGGAACTGCCTTTCGGAGAGTTAGACCTTATTTTGGGCATGGACTAGTTGGTGAAGCACCGTGCGCACTTGGATTGTGCTACAAAGCGGATGTCGATAAGGACTTTAGAAGATAAGGAAGTTGTGATGATAGGCGGGCGGAGAAATTATTTAGCAAATGTGGTATCTGCTTTAAAGGCAGAAAAGTTGGTGCGAAAAGGGTGTGGAGCATTCCTAGCCTTCATTAGTGCTTTGGATACCAAGGAATTATCGGTAGAAGGTGTTAGAATGGTGAAAGAATTTCCAGATGTCTTTCCCGAGGAACTTCCGGGTTTACCTCCAGACCGAGAAGTAGAGTTTGGCATTGAGCTTTTGCCCGGAACGGCTCCGGTGTCCATTGCTCCTTATAGGATGGCGCCGAAGGAGTTAGCGGAGCTTAAGGATCAAATTTAGGAGTTGTTGGATCGGGGATTCATTCAACCGAGTGTGTCACCATGGGGAGCACCGGTCTTGTTCGTCAAGAAGAAGGATGGGTCGATGCGTATGTGCATCGATTATAGGCAGTTGAATAAGTTGACGATCAAGAATAGGTATCCATTGCCGAGAATCAATGACCTATTTGATCAGTTGAGAGGAGCTTCAATTTTCTCCAAGATAGATTTGAGATCGGTTTATCATCAACTTAAGGTTAAGGAGGCGGATATTCATAAGACAGAATTTCAAACTCGTTATGGACATTATGAGTTCTTGGTGATGCTGTTTGGATTGACCAATGCACCAGCTGCATTTATGGACATGATGAACCGAGTCTTTTAACCCTACCTAGACCAGTTCGTGGTGGTGTTCATAGATGATATCTTAGTATATTCGAGGAATGAAGAAGAGCATGACTCACATCTGCGGATAGTATTGCAATTACTGCGAGAAAAGCAACTTTATGCCAAATTCAGTAAGTGTGAATTTTGGCTGAAGGAAGTGACTTTCTTGGGACATGTTGTGTCAATTTGAAGGAATCGAGTTGATCCTCGGAAGGTAGAGGTCATGTTGGATTGGAAACCACCAAAGTCGATGGTGAGATTCGAGTTTCCTAGGTTTGGTGGTTATTATAGACGTTTTGTTGAGGGTTTTCGTTGATTCTTCTTTGTAACACCCTCGGTTTAGAAATTTGTACATATTGGGTATAAATCAAGTGTTAGTAGGTTTTTGGAGTGCTTGGATGAGTTTTAGAGGTTCTAAGAATGCTTGGATGAAAGGGAAAGGCTTTGGAAAATTTTTGATTTTTAGGGTATAAAGGGGAAATAGAGCGGGGAAGGCCTTAAAAATAAATTGGGGAGTTTAAAACGCAAGAAAGGATCCGCAAAGTGGCGTGGAGGCGCCGCTTGGGGGCTTTGGAAGGTGACGCCTAGGGGAGCAGGGGTTCAAGTCTGCTTTGGCACGGCAGCAATTTTGTTTTATTTTTGTGCGTCAAGGGACTGGGCTAAGTATGCCTTAAAAATTAATGGTGTGGCTTGGTGGACATGAAAGTCCAATTGGCGGAGTGGCTAGCGTCGTCACTTAGACGCTGGAGGGGAGAGAGGCGCGGTTTCGAGGGCCTGGAGCGGCATTTTGGCATTTTTATTTTGTTATGTGGTGATGGGCTGAAGAAGGCGGATTTAAAAATAAATAAGGGGGCTTTATGGCATGAAAGGCGGGCTGGAAGAGTTGGTTGGGCGCTTAAAGGTCTTTGCTGCTTGGGGACGCTGTTCGAACCCCCACCCGGGTGCACTTTGGGTTTTTATTTGTTTCATTTTATTTTTATCTTTCTTTGGCGTGAATGGATTCAATTTGGACTCTCAAATTCGGCTGGAGTGGGGTGGATAATATTAATTTATTTTATTGTTATCTTGAAGAGGTGATAAACAAATAGGATTAAATGGAATTATTATTTGATTATTATTATTAAGTATTCAAATTCAATTTGAATTTCTTCAAATGAGTGGCCTAGAATTATTTTAGGTAGTGAGTGAATTTTTAAACACTTCAAGGAGAAGTGGACGGCAAGCTCAAAAGGGGGTGTCGAATGCCTATAAAAGCACCTATGTGCCATCTTATTTTTTTCTTCATTTGATGCATAGCCGAATTTTACCCTTCCCAATATTCCATTTTTTCAATTCTTTTTCATTCCCGAAAACCATTCTCTTTTCTTAGTCTTTTGCCGAATTCTCCACACTTCCAAATCTCATCTATTTCTATTCTTCTTAAACCGAAATCCCTATATTTTTCCTATCTCTCATAGCCAAGAATAACCTCCACCCTTGTTGCTCAAATCTCCTTCCCCTATTAAGATTCCTTGTGGCGAATATCGGGAAGATAGAGGTGTTCTCGGATTTCTTGTGGCAATCGATTAGTGAAGGTACTCAGGGATATTTCAATCAAGCCTTCATTTGTTAATTGTCGACGTTGGTAAGTGGTGGTAAGGGCCTATTGTTAATGGATTATTATTTTAAGTGATTAAAAGCCGAAGGCGATTGACATTGTTCAATGACTGATTATAGTTTGTGAACCAGATTCGTGATTCGGGTGCTGAAGCTAGTATTCAAAGCGAGTAGGTAAGATCTAATTTGAGCAAGTTATTTAGTTAGTGATTAAGCCGAAGATTACTAACATAAGGTTGCCGATTATTAGGGAAGCAGAACGCTTGGAGTAATTATTTAAAGGCACTCGGGTAAGGATTCGGGTTCAAAAGGAGAACCCTTTTTAAATATTTGGTTTGGCCGAGTAGGCCATAGTACTAATCCTATGTTGGCCGAATATAGGTGCAGAGAGAACTGTGGTGACCAACATCTCTTTTCGGGATTTAGACGATTCAGTGGTGACAGGTGTGTACATACACACGTATAACTTGTTAATGTGCTGATTGTTGTGAATGCTATCTTGATTTTATGTAGCATTGGATAATATACCATATCGGTATAGATGGTGATTCAGGTAAGTACCTGTTAATATGAATTTGTTATTCGATGCTTTTGGGAAGCATGATGTATTGATACATGAGATTTAAGTATGTGATGACATGAAACATGTACATATGTGACCGATGTGGGATTGATGAGTGGAGGGGCAAGATTAATCGTGCCGAAGCGGGCACCGAGTGTTTTGGTAACACACTGTGACTACGGTCACCGTGAGGTTTGGTACCTCCGGAGGTTTGGTACCTCATTGCGTCTCGTCCCATGGCTTTAGCACCACAAAGGGTTGGCCCCACATATTATATAAGGGATTGACGCCAGTGATTTGGCATCACGCGATGGGTTGGCCCCATCAAACGATTTGTGTCTTCGGACACCAGAGGTTTGGCACCTCCAGTGATTTGGCATCACATTTGTGACTATATGTCACCAGTGGTTTGGCACCACCAGTGGTTTGGTACCACAACGGGGTAGACTGTGGCGATTGGTTGGCTAGGTTGGGGCACATAATATTATGCACGTTAATTGTTATATGTTGTGTATGAAAATGTTTAAAATCGGGGGAAGGGTTACATACTGAGTCTTGGTGACTCACCTTCTCCTTAATTTTTCAGGTGATGCATAGATCGCGGATATGGAGCCGGGTGGACTCGAGGTGGCCATGCAGTGGACTTGAATAAATTGAACTTTAAACTTAGCTATTTTATTTTATTATTGGTTTATTTTTATTTTGGATGTAATAAGGCCTCCATATACTTTACTTTTGTTATTTCTCATATGTTGGATACTTTGTTTTAAACTATATTATTAAAATTAAATTAAAATCACATGTTTTTCTTAAATTAACACGAAAATGTTTTATCTTGCCATCGGGCACATTTGAAATTTGTATAATAACCTGACTCAATTAAATTTCCAAATTAAATCTAAGTATGGTTTCGGCAAGACAACCAAAAACGAGAAGTTTTCAACAAAACTTAAATTGGTTTTAAAATGGTTTTCAAAAAGTTTTCTCGTAACAAACCAAATTCGCCATAATGTTTGGGCCGGGTTCGGTTGTTACAAAATTGGTATATCGAGCCAGTTCAAAGCTCATTTGTGGGGCCCAAGGCCCAAAAATGTTTTGGTAGGCCTTATGGAATGATTTTTGGTTTTTGAACGGCATGGCCCGAGTCTCCGGCAACTATCCGCCCAGGTAAGTACATCTAAACCTCTTGGTGAATTATATTCTGTAGAAGGGTAGGAAGCATGGAACGTAGATAGACTTATAGGACTTGGACCCTAAGGTTAGATTACTCAAACACAAACGGAACATAAGACTTAAAGAACTAAACCAACCTATGGCTAAGCCATTGAGCTAGGGTGTGGTAACCTTTGTACGCATGTCTAGGATTGGAACCGGAAGAGCTTGGTACTTAAGCAGTCCGAGTGACTCACCTCCTCTTCGCAGGTATCCTACCTGGTGCGTAGCTTCGGTTCACCCTAACTCAGAGGGCTCAGTGGTGTGGCAACCTCTGTGCGCATGTCTAGAAAGGTTCGGTGGGAGCTTGGTACTTAAGCAGTTCGCGTGACTCACCTCCTCTCCACTCGAAACCTGCCTGGTGCGTAGCTTTGGTTCACCCTGACCAAGAAGGCTCGGTCATAGGCTAAACATAATGACTAAAACCCGAAAGGGACCTAGCCATGTTTTCGAAAGGAAGGAAACAACAAAACTGAGTTTCAAAATTTTTTAAAAAAAAAAATTACTCTTCCAACCAAAAGAACAACTCTTTTTACAATGTTTTCCCCGAAAAGTTTGATTTGTGGAAAATTACAGAAATGCCCTTAGGGGTAAGATTACTAAAATGCCATTGGTTCATAAAATATCAACTCAATGATTTTGTCCAAAAATTTCAATTACTTCTCAAATATTCAACCCTGCTTTGAAAATCATCAATAAAATATTTTGGTTTTGGAAAATTACTAAAACGCCCTCAAATTGCAAAATTACCAAAATGACCTTGACTTCTGAACTTTTTGCAAACAACAACGTTTTAAGAAAGAAAAACTTGCAAAAGGAACTCTCAGAGTTTTACAACTGTTAAAATGTTCCAGATTTATTAAAAATTGTAAAATTACCCCCGATTGACAAAATTACCAAAATACCCCTGGTTTCCGAAATGATGCCCTAACTTTAAATTTTGCAAATTTTTCAGAAATGCTCTTCAATTTTGGGAATTTCAAAGTGACCTGTTTTATTAAAGTTTTGGAATTTTCTCAGATTTGATTACTGAAAATACCTGTAGAGGAAATGACTAAATACCCTTGGGTTAGAAATGGACAGAAATGTTCGAGGAGCGAATAGGTATGGGAAGTATTAGGGAATGGATGTATGTACTTCTTTGTGTGAACTAGGATAGAAGACTGAAACCTTGTTTGCTCGAAAGAATCTCTAATTAAAATTCTTTCATAAAATTCCTTCGCGACTAATCAAGTGGAACAAACGCTAATGCATAAAATTTTTCTTAATCAGATTAAAAGCGCAGTAGATAGAATGAGTTCTAGAGGTCGTGGACGCCGTGGACGCGGTAGGGGTAGGATGACCGTGTCAGAACCTGTCGGGTCGGGACAGGGTTCTGAAAATGAAGTACCACCGCCACCACCTCCTACTTTTAGAGCTGAGGAGCAGGATCAGACCGGTGGTGAGGCAGTATCGCAAGCTGTATTGTGAGTTCTGGAGATTGTGGCTGGGGCTGGTGGAAATTTAGGAGCTCAAAAATCTGTTCCCGAGCGAATTCGGTCTAACGGAGCTGAGGTATTCCGGGTGTGTCATGCAGCGTAGCACCCAGGTCTGTGGAATCTGGCTAGAATCTACGGAAAGGATTATGGACGATCTTGACCTGTCTAATGAGGAGAAGCTGAAAGGATGTAACACCCCAAACCCGGCCCAAACAATATGACCGAATTTGGTTTGCTACAGAGAAAAGATTTTGAAAATCATTTTAAAACCGATTTTGAAATTAGTCGAAATGCCTTTCAATTTAAATTTTCTTTGTTAAAAACCAAACTTAAAATATTTGCTGAGTCGAGTTGTTTACAAATTTCGAATGTACCCGATGGTACTTTAAAACATTTTGCGTTTAATTTGAGAAAAACATGTGCAACCGTTTTAACATCATCAAGTAGTTTAAACCAAACATTCAAACACGCAGCAATAATGAAATCATACTAGGAGGCCTTTTTACAAATAAGCAACATAAACCTAAAAGAAAGATAAATAAAATTAAAAATTCATTTATTAAAAGTCTCCACTGCATGGCCACCTCGAGTCCATCCGCCTCTCACCCGTGGTCTACGAATCACCTGAAAAATTAAAGGAGAAGGTGAGTCACCAAGACTCAATGTGTAACCCTTCCCCGATTTAATGCAATAACATACACAAATCATAACCAATTAACATGCATAAGTTTAAAATGCACCCAACCTAACCATCCATACGCCTTTTTCTACCCCTTGTGGTACCAAACCACCGGTGGTGCCAAACCACCGTGACGTATAGTCACAAATGTGATACCAAATCACCGGAGATACCAAATCTCGGTGTCCAAGACACAATTGTGTTACCAAAACACTGTGACCGAAGTCACAAATAGATGATGGGGCCAACCCATCGTGGTGATACCAAATCACCGCGCATAATCCCATATCTCAAAGTGGGGCCAACCCACGGTGGTATTAACCACGAGGGACAAGTCGCTATGAGGTGCCAAACCTCTGGAGGTACCAAACCTCTGTGACCGTAGTCACGATGTGTTACCAAAACACCGGTGTCCGCCGACGACACGAATATCACCGCCCCCCTCTCTCATCAACCCATAACAATCATTTATATGCATGTACCACAAATCATGTTGATAGATTTATTTAACAACATCCAATCGATTTATCATAAGCCATATATCAAATAATACACATACCAAATGTGTCATGCTTCCCAAAAGCATCAAATAATAATCACATAGTAATAAGAACTTACCCAAATCCTTGTTAACACCATGAAGGTATTACATCCATGTCTACACAAAACGTTTAGGCATAAAATAACACTTAGCATATTAAAAGTTATAAGATGTGTATGTATACACACACAGCACCAAAAAGAGTTCTAAATCCCGAATAGACAAATCGGCCACACAAGTATTCTTGCCCCTATATTCGGCCAAAAATGAATATTAGAACCATGGCCTATTCGACCAAACCAAAATAATTGAGAAAGGTTCCTTGTGAACCTAAAATCTTACCCAAAGCCTTCGAACACTTATCCAACACACTCCTAAAAGAATCGGCCTCACTTCCCTACAATCAACCATCATCAATAAGGTTTATTAGCCTTCTAACTTAAACGAAACTTAAAATAATAATCCTTCGAAATAAACCTTACCACCTTACCAAAACCAATTCCTAGAGAAGTCCCGATGATAACTATCTTACCTTCAATATTCGGCCAAAGTTGATCAAGATAGGAGAAGAATATTTTCGGCACAACAAGGAGGTATATTCGGCTTTATGACAAAAAAGAAAAGAATAGGAAAAGAAATAGAGTTTCGGCAAGAAGTAAGTATAGGAGGTTTTTGATGTTTAATCAAAACAAATGGGAGAACAAAAGGTTGATGAAGGTTTCGGTTTTGAGAGATTGAGATGAAGAAAATAGAAATTGAGCATAAAATGACCAAATGGTCAAAAAGTATTAAGCTTAGCAAATGGTAAAATTCGGCTAGAAAGAAAAGAGTTTGAGAGAGAATTGTTTTGCAACATTTGCACCAAAAGAAAGAAATGACCAAAAATCTTCCTAAGCCTTACCAACACTAGCATATTCGGCCAAAACTCCCCTCCTTAGCCACAATGCCGTCCAAGTTCATGGCATAAAGGCATAGGATTTCTTCCCAAAACATTTTCCTTGATACTAGCCCCATGTCTCCATATTTTCCTTAATTACTTGATTCCCTTCCATAAGTTAATACTTGCCTTAAACCTATAGTCTACTAACCAAGAATAACATGGTCAACCCTTACCTTAATTATCCTTGGCCGACACTTACCATACCAAAGCAAAAATAAAAGTTGTCCCAATGCTATTTAAGGGATTCGAACCTCTCCCCTCAAGCTAAACTCCATGCGCCATTACCAACTTGCCATGCACTCATCTTGTCACTTATTGCTACTTAAATTAACTTAAGTGCTAAGCTCATTTAATCCTCTTCTTTAAATAAGCCATACTAAGAATTATTCTACTAAACCGAGCTTACTCAAGACCCCTAATTAAGCCTTATATCATCACGAATAATATCACGAAATTCAAATACAAGAAAAATAATTCAATCACAAATAACCCCTATTTTGGGATGTTACGATTCTACCCCCTTAAAATAATTTCGACCTCGAAATTACCTGATCGAAAAGGTGGGGTATTGCTTTGTTTGCATCACCTCCTCGAGTTCCCACGTCGCTTCCTCCGTACCATGGTTTCGCCATAGCACTTTCACTAAGGGTACTGACTTTCTACGCAACACCTTGACATCACGATCTAAAATCTGAACTGGTTCCTCCTCGAATGATAAGTCGGAGTTAACCTCAATCTCTGCTACTGGCACGATGTGCGATGGATCTGACCTATACCGTCTAAGCATCGACACATGGAAGACATCGTGAATCTGACTCAACTCTGCTGGCAGTTCGAGCTGATAAGCTACCGGTCCTACTCGCTTCAACACAGTATACGGGCCGATGAACCTTGGACTTAATTTCCCTTTTTGCCCAAAGCGCAACACCTTTTTCCAAGGCGACACCTTCAGAAAGACTTTATCTCCTACCTCGTATTCCATCTCCTTGCGCTTGAGATCGGCGTAAGACTTTTGCCTATCCGATGCTTCCTTGAGACGAGCCCGAATTACCTTAACTTTGTCCTCAGTTTCCGTCACCAATTCTGGACCCAAGACATGTCGTTCACCTAGTTCCGTCCAACACGTAGGAGTACGGCATTTTCGTCCATACAGTGCTTCATATGGAGCCATTTGGATACTCGCTTGATAACTATTGTTATAAGCGAATTCCGCCAACGGTAGATACTCCTCCCAACTGCCACTGAAGTCCAGAACACAACCTCTGAGCATATCTTCTAAGATCTGAATCACTCTCTCCGATTGTCCGTCGGATTGCGGATGAAAAGCTGTGCTGAAGTCCAATCTCGTACCCAAAGCTTGATGCAACGCTCTCCAAAACCTCGATGTAAACCTCGGATCCCTATCCGAGATAATCGATACTGGCACACCATGCAATCTCACTATCTCGGCTACATATAACTTAGCTAACCTCTGAAGCGAATAATCTACCCTTACAGGTATGAAATGCGCTGATTTAGTCAGACGATCCACAATCACCCAAACTGAATTCTTCTTGCTAGGCGTAAGAGGTAATCCACTGACAAAGTCCATGGTGATCCTCTCCCACTTCCACTGAGGAATCTTCACCGGCTGAAGTAAACCAGATGGCAACTGATGTTCAGCCTTGACTTGTTGACACGTCAGACACTTACCCACGAACTCGATTACTTCCGTTTGAGCACTGCCACCAAAATTGCTCTCTCAAATCCCGATACATCTTGCTACCTCCAGGATGCATAGCATATGGGTCAAGCATGTGCGTCCCCGAAGAATCCTTTGTCTCAACTCCACATCCTTCTGCGGCATACAAGCTCTTCCTTTAAAGCACAAAACCCCATCACCGGGACGTACTAAAATCCTCTAATCCACCATTCGGACTTGCAACCTCCGATCATTCAAACCATCATCCTCTAACCGCTTCTCCTTAATCTGATCTAACCAAGTCGGCTTGACTTGCAATTCTCGCCAAAAGACTCCCATCATCGAACGGACTAAGTCGAGCAAACATCGATCTTAAATCCGATACAACCTTACGACTCAACGCGTGCGCCACCACGTTAGCCTTGCCAGGATGATACTCGATCGAGCGATCGTAGTCCTTCAACAGCTCAATCCATCTACGCGCCTCAAATTCAAATCCTTCCGAGTCAAGAGATACTTAAGACTCTTGTGATCCGTATAAACTATCGACTTCTCTCCGTACAAATAGTGCCTCCATATCTTCAAAGCGAAGACTACAAACGCTAACTCCGTGTCATGAGTCGGATAATTAGCCTCATGTGGTCTCAACTGCCGAGATGCATAAGCCACTACCTTCCCTTCTTGCATCAACACGCATCCCAAACCAATATGTGATGCATCGCAATAAACCGTGAATTCCTTGCCTGCCTCAGGTTGAATCAAAACCGAGCTTGATCGAATCTTCTTCAATTTGTCGAAACTTTCTTGCTTTGCTCCTTGGTCCACACAAATGGAACTCCTTTCCTCAACAACTTGGTCATCGGTGCAAAGAATCAAAGAAAATCCTTCCACAAATCTTCGGTAATACCCCGCGAGACCTAGAAAACTCCAAATTTCAGCCACAGATTTAGGCGGCTTCCAATCTAACACTGCCTCAATCTTTCGAGGATCCACTCTAATCCCCTCGGCTGAAACAACGTGACCCAAGAAGGTCACCTCCTTAAGCCAGTCGCACTTACTAAATTTCGCATACTGTTGCTTTTCCTCCAGAATCTGCAACACCACTCGCAAATGCGCATCATGCTCCTCTTCTGACTTCGAATACACCAAAATATCATCTATAAAGACCACAACAAACTGATCCAAAAACTGTTGAAATACCCTATTCATCATGTCCATGAAAGCCTGCTGGTGCATTAGTCAAACCAAACGGCATCACCAGGAACTCGTAGTGTCCATACCGAGTACGAAATGCCGTCTTATGGATATCAGCCTCTTTCACCTTCAGTTGATGATATCCAGACCTTAAATCAATCTTAGAGAAAACCGCAGCCCCTTTCAGCTGATCAAACAAGTCATCTATCCTCGGCAAAGGATACTTGTTTTTAATCGTCAGCTTATTCAACTGGCGGTAGTCTATACACATCCGCATCGCACCATCCTTCTTCTTGACAAAAAGTACCGGCGCTCCCCAAGGTGAAACACTTGGTCGAATGAAACCTCGATCCAACAACTCTTGTATCTGAGCCTTCAATTCCAACAATTCCTTCGGTGCCATCCTATACGGAGCTATAGACACTTTGCGCTGCCTGTGTAACAGATCTATACCAAATTCGACTTCACGATCCGGAGGCAATCCCTAAGTTCTTCAGAAATACGTCAAAGAAATTCCTTTACGCTTTGAACATTTCCCACAGAAGACTCCTTAGCTTCCAAAGCACACACATGAACTACGAACGCCTCACAGCCCTTCTTGACCATCTTTACTGCTTTCAACGCAGATACCACGTTGGATAGATAATCTCTCCTATTACCTATCATGACCACTTCTTCACCTTCAACCGTCTTCAAAACCATGCGCTTAGCGGCACAATCCAAACTTGCTTGGTACTTGACCAACCAGTCCATCCCAAGAATCAGATCGAACTCCTCAAACGGCGGTTCCATCGGATCGGCTACAAACACTACCCCTTGGAGTTCTAGGGTATATCTCTATACTGACTTATCTACTTCTACAGAGTGACCTAAAGGACTAAGTACAGTCATCCTCTTAGAAGCGATCTCCTGAACTAAACTCATGGTCTCAACTATACTACTAGCAACGTAAGAGTGCGTCGAACCCACATCTATCAAGGCAGTATATGGAACACCAAAAATTAAAAACGTACCGGTTATGACGTCCGGTGCGTCTCCTTCCTCACGACGCCTCGCAAAGATACACCAAACCAGGCTGCCTAGCCTCCGTGTTGCCAATACCTCTGCCAGCGCTCCGCGACCTCCACTAGAGCCATAACCACCTCTACCATAACCACGACCTCTCTGCGGTGCTGGTCCCTCCTTTCTTGAACTGGGCACGACCTTGACCTTCGGGACCGATTCCTAGCTTGCTTACGCGACAGATCCCTCACACGATGTTCTAGCGAACCACACTGAAAATGACCTTTCCCTCCGGTCCAACATTCACCCCAATGAAACTTTCCACAACGGTTACACTGGGCGATCTTTGATTAGCAAACAGTGGACCTCCTCACTGATTTGACCCACTCGCCTAAATCTTTTCTCGAACATTACCACGACCCCTGCACGATCCAAAGCCTCTCTTCACTTGTTCCTATCATAATTTTGCCTCGCGGACTCCTTGATTCCTTCTGGCTACCTTGGCCTTCTCCACCAAGACAAAGAAACTCACGTTCTTGCTGTGGAGCAATCAGCAGCCTTAACTCGTCTCTAAGTCCGTCTTCAAAACGAACACAACGATCATGTTCCGATGCCACTATTCCCTGAGCATAACGACTCAGCCTTAGGAATTCTGCTTCATACTCCGAGACAGACTTATTCCCTTGCACTAACCCCGAAAAAGCTTTCCTTTGAGCATCAATGTAGCTTGAGCCAACATACTTCTTCTCGGTATGCGACTTTGAAGTACTCCCAAGTGAGATCATCTCGTAGTAGCACCATCTCGGACCGTGAGCCACCATCGATATGACTCATCCTTGAGAAGCGACACCGCTCCTTTCGGTTTCTCTTCATTTGTCAAATCTATCTCATCCATGATTCTTTCGGTCGATTCCACCAATACTCACCGTATTGGGCGCTACACCGAACACACCTCGGAAAAATTCAGCTCAGTTAGCTCGAAGTCTCTCAGGAACCGACTTCCGAGCTCCTCCACCTCCACCAATTCCAGCTACCCTTTCCAGAACCCGTAGCATCGCTTGTGACACAGCGTCGTCACCCGTCTGATCCTGCTCTTCAGCTCCAAAGGTTGGGGGTGGTGGTGGCGGTATCTCATTCTCGATCCTTGACCCGACCCGACGGTGTTCCGATCACGCCATCCTACCCCTTCCTCGTCCCACGACGGCCACGTCCTCTAAAGCTCATTCTAACTATCGCGCTTTAATCTGATTAGGAAATTTTTATGAATTAGTACATGTTTCACTTGATTATCCGCGAAGAAATTTTATGAAAAGAGTTTAATAGAGATTCTTTCGATCAAACAAGGTTTTAAGTCTTCTATCTTGGTTTACACCAAATAATACATCCATTCCTATACCTTTCATACTTATGCACTCTTCTGCATTATCATTCCGCTTTCTAACCTGAAATTATTTTCGTCATTTTTCCTAAAGGGTATTTTGGTAATTTTGTCTATCAAGAATATTTTGAAAATTTTCGAAGATAAATTTGTCCTACCATCTAAAAAAATAATTTAATGATTTTAAAACCGAAGTTTTCCTTGAAATATGGCTAATCCCTTTCGGGTTTTATTTAGGATTTTGCCCATGACCGAGTCCTCTTGGTTAGGGTGAACCAAGCTACGCACTGTGGTAGGAATCCCGCGAAGAGGAGGTGAGTCACGAGGACCGCTAAGTACCAAGCTCTTCCGATCCAATCCTAGACATGCGCACCAAGGTTACCACACCCTAACTCGGCGACTTGGTCGTAGGTTGGTTTAATTAGGCTTTTAAAGTCTTATGTCTTTATTTGGGGTAAACTAGTCCTAAAGTTTAAAATACTATCACTATCTACGTCCCATGCTTCCTACCCTTCTACAGTAATATAATTCATACAAAAAAAAATCGGAGATACTTACTTGGGCGTGTTGGTGCTGGAGACTCGGTGCCATGCTTATTAAAAACCAAATTTTTTTCAAAAGGCCTACCAAAACATTTTTGGGTCTTGGGCTCCACAAATGAGCTTTGAACTTGGCTCGATACCAATTTTGTAACACCCCAAACCCGGCCCAAACAATATGACCGAATTTGGTTTGCTACAGAGAAAAGATTTTGAAAATCATTTTAAAACCGATTTTGAAATTAGTCGAAATGCCTTTCAATTTAAATTTTCTTTGTTAAAAACCAAACTTAAAATATTTGCTGAGTCGAGTTGTTTACAAATTTCGAATGTACCCGATGGTACTTTAAAACATTTTGCGTTTAATTTGAGAAAAACATGTGCAACCGTTTTAACATCATCAAGTAGTTTAAACCAAACATTCAAACACGCAGCAATAATGAAATCATACTAGGAGGCCTTTTTACAAATAAGCAACATAAACCTAAAAGAAAGATAAATAAAATTAAAAATTCATTTATTAAAAGTCTCCACTGCATGGCCACCTCGAGTCCATCCGGCTCCTCACCCGTGGTCTACGAATCACCTGAAAAATTAAAGGAGAAGGTGAGTCACCAAGACTCAATGTGTAACCCTTCCCCGATTTAATGCAATAACATACACAAATCATAACCAATTAACATGCATAAGTTTAAAATGCACCCAACCTAACCATCCATACGCCTTTTTCTACCCCTTGTGGTACCAAACCACTGGTGGTGCCAAACCACTGGTGACGTATAGTCACAAATGTGATACCAAATCACTGGAGATACCAAATCTCTCGGTGTCCGAAGACACAATTGTGTTACCAAAACATTGGTGACCGAAGTCACAAATAGATGATGGGGCCAACCCATCGTGTGATACCAAATCACTGGCAGACAATCCCATATCTCAAAGTGGGGCCAACCCACGGTGGTATTAACCACAGGGACAAGTCGCTATGAGGTGCCAAACCTCTGGAGGTACCAAACCTCTGGTGACCGTAGTCACGATGTGTTACCAAAACACTGGTGTCCGTCGACACGAATATCACTGCCCCCTCCTCTCATCAACCCATAACAATCATTTATATGCATGTACCACAAATCATGTTGATAGATTTATTTAACAACATCCAATCGATTTATCATAAGCCATATATCAAATAATACACATACCAAATGTGTCATGCTTCCCAAAAGCATCAAATAATAATCACATAGTAATAAGAACTTACCCAAATCCTTGTTAACACCATGAAGGTATTACATCCATGTCTACACAAAACGTTTAGGCATAAAATAACACTTAGCATATTAAAAAGTTATAAGATGTGTATGTATACACACCTGGCACCAAAAAGAGTTCTAAATCCCGAATAGACAAATCGGCCACACAAGTATTCTTGCCCCTATATTCGGCCAAAAATGAATATTAGAACCATGGCCTATTCGACCAAACCAAAATAATTGAGAAGGGTTCCTTGTGAACCTAAAATCTTACCCAAAGCCTTCGAACACTTATCCAACACACTTCTAAAAGAATCGGCCTCACTTCCCTACAATCAACCATCATCAATAAGGTTTATTAGCCTTCGGCTTAAACGAAACTTAAAATAATAATCCTTCGAAATAAACCTTACCACCTTACCAAAACCAATTCCTAGAGAAGTCCCGATGATAACTATCTTACCTTCAATATTCGGCCAAAGTTGATCAAGATAGGAGAAGAATATTTTCGGCACAACAAGGAGGTATATTCGGCTTTATGATAAAAAAGAAAAGAATAGGAAAAGAAATAGAGTTTCGGCAAGAAGTAAGTATAGGAGGTTTTTGATGTTTAATCAAAACAAATGGGAGAACAAAAGGTTGATGAAGGTTTCGGTTTGAGAGATTGAGATGAAGAAAATAGAAATTGAGCATAAAATGACCAAATGGTCAAAAAGTATTAAGCTTAGCAAATGGTAAAATTCGGCTAGAAAGAAAAGAGTTTGAGAGAGAATTGTTTTGCAACATTTGCACCAAAAGAAAGAAATGACCAAAAATCTTCCTAAGCCTTACCAACACTAGCATATTCGGCCAAAACTCCCCTCCTTAGCCACAATGCCGTCCAAGTTCATGGCATAAAGGCATAGGATTTCTTCCCAAAACATTTTCCTTGATACTAGCCCCATGTCTCCATATTTTCCTTAATTACTTGATTCCCTTCCATAAGTTAATACTTGCCTTAAACCTATAGTCTACTAACCAAGAATAACATGGTCAACCCTTACCTTAATTATCCTTGGCCGACACTTACCATACCAAAGCAAAAATAAAAGTTGTCCCAATGCTATTTAAGGGATTCGAACCTCTCCCCTCAAGCTAAACTCCATGCGCCATTACCAACTTGCCATGCACTCATCTTGTCACTTATTGCTACTTAAATTAACTTAAGTGCTAAGCTCATTTAATCCTCTTCTTTAAATAAGCCATACTAAGAATTATTCTACTAAACCGAGCTTACTCAAGACCCTAATTAAGCCTTATATCATCACGAATAATATCACGTAAATTCAAATACAAGAAAAATAATTCAATCACAAATAACCCCTATTTTGGGATGTTACAAAGGAGCCGTGTCGCTTCTGAAGGATGAAGCATATCAGTGGTGGCTCACTGTTCGAGATGGTGCCACGACGGATGATCTTACATGGGACTATTTTAGAGTTGCTTTTCAGAAGAAGTATGTGGGCACCAAATGATCTTGATGCTGCTCGGAGGAAAGCTTTTCCGGGGTTAGTGCAAGGAACTAAGTCGATTGTCGAAATATGAGGCGAAATTCTTAAGGTCGAGTAGATATGCTCGAGGCATTGTGGCTCTCGAACATGAGCGCTGTGGTCCGCTTTGAGGATGGGCTTAGAGATGATTTGAGGTTGCTTGATTGCCCCACAAAGAGGTTCGTGAGTTTTCGTCTCTAG
Organism: Gossypium sturtianum; assembly: GCA_025698515.1. Lineage (NCBI taxonomy): Eukaryota > Viridiplantae > Streptophyta > Magnoliopsida > Malvales > Malvaceae > Gossypium > Gossypium sturtianum. The sequence continues at coordinate 71,813,505 of CM046948.1, forward strand.
TGGAAAAGGCTAAGGTAGCCGAAGGGATCAAGGAGACCGTAAGACGTAAGCATGATAGGAACAACCGTAAGAGAGGCTTTGGATCGCTTTGACTGGGTAGTAATGTGGAAAAGAGGGCTAGATTTGGGAATCGAAAAGAACCACAAAGCTCGCTCGGTGGCCACCTCGGTGTGTTAGATGCGGAAACCCCATTCGTGAGAATGTTTGGTGGAAGTAAAGGGTGCTTTGAATGTGGGTCATTCGATCACCGTGTAAGGGATTGTCCTCGAAAGCTAGCTAGGAACCAGCCGAGAAGTCGAACCGTGCGCAGTTAGAAATGAAGGACCACCACGAGAGGGTCGAGGTGCACTAGAGGTAATGCAAATGGTAACAGGCGTGGCCGAGGTGCTGAAGGTGCAGAGGCGAGGCAACCAAGGTTGGTTTATGCAGTTGGCTGTCGTGAGGAGGAAGATGTGCCAGACATGACAACGGGTAAGTTTCTTATTTTTGGAATACCCTCAATTGTCTTGGTTATGGTTACGTTAGTTCATTCTTATGATTGCTAGTAAAGAGTATGGAACCCGGATTATGAACGTAGGGAATGTGTAGAAAGTATGATAGTTCTTTAAGATCGAGTCTGCGCAGCGAAGAACGTAGGATGACGAGTTAAGGATGCACGATTGAGCGATAATAAGTAATTTCGAGGACGAAATTATTTTTAAGGGGGTAGAATTGTAACACCACTGGTTTAGGGGTTTTGTACATATTGGGTATAAATCAAGTGTTAGTAGGTTTTTGGAGTGCTTGGATGAGTTTTAGAGGTTCTAAGAATGCTTGGATGAAAGGGAAAGGCTTTGGAAAATTTTTGATTTTTAGGGTATAAAGGGGAAATAGGGCGGGAAGGCCTTAAAAATAAATTGGGGGAGTTTAAAACGCAAGAAAGGATCTGCAAAGAAAGTGGCGTGGAGGCGCCGCTGCAGAGGGCTTTGGAAGGTGACGCCTAGGGGAGCAGGGTTCGAGCTCTTTGGGGCAGCAATTTTGTTTTATTTTTGTGCGTCAAGGACCGGGCTAAGTATGCCTTAAAAATTAATGGTGTGGCTTGGTGGACATGAAAGTCCAATTGGCGGAGTGGCTAGCGTCGTCACTTAGGCATTGGAGGAGAGAGAGTCGCGGTTTCGAGGGCCTAGAGCGGCATTTTGGCATTTTTATTTTGTTATGTGGTGATGGGCTGAAGAAGGCGGGATTTAAAAATAAATAAGGGGGCTTTATGGCATGAAAGGCGGGCTGGAAGAGTTGGTTGGGGCGCTTAAAGGTGTCTTTGCTTTGCTTGGGACGCTGGTTCGAACCTGGGGCTGCACTTTGAGTTTTTATTTGTTTCATTTTATTTTTATCTTCTTTGGCGTGAATGGATTCAATTTGGACTCTCAAATTCGGTGGAGTGGGGTGGATAATATTAATTTATTTTATTGTTATCTTGAAGAGGTGATAAACAAATAGGATTAAATGGAGTTATTATTTGATTATTATTATTAAGTATTCAAATTCAATTTGAATTTCTTCAAATGAGTGGCCTAGAATTATTTTAGGTAGTGAGTGAATTTTTAAACACTTCAAGGAGAAGTGGACGGCAAGCTCAAAAGGGGGTGCCGAATGCCTATAAAAGCACCTATGTGCCATCTTATTTTTTTCTTCATTTGATGCATAGCCGATTTTACCCTTCCCAATATTCCATTTTTTCAATTCTTTTTCATTCCCGAAAACCATTCTCTTTTCTTAGTCTTTTGCCGAATTCTCCACACTTCCAAATCTCATCTATTTCTTTTCTTCTTAAACCGAAATCCCTATATTTTTCCTATCTCTCATAGCCGAATAACCTCCACCCTTGTTGCCAAATCTCCTTCCCCCCCTATTAAGATTCCTTGTGGCGAATATCGGGAAGACAGAGGTGTTCTCGGGATTTCTTGTGGCAATCGATTAGTGAAGGTACTCGGGGATATTTCAATCAAGCCTTCATTTGTTAATTGTCGACGTTGGTAAGTGGTGGTAAGGGCCTATTGTTAATGGATTATTATTTTAAGTGATTAAAAGCGAAGGCGATTGACATTGTTCAATGACTGATTATAGTTTGTGAACCAGTTCGTGATTCGGTCTTTGAAGCTAGTATTCAAAGCGAGTAGGTAAGATCTAATTTGAGCAAGTTATTTAGTTAGTGATTAAGCCAAGATTACTAACATAAGGTTGCCGATTATTAGGGAAGCGAGCGCTTGGAGTAATTATTTAAAGGCACTCGAGTAAGGATTCGGGTTCAAAAGGAGAACCCTTTTTAAATATTTGGTTTGGCCGAGTAGGCCATAGTACTAATCCTATGTTGGCGAATATAGGTGCGAGAGAGAACTGTGGTGACCAACATCTCTTTTCGGATTTAGACGATTCGGTGGTGACAGTGTGTACATACACACGTATAACTTGTTAATGTGTGATTGTTGTGAATGCTATCTTGATTTTATGTAGCATTGGATAATATACCATATCGGTATAGATGGTGATTCAGGTAAGTACCTGTTAATATGAATTTGTTATTCGATGCTTTTGGGAAGCATGATGTATTGATACATGAGATTTAAGTATGTGATGACATGAAACATGTACATATGTGACTGATGTGGGATTGATGAGTGGAGGGGGCAGTATTAATCGTGCCGACGGGCACCAGTGTTTTGGTAACACACTGTGACTACGGTCACCAGAGGTTTGGTACCTCCAGAGGTTTGGTACCTCATTGCGTCTCGTCCCAGTGGCTTAGCACCACAGTGGGTTGGCCCCACATATTATATAAGGGATTGACGCCAGTGATTTGGCATCACGCGATGGGTTGGCCCCATCAAACGATTTGTGTCTTCGGACACCAGAGGTTTGGCACCTCCAGTGATTTGGCATCACATTTGTGACTATATGTCACCAGTGGTTTGGCACCACCAGTGGTTTGGTACCACAACGGGGTAGACTGTGGCGATTGGTTGGCTAGGTTGGGGCACATAATATTATGCACGTTAATTGTTATATGTTGTGTATGAAAATGTTTAAAATCGGGGGAAGGGTTACATACTGAGTCTTGGTGACTCACCTTCTCCTTAATTTTTCAGGTGATGCATAGATCGCGGATATGGAGCCGGGTGGACTCGAGGTGGCCATGCAGTGGACTTGAATAAATTGAACTTTAAACTTAGCTATTTTATTTTATTATTGGTTTATTTTTATTTTGGATGTAATAAGGCCTCCATATACTTTACTTTTGTTATTTCTCATATGTTGGATACTTTGTTTTAAACTATATTATTAAAATTAAATTAAAATCACATGTTTTTCTTAAATTAACACGAAAATGTTTTATCGTGCCATCGGGCACATTTGAAATTTGTATAATAACCTGACTCAATTAAATTTCCAAATTAAATCTAAGTATGGTTTCGGCAAGACAACCAAAAACGAGAAGTTTTCAACAAAACTTAAATTGGTTTTAAAATGGTTTTCAAAAGTTTTTCTCCGTAACAAACCAAATTCGGTCATAATGTTTGGGCCGGGTTCGGGTTGTTACAGCTGCACCCCTAACTAAACTATTGTGCAAGGGAGTACCGTTTGTATGGTCAGATCAGCAGCAAGAGAGTTTTGAGAGATTGAAGAAGATTTTGACGGAAGCGCCCGTACTGATTCAACCTGAGGTTGGAAAAGAGTTTATTGTTTACTGCGATGCGTCACACACGGGATTGGGATGTGTGTTGACGCAAGGTGGTAAAGTGGTGGCTTATGCATCTCGTCAGTTAAGGCCGCATGAAGTTAATTATCCTACTCATGATTTGGAGTTGGCTGCGGTGGTTTTTGCCTTGAAGATTTGGAGGCACTACCTGTACGGTGAGAAGTCGATCATTTATACGGATCATAAAAGTCTGAAGTACCTCCTTACCCAAAAGGAGTTGAACTTAAGACAGCAGAGATGGATAGAGCTGATGAAGGATTATGACTTCTCAATCGAGTATCATCTTGGAAAGGCTAACGTGGTGGCAGACGCGTTGAGTCGTAAGGTGATATCAGAGTTGAGAGCAATGTTTGCTCATCTTAGTTTGTATCAAGATGGCAGTTTACTAGCGAAACTTCAGGTGAAGCCTATGTGGTTAAAAAAGATTAAGGAGAAACAGTTATCAGATGAAAAGTTGGGTCCCTTAATTCAACGAGTTGAAAGTGGTGTAATAGGGGATTTTGGATTGAATAAAGATGGAGTACTGTGTTTTCGCGGAAGAATTTGTATTCCCAAGGACTCGGATTTGAGACTAATGATTCTGCGAGAGGCACATAGTAGCCCCTATGCTATGCACCCCAGGGGAAATAAGATGTATCGAGACCTTCGTGATCAGTATTGGTGGCCAGGGTTGAAACGGGAAGTTACAAATTTTGTGAGTAAGTGCCTAACGTGTCAGCAAGTTAAGGTGGAACACCAATTACCGTCGAGATTACTACAACCTGTGAAGATTCCATTATGGAAGTGGGAACGGATAACGCTGGACTTTGTTAGTGGGTTACCCTTATCACCTAATAAGAAAGATTCCGTCTGGGTTATAGTGGATCGATTGACGAAGACTGCCCATTTTCTACCTGTTCGTACGGATTTTTCACTATAGAAGTTGGCCAAGTTGTATCTAGCGGAGATCGTGAGGTTACATGGGGTACCAGTGTCTATTATTTTGGACAGAGAGCCTAGGTTTACATCGCGGTTTTAGAAAGCTTTGCATGAAGCTTTGGGAACAAAGTTAAATTTCAGCACAGCTTTTCATCCTCAGTTAGATGGTCAGTCGGAAAGAGTAATCCAAATTTTGGAAGACATGTTAAGGGGTTGCGTGATTGACTTCAGAGGTAGTTGGGAGGATTTTCTTCCGTTGGCAGAGTTTGCATATAACAACAGTTATCAATCCAGTATCCAAATGGCACCTTATGAAGCATTATATGGTCGTAGGTGTCGTACCCCTACTTGTTGGACTGAATTGGGGGAACGGTAGTTATTGGGTCTTGAATTGATATCAGAGACGGAAGAAAAAGTAAAGGTGATTCGAGCACGGTTAAAGGAAGCTTCGGATAGACAAAAGTCATATGCGGATCTGGAGCGTAAGGACATTGAGTTTGCGGTGGGAGATCACGTTTTTCTAAAAGTCTCACCTTGGAAAAAGATCTTCAGATTCGGAAGGAAGGGCAAGTTGAGCCCTAGGTTCATTGGACCGCATCTGCAGTCGAAAGCGTGTAGGACCGATGGCTTATCGGCTTGAATTACCTCCGGAGTTGAGTCAGATTCATAGTGTTTTCCATGTCTCTATGTTGAGGCGTTATCGATCGGATCCGTCTCACATAGTACCGGTAGAGGAAGTTGAGTTAAGGCCTGACTTGTCGTTCGAGGAAGAGCCAGTGAAAATTTTAGAGCGAGATGTAAAAGTATTAAGAAAGAAGTCAATACCGTTGGTTAAGATTCTATGGTGAAATCACGGAGCGGAGGAAGCTACATGGGAGCCTGTGGAGATAATTCGGCAGCAATATCCTCACCTCTTTTAACCAGGTAAATTTGGAGGACGAAATTTTCTTTAAGGGGGTAGAATTGTAACATCCTAAAATTCGAGTTTTGTATGTGTTACATTAAATTGGTGATTAAGCATGTTAGATTATTAATTTTTTTTGTTGAAGAGGTCCTGAGAAGGCTTGGGATCTATTTGGACCTAGTGAAAATTTTTAGCATTTGGTACTTTAAAGAGAGGGAGTCAGTGGATTTGTAACATATGGAAATTTTTGAGTAAGTAACTAACATAAGCTGAGCTAATGGTTAAGAGGATATGCGCCATATGTATTGTCTTGAGGGGAGAGGTTCGAATCCCATGGTATACATTTTTTTTTGACTTAAATTTTTGCACTCATCTAGCATGTGTCGGCCAAGCTTTATTTTTGGAAGGTTGGACTTTTAGTTTATGGCAAGGTGGCTAATGGATTAAGGCAAGAATTGAACATAGGGAAAGGAATCAATAGGATAAGGTATGTAGGGGAACAAGTGGCTTAAATTGAGGAATGTGCTATGGAAAGTAAAGTTGGCAAATGTTGACCCCTTTTTGGCTTGAACATGGACGGTTTTTGGGGCTAGGGTGAGTGGCCGAATGTTGTTAGTAGTTTGGTTAGGACTAAGAGTTAGTTTTGGTCAATTTCTTAGCATCATGTGTATCAAAAATTCTCTCCAAACTCTTCCTTCTAGCCGAATTTTGTCATAAGAAAAAGGTAAAGTTTTTGTTTTCTTTTGGCCATTTCATCTTTGTGACCATCTTGATATCATCTTTTCTCCCTAAACTTTATTCCTCTTTGTGCTGAAATCATATAGTCTTTGAGTGACATTTTCTTTGTCTTCCATTTGGCCGATTATTCACCAACCGCAAGACCCTTTCTTTGTTCATCTTCCATCATTGAAAATCGATACATAAACACTCTCTTTCTTTTAATTCTTTTTCTCCTTCCTTCCTTCTTGCAAAGAACTTTTTAAACATTTTTTTTCTTCTCCTCCAAAATCTTTCATCATGACCGAATGTTAATAATCATCTTCATAGCCGAATCTTCCAATTCTCATATATTTCTTCTCAATCATTTCTTCTATTCAAACTTTGGACAATCGGTAAGAATTCTCTTCATTGGTTTCTATTTTGTTATTTGTTGCTTTTGGCTGAATCCATAGGTTGGCTTAGGAGAGTTTTTTTTAATCGAAATAATCGTTCATTTTCTTAGACAATCTCTTTTCGTTTTATTTTAGTGAAATAGTGGAGGACCGAATCACCATCTCCTCGAAGTTATCTCGAAATCATTAGAGTTTGGATCAAAAACCTTCAAGGTAAAGAGAATTCTTCAAGGATTTCATGATCACCCTCAATATTATCAAAATGATTATCAATTTGGAATGAAGTAACCGAAAATTTTATATAGGGATTCTTTTGGGGATCACTCAGAACATCGTGGTAAGCCTAGCTATATCATTTCTTTAAGTCCATACTTTAGTATATTATCGATTTACTAAAGATCTAACGAATGGAGGCCCGCAGTGACGTTTTGAAAGGGAAATCTAGTGGTGATTCCAAAAGGAGTGGTTTGGCGTTCTCAACTCCTAGATTCAAACGAAGGACCGTTTCGGCAATTCGAGACTTTCCAGCGGGTTGTGGACCCTCCTCTGGTGAAAATCAATTATTCGAGGTTATTCGCAGTTCGGAGCCATTAGCTGTTCGTGGTTTCCCAACGGGTTGTGGACCGTCCACTGGGGAGAATCGACAAATCGTAGTTATTCGCGATTCCGAGGGTAAAAATCCTAGACCGTTTATCTTAGAATAAATTACTATAAGTGTTAATGATCTAATCGAGCGTTAAAAATATTCTAGGTGTTGACGATCAAGAAAGTGTAGTGCTCACCGTAATCAGGTGTGTAATCTCACCCCATATCTCGTGGGTTGGATAACTATATTGTATTAATCGTTGGATTAAATCACAAGTTAGTGAAATCGGGTAAAATAGTATATTTATCATTTTAATGGTAAAAACTATGAAATCAGTTTTAAGACCGTGAAAATTACGGAATTTGCCCTTAATGGGCTAAATCGATAAAAGTGACTGAATGGGCCATATGTGATATGTGATAAATGGGCCAAATGTGATACTTGATTTATGGGCCAAATGTGATATTGGCTATATGAGCCAAAATGTGGTATGGGCCAGATTGTGAGAATTTTTTTTATATTGGGCCATAAGCTTGTAATAATTATAGGAATGGATTGTAGTAATTGAATGCACATAATTTATACATGATTTGCGTGGGTTGGGATATTTGACGAAGAGAAGTTCTGGTAGCTTTGCTACAAAATTCTGGTGGCTTGTCCATAAATTGATATATGGCTTGATGCCCAGTTTGATATATGGCTTAATGCCCAGTTTGATATATGGCTTATGCCCAGTTTGGTGTGTTGGCGGGGTGGGTGACTAAAGCTCCCCACAGGTGTGTTGGTTGGTACGGGTGGTGTGTAGCGGATGGAAAACTAGGTTTGGTTGGGAAATTGCATAACACATGCATGTTATATATATGATATAATGCTATGATTGTAATGGGCTTTGGCCCAATAAGTGCTTAATTGAATTTTGGCCCAGTGAAAGTGGTAAGTGAATTACACACTGAGTTTTAAGTAACTCACCCCTATTTTCCTTACCCTCCTTAGGTAATGATCAGTGATGGAGACTTGGGCCGGGGACGTGTAATATCTGGGATTTAGGGGTTATGCATTTTTACTTGAATGTATGTAGTAGCATGCTTGTGTGTGGTTTGTATGTGTTTTGGGGGCTTCGGGAACCCTGGGGAGTGGGTAGATGCCTTAGAAAAATATTGGATTTTTAAGTCTTAAAGGAGAGCTAAGGGAGCTAGGCCTTAAGGAGTTTGGTATGTGGATTAAGACACAAGAACTTCACTGGTAAAGTGGCAAGGGAGGCGCCACTTAGAACACAGGAGAGTGACGCCTCAGGGAGTGTGAAGGGACTTAGGTTCGAGCAGCACAGGTAGCATTTTGGGCTTTTATTTTTCGGCAAGGAAGTGCAGTGTTGGACGGCACAGGGACACTGAATGGATGAGCATTTGATTTGGTCAAATTCATTTGAAAATTTAGCTAAGAGAGGAAGATAAGTGTTGACTCATTCAAACTCTTTTGAATGAGAGGAGAAGAGAAGAAATAGGAGGAAAAAGTGGAGAGAAAAGAGGGGATGAGAAGAGGGTGAGAGTTGGCCGAATGTAGGACTTTGGAGGGGGCTTATTCGGTCATGCAAGGGGGAGCTAGGTGCCGAATTTGCTTAAAGGTTAAGGTGCATTTTAGTTTTCTTTTCCTTCCTTAGACTTGTGCCGAAAGTGATAGTCAGAAAACTTTCAAAGCCCTTTCTATTTTCTTTGCTTTAGCCGAATTTGGGAAGACCATTAAGGTCACTTCCTTCATCTATCTCTTTTTCTTCACACCGCTTTCTTCTGTCTTCAAAAGTCGAAAGTACATTTTGACCATAGCCGATCACCAAGCATTAAACATTGAAGCCGAATCCCACATCTTTTGCCATTACTCTTCATAGCCGAACGTCTCATTGCATCTCTACCCCTTTGAAACCGATTGTTCTTAAGCACTAAAAGCCGATCATCTTTCTCCTCTGAATCGACTTCTCTACTTTGGGTTTCCTCTTGTCGATTTCTTAGAAGCCAGTTGATCATTGCGTTTGGTCACTCTTTTTCGGTAAGAGATCTCTTTCGGTCTGAATCTCTCTGTATTATTCTAGCCTGTCGAAATCAGAGGCCTAATCCTATAATGATGTTATGGCCGAATCTATGCAAGGTTTTGGATTCGTAACCCTTCTTGGAAGCAAACGTTAGGAGCAGTGGAGATCTTTCGGGATTTTGATATTCAAGGGATTCGACAACTTCCAAGGGCAGGTGATGATTTTCAGGATTTAATCGAGGAAGGTAAGGGAGTTGTAGTATTCGGCCAAAGGCCATATTGTTTTTAAGGGATGGCCGATTCTAACTGTGGTGTTTTAGGAGGAGTTCGACAGAGATAAAAGAGGAGTCTCCGATTCGGATCTACTTGGTAAGAGTATTTAAGTTATAGATTGTGTTTCGCTTTAGATCTTACATATCGATTAATCGGGTTTCTGATTAAGTGATATTCGATGGATGCGAATACCAGTGGAGGAGAGAAAGGAGTAGTTCCTACCCCTAGATTCAAGAAACGCTCGGTTTCTGCCGTACGTGATTGGCCACCGGGTTGTGGGCCAAGATCGAAAAGGGATAAGCGGATCTCTTATCCCGATGGCGAGTGTCGGATCGAGAGTGTCATTCTCACTGTTATCAGGTGTGTAACCCTACGCTAATTCCTGATAGATTAATAGTATTACGTTAAATATGTGTTAATAAAAATACGAATAACATGGCTAAGGGTACCATTTAATGGTATAGTGCGTTCAGGTACGTTACCCCTTAACACTCCGTTAATAATGTTTATAAACATTGATATGAAAATATGTGTAATTTTGTTATGGCTTTGGGGTAAGGTATATTGCATGATATCTGTATATTTTGTATGATGCATGGGCACATGGGTGATAATGATAAAAGGGAAAGTGTTCCAGTGGTTTTACTACATTAATCCGGTGACTCATGTCACAATATTATGATTCAGTGACGTTGTCACATTATCCGGTGGCTATGCCACGTATTAAGGGCGATGAGCAGTTGACTGCAGCGACTGCCTTCAAGGGTGTGTAGCGGATGGAGGGTCGATTTAGAAATCCCCACGGTGTGATTGGCAGGTACGGGTGGTGTGTAGAGGTTGGATATCTAGGTGGGTTCGGGTTGCATTTTCATCTTTATATGCATATGTGATTTAAATATGCTATGATATGGGCCTATGGCCGAATGTGATTAAGGATGGGCTCTGCCCAAAATGTTTGCAATAAAGGCTTTAATCGGTTGGGAATCAGTGTTGGTTGTTGCACATTGAGTCTGTGGACTCACCCTTCGTGGGCTAACATTTTGCAGGTGATACCTAGTGCTATGGACTGGGTCGGCAGGGACTATGTGGTGGCCATGCTCAGCGTTTTCGGGTTTTCGTATGGTTGAACTTTGCATTTTCTTTAGCATACTTTTCTTTCGGGATTTATTTTGGGTATTTACTTTGTAATAAGGCCACTATTTAACTGTTTTAAATTTTGCTTTTAAACTTCATGTCTATGCGACGGTAACAATGAGTAATCAAATATTTTCTTAAAACAACTTCAAATGTTTTATCACCTAATCAACTTACGGTTTTCAACTTAATAAGCCATAAAATCCGGTAATTCTTTTAATTTACGAAATATGAAGGAAACTTTTTAATGAAATACAAACTTGAACGACAACTTGGTTTTCAACTCGTTAAAATTTCAAACTTGTTTTAATAATTGACTTATTTTTACTAGAACAGGAAACGAAATTAATTTAAGTTTTTCTGAAGGAACATGTCAGATCCGGTCGAGGCTTGTCGGTCGGGTTTGGGGTGTTTCAACTTGGTATCAAAGCCCAGTTTTAAACACTCGGCCTTGGGTTTTGAAGCCCACAACGTTTCCAAAATTTGAGCAAAAAAATGGGTTTTTGAAATTTTTGTTAAAATGGTCCTATGGAAGCATGGCACCCGAGTTCTCGGCCCAAGTACGCCAGGTAAGTTCTTTAGATGATAAGTTGATTTGTATGTGCTAATGTATGATACTATAGATGATAGGCTTAGGAAACTATACTATAGAGACATGAACCCTAGGTATACGTGTATACAACGAAAAACCACGATTAAATCTCTCTGCATAAAACTTCTCTTTAAACAAGAAGTGGAAAGACTCTAATGCATAAAATTTCGTAAAACAGATAAAACGCGATAGTAGACATGAGTTCTAGGGGACGTGGTCACAATACTCGTGGGCGCGGCAGAGGCAGAATGATTGTGTCGGAACCAGTCGGGTCTGGTCAGGGTTCCGAAAATGAGGTGCCGCCACCGGCTGTAGGGGCGAAATTCCAGGAGCAGACAGGAGGAGATGACGCTGTATTGCAGGCTATGCTGCAAGTTTTAGAGCGAGTGGCAGGAGCTAGTATGGGAAATGGGGCTCGAAAGTCAGTATCTGAGAGACTTAGAGCAAATGGAGACGAGGTTTTTAGAGGAGTATCTGGGGTAGCTCCGAACGTAACGGAGTATTGGTTAGAGGCAGTCGAGAGGATCATGGATGATTTGGACTGCACTGTTGAGGAGAAGCTAAAATGTGCTGTTTCGTTGCTTTGGGATGAGGGCTACCAGTGGTGGCTCACTGTCAGAGAGGGTACCCCTGCAGATCGAGTGGATTGGGGTTATTTTAAAATTAAATTCGAGGGAAAATACGTTGGAGCTAGCTACGTAGACTCACAGAGGAAGGCGTTTCTAAATTTAGTGCAAGGAGGCAAGTCGGTAGCGAAATATGAAGCGGAGTTTTTGCGGTTAAGCCGGTATGCCAGAGGGATTGTGGCTACTGATTATGAGCGATGTGTCAGATTCGAAGATGGACTGCGGGATGAGCTGCAGGTGTTGATTGCCCCTCAGTGGGAAAGAAACTTTGCTATTTTAGTGGATAAAGCTCGGATAGATAAAGAAGTTAAGCGGACCGAGAGACAGAACCAGGACAGAGGTCAGGGTAAGAATAAGAGGAGCTATGGGTCTTCAGGGTCATCCGGAAATTTTCAAAAGAGACCTAGAGTTGATGGGCTGCGAGGTCAGCAGGTTGCTGCGGGAGGACAGTACCATACTTGTGTTCAATATGGAAAGATGCACCCGGGGGAGTGTTGGAAAAAGACCGGGGGATGTTTTAAGTGTGGGTCCAGAGATCATATGATTAGAGACTGTCCGGTGGATACAGAGATAGGGGCGACCAAAGCAGTCGTGGTTTTAATCGGTGGCGAGGTGGCGCAGCCCATCGAGGGTCGTGGTCCGGTTGGCAGAGGTAATGGTTCTGGTAGAGGTCGCGAAACACCGGGCAGAGGAGGTGGTAACATGGAGGCGAGACAGCCAGGTCTGGTATATGCGGTTCGTCGGAGGGAGGATGGTGATGCACCTGACGTCATAACGGGTACGTTCCTTATTTCCAGATTACCCTTTACTGCTCTAATAGATATAGGGTCAACTCATTCTTACATCGCTAGTGAAGTGTCTGGAACTCTGAATGTGCACTTTGAGACTGTACCTAGGAAGATGATTGTACTTAGTCCTTTAGGGCAATCAGGAGTAGTAGACAAACTCTTTAGGGAAGTGCCTCTAGAAGTTCAAGGGGCGCAGTTTCCGGCTAACTTAATGGAGTTGCCATTCAGGGAATTTGACTTAATTTTAGGCATGGACTGGTTAGTGAAGTACCGTGCGAATGTGGATCAGGCCGCTAAGCGCTTGTCGTTGAGGACTTCGATGACAATGAGATTGTGGTGATGGGTGAGAGGAGGAATTACTCCGTCGAATGTAGTGTCCGCCCTTAAGGCCGAAAGGATGGTAAGGAAGGGATGTGTGGCTTTTCTGATGCTTGTTAGTGCCTTGGAGGCTAAGGAAGCAGCTGTGGAAGGGGTCAGGACGGTAAAAGAGTTTGTGGATGTCTTTCCGGAAGAACTTCCAGGGTTGCCTCCGGATCGTGAGGTGGAATTTTGGATTGACTTGTTGCACAGTGCAGCGCCGATCTATCGCTCCATACGTAATGGCACCAAAGGAGTTGGTTGAGCTCAAGGCCCGCATCCAAGAGTTACTCGATCGTGGGTTTATCCGACCCAGTGTGTCTCCATGGGGAGCACCGGTCCTATTCGTGAAGAAGAAGGACGGAACTATGCGCATGTGCATAGATTACCGGCAGTTGAACAAGCTGACGATCAAAAACAAGTACCCTTTACCGAGGATAGACGACTTGTTTGATCAGCTTAAGGGGGCTGCGGTATTTTCAAAGATACATCTAAGGTTGGGATACCATCAGCTTAAGGTGAAGGAAGCAGATATCCATAAGACAGCTTTCCGGACAAGATACGGGCATTATAGGTTCTTAGTGATGCCGTTCGGATTGACAAACACCCCAGCTGCGTTCATGGATATGATGAATCGGGTTTTCCAACCCTACTTGGATCAGTTCGTCGTTGTGTTTATAGACGACATCCTAGTGTATTCCAAGTCTGAGGAAGAACATGATGAGCATATTCGGGTAGTATTGTAGGTGTTAAGGGAGAAGAAGTTATATGCCAAGTTTAGCAAGTGCGAATTTTGGTTGAAGGAAGTTGCGTTTTTGGGTCATATAGTGTCTGCAGAAGGGATAAGAGTAGACCCTCGGAAGATTGAGGCAGTGCTAGATTGGAAACCACCTAAGTCCGTGGGGTGAGGTTCGCAGCTTTCTTGGGTTAGCGAGCTACTACAGAAGGTTCGTAGAAGGGTTCTCATCAATAGCAAGCACCTCTGACGAAATTGTTGAGAAAGGAGGTACCTTTCAGATGTAGGCGGATAAGCGCAGAGAGCTTGAAAGGCTTCAGAGGGTTTTGACAGAAGCTTTGTTTTGATTCACCCTAAAGGCGGGGAAGGATTTTGTGGTGTCTTGTGATGCTTCTCACACAGGATTGGGATGTGTTCTGATGCAAGACGGGAAGGTGGTCGCTTATGCGCCTCGACAATTAAGGCCACATGAGGTTAACTATTCGACGCATGACTTGGAATTGGCAATGTAGTCTTTGCTCTTAAGGTATGGAGGCACTATTTATATGGAGAAAGGTCGGTGATCTACATGGACCACAAGAGTCCAAGTATTTGTTGACTCAGAAGGAGCTAAATTTGAGACAGCGAAGGTGGGTGGAGTTGTTGAAAGACTATGATTGTTCTATAGAGTATCACCCGGGTAAGGCGAATGTAGTGGCAGATGCCCTAAGTCGAAAAGTAGTGTCGGATCTCGAGGCGATGTTTGCACATCTTAGCCTTTATGGACGACAGTTTGCTAGCGAGTTGCGGTGAAGCCGACATGGTTAAGTCGGTGAAAGAAAAACAACTGGTAGATGATGATCTCGAAAGTGCCAAACTCAGTACACTCGAGGAATTGGAAGACTATGGGGTAAACAGCGACGGAGTATTGTGTTTCCAGGGTAAGGTATGTATGCCGAAGGATGAGGACCTAAGACAGAGAATTCTTTGGGAATCGCATAGTAGTCCTTATGCTATGCATCCCGGGAGGAAGTAAGTTATACAGGATCTACGGGATCGGCTTTGGTGGCCTGGTCTTAAGCGAAGAAGTTACAGAATTTGTAGGAAGTGCTTAACGTGTCGCCAAGTCAAAGTCGAACACCAAGTACCTTCGGGGTTACTTCAACCGATAAAGATTTCGCAGTGGAAGTGGGAGAGAATTACCATGGACTTCGTTAGTGGGCTTCCCCTTACGCCTACTAAGAAGGACTCGGTATGGGTGATAGTGGATCGGTTGACAAAGTCTGCACATTTCATACCAGTGCGGGTTGACTATTCTCTGCAGAGGTTGGAAAAATTGTATGTGGCAGAAATTGTGAGGCTGCACGGAGTGCCAGTGTCGATTATCTCGGATAGGGATCCGAGGTTTACGTCTTGGTTTTGGAAAGCCTTGCATCAGGCATTGGGCACCAGATTAGACTTCAGCACGGCATTTCATCCACAGACGGACGGCCAGTTTGAGCGGTTAATTCAAGTGTTAGAAGATATGTTGAGGGGTTGTGTGATAGACTTCAGAGGAAGCTGGGAGGAATTCTTGCCTTTAGCAGAGTTTGCATACAATAAAAGCTATCAAGCAAGTATTCAGATGGCACCGTATGATGCACTGTATGGAAGGAAGTGTCGCACTCCTACGTGTTGGATAGAATTGGGGGAACGTCATGTTTTGGGTCCGGAGATTGTGGTAGAATCAGAAGAAAAGGTTAAGGTAATTCGGGCACGGTTGAAGGAGGCATCTAACAGACAAAAGTCGTATGCAGATCTCAAGCGGAAAGAAATCGAGTTTGCTGTGGGAGATCAGGTGTTTCTGAAACTCTCGCCGTGGAAGAAGGTGATGAGATTTTGCCGCAAGGGTAAGTTAAGTCCCAGGTTTATAGGACCTTATCGGGTTCTAAAACGGGTTGGACCAGTGGCATATCAGTTAGAGTTGCCTTCGGAATTGAAGCAGATGCACGATGTGTTCCACATTTCGATGCTACGTCATTACCGATCGGATCCATCTCATGTAGTGCCAGTTGAGGAGGTGGAGCTGAAGTCAAACTTGTCCTACGAGGAAGAGCCGATTCAGATTCTAGAACGAGATGTGAAGGTGTTACGGAGGAAATCAGTTTCTCTAGTCAAAGTGTTATGGCGTAACCATGGATCGGAAGAAGCTTCGTGGGAGCCGGAGGAAGCAATGCGGCAACAATACCCTCACCTATTTTAGCCAGATAATTTCGAGGCCGAAATTATTTTTAAGGGGGTAGAACTGTAATATCCGGGATTTAGGAGTTATGCGTTTTTACTTGAATGTATGTAGTAGCATGCTTGTGTGTGGTTTGTATGTGTTTTGGGGGCTTCGGGAACCCTGGGGAGTAGGTAGATGCCTTAGAAAAATATTGGATTTTTAAGTCTTAAAGGAGAGCTAAGGGAGCTAGGCCTTAAGGAGTTTGGTATGTGGATTAAGACACAAGAACTTAACTGGTAAAGTGGCAAGGGAGGCGCCACTTAGAACACAGGAGAGTGACGCCTCAGGGAGCGTGAAGGGACTTAGGTTCGAGCAGCACAGGTAGCGTTTTGGGCTTTTATTTTTTGACAAGGAAGTGCAGTGTTGGATGGCACAGGGACACTAAATGGATGAGCATTTGATTTGGTCAAATTCATTTGAAAATTCAGCTAAGAGAGGAAGATAAATGTTGACTCATTCAAACTCTTTTGAATGAGAGGAGAAGAGAAGAAATAGGAGGAAAAAGTGGAGAGAAAAGAGGGGATGAGAAGAGGGCGAGAGTTGGCCGAATGTAGGACTTTGGAGGGGGGCTTATTCGGTCATCCAAGGGGGAGCTAGGTGTCGAATTTGCTTAAGGGTTAAGGTGCATTTTAGTTTTCTTTTCCTTCCTTAGACTTGTGCCGAAAGTGATAGTCAGAAAATTTTCAAAGCCCTTTCTATTTTCTTTGCTTTAGCCGAATTTGGGAAGACCATTAAGGTCACTTCCTTCATCTTTCTCTTTTTCTTCACACCGCTTTCTTCTATCTTCAAAAGCCGAAAGCACATTTTGACCATAGCCGATCACCAAGCATTAAACGTTGAAGCCGAATCCCACATCTTTTGCCATTACTCTTCATAGCCGAACGTCTCATTGCATCTCTACCCCTTTGAAACCGATTGTTCTTAAGCACTAAAAGCCGATCATCTTTCTCCTCTGAATCGACTTCTCTACTTTGGGTTTCTTCTTGTCGATTTCTTAGAAGCCAGTTGATCATTGCGTTTGGTCACTCTTTTTCGGTAAGAGATCTCTTTCGGTCTGAATCTCTCTATATTATTCTAGCCTGTCAAAATCAGAGGCCTAATCCTATAATGATGTTATGGCCGAATCTATGCAAGGTTTTGGATTCGTAACCCTTCTTGGAAGCAAACGTTAGGAGCAGTGGAGATCTTTCGGGATTTTGATATTCAAGGGATTCGACAACTTCCAAGGGCAGGTGACAATTTTCGGGATTTAATCGAGGAAGGTAAGGGAGTTGTAGTATTTAGCCAAAGGCCATATTGTTTCTAAGGGATGGCCGATTCTAACTGTGGTGTTTTAGGAGGAGTTCGACAGAGATAAAGGAGGAGTCTCCAGGATTCAGATCTACTTCGGTAAGAGTATTAAAGTTATAGATTGTGTTTCGTTTAGATCTTACATATCGATTAACCGGGTTTCTGATTAAGTGATATTCGATGGATGCGAATACCAGTGGAGGAGAGAAAGGGGTAGTTCCTACCCTTAGATTCAAGAAACGCTAGGTTTCTGCCGTACGTGATTGGCCACCGGGTTGTGGGCTAGCATCGGAAAGGGATAAGCAGATCGCTGTTATCCCTGATAGTGAGAGTGTCGGTATCGAGAGTGTCATTCTCACTATTATCAGGTGTGTAACCCTACGCTAATTCCTGATAGATTAATAGTATTACGATAAATATGTGTTAATAAAAATACGAATAACATGGCTAAGGGTACCATTCAATGGTATAGTGCGTTCAGGTACGTTACCCCTTAACACTCCGTTAATAATGTTTATAAACATTGATATGAAAATATGTGTAATTTCGTTATGGCTTTGGGGTAAGGTATATTGCATGATATCTATATATTTTGTATGATGCATGGGCACATGGGTGATAATGATAAAAGGGGAAGTGTTCCGGTGGTTTTACCACATTAATCCGGTGACTCATGTCACAATATTATAATTCGGTGACGTTGTCACATTATTCGGTGGCTATGCCACATATTAAGGGCGATGAGCAGTTGACTGCAGCGGCTGCCTTCGAGGGTGTGTAGCGGATGGAGGGTCGATTTAGAAATCCCCACGGTGTGATTGGCAGGTACGAGTGGTGTGTAGAGGTTGGATATCTAGGTGGGTTCGGGTTGCATTTTCATCTTTATATACATATGTGATTTAAATATGCTATGATATGGGCCCATGGCCGAATGTGATTAAGGATGGGCTTTGCCCAAAATGTTTGCAATAAAGGCTTTAATGAAACACCCCACACCCGACCCACGAGCCTGGACCGGATCTGGTATGTTCCTTAAGTAAACTGGTTACAAAATTCTTTTATTACCAGAGGAAAACTTGTGCGATTTTTAAAAACTATTGTTTTGGGTTGGGCTTGAGTTAAAAACCCATTGATCTTATTTTAAAGTCCAATTAATTAAGATGGAAAAAAAACAATTAGGGTTTATTTTTAAAGAAATAAATTTTACTTAACTTTAATTGAAAATAATTCGTAACATAGTAATTAAAAATAAAAGTAAGGAAATGTAACTTATGGCCTTATTACATCAAGTAAAATCCCAAAATAAAATTAGAATACTTAAATAAATTTAAATATCCATATTGAATAAGACTTCAAGCTGAGCATGGCCATCCCTAAGCTTCCGCCGAACCCGGTCCATTATTGATCGTCACCTGAAAAATAGTCCCACAACGGGGTGAGTCAACAGACTCAATGTGTACACAACACTAAAATTCAATAGATCAGGCATACATTTTTCATATCCAATACTTATTCATATAACAGATAAAAATGATGATGCAACCCAAACCCAAACCTAGGTGCCATCCGCTACACATCCCCGTACCAACCTTTGCACACAGTGGGGACTACTAAGTCAACCCTCCATCCGCTACACACAGCGAAGGCGATCAGCTGCGATCGACGTGCTCATCGCCCATAGTGGCATAGCCACCAGATAATTGTGTCATGAGACACCACATTCAGATAATGTAACCGAAGTTACCACATTCAGATAATGTGACCGAAGTCACCACATTCAGATAGTGAGACCGAAGTCGTCACATTCACTTCCCCTTTTTCATATAACCCGAATGACCCATATTATTCATATCATGCATATGATACTTAAATTCTCATTCTTATAAATTTTCACATGTTATAAATAACATATTTCATAATCCTAGTGGAAGTAGGAAGCGTGCTGAGTACTTTGTACCATATTATGGTACCTTAGCCACATTCTTATAAACATGCATATTTTACATATTACCATCAATCTTATTAAAAGTTAGTGTGGGGTACACACCTGATTCGCTTAACAAAGTCCTTGAAATCCCGAAAAACCGATCTACCGATTTAGATCTTTAATGCCTTGTCGCCGTTTTGAGGAATAATCAAATCTCGGAGACTTGTATTCTTCTCCCTTGAAGTTGGCTAACCACTAGATCCTTTGAATTGGTTAGTTTTTGGTTAAAGCAAATAGATCTAAATACTAAGAGAGAACCTATGCCGATTACATCCACTTACCTTGTGATGAAATTCCCGAAATTGATCTTTGCTTCCCTAGGGATGTCGAAATTCCTATAACCATATGTTAGGTTTAATCTAACCTTAACACATAAAATATGGCCTTTGGCCGAATATACATGTGTCTTACCTTAAATCCTTGAATCCCGAAACTATCTTAGCCGAAATTCCTTAGATCTGAAATCCCAGAATTCCTCATTTAATATTCGGTCAAGAGACAACAAAAGGGTCAGTTCTTAGATCTCGATTTAAAGAATTTGAAGAACAAAAATCCATTGTTCTTACCTTAATACCTCAGTCGACTGCACCCTTGCTTGGAGTCACAAAGATTCGGCTTGACAAAAGAAAAAGAGAAGGGAAGAGAACACTAAGAATTCGGCAGAGAAAGGAGGAAGCACAAATTGATGAGTAGCCCTCCCTCCTTCCTTTTATAGCCGAAATTATCATCTAAGGAGTCCCTTACTTGGCCACCACTCTTCATATGTGATAATTTTATCTTTTAATTATCACCTAAGAGAAAATAAAAGATAATTCAACACTTATCCTTATTTCCCTTCTTATTTCTTTATTTAAAATTAATCCCTCATTTATCCATCATTTAGCCGAATTTTAAAGAGGATAAAACTCCTCTTTTTGTGCCGTCCACCTCTCTGCTTCTAGAAGCAAAAATAAAACCTCCTTTATTTGCTTCCCAAGTGACTCGAACTCAGGCCCATTCCTCTTACATATGGCGCCATTTCCATGGGCCCTAAGTGCCATCTTCAGGCCACTTTTCCAAGCCTGTTTGGGTGTCAAATTTCACATACTTTTTCTTTTAAGGCCACCTTGCCTTAATTTCCTCTTTTAGACTTTAAAACTCGACATTTCTAAGTTTCCAAAAATTTTCGTTCGGCTCTGTAACTTGACATTTTCTTACATTTCCAAGTTTCCAGAAATGTTCACTTTCCATTTTCCTTACATTTCCTAGTTTCCAAAAATGTTCACCTTCCATTTTTAAACTTAACATTTCCATACATTTTTAGGTTTCCAAAAATGTTCATTTCTAACTTATTTTCACTTATTTCCGGGTTTCCAAAAATATTCAAAATTTATTCTTAGTTCATAAAACATGTCACTTCGTACAACTAAACCGAAAATGCATAGGCCCTTTCCAGGATGTTACAGTTCTACCCCCTTAAAAAAAATTTCGTCCTCGAAATTTCTTAACTAAAATAATTGAGGGTATTGTTGTCGCATTGCCTCTTCTGGTTCCCACGAAGCTTCTTCTGATCCATGATTGCGCCATAACACCTTGACTAGAGGAACTGACTTCCTCCGTAGCACTTTCACATCACGTTCCAATATTTGAATTGGCTCTTCCTCATACGATAAGTCTGGCCTTAGCTCTACTTCTTCGACAGGTACCACATGAGACAGATCCGATCGGTAACGATGTAGCATGGATATATGGAATACGTCGTGCATCTGCCGTAACTCTGGTGGCAACTCCAATTGGTATGCCACTGCTCTTACTCCCTTCAGTACTCGATAGGGCCCTATAAACCTTGGGCTTAACTTCCCTTTGCGACCAAACCTCATCACCTTCTTCCAAGGCGAGACCTTCAGAAACACTTGGTTTCCCACTTCAAACTCTATTTCCTTCCGCTTAAGGTCTACGTGCGACTTACGCCTATCGAGAGCTTCCTTTAACCGTGCTCGAATCATCTCAACCTTCTCTTCTGCTTTCTACCCACTAACTCTGGACCCAAAACTCGACGTTCTCCTAACTCACCCAACAAGTAGGAGTTCGACACTTCCGACCATACAATGCTTCATATGGTGCCATCCGAATGCTAGCCTGATAGCTGTTGTTGTAGGCAAACTCAGCTAAAGGCAAGTAGTCTTCCCAACTTCCTCGGAAATCTATCACACAGCCTCTCAACATATCCTCCAACACTTGTATAACTCGTTCAGCATCGCCTGTCGATTGTGGATGAAAAGCCGTAGTGAAGTCCAACTTAGTGCCTAAAGCTTGATGAAGTGCCCTCCAGAATTGAGATGTAAACCTTGGGTCTCTGTCGGAGATGATCGATACTGGTACACCATGTAACCTCACAATTTCGGCCACATATAACTTAGCCAGCTTCTGAAGAGAATAGTCAACTCTTACCAAGATGAAGTGCGCGGACTTAGTCAAACGGTCCACTATCACCCATACCGAGTCCTTCTTAGTAGGCGTAAGGGGAAGCCCACTAACGAAATCCATGGTAATTCTCTCCCACTTCCATTGGGGAATCTCGATTGGTTGAAGCAATCCCGATGGAACTTGGTGTTCAGCCTTAACTTGCTGACACGTCAAACATTTCCCCACAAATTCAGTCACTTCTTGCTTAAGATCAGACCACCAAAATTGTTCCCTTAGATCTCTGTACAGCTTAATGCCTCCGAGATGCATAGCATAAGGGCTACTATGCGCCTCCCAAAGAATCCTTTGTCTTAACTCCTTGTCCTTCGGCATACAGACTTTTCCTTTGTAACACAATACTCCTTCATCATTAACGCCATAATCCTTTAATTCCCCGTTCTGCACTTGCTGTAACTTAGCACTTAGATCCTTATCAACCAACTGTCCCTCTTTCACCTCCTTCACCATGTGGGCTTGACTTGAAACTCGCCAATAGGCTTCCATCATCGCATACAAACTTAAGTGAGCGAACATAGCCCTTAGATCC
Source organism: Gossypium sturtianum (assembly GCA_025698515.1). Lineage (NCBI taxonomy): Eukaryota > Viridiplantae > Streptophyta > Magnoliopsida > Malvales > Malvaceae > Gossypium > Gossypium sturtianum. The sequence continues at coordinate 71,835,797 of CM046948.1, forward strand.
GACACAACCTTCCGACTTAGGGCATCGGCTACCACATTCGCCTTGCCCGAATGATATTCTATCGAATGATCGTAGTCCTCAACAACTCCACCCACCTTCGTTGCCTCAAGTTCAACTCCTTCTAAGTCAACAGGATACTTAAGGCTCTTGTGGTGCTGTGGTAGATCACCGACCTCTCTCCATAGAGGTAGTGCCTCCAAACCTTAAGGGCGAAAACCACTGCTTTGCCGGTTCAAGTCATGAGTTGGGTAGTTAACCTCATGAGGCCTTAGTTGCCGAGACGCATAAGCAACTACTTTTCCTTCTTGCATTAGCACACATCCTAATCCCGTATGCGAAGCGTCACAAGACACCACAAAATCCTTCCCACCTCCTACTGAATTAACACCGAGAGCCTCCACAACACCTTCTTAAGCTTTTCAAAGCTCTTCTATTGCTTATCCGTCCATTCAAAAGGTACTTCCTTCCTTAGTAACTTTGTCAAAGCGCGGCTATTGACGAGAATCCTTCTACGAACCTTCCAGTAATAGCTTCACCAAACCTAAGAAACTTCTGATCTCAACCACGGACCTAGGTGGTTTCCAATCCAACACTGCTTCGATCTTCCTAGGATCCACTCTTATTCCTTCTGCGGAGATACCACATGTCCTAGAATGCCACCTCCTTAAGCCAAAATTCACACTTGCTGAATTTGGCATAGAGCTTCTTCTCCCTTAATACTTGCGGCTGGTCGGAGGTGTTCATCATGCTCTTCTTGAGACTTGAGTACACCAAAATATCGTCGATGAACACAACGACGAACCTATCCAAGTATGGTTGGAAAACTCGGTTCATCATATCCATGAACGCGGTTGGAGCATTTTTCAATCCAAACGGCATCACCACAAACTCAAAATGGCCGTATCTTGTCCTAAAAGCGGTCTTATGGATATCCGCCTCCTTCACCTTCAATGGTGATATCCCGACCTTAAGTCTATTTTTGAGAATATCATGCCCCCCTTCACCGATCGAACAAGTCATCGATCCTTGGCAAAGGATACTTGTTCTTGATGGTCGACTTATTCAATCTGACGGTAATCTATGCACATACGCATAGTTCCGCTTTCTTCTTTACAAATGTAATGGTGCTCCCCATGGAGACACACTGGGTCGTATGAACCCACGATCCAACAACTCTTGGATTTGAGCCTTGAGCTCAACTAACTCCTTTGGCGCCATTCGGTATGGAGCGATTGACACAGAGGAGTTCCTGGCAAAGCAGTCTATTCCAAACTCCACCTCCCTATCCGGGGTATTCACAGTAATTCCTCGGAAATACATCTTCAAAGTCTTTCACCGTTCTAACTCCACTGACACCTTTTTCCTTTCCACCTAACGCACTTACAAAGGCTAAGAACGCCTTGCACCCTTTCTTAACCATTTTCTCAGCCTTCAACGCCGAAACTACGTTAGACAGGTAGTTTCTTCTCTCTCCAATCATTACTACTACTTCATCCTCTGGGGTCCTTATTTCCATTCGTTTAGTCGTACAATCCAACACGGCTCGGTGCTCTACTAGCCAGTCCATTCCAAGTATAAGTTCAAACTCCCCGAAAGGTAGTTCCATTAAGTCAGCCCGAAAGTTCACTCCATGAATCTCTAGGGTACATTTCGAAAGATCTTATCCACCATTACAGTTTGGCCTAATGGGCTTACTACAGTTATCTCCCTAACAGAAAGTTCAGAGTCTAGGCCTAGTGTTTCCACTACACTACATGCAACATATGAATAGGTCGAGCCCACATCAATTAAGGCATAATAAGGCTTACAATAAATAAGGAACGTACCAGCTATAACATCCGGTGCGTCTCCGTCCTCCCTACGGTGAACCGCATAAACCAAACACGGTTGCCTTGCCTCAGCATTAGCAGCACCTCTGCCTTGTGTTCCACGGCCGCTGCCAGCACCGTTACCTCGATTACTCGAACCACGACCTCATTGAGGTTGCTATCCTCCTCTACCAACCTGACTAACATTCTGAGCGGCTGGTCGACTTTCATCTGGTTTCTTAGGACAATTCTTGAGCATATGGTCCTTGGACCCACACCGAAAACATCCTCCCGTCTTTTTCCAGCACTCCCCTAAGTGCTTCTTCCCACAATGTTCACAAGGACGATAGTGCCATCCTGCACCAGCTTGCTGATTTTTCGGCCCATCAACTCTAGTCCTCTTTTAAGTCTTCCCAGACGATCCAAAACCTCTTTTGGGCCTATTTCGATCCACCGTCTGCTTTGTAGAATCTTTGATTCCCTCAGCCACCTTGGCCTTTTCTACCAAAGCAGAAAACTCCCGCTCCTGATGCGGTGCTATCAACAGTCTTAGATCATCCCTTAGCCCGTCCTCAAAACGGACACAGCGCTCATGCTCAGTTGCCACTAATCCTCGAGCATATCGGCTCAACCTTAGGAATTCAGCCTCATACTCCGCAACGGACTTGTTCCCTTGAACCAGCCCCAAAAATGCCTTCCTTTGCTCATCAGTATACCTGGTTCCCACATACTTTTTCTGAAATGCTTCCTTAACATATTCCCAGGTCAGATCCTTAGCCGTGGCACCATCCCGGACAGTCAACCACCACTGATACGCTTCATTGCATAACAGTGCCACCATTCCTTTTAACTTCTCCTCAGAGGTCAAGTCAAGCTCATCCATGATGCGCTCTGTTGCTTCCAACCAGTACTCAGCTGAACTGGGTGCCACACCAGATACTCCTCGAAACATTTCGGCTCCATTAGCTCGAAGCCGCTCAGGCACAGACTTACGGGTTCTCGAATTTCCTCCTACACCAGCCACCAACTCCAAAACTCACAAAGACGGCTGCGACACAAAGATCTTCTCCCGTCCGAGCTTGTCGCTCAACACCACACACCGGGGTGGTGGTGGCGGTGGTATCTCGTTGTCGCACCCTTGACCCGATCTAACGGGTTACGACACCGTCATCCTTCCTCTACCTCGTCCACGACGACCACGTCCTCTAGAGCTCATTTCTAACATCATAATCTGATTAAGAAGTTTTATGAGTTAGTGCTTCTGTTTCACTTGATTACCCGCGAAGGAATTTTATGACAAGAGTTTTAGGAGTGGTTCTTTTGTATTCATACATGCACACAGTCTTTTCATTCATTCGTACATTCATTAAACAATTATGAACCTTCGTTCATTCAGAGAAAGGTTGTAGTTTTCATTGTTATTGCTTCTCCACTACCCAGGGGTACTTTCGTAATTTTGTCCTACAGGGGTATTTTCATAATTTTTCAAAAGAAAGAGTTCCTTGGTGATTTCGTCACAAAGTATTTTGGTGTTTTTAAATTCCGGGGTATTTTGAAAAAAAATTTGAAATCCGGGGGTATTTCATAAATTTTGACCTCGGGGGTATTTCGGTAATTTTTCACAAGCCGGGGTAAATTTGTAAAATTTAATAAACCAGGCATATTTCCAAAAGTTGCAAAACTTTGAGGGTTCTTTTTGAGAATTGTACTTTCCAAAATGGTGGTGTTACAAAAATTTTGGAAATCAGGGTCATTTTGGTAATTTTATAAGTTAGGGGCAATTTTGAAATTTCCAAAGTTCAAGGTATTTTTGATAATTTGTAAATTAGGGTTTTTGAACATTGATAAAATAATGAAATTTTGGCAAAACTGTTGGGTAGTTGGTCATTTTATAAACCAAGGGCATTTTTGTAATTTTACCACTAGGGGTACTTTTGTAATTTCACAAATCAGAAAATTTTTCGAGAAGTAAAGATAGTTTTCGCAATTTAAAAGAGTAATTTTAAGAGTTTTAAAACTAGGGTTTTGTTGTTTTAAAAAAAAAACACGGCTAGTTCCCTTTCGGGTTTTAGTCATTGTGTTTTAGCCTATGACCGAGCCCTCTTGGTCAGGGTGAACCAAAGCTACGCATCAGGCAGGATTCGAATGGAGAGGAGGTGAGTCACGCGGACTGCTTAAATACCAAGCTCCCACCGAAACCATTCCTAGATATGCGCACAGAGGTTGCCACACCTACTGAGCCCTCTAGGTTAGGGTGAACCGAAGCTACGCACCAGGTAGGATTCCTGCGAAGAGGAGGTGAGTCACTAGGACCGCTTAAATTCCAGGCTCTTCCGGATCCAATCCTAGGCATGCGCACAGGGGTTACCACACCCTAACTCAGTGACTTAGCCATAGGTTTGTTTAACGTTCCTTAAGTCTTATGTGTTTGTGTTTGAGTAGACTAGTCCTAGGGTTCAAGTTCCTACCATGCTTTTCTACGTTCCATTCCTTTTCTACCCTTCCATATTTCATAACACATAATCACACAAATAGTTAGGGGTACTTACCGTGGATCATGGTCGGAGACTTAGGAGCCATGCCGTAAAACCTGTTTATTTCATAAAATTCTTTCAAAAAGCTTACTTGGCTCGATTTGAAAATGTTTTGGGCCTTAACCCACAGTAGAGAGTTTAAAACTGGGCTCGATATTAAATCGAAACACACCCACACCCGCCCACGAGCCCAGGACCGGATCTCGTATGTTCCTTAAGTAAATCAGTTACAAAATTCTCTTATTACCAGAGGAAAACTTGTGCGATTTTTAAAAACTATTATTTTGGGTTGGGCTTGAGTTAAAAACCCATTGATCTTATTTTAAAGTCCAATTAATTAAGATGGAAAAAAAACAATTAGGGTTTATTTTTAAAGAAATAAATTTTACTTAACTTTAATTGAAAATAATTCGTAACATAGTAATTAAAAATAAAAGTAAGGAAATGTAACTTATGGCCTTATTACATCAAGTAAAATCCCAAAATAAAATTAGAATACTTAAATAAATTTAAATATCCATATTGAATAAGACTTCAAGCTGACCATGGCCATCCCTAAGCTTCCGCCGAACCCGGTCCATTATTGATCGTCACTTGAAAAATAGTCCCACAACGGGGTGAGTCAACAGACTCAATGTGTACACAACACTAAAATTCAATAGATCAGGCATACATTATTCATATCCAATACTTATTCATATAACAGATAAAAATGATGATGCAACCCAAACCCAAACCTAGGTGCCATCCGCTACACATCCCCGTACCAACCTGCACACCGTGGGGACTACTAAGTCAACCCTCCATCCGCTACACACCATCGAAGCGATCATTGCAATCGACGTGCTCATCGCCCATATAAAATTTTGTGGAATAGCCACCAGATAATTGTGTCATGAGACACCACATTCAGATAATGTAACCGAAGTTACCACATTCAGATAATGTGACCGAAGTCACCACATTCAGATAGTGAGACCGAAGTCGTCACATTCACTTCCCCTTTTTCATATAACCCGAATGACCCATATTATTCATATCATGCATATCATACTTAAATTCTCATTCTTATAAATTTTCACATGTTATAAATAACATATTTCATAATCCTAGTGGAAGTAGGAAACGTACCTGAGTACTTTGTACCATATTATGGTACCTTAGCCACATTCTTATAAACATGCATATTTTACATATTACCATCAATCTTATTAAAAGTTAGTATGGGGTACACACCTGATTCGCTTAACAAAGTCCTTGAAATCCCGAAAAACCGATCTACCGATTTAGATCTTTAATGCCTTGTCGCCGTTTTGAGGATTAATCAAATCTCGGAGACTTGTATTCTTCTCCCTTGAAGTTGGCTAACCACTAGATCCTTTGAATTGGTTAGTTTTCGGTTAAAGCAAATAGATCTAAATACTAAGAGAGAACCTATGCCGATTACATCCACTTACCTTATGATGAAATTCCCGAAATTGATCTTTACTTCCCTAGGGATGTCGAAATTCCTATAACCATATGTTAGATTTAATCTAACCTTAACACATAAAATATGGCCTTTGGCCGAATATACATGTGTCTTACCTTAAATCCTTGAATCCTGAAACTCTCTTAGCCGAAATTCATTAGATCTGAAATCCCGGAATTCCTCCTTTAATATTCGGTCAAGAGACAACAAAAGGGTCAGTTCCTAGATCTCGATTTAAAGAATTTGAAGAACAAAATCCATTGTTCTTACCTTAATACCTCGATCATTGCACCCTTGCTTGGAGTCACAAAGATTCGGCTTGACAAAAGAAAAAGAGAAGAGAAGAGAACACTAAGAATTCGGCAGAGAAAGGAGGAAGCACAAATTGATGAGTAGCCCTCCCTCCTTCCTTTTATAGCCGAAATTATCATCTAAGGAGTCCCTTACTTGGCCACCACTCTTCATATGTGATAATTTTATCTTTTAATTATCACCTAAGAGAAAATAAAAGATAATTCAACACTTATCCTTATTTCCTTCTTATTTCTTTATTTAAAATTAATCCCTCATTTATCCATCATTTAGCCGAATTTTAAAGAGGATAAAACTCCTCTTTTGTGCCGTCCACCTCTCTCTCGCTTCTAGAAGCAAAAATAAAACCTCCTTTATTTGCTTCCCAAGTGACTCGAACTCAGGCCCATTCCTCTTGCATATGGCGCCATGTCCATAGGCCCTAAGTGCCATCTTCAGGCCACTTTTCCAAGCCTGTTTGGGTGTCAAATTTCACATACTTTTTCTTTTAAGGCCACCTTGCCTTAATTTCCTCTTTTAGACTTTAAAACTCGACATTTCTAAGTTTCCAAAAATTTTCGTTCGGCTCTGTAACTTGACATTTTCTTACATTTCCAAGTTTCCAGAAATGTTCACTTCCTATTTTCCTTACATTTCCTAGTTTCCAAAAATGTTCACCTTCCATTTTTAAACTTAACATTTCCATACATTTTCAGGTTTCCAAAAATGTTCATTTCTAACTTATTTTCACTTATTTCCGGGTTTCCAAAAATATTCAAAATTTATTCTTAGTTCATAAAACATGTCACTTCGTACAACTAAACCGAAAATGCATAGGCCCTTTCCAGGATGTTACATTTAATCTGTTGGGAATCAGTGTTGGTTGTTGCACATTGAGTCTGTGGACTCACCCTTCATGGGCTAACATTTTGCAGGTGATACCTAGTGCTATGGACCGGGTCGGCAGGGACTATGTGGTGGCCATGCTCAGTGTTTTCGGGTTTCCGCATGGTTGAACTTTGCGTTTTCTTTAGCATACTTTTCTTTCGGGATTTATTTTGGGTATTTACTTTGTAATAAGGAAACTATTTAACTATTTTAAATTTTACGTTTAAACTTCATGTCTATGCGACGGTAAACAATTGAGTAATCAAATATTTTCTTAAAACAACTTCAAATGTTTTATCACCTAATCAACTTAAGGTTTTCAACTTAATAAGCCCTAAAATCCGGCAATTCTTTTAATTTACGAAATATGAAGGAAACGTTTTAATGAAATACAAACTTGAACGACAACTTGGTTTTCAACTCGTTAAAATTTCAAACTTGTTTTAATAATCGACTTATTTTTACTAGAACAGGAAACGAAATTAAGTTAAGTTTTTCTGAAGGAACATGTCAGATCCGGTCGAGGCTTGTGGGCCGGGTTTGGGGTGTTTCAGGATGACTCAGTGGAGGCCATGTTACGAATAATGGGTTATTTACATTCCAGATTTCTTTTTAAGTACTTTTATTATTTTTACTATTTAAGTTAAGCTGTAATAAGGCCTCTGGTTAAATTTTTATGGATGTTTTACTTGTGGATGGATATTATAATACGCTTTAAATACTTATGTGGGGTTTCTTTTCTAAATATAAAAATAAATGTTTTTCTTAAAATAAATATGCAAAAAGGGTTTTCATTCTTAAATATTTTTACTACAAAAATTGTGCATTAACGACGTTCTTCAAAATTTTGTTTTCAAAATTATTTTCGAACTCTATTAAATTTTTTCAAATATTATTTTAACTTCTTGTAAGTTTCAATTTATAAATTCTTACGACTCAAATTGTTTGAGTTATCAATCAACCTTAGTTTTCAATAAACTTCACGTCAAGATATTTTGGAAAATCCGATTTCTTAAAATCTTTAAAAAAGACTAGATGTATATTCCTTTCCGTGTGACATGTCAAATTTGGTCTTAATGCATAGACCGAGTTTGGGGTGTTACATAGAAAACAAGAAAATGGTTTTAAATGTTTAAAGTATAACAAAGGTTTCGGTTTCAAGGCTAAAGATAGAACCAATATTATAGACAATATTGACCCAAATCTTATAGTAGCTCAAAATAGAGTTGATAGCTAATCGTGACCCACTATCTATGGAAGATAGGAACCAACGATAAAAGGTTGAACACCACACTTCGGAAAAGTGATGAGTTCAGAAAAAGACAAGATTGACGCCACAAGAAAGTCTTGATAAGTCAATGCAGTCAAGAGAGAACAAAGGGAGTTGAACACTCGCCAATATCATATAATTCATAAAATGATCAAAATTTTTCTAACCAAAATAATGTCTTCTTACAATCTATTTATAGGCACTATTATAACTATTTGAATGCCTATTTGTGACCTTTCACCTTCAGCAATTAACTAAGGTTATTACAAGCTTTTAATTTTGTTTTTAACTGATGTAGGAAATCCAATGGCCATGTCTCTTCATTTGATCCTGGTGTAGATGAAAAGGCATGACTCTATCCATTAATGAAGACTTAATGTGTTCTTATTGTGCTTAGTTGATGTCCCTTCAGCTCCCTTGTAACCGAATCATAAAGCTTGTGTAACTTCCTCTTTTAATGGCGTCATAATGAAAGATAAAGACTCCAAAAACTAATCAGACTTGAAGAGTCACTCTTGGTCCATTTGAAAAGCCACCATAATGAGCTTTGAGTGCTTCAATATCCACCAAAAACGTTCCCTTAATGCACCAGCAAATAAGTGACCAAATGCACACTCTTTTATACCAAAACTGAATACCCATTTGAATGTGACAGCATTTGATTCTTCTTGGCAAATGAACAGCCCTATTGTAGCATTAAAATATGTGACCAGCCTTTTGGACTTTCCTATAACAAACTATTAAACACACAATTAATTTATTTAAGAATAATTAAACACACTATAACTTATGCATTAAAAAGTAACAGCCAAATTAAATAACATACTTATATAAACAAACTCAAACATATTTAACAACTAAGATGCTTAAATGCATGGTTTAAGATGCAAACTAAATGAATAGATGAGTTACTTAATGCATGACTTAATTTAATGATGCAAACTTTAACTAACATGAGAGTTACATAAAGCATGTCATTATTTATGATGCAAACTTAACTAACATGAGAGTTACATAATGCATGACTTTATTTAATGCAAAACACATAATGCATGTCATAATTAATAGCTAAAATTAAATAAACTAAATTAACTAACACCAAATTAATTATTTATTCCAGCAACCACATTAACAAACTGAAATTAAAGCTTCATTTTGCACTTGGGCCCCTCGTGCTTGGGCCAATTCCGATGTCGTCGAATTGTATCATGACATGATGTGGTCGGGATCGCATCAATCATGGATGATCACAACATTTAATCATGTCTCATATGCATATATCATCCATCTCAACTTTCATTATACCATGTATCACCAATTCAATGTAATTCACATGTGTTCATGTCTTAGTTCGTATCAAACTCTTACCATTCTCTTTCAAATCATGCCCGTTGAACCATTTAGAATATCGTTGGATACCCAGGATAGCTCACACATAGTGTGCTAACTCATATAACTGTAATCCTTCAATTCCTGTACATGTATGCTCACACAAACTGTGAATCAGATTACTCACACGAGCTGTGAAAATGGGCCGGCTCACACGAGCTATGGGTCGGAATGTAGCTACACGATGCTGGTCACACGAGCTATGGAGGATCCGTAACACATGTTGGACCTCAGCCATCAGTAAGACGTTCAAGACCAGCACCTGAATCATGTAAACCCTAATGACATGTCATTTGTATCCTATGAATTCCTAAGGTTCAAACGGGGCTCAGTGGTCGACATAACATCATTGGATATGCAACCGATATATATATAGTAGTCCACAATACATGTATATTTCAAATAAAGGCACACAAATACAATGTAATTACACAAACTTACCTCGACAATTAAAGTAGATACGGAGGCGACTATTCTGAAACTTTATCTTTGCCCCGATCTAAAGCCGTACGAGGTTTGTCTTGATCTAAATGAATAAATTCAGCTCAATTCAATAATTATTTTATTCAATTTAACCCAAACTTATAATTTAGAAAAATTACTGATACATGCACAAGAACAATTGAAGTGCATTCGAGTTCATTAAGTGGACCAAACTCCAAGTTGCCTGTTTCAAGAGAGGATCCAATTGAAATTCTCATCGGGTTTATAACGCGTGTTAGATCAAAGAAGTTTAAAGAGGCAATGATGGGCCTGATTCATCAATTTTTGGCTGAACTTTAGATGTCCAACCCTTACTGGACCCAAAATAACGTTCCAAGTCCATGCATTGTTTTGCATGTGGCTGTTAGTTTAGTTAATTAATTTTACAGCTTTTAATTATGTCTTGTTTATTATATGCATCTTTAATTAATGTCTTTCATTATTAATCTACATCTTTTAATTATGACATGTACTATGCACTATATGTTCTGCATTTAATAAAGTCATGCATTATGTAACTCTCATGTTAGTTAAGTTTGCATCATAAATTATGACATGTATTATGTAACTCCCATGTTAGTTAAAGTTTGCATCATTAAATTAAGTCATGCATTAAGTAACTCATTTGTTCATTTAGTTTGCATCTTAAACCATGCATTTAAGCATCTTAGTCGTTAAATATGTTTGAGTTTATTTATATAAGTATGTTATTTAATTTGGCTGTTACTTTTTAATGCATAAATTATAGTGTGTTTATTTTCATTTTAAATAAGGTGATTTAAGTTGCATGTTCAATTAATTCATGTGCATGAGTGTTATTAAATATGTTGTTTTTATGAGTGTTTTGAGTTATTGTTTAATGCTTAATTATCTATTTTTGTAGGTAACTTTTCATATGACTAAAGACTCTTCAAGTTGGACGATTTCAAAGCTTTTAAAAGAACATTATAGAGGCTGTTTAATTGACCAAAAGAGACTCTTCAAGTTTGAATTTTATGGAGACTTAAACCTTCATCATGATGCCATTTAAGAGGATGTTATACAAGCTTTTATAATTTGGTTTCAAGGGAGCTGAATGGACATCAATTAAACACATTAAGGATACATTAAGTCTTTATTAAGGAGAATTGGCATGCTTTTTCAACTACATCAGATTCCAATGAAGAGACATGACTCATTGGCTACCTTACAAGAGTTAAAAACGAAATTAGTGCTTGTAATAATACTAGTTAATGGCTGAATATGAAAAGTCTCACATAAGAATTTGAATAGTCACAAAAGTGCCTATAAATATCCTGTAAACAGAACTTTGATAAGCTAATGAATGTTGAATGAATATTTTTGAGTTATAGTGAGAATTCTATCTCATTTTCCTTGAAAGAACTTACTTAGACTTATCAAGGTGCTCCTTGTGGCGTCAAACCTTTTTCTTTTGAACTTATCACTTCCTTTCTTTTTTTGTTCTGAAGTGTGGCGTTCTAACATACTGCTGGCTCCTATTTTGCTAAATAGCATGTCACAGTTTACTTCTTCTTCAAAGACTTGTTTGTTATTTCACTTTATAGAAATCGGGTCACGATCTTTCATATCGTTGGTTCATTTCTAAGTGTCCATTTCATGCAAGTTATCCATCCAACACAAGTTCCATCCTTTCCATCGAATCAATATCCATTAATCCCATTTTCACCTTAAAGTCTATTTCAAAATGATATAGCATTAGACGATCGGGTACCTCAATGTCTTGTAATTGAATTCACGATTACGAGCACGCATCAATTACATTTTTGCCCCTATAATTTTGATTTCATTTCAATTTAGTCCTTAGCTCATAAAATGAAAATTCATGCAATTTTCCATTAACCCACCATAGTCGAAATTCATATAAGTCCCTAGCAAGCCCTACATTTCATTTATTTCGCAATTTCACCATGTAATATTTGTATTTTTCAATTTAATCCATAATTGACAATTTCATTGAAAATCACTTAACAAAAGTTGTTTACCTATCAACAACTAACCATTTTCTTCCATAAAACATAAAAAATAACCTATATTCATTCACGGCGAAACCCTAACCTTTTAACAGTTTTACAAATTAGTCCCCGGGCTAGCTAGATTAAGTTACAATGATCCCAAAAACATAGAAATCATTAATAACGGGGCTTAAAACTCACCATGCAAGCAAAAGAGTGATGGCCGAACCCTAGCTATGGCTTAAAGAAGAAATTTTGGTGGTGGCTTGATGAAAATGAAGAAGATGAACATTATTTACTTAGTTTAATTTAGTTTAATTACTCATTTACCATTTTGCCCTTTTAAAACATTAAAACTGTAACAGCCCGTTTTCAGTGAAATCAAAACAGTAGTTTCAGGACCACAAATCCAAGTCAAAAAGAAAATTTATTTTACATGGTCTGCATCCTGATAGGGAAAACGTATGAAAAATTCTATAAGAAAATTTTTCCGATTTTGTGTTTAATTAGAAAGAAAGGACCAAATTGCATAAAGTGCAAAAGTTGAATTCTAGTAGCTTGAAGGATTAAATAGCTATGGAATTCAAAATTTGAGGTCCTTACATGGTAATTAGACCATTAAGAAAAGTTAATAGATATTTTTTATGATTCATCCATGGAAAATTAGAAAAAGAAAAGGACTAAAATGGAAATTGAAATAAATAAAAGACGATAAATAAAATAAATATCAAATAACATCATTTTATATCATCTTCTTCCACAAATTCTATGGAAACCCTAGGAGAGAGAAAGAAAATCAAGCAAGCTTAACTGGGTAAGTAATCTTGTTCCGTTTTTAGTAATTTTTACATTTCCGAGATTGTAACAACCTAATCTATCTATTTTAGGGATTAATTTGCAAATTTATCAAAGTATCAAAATTTTTCCATGGATGAATATACTTAAATTTTGAAATTTGTGGTAGAAATTAAAAGGTTGTTGATAGATAAACAACTTTTGTAAAGTGAATTTTCATGAAATTGTGATTTAGGGACTAAATTGTAAAGATGTAAAATTCATTGAAAATTACTGATTTTTATGAAATATATGAGCTGTAAATGTTATATGAAAATTTTGGTTAGGCTTGGAATAAGGATTAAATTGCATGAATTTCATTTTCCGAGCCTAGGGACGAAATTGGAATTAATGAAAAGTATAGGGGCAAAATGGTAATTTTGCCTAAGATGTGAATTGGATTGAATTAAGTAAGAAATGGATTAAATTGATGTTAAATTCATTTATATAGACCCGGATAGACACAGTACGGAGTTGGATCGAGGAAAACAAAAAGTATCAGATTTGTAAATCCTTGTATACGAACGTTTATCGAGGTAAGTTCGTGTAACTAAATTCTATATATATTTACATGTTTGTGTAACAGCCCGATTTAGGGGCTAGTCAGAACAGTGATCTCGGAATCACTAATTTGAGGTTAGAGAAAATTATTTGCATGATATGTTATATGTTATAACATGTTTATAAGGATGCATGAAGATTTTGGTGCCTTAATTTTAGCGAATTCTAGCTAAATTGTGAAAAAGGACTAAATCGCATAAAGTGTAAAAGTTCTATTTTATTTGCTAGAGGTGCCAAATAGCTATGGATCATTAATTGGAGGTCCCATTTGTGCAATTTGGCCTTATCTAAGTGAGTTGGCCGGCCATAATAATACATAGGGGACAAGAGCATTTATTATGATAGAAATTGGTGATATTAGTTGGAAATTGAATAAAATAAGATGATATAAGCTAAAGTTATCATCTTTTTATTTAGTCTTCTTCTCCAACCGAAAATATCAACCATGGGAGGGCTTTGAAAGCTTGAAATTTCAGCAGCTCATTTTCTCTTCAAGTAAGTCACTTTGATGGTTATTTTTGATGATTTTTGTATTTTTGGAGTCCTCAAAGCTTAAGCTAGCTATTGGGAGGACTAGTTTGCAATATGGGTGAAAGTCTAGGGACTTACCATGCTAGAGTTCATGTTGTTTAATGAGTTTTTATGGGAGAAAATGAATGATAGGATGATGAGAAACAACTTTTGTGAAAGGTGTTGCCATGAAAACACCTAATTGGGACTAAAATGTAAAAGTTGTAATTTGTTCATCAAGGCATGAAATAGATGGAATTGTGGATAGTTGTAAGAGGATTAAATGTTCAGCTAGGCTTGCTTAATAAAAAATTGAGATGAAAATTTATTTACGAGCCTAGGGGCAAAATCGTAATTTTGCCAAAGTGTAGGGGCAAAATAGTCATTTTTGCCTAAAGTGTAGATTATGGTGCATTATGATTCATAAGTGATTAAATCAGTAAATTCCATTGTTCTAGATCAAAGAAAATGAGTTTCGGACCTAGAACGGGTGAAAAGAGAAATGTGGGCAAAAAGGTCCCTTTCAGCCCTTTCGACATCGAGGTAAGTTCATGTGCGAATGTTGCAATTACGTATGAGTTAATTTAATGTTACAATGTTGTATGGAATGTATATTTAATCTATGAATGTATGAAATATCTTTGATGAGAGGTCAAAAGAATTGAATCTAAGAGTAATGGGAAATGTATGTAGAATGATGTGATGATAGTTAAAGTCTCGTGTAAGACCATATTGGAATATGGCCTCGATGTGAGAATTCATATAAGACCATGTCAGGGACATGGCATCGATATGTTAATGCAAGTAAGACCCTATTGGGGTATAAATTCTATGTGACATTATGAGTCTGAGACTCAAGAGAGTTATTTAATAACTTGAGTGATTCAACGTATATGTGGGAAGGAAGAAAGTATGTGGTTGTACCATGAAAAGCACAAGTGTGTGTTAGAATTGAATTGATATGGATTCAGTGTATGATGAACCCTTAGTGGGTTATGTGTATTCAATACACTTTAGTTGCATGAGATAGATTTATTAATGTATTGTGTGAATGCAAACGAGTATCATAGAAAGTTAAGTAAGAATAGAAGTGTGTGAGAATATTCTCGGATGAATATTTTAAATAGAGATATACATTTGGATTACTATCCATAAGTATAAATGATTGGTGGGCTATGTGCGATACCACCCTATTAGAGATTCAATGGTGGGCTAAGTGTGAAACCACCGAGATATTAGTAGCATGAGCGGCTTATTGAAAATGCTTGATGTGTTGTTTTATATGATCATGTGGTGATCAGTGTAGGAATGTATGCTAATTGAACGAGCAATTGGCTTGTGACATGGTAAGAATGTGGTAAGAGATTGAATGAGTAAGTTTCAAGAATATTTGAGCAAGTAACCATGAGTTTATAAGAGACACTCTTCATGATACTTTGTAATTATGTATATTCAATGAATATCAATATTTGACACATTATGCAGATGAGCTTACTAAGCATTATTGCTTACTCCTTTACTTTTCTCATCCCTTATAGGTTATTTTAACTAGCTCGGGTTGGAGACTGCCGGAGATGTTTTCACACTATCAGCAGACATTTGGCATGAGGTATCAAGTCCTTATGAGTCATGGCATGTATAGGGATTCTTTTAAAGTTGATCAAGTTCTAACCGATGTAGCCAAATTGTATTGGCCTAAGAGAATTTGGAGTTGGTTGTGCATGACCATAGATGATGGCTTAAGTTGGCTGTATTTGTATTGGGAGTAGTTCTCCCTAGTGTATGGGATAAAGACTTTTTCTCTTTAATGATTAAATGTGTTAATTCATGTGTTTTAATTGATGATTTGAGAATGTTTTGAAGTAGTATATGAATGTATGCAAACGGGAGTGGTAAAAGGCTTGGTAAGATAGCCTCTAAGTGCCCACACGGATAGACACACAGGCGTGTGTCTAGGCCGTGTGTCTCATGTACCTTAGTATCTTAAGTCAGATTAGACCACGAGTTGGTCACGCGGCTGTTTATTCAGGCCGTGTGATACACACGGTTGGCACATAGGCGTGTGCCAAGGCCGTGTGAAGTCTGCACTTGACACTTAGAAATTCAATTGTCACACGACTGACGCTGCACGCGCGCAGTGTACGCGGACCATGTGAATAAGTCGAATGCCAGGTTTGGCACACGGGCCGGCCACGGGCGTGTCCAGCCGTGTGTAATTTTCCAAAGATCCTCCACGGATGAAAGACACGGGCATGTTTTAGGGGTGCACGGGCGTGTCCCAAGTCACACGGACGTGTGACCCCTGTTTCAAGAAAAAGTTTCCAGATGAGTTTCGAAAGTTTCGAGACGTAAGTCTGAGGCTTCGTAGGTCTATGAAATGTCTGATTTGACTAAGAAAGAGAATTTTTTAGTTCGAAATGAAATTTTATAGCCCGTAAGTACATGTTTAAGAAAGTTCAAGCATAGTAATGTCTCGTATCCGGTCTTAGCCTCAGACTCGAGTATGGGGTGTTACATTTAGTGGTATTAGAGCATGGTTTAGTCGGTTCTCAGATTAACCTAGCACGAGTAAGAGTCTAGCTATACATGCCATATGTGGACAGTGATAGTGTGATGTCTCTCGGCTCTAACGAAATTATTTTGTTAAGACAGAGATGATTCCCAACCGAGCTAATTTCAGTAAGTTTGTATGATTTTCAAGCTTCATGGATATTTTCATTGAATTACTTGTGATGTTGTTATATGCACATTATTTCCATGAAAATGTTTAATGATTTATTAAACAAAGAAGTTACTAAGAGCATGTATATGAAAGTCCCGATTGAAAATGAATTACTTAAGATACTCAATCACACACATGAGACAAGAAAGTCCAGTATAAGACCATGTCAAGACATGGCATCGGCAATCAAGCAAGTTATCATGTAAGACCAAGACAAGTCTTGGCATTAAAGAGTTATTATCAGATGAAGACCCATATAAGCCCAAGCCAAGGCATGGTATTGGCGAGTCTCCAAGCAAAGTTATCATGTAAGTCCAAGACAAGTCTTGGCATTGAAAAGCTATAAAGAGATAGAGATCCCATGTAAGTCCAAGCCAAGGCATGGCATTGGTGAGTAACAAGAAAGATTTCATGTAAGTCCAAGCCAAGGCTCGGCATTGACAAGTAAAGATACCAAGTAAGACCATGTCGAGACATGGAAATGGTAAGTTCCCAAGGGAACCCACAAGCAAGACTTCGTGTAAGTCCATGTCAAGACATGGCATTGATACCATGTAACATCCTGAAATATGGGGATTTCATGTTTTACATTATATCATGCGTTAGGCTAGCTAAGAGTGTTAGTTGTGTATGTTTAGGGACCCTAAGAAGGCTTGGGGTTGAGTTGGGCCTTAGTAGAATTTTTGTGTTTAAGCACTCAAAGGAGAGAAGGAAAGTGGCGTCAAGACTTAAGTGAGTAAGTGTGTATTTTGCTAGCACAAGTGGAGCTAGTAGCAGAGTGGTGTGGTGTCACATGAAGGGGCTTAAGGGGTGGAGTTCGAATCCCACCTATTACAAAAAAATTTTGGATTAATTTTTGTACTTCTTTTCCAAAGTGTCAGCCATGGTTCTAAAGAAGGTAAGGGAGACTTTCTAATGATGGAAAGAAGACTAAGGAAAATGGTAAGGAGGAAATCAAGGGAAAAAGAAGGAAAGAAGTAAAGGAATTGTGGAAAAATGGGGATATATTGGCCGAATTTTTGGAAGGAGCTTGGGTAAGAAATTTGGTCAACCCTCATCTTTTTGGTAAAGGAGGTACACGGTTTTAGTAGGGAGAAAAAGGGAGCCAAAATTCATTTGGTCATTTTGCAAGTTTGTGCATGAAAGGCTTGTTTACTTTGTAACATTTTGGTGCTCTCTTTTCCGATCCTTTCTATTTGTTTTGCCGAAACACTCAAGCAATTTGTTCACCTTTTTTTTCCTTGTTTTGTCGTACTACTCAATCCATTTTGTTCATTCTTCCTTGGTGTTAGCCGAAACCCTCTAACATTTCTCTTCCATCTTTTCTTTTCTTTTTGACCATTTCTTCAACCTTTCTCTCTTTTCTTAAATCGACATTACCTTGTGGCCGAATCTTGTTTGTTCATTTCCCTCCAATAGCCGAACCTTTTAACCCTTAATCTCTTCTTCATTATTTCTTTCTCTTTCGTATTGGCACTCTCTTCTTTGATCGAATCGGTAAGTGGTTTCATTCTCCTCTTTTCATTTTCTTTTCTCCCTAGTCAAATGTGTGTCCCTCACCATTCGGTTGTTTCACCTTGTTTCTAAACCGAAATGGCATTTCCTCCTAGTCCCTCATATCTTAATCATTTTCTTTTTGTAGTGTTATAGTGGGAAAGCCGAATCTTATACCTTTGACTCATCCATAGCCATAAGTCTAATCGGTGGGAATCGGATTCATCATCGTTAAGGTAAGGAGTTTCGTCATGGTTCATTTTGATCTATTTCATTGCTCGATTAGTTTGCTAAACGGATCGATGGATTTGACTAATCGATTATTATTGGGACTAGATCGCTCGTTCTTACCCACTCGATATTCCTTCGGAAGTGGTGGTAAGTCGAAATTCTCTCCCTAAACAATTACATTCTCTCATCATAGTATTATTCTAACTGAGACTCTTTCAATAGAGGCAAGTGGTAGCGTTATTAAAAGAAAATCAATAGGAGGGCAAATAGGGAGTGGACTTGCAATCCCTACTCCAAAATTCAAACGTAGGGCGGTATCGGCAGTTCGGGATTTCCCACCGGGTTGTGGACCATCATTCGGTGAGAATAGGCAAATTGTGGTCGTTCACGATTCTAAGGGTAAGCATTTTTAGATCGTTGATTTAGATTTGGATTAAGAAAATCTCTTTGGTTGGTTAATCGAATGTTATGGTGTTATAGGAGCCGACGATCAAGAAGGTTTAGTTCTTACCGTAATCAGGTGTGTAATCTCACACCGAAATCCTGTAAATTCGTGATTCACTATTATGTTGGAAAATAGATCGTTGTCGATTACAAATCTAATAACCGTGATATGGCATGAATCGAGTGACTTGCTTATTCAACACTATTTCTAAAGATTTGTCAAAATCGATATTAATTTACTAAATTACGAAAATGCCCCTATGGGCCGATTTAGCAAAATGCCCCTATGGGCCGATTTACCAAAATGCCTCTATGGGCCGAATTTCTAGAATGCCTTAGTGGGCCGAACTATCAAAGTGCTTCAATGGGTCGATTCACTGTAATAATTCACTAGATTAATGGTGGTTATATATATATATGTGGATATTTTATTTTATTATGTATGTTGCATTCTTTTTACATTTTACATGGGACGGGAAAAAATGCATGGAGAGCAGTGTAGCCTGGTGGCATAGCTACAACTTGTTCATTATTATGCTTACTTATGATTTCGGTGGCATGGCCACAATAATAATATATTATAGCAAACTGATCAGTAAATTGGTGTGAGCGGCGGGGTGGGTTGACTTGATCCCCACAGTGTGATTGGGTGGTCGAAGGGGTGATGGATGGATGGGTTGGGTTGCATATTTTTCATTTATATACTCGCTATGTAAAATGGGCTTAGGCCCAAGATTATGCTATGCGGGTTCGCACTCCAGTGGATGACGGTAAGGGATTATACAGATGAGTTCTTGTAGCTCACCCCTCTTTTCTTTCTTAATCTTTGCAGTAATGCTCGATGTGAGGACTGGGCCCATGGATGACTCGGTGGAGGCCATACTTTAGAAATAATGTTTTCAAACATTAGTAAACTTCTTTTCTGTTTTATTTCATTACTTTTACTATTTTGGGTTTTAAAGTTGTAATAAGGCCTCTGGAATATGTTTTATTTTGCTTTATGTTTAGATGTACTTAATATCTTTCTTGAATTGTTTTAAATAGGGATTTTCTAAAATCATAAATAACGGTTTTCCAAAAAAAATTGATTAACAAATGGATTTCATAACAAACTTGTACAATTAATTTAACTCGAAAATTCTCTTTCGAATTATCAATAATATTTTTAAAAGTCACGGTTTTAAAAGATCACTAGTTCGATTATCGATTCTTCAATCAACCTTTCAAGATTAGTAGTATTTTTATCAAATATTTCTAATCAAATTTGTTTTTCTTAAATTATAACCTAATAATAACATCTTTAGTAAGAATCACAAGTTCTTTACTCATTTTCTTCATGTGACATGCCAGATTTGGTCATATCGCATGGGCCGAGTTTGGGGTGTTACATTTTATGGTATCAAAGCCCGGTTGCAAAACTCAGCTATGGTTTGGGTTCAAAAATGTTTTCTAAAAACTCCTTGAAATTCGATTTATAAATACATGTTTTAGAGGAAGTATGGCACCACGGGTATCCGGCACCAAGTCAGTAAGTTTTTTTTTTTCATTTTATGATTATTGTGGTATGACTGTAGTATGAAAACTTCACAAAATAGAGATACTCTAGAAATTTTAGCTTAGGAGCTGAAACTATAGAGATTGAGACTTTAGGATATGTTTTGCGAAAACAACTTTACTTCCTATATTCCATAAAACATTGTTTAATAAACATTGAATAGCATACTGATTCATAAGACTCTTAATCAGATTAAATCGACTTAGCAAACATGAGCACTAGAGGACGTGGACGCGGTAGACGTGGACGTGGTAGAGGTTGAGGTGCTAGAGTTGTATCTGAGGCATCAGGACATATACCGGAAATGGACGCACCTGCGTCACCTGTGACTGAAGCTGGGTCACATGATCGAATGAGAGAGGACGACGCTCTGTCCCAAGCTATGTTACGAGTTCTAGAAAGGGTTGCTGGGGCAAGAACTGGGTCGGCAGTTCGTGGGTCAGTATCTGAGCGACTCAGATCAAATGGGGCCAAAGTTTTTAGGGGTATTTCGGGTGTAGCCCCAAGTGTAGCGGAGTACTGGCTTGAGGCGGTGGAGTGGATTATGGATGACCTGGATTGCACCGCTGAGCAGAAACTGAAAGGGGTTGTGTCATTGCTAAGAGACGAGGCGTATCAGTGGTGGCTCACTGTTTGGAAAGGCACTCAGGCTGATCATATTACCTGGGAATTCTTTAAAACAACATTCCAGGGAAAATATGTCGGGGATAGCTATGTGGATGCCCGAAGGAAGGAATTCCTGAATTTGGTCTAAGGAGGTAAATCTGTGGTAGCATACGAGGTAGAGTTTCTGCGTCTGAGTCGGTACGCTCGGGGAATAGTGCTGACTGATCATGAACGCTGTGTGCATTTTGATGACGGGTTGCGTGATGAGTTACGAGTACTGATAGCCCCACAAAAGGAGAGGAATTTTGCTACACTTGTGGAAAAAGCTAAGATAGCTGAGGAAGTTAAGCACTTGGAATGACAAAATCGAGACAAGGATAGGGGCAGGAACAAGAGAGACTCTGGGTATTCAGGTCCTGCTAGAGGATTTCAGAAAAGGCCCAGGAATGAGTGTAACACCCTAGTTTTAGGGGCTAGATTTTTGGTACTTAGCTTGAGTGTTGGCACACTTCAGTGTGTGGTTGGGTAAGTTTTAGGGGTCCTGAGAACCCTAGGTGGTGGTAGGTTGCCTTAGAAAATTTTTAGTTTTAGGGGCTAAAAAGGAGAACTTGGATAGAGGGGGCCTTAAGAGAATTTTTGGTGGAATTTTTGCATAAAGAGTGGCTTGGTAGAGTGGCAAGGAGGCGCCACTTAGAGCATGGAGAAGTGACGCCATTTGCGGGGAAGGGGGCTCGTGTTCGATTCGCAAGGGTAGCATTTTGGCCTTGTTTTTGCGTCATTTTGGTGGGGTGGATGGACGGTTTGAAAGGCTTAAAAGTGGAGAAGACTTGGTCATCTTTTTTTAAATTTGGCTAGTAAAAGTTTGACTTATTCAAACTTTTAAAATGGGTGGTAGGGAGCTATTCTAGGAAGATTTTAGGAGCTATTTTTGGGGGTTGGAGCTTGGCCTTCTAGTATAAATAGGGGAGGGGATGCTCATTTCATTCATCCATCTGTCTCTTCTCCTCTCTTCTCCTCTCCTTTGCCGAATTTTGTTCCCCATCTCCAAAGCTTGTTAGCCGAACCCTCCACTCCCTATTTCCCTTCCCTTTTCACTTCAAAACCGAAAAGTACACCCCACACTTCTTCTTTCCCTCCTTAAAATACCTCTTTGGCCGAAATTGCTATTCCCTCTCCTTGATTTAATTAGTAGCCGAATCTACCCTTTGCCGAATTTCCTTCTCTCAACTTGATAGCACTTGGGGCCGAGTGTTAGCTTAGATCTTTCGAGTTCCGTGGTGAGATACTTGGGGTTTTAGTGGTTGGCCAAGCCTCCGTTGTGCATCAGGTTTGGTCGTGTGGAGGTAAGATTATTTATTAAGGTTTAATGCTTAAGTGGTGTTTTGGGGTTAACCTGTTTACTGATTAAGCTTTTTGCATGGAGGCCACAACCAATCGAGTGGGCAAGGAAGGCCCTGTCCCAAAGTTTAAGAAAAGAGCGGTTTCTGGCTGCATGCGTGATTGGCCACCGGGGTGTGGGCCAACAGAATGAAGCATTAAGCAAATAGCCGTAGTTTCGCTAGACGATAGCGTCGAGGATCGAGAGTCTAGAACTCCTAGTAATAAGGTGTGTAATTAACCATTGTTTAGGGATTTGAGTATATCCGCTATGTTTATATGCTTACTAATAAGTGCGATGGTAAAAGTGTGATAAATACCCAAAAGGGTATGACGATGATCGGAGTTAGTAGCAAAGTTTGTAATTATGTGAACACCGATTTTATTGTGTGAGTATGCCTATGATAGTGAATAGCATGCACATGCATCATCTACGCATTATATTATGTTACATGTGCATGGGTGGGTTTATGAAAAGAAGGTGCGGGTGTACTTGAGTGCGTGGTTGATGTCGACTTTGTGCTACATCGTGGATTGGCGCCGATCGAGGTCGCGTTGTGGATCTTTGCGATTTAGTTCGGCGTGGTTACCTTGATTGATATCGGCTTATGCCATATCGTGGCTTGATGGATTGCTTTGTGTGCTCCATCGTGGTTTGATGTTAGCTATATGCTACATCGTGGATGGCATTGGTTGCCTTTTTGGAGGAAAAAGGAGAGGGTGACTCGATAGTCCCCGTGTGTGGTAGGTTTGGATAAGGGGGTGGGTAGCGGATGGACCCTAGGTTTGGGTGGGTTTCATGATTGCATTATTCCGTTTATGAAATAATATGAGAATGGGCCAAGCCCAATGAATAGGTATGTTTTGGGGACATACGTGGACATGGGCCAAGCCCGATTGATATGTGGACTAATGTGGAAAGGGCTGGTCCAGCTTTTGTAATAATTTGAAGGTGGGCCAAGCCCAAGATTGTGGTAATAATTATACTTGCATGTTGCATTTGATAATCGGGATGTTATGTGGTTAGCATGTGGGTGGATTTCGATGGTTTAGTTACACACTGAGTCATTATGACTCACCCAATCTCTTATCCAACATCGCAGGTGGAAGGATGATCGGACCGGGTTGGAGTGGATACAAGGTGGCCCATGCAAAGGACGTTCTAATATTTTCTTTATGCACTTTATTACCAAGTACTTGGAATCATTATGTTGTAATAAGAGCCTCTTAAGTTATTTGGTTTTCTTTTGGTAACTTATGTCTAAAGAGATTTGGGAATAATGTTACTTTTATGAACTAAGCTTAAACCACTTGAGCCTGATGTTTTAAACGTTTTCCAACCTAAGCAAATTGACAACTAAGAGTTTTAAAAATGAAACCCCGAGATTTCAAAGTAACCTAACGGTTTGCAAACAAACATGCCCAGGATTTCTGCAAGTAAAACTTATTCTGGGGGAGTTAAGACAAAAGTTAAACGGCAACCTGTTTTCGCCAATAAGTTTTTCCCATAACATAACCAGATTCGGTCGTAGTGAATGGGCCGGGTTTGGGGATGTTACAGTTTGGTATCAGAGCCCGGTTCAAAACTCGGCTTTGAGGATTTTGGGCCCAAAAACATTTTCAAAGTGGGCTTTTAAGAAATTTTTTCAGGTTATTCTGGCATGGCACCTGTACCTCCGGCCCGAAGTCCACCAGGTAAGTACTTCTAGCCTTTGAAGTGATTTGTTTGTTTGAATTGTTATGGGTTTATTTGGGCTCGTAGATTAGAATATTCAGGCTGTTGGACCGTAGGATTAGTCTACTTAAACATATGCATAAAACTTAAGGTTACCAAAACAAACCTGTGATTAGGTCGCCGAGTTAAGGTGTGGCAACCATTCTGCGCATGTCTAGGAGTGGATCCGGAAGAGCCTGGTACTTAAGCAGTCCTCGTGACTCACCTCCTCTTCGCAGGAATCCTACCTGGTGCGTAGCTACGGTTCACCTTAACCAAGAGGACTTGTTCATAGGCTAAACTAATTATTAAAACCCGAAAGGGAATTAGCCTTGCTGTTTTCTAAATTCCCTGTTTTTAAATTTTCAAATTTACCCCTTTGGTTTGTAAACTCTAAATCAGATTTTGGAAGATGTTTTCTCGATTTACAGAATACCCCTGTAGGAAAATGACGAAATTACCCCTGGGTAGGAAGGAAACTTTGATTGATCGAAAGAACTACCCTTGGAACCTTCGTTGCATAAAATTTGCCCGTGAATAAAACAGTGAAACAATAATTTCTAATTTCATAAAACTTTCTAAACAGATTAAATCGAAGCGCTAGAGATGAGTTCTAGGGGACGCGGTAGAGGAAGAATGACGACTTGGAACCGGTAGGGTCCGGCTATGGGTCGAAAGCGAAGTGCCGCCAAAGAGTGGATGTAGAGGAACAAGATCCGATAAGTGAAGAGAACGCAGTGTCGCAGAGCTATGTTCGGCGTGCTTGACAAGTGGCAAAGAGCTAGTAGGGGAAATGGAGCTCGGAAGTCGGTGCCCGAGAGACTTAGGTCTAACGGGCTGAAGTTTTTAGGGAGTATCTGGGTAGCTCGAGCGTAGCGGAGTATTGGCTAGTAGGAGTCGAGAGAATTATGGACGACTTGGATTGTGCCCCGGAGGAAAAGCTAAAAGGTGCTTGTTTCGCTTCTACGGGATGAGGCTTATCGTTGGTGGCTCACCATCAAACAAGGTGTACCCTGCAGGTCGATTGGATTGGGACTACTTTAAGGAAAAGTTTGAAGGAAAATACGTTGGAGCAAGCTACCTAGATGCGCAAAGGAAGGCGTTTCTAAATGGGTGCAAGGAAATAAGTCGATAGCGGAATCTGACGGCGTAGTTTGTGCGGCTAAGTCGGTATGCTAAGGGAATTGTGGCCACCGACTATGAGAGGTGCGTCCGGTTTGAAGACGGATTGCGAGATGAGCTTCAGTCTTGATCGCTCCAGAGAGGAAAAGAGACTTCGCGGTGCTAGTGGAGAAAGCTCGTATAGCGAAGAGAAGTTAAGAGGACGGTAAGGGAAAACCGAGAAAAGAAGAGGAACGAGAATAAGAGAAATATTGGGTCGTCGGCATCGTTTGGTAATGTCCGAGAAAAGACCAAAGATCGAGAATCTGTAAGTGCACTTGTACCGGTGGATCGGAATCGTTCTTGTGCTCGATGTGGAAGACCTCACACGAGAGAGTCTTTGGGAAATAGTAAAGAATGTTTTTGATGTGGATCTAAGGCACATCTGGTTAAGAATTGTCCTCAAGCGACGAGGGGTCGTGGTTCAAGTCTTGGAAGGAATGATTCTAGTCGGAGGCAACCAAGGATGTGATGCTAGGTAAGCTCCTTTGCTTTGGTGCATACTTTAATTGCTTTGTTTGCTTATGAGTTAGCCTTTCCGGTGTTGCTAAGAGAGGCGTTTCGAATTTTTGAGTGCGAATTTGGAGATTGTGTAGGTACGATAGCCTTAGTAAGATCAGAGTGCGCAGCATAAGCGTAAGGTGGTAAGATAGGTTGTATGGACATTTGTTAGTAAAGTAATTTCGAGGACGAAATTATTTTTAAGGAGGGTAGAATTGTAACACCCTAGTTTTAGGGGCTAGATTTTTGGTACTTAGCTTGAGTGTTGGCACACTTCAGTGTGTGGTTGGGTAAGTTTTAGGGGTCCTGAGAACCCTAGGTGGTGGTAGGTTGCCTTAGAAAATTTTTAGTTTTAGGGGCTAAAAGGAGAACTTGGATAGAGGGGGCCTTAAGAGAATTTTTGGTGGAATTTTGGCATAAAGAGTGGCTTGGTAGAGTGGCAGGAGGCGCCACTTAGAGCATGGAGAAGTGACGCCATTGCGGCGGGGAAGGGGCTCGAGTTTGATTCGCAAGGGTAGCATTTTGGCCTTGTTTTTGCGTCATTTTGGTGGGGTGGATGGACGGTTTGAAAGGCTTAAAAAGTGGAGAAGACTTGGTCATCTTTTTTTTAAATTTGGCTAGTAAAAGTTTGACTTATTCAAACTTTTAAAATGGGTGGTAGGGAGCTATTCTAGGAAGATTTTAGGAGCTATTTTTGGGGGGTTGGAGCTTGGCCTTCTAGTATAAATAGGGGGAGGGGGGATGCTCATTTCATTCATCCATCTGTCTCTTCTCCTCTCTTCTCCTCTCCTTTGCCGAATTTTGTTCCCCATCTCCAAAGCTTGTTAGCCGAACCCTCCACTCTCCCTATTTCCCTTCCCTTTTCACTTCAAAACCGAAAGTACACCCCACACTTCTTCTTTCCCTCCTTAAAATACCTCTTTGGCCGAAATTGCTATTCCCTCTCCTTGATTTAATTAGTAGCCGAATCTACCCTTTGCCGAATTTCCTTCTCTCAACTTGATAGCACTTGGGGCCGAGTGTTAGCTTAGATCTTTTCGAGTTCCGTGACTGAGATACTTGGGGTTTTAGTGGTTGGCCAAGCCTCCGTTGTAGCAGTCAGTTTGGTCAGGTGGAGGTAAGATTATTTATTAAGGTTTAATGCTTAAGTGGTGTTTTGGGGGTTAACCTGTTTACCTGATTAAGCTTTTTGCATGGAGGCCACAACCAGTCAGAGTGGGCAAGGGAAGGCCCCTGTCCCAAAGTTTAAGAAAAGAGCGGTTTCTGGCACATGCGTGATTGGCCACCGGTGTGGGCCACAAGAATGAAGCATTAAGCAAATAGTCGTAGTTTCGCTAGACGATAGCGTCGAGGATCGAGAGTCTAGAACTCCTAGTAATAAGGTGTGTAATTAACCATTGTTTCCGGATTTGAGTATATCCGCTTATGTTATATGCTTACTAATAAGTGCGATGGTAAAAGTGTGATAAATACCCAAAAAGGGTATGACGATGATCGGTTAGTAGCAAAGTTTGTAATTATGTGAACACCGATTTTATTGTGTGAGTATGCCTATGATAGTGAATAGCATGCACATGCATCATCTACGCATTATATTATGTTACATGTGCATGGGTGGGTTTATGAAAAGAAGGCGGGTGTACTTGAGTGCGTGGTTGATGTCGACTTTGTGCTACATCGTGGATTGGCGCCGATCGAGGTCGCGTTGTGGATCTTTGCGATTTAGTTCGCGTGGTTACCTTGATTGATATCGACATGCCATATCGTGGCTTGATGGATTGCTTGTGTGCTCCATCGTGGTTTGATGTTAGCTATATGCTACATCGTGGATGGCATTGGTTGCCTTTTTGGAGGAAAAAGGAGAGGGTGACTCGATAGTCCCCTGGTGTGTGGTAGGCTGGATAAGGGGGTGGGTAGCGGATGGACCCTAGGTTTGGGTGGGTTTCATGATTGCATTATTCCGTTTATGAAATAATATGAGAATGGGCCAAGCCCAATGAATAGGTATGTTTTGGGGACATACGTGGACATGGGCCAAGCCCAGTTGATATGTGGACTAATGTGGAAAGGGCCTGGTCCAGTTTTTGTAATAATTTGAAGGTGGGCCAAGCCCAAGATTGTGGTAATAATTATACTTGCATGTTGCATTTGATAATCGGGATGTTATGTGGTTAGCATGTGGGTGGATTTCGATGGTTTAGTTACACACTGAGTCATTATGACTCACCCAATCTCTTATCCAACATCGCAGGTGGAAGGATGATCGGACCGGGTTGGAGTGGATACAAGGTGGCCCATGCAAAGGACGTTCTAATATTTTCTTTATGCACTTTATTACCAAGTACTTGGAATCATTATGTTGTAATAAGAGCCTCTTAAGTTATTTGGTTTTCTTTTGGTAACTTATGTCTAAAGAGATTTGGGAATAATGTTACTTTTATGAACTAAGCTTAAACCACTTGAGCCTGATGTTTTAAACGTTTTCCAACCTAAGCAAATTGACAACTAAGAGTTTTAAAAACGAAACCCGAGATTTCAAAGTAACCTAACGGTTTGCAAACAAACATGCCCGTGGATTTCGCAAGTAAAACTAGTCTAGAGGAGTTTAGACAAAAGTTAAACGGCAACTGTTTTTCGCCAATAAGTTTTTCCCATAACATAACCAGATTCGATCGTAGTGAATGGGCCGGGTTTGGGGATGTTACAATGAGGGGCCAGTTCGAGTGGGTGCTCCAGCTACTACCAATCAATTACAGCCTTGCGTGGATTGTGGAAAACTTCACTCGGGTGAATGCTGGAAGAGAACTGGTGGTTGTTTCAGATGTGGATCCAAAGACCATCGGTTTAAGGATTGCCCTCGAGAGCCTGCTCAGACTTAGATAGTTCGTAACAGATTTGCGCAGCTAGCTAGAGGCGCTCAGCAACCGCCGAGAGGCTGTGGGCCAGGTCGAGGTGGTAAAGGTGTAGGATGAGGTCAGGGTGCACTGGGTAGAGGTATTGGAAATAGGGGCAACACGGAGGCGAGACAGCCAGGGCTGGTCTATGCGGTCAGACGTCGAGAGGATGGTGACGCACCGGACGTCATAACCGGTACATTTTTCATATCTGATGTACCTTTTACCGCTCTGATAGACATTGGATCCACCCATTCGTATGTTGCGTGTGCTGTGTCTGAAACTTTGAATATTAGATCTGAGATTACTGCTAGAGAAACAACTGTAATTAGCCCTTTTGGACAGTTGGTGGTAGTAAATAAGTTATTTAGGGATGTGCCCTTAGAAATTCAGGGAGTAGTATTTTTGGTAGATTTGATGGAACTACCATTTGGGGAGTTCGACCTTATATTGGGCATGGACTGGCTGGTTAAGCATCGTGCGAACTTGGACTGTGCTACAAAGCAGATGGTACTAAGAACTTCAGAGGATAAGTAAGTGATGATGATAGGTGAAAGAAGAAATTATCTGTCTAATGTCGTATCTACTTTAAAGGCAGAAAAGTTGGTACGAAAGGGGTGTGAAGCGTTCTTAGCCTTTATCAGTGCTTTGGATGCCAAAGAGTTGTCGGTAGAGAGTGTTAGAACGGTGAAAAAGTTTTCAGACGTCTTTCCCGAGGAGCTTCCAGGATTGCCTTCGGATCGGGAAGTGGAATTTAGTATTGAGCTGTTG
This sequence comes from Gossypium sturtianum, assembly GCA_025698515.1. Taxonomy (NCBI): domain Eukaryota; kingdom Viridiplantae; phylum Streptophyta; class Magnoliopsida; order Malvales; family Malvaceae; genus Gossypium; species Gossypium sturtianum. The sequence continues at coordinate 71,865,279 of CM046948.1, forward strand.
CCAGGAACGGCTCCGTTGTCCATTGCTCCTTACAGAATGGCACCGAAGGAGCTAGTGGAGTTTAAAGCTCAGATCCAGGAGTTGATGGATCATGGATTTATTCGACCAAGTGTGTCACCGTGGGGAGCGCTGGTTTTGTTCGTTAAGAAAAAGGATGGGTCGATGCGTATTTGCATCGATTATAAAAATTGAATAAGTTGACGATTAAGATTAAGTATCCGTTACCAAGGATCGATGATCTGTTCGATCAGTTGCGAGGAGCTTCGGTTTTCTCAAAGATAGAATTGAGATCGGGGTATCACCAGCTTAAAGTCAAGGAGGCAGATATTCACAAAACTGCATTTCGAACCTGATATGGGCATTACGAGTTATTAGTGATGCCGTTTGGGTTGACAAATGCACCAGCTGCATTTATGGACATGATGAACTGAGTCTTCCAACCCTATCTAGATCGGTTTGTGGTGGTGTTCATAGATGAGATCTTGGTGTACTCAAAGACAGAAGAGGAGCATGATTCGCATCTATGGGTAGTATTGCAGATATTAAGGGAGAAGCAATTGTATGCCAAATTCAGTAAATGTGAATTTTGGCTGAGGGAAGTGACCTTTTTGGGGCATGTTGTGTCTGCCGAGGGAATTAGAGTTGATCCCCGCAAGATAGAGGCTGTATTGGACTGGAAGCCACCGAAGTCAGTGGCAAAAATTTGGAGTTTTTTAGGTTTGGCTTGGTATTACAGGCGATTCGTTGAGGGGTTTTCGTTGATTGCTGCACCTCTAACTAAGCTATTGCGTAAGGGAGTACCGTTTGTGTGGTCAGATAAGCAGCAAGAGAATTTTGAGAAATTGAAGAAGATTCTGACGGAAGCGCCAATATTGATTCAGCCTGAGGCTGGTAAGGAGTTTACTGTTTATTGTGATGCGTCATACACGGGCTTGGGATGTGTGTTGATGCAAGGGGTAAAGTGGTGGCTTATGCATCTCGTCAATTAATGCCACATGAGATAAACTATCCCACACATGATTTGGAGTTAGCTACTGTGGTATTTGCTCTAAAGATATGGAGACACTATCTGTACGGGGAGAATTTGATTATCTACACGGATCATAAGAGTCTGAAGTACCTCCTTACCTAGAAGGAGTTGAACTTAAGACAGCGGAGGTGGATAGAATTGTTGAAAGATTGTGACTGCTCAATTGAGTATCATCTAGGAAAAGCTAACGTAGTGGCAGATGCGTTGAGTCGTAAGGTGATATCAGATTTGAGATCGATGTTTGTTCATCTCAGCCTTTATGAAGATGGTAGCTTGTTAGCAGAACTTCAAGTGAAGCATGCGTGGGTAAGTCAGATTAAGGAAAAGCAGATGTTGGATGAAAGGTTGGGCTCTCGGCTTCAGCAAGTGGAAGGTGGTGAGATAGGGGATTTTTGATTAAATAGTGATGGAGTATTGTGTTTCCGCGGAAGAGTCTGTATGCCCAAGGATTCAGAATTGAGACAAATGATTCTGCGTGAGGCGCATAGTAGCCCATACGCTATGCACCCCGGGGGAAACAAAATGTACCGAGACCTCCTTGAGCAGTATTGGTGCCTTCAGCAGATGAAGGCAAAACATCAACTGCCTTCAGGGTTACTGCAACCGGTGAAAATTCCACTATGGAAATGGGAAAGGATAACGATGGATTTTGTTAGTGGGTTACCCTTAACGCCTACTAAGAAAGATTCAGTATGGGTGATAGTGGATCGGTTAACGAAGACTGCTCATTTCCTACACGCTCGCATGCATTACTCATTGCGTGTTGGCCAAGTTGTATGTAGCAGAGATCGTGAGGTTGCATGGGGTACCGATGTCTATCATATCAGATAGGGATCCTAGGTTTACATCACGGTTTTGGAAGGCTCTACATGAAGCTTTGGGTACAAGGCTAAATTTTAGCACGGCGTTTCATCCGCAGACTGATGGTCAGTCGGAGAGAGTAATCTAGATTTTAGAAGACATGTTAAGGGGCTGTGTGATCGACTTCAGTGTTAGTTGGAAAGATTTTCTACCATTGGCAGAGTTTGCATACAACAACAGCTATCAATCCAGCATCCAGATGGCACCCTATGAGGCGTTGTATGGTCGTAGGTGTCGTACTCCTACTTGCTGGACTGAGCTGGGGGACCGACAGCTATTAGGTCCTGAGTTAATCTCAGAGACGGAGGAAAAAGTTAAGGTAATTCGGGCTCGGTTAAAAGAAGCTTGGACGCATGTAAATCGCACGCGGATCCGAGCGAGAAGGAGATAGAGTTCTCTGTGGGTGATCAGGTCTTTTTGAAGGTCTCACCTTGGAAAAAGATCTTAAGATTTGGAAGGAAGGGCAAGTTGAGCCCTAGATTTATCGGACCTTACCGTGTATTGAATCATGTTGGGCCAGTGGCTTATCAGCTTGAGTTACCTCCGGAGTTAAGTCAGATACATAGCGTATTCCATGTCTCGATGTTAAGGCGTTATCGTTTGGATCCGTCTCATGTTGTGCCAGTGGAGGAAGTTGAGATAAGACCTGACTTGTCTTTTGAAGAAGAACCAGTGCAGATTTTAGATCGGGATATTAAGGTGATGAGAAAGAAGTCAGTCCCATTGGTCAAAGTATTATGGCGTAATCACGGGTCAGGAGAAGCTACATGAGAGTCAGAGGACACGATCCGGTAGCAATATCCTCATCTCTTCTAATCAGGTAAATTTCGAGGCCAAAATTTCTTTAAAGGGGGTAGAATTGTAACATCCTGAAATTTGGGGATTTCATGTTTTACATTATATCATGCGTTAGGCTAGCTAAGAGTGTTAGTTGTGTATGTTTAGGGACCCTAAGAAGGCTTGGAGTTGAGTTGGGCCTTAGTAGAATTTTTGTGTTTAAGCTCTTAAAGAAGAGAAGGAAAGTGGCGTCAAGACTTAAGTGAATAAGTGTGTATTTTGCTAGCACAAGTAGAGCTAGTAGCAGAGTGGTGTGGCGTCATATGAAGGGGCTTAAGGGGTGGAGTTCGAATCCCACCTATTGCAAATTTTTTTTGGATTAATTTTTGTACTTCTTTTCCAAAGTGTCGGCCATGGTTCTAAAGAAGGTAAGGGAGACTTTCTAATGATGGAAAGAAGACTAAGGAAAATGGTAAGGAGGAAATTAAGGGAAAAAGAAGGAAAGAAGTAAAGGAATTGTAACGCCCCAAATTTGGGCCTAGAAGAATTGGGCTTTGGGTTTTGGATCTCAAAATTTTCTTTAAGTGAGCGAGAAAATGAAAATTGGTATGTGGGCTCTGAAGGTTAATGAATTTGGAGTGTCTAGGGGTGTTGGAGAAGTCCTGAGATCAAGTAAAGGTACAAGAAAAATTTTGGTTTTAGCCCCAAGGGAACTGTGACTTCAGTCAGTAGGCCTCTTAAGTAGATTAAGAGAAAATAGGACACAAATGGACTTGTGGTCCAGTGGAAAGTGGCGTCACTTGGAAGCTATAAGGTGACGTGTGTGAAAGCTGAAGAGGTCCAAGGTTCGAGCAGGAGGAGTGTATTTTGGAGTGTTTTATTTTGCATAGGTGGACGGCAAGAGTTGTGTTGATTTTGTACTCTTGCCGTGGAGAGTTTGAAGGAAGCAGGACTGATGGATGTGGAGGAGATTTCGGATAAGATTAAGGTATTATCAGAGAGAAAAGATAGGAGATGAGGAGGGTGAAGTGTTGGGGCCGAATAGGACTGTGGGGGGAAGGTAGTTCGGCTTTGGCTATAAAAAGGGGGTTGCCGAAATCCTTAGAATGGGTTCTTGGAGTTTCCATCTTTCTCTTTTTTCCCCCTCATCCTTATTTTCTTCCATTGCTGAATACCACCACCCCAGTTTGCAAAAATCACTTTTTGCCGAAATCCCTGTTTGCCAAAATCCCTGTTTACCGAAATCCCTATTTTCTAAAATCCCTGTTTGCCGAAATCCCTGTTTGCCGGAACCCCTGTTTATGCCGATTCTTTGTTGTTTGTTCTTCCTCCTCAATCGATTATTATCTACTCTTAGTCACGTTTGGAAGCCGAATCTTGTTCAAGTAGATATCTAATCCGCAGGATCAAAGGAGAATTTTGGTAAGTGCTTAGTTAAACTTTTTAGTGTGTTTTGTTAAAAGCCGAAGGGCTATCTAACCCAATCCTTGTTGTTAACCTGTATTAATAAGGGTGAGGCTCAACAATCGCAAGCATGGTAAGTAAGGATTGCTAACAAGGTGGTAAGTTGTTCTCGACTCAGTCATGGTTTAGTAAATGGTCGAATCTAATGTGGCTCATAGGGGTGACTTATGAACAATATGGGTCACTTGGTTTTGACGATATAGGTGTTTGGGTGTAGATCTAGAGGATAATCGCCAATAGTAGCAAAGGAAGGGCTACTAGAACGTAAGGCACACGGTAAGGGTACAGTGAGGTTTCGGTTTTTGGTTAGCATGTGTTAACGCTTTGGTTAATCGCTAGTAATGTCAATTGTAGGTTCGTGACTAAGGGGGTTTACGAGCGAGGTTTCAGTGTGTACAAACACTACACACACGATATCGGCAATGCCGAAAAGCCGAAAGTGGCTAAATGGGCCCGGTGGGCCCTGAGGCTAAGTTTGATAAAATGGTTTGGTTGATTATACGAATTAAGTTAGCTATGCTTGATACATGATCTGGATATGTTTTGGGCCTAATAGGCCATATGATGAGATTTGGGCCTAACGGGTAGTAAAGACATGAGATGGGCTTATGGGTAGTGAGACAAGTATGTTAGGGTTAATGGACTTTAGGCATAGCTTGAACAACTTTGTAATTTCATAAGACTTAATCTAATAATCAAACATGTCTGTGGACAAGTCGATTAGTTAGAGTATGGTAACCGACATATGCATGTCTAGGATTGGATCTAGTGAGAGCTTGGTACTTAAGCGGTCCGAGTGACCCACCTTCTCTTTTCTAGAGATCCTACAGTGCATAGTGTTTGTTCACTTTAACCGCGAGGACTTGTTTATGGGCCAAAGTTTATAACTAAAACCCGAGAGGGACCAAATACCCTTATATTTTTAAAATTACTAAAATACCCTTATATTTGTAAAATTACTAAAATACCCCTAGATTTGTAAATTACCAGAATACCCCTATTTTCAAAATTACCAAAATACCCCTGTTTGCAAAATTACCAAGATACCCCTATTTTGCCAAATTACCAAAATACCCCTGTAGGGTAGAATTACGAAAATACCCCTGGGTAGTGAAATGACGAAAATACCCCTATATGACGGATATGAGTTTATGGAAGTTACTTGTGTGTTTGATGCATTCATATGATATTCTGCTTAGAGGATGCATATGGGTGGGAATTATGGTACGGAGGAAGAATTTGAGGATCGCATAGTTGCTTGACGACCGTGGATCCACTGGTGGCTTTAAGCCCAATATATGATTAGCAGCTTTGCTGCAACGTTCTGTAGTACCGCAACCGGGCTACCCATGGTGTGTAGCGGAGGGGTGGGATGAGCTAGAATTCCTCAAGGAGCCATAAGGTTGGAAGGGAAATGGTGTGTGTAGTGGATGGATTTTTGGGGTGGGTTTTGCATTATCTTGTTTGTATATGATGCGATATGATATGATATGAGGTCATTTTGGGCTAAGGCCCAAGACCACCGATTTTGTTAGGGCTTAGGCCCAATGTGAATATTTGTATGTGATTTGATTGCCAAGGGTTGTACACACTGAGTTTCGAAACTCACACCCTTTAACTTAATGTTTCAGGTAATCCTAAATAGACGACTCGGCGTGGGAGAGGACTCGGAGATGGCCACACTCCAAGCTATTCAAATGTTTTAATTTATTCAAATGATTCTGTTTTAAATACTTTGTTTATTTTTCATTGGATTGAAATAAGGCCATGTAACTCCTATTTGACTTTGAATTTTGGGTTTATTATTATTATTGTTTCAATTACCCACTTAAGAAATTTCATACGATTATTAAAGTGTTAATATGGTTTTCGAAATAATCTTATGTTTTGGGCTTTTGGGCCTTAAATGGTTAACTAGTAAATTTTTTTGAAGTGCGCCTTTAATGTGACATTCCAGATTCGGGCCTAACTTCTAGGCCGGGTTTGGGGTGTTACAGGAATTGTGGAAAAAGGGGGATATGTTGACCGAATTTTTGGAAGGAGCTTAGGAAAGAAATTTGGTCAACCCTCATCTTTTTGGTAAAGGAGGTACACGGTTTTAGTAGGGAGAAAAGGGGAGCTGAAATTCTTTTGGTCATTTTGCAAGTTTGTGCATGAAAGGCTTGTTTTCTTTGTAACATTTTGGTGCTCTCTTTTCCGATCCTTTCTCTTTGTTTTGCCGAAACACTCAAGCAATTTGTTCACCTTTTTTTTCCTTGTTTTGCCGTACTACTCAATCCATTTTGTTCATTCTTCCTTGGTGTTAGTCAAAACCCTCTAACATTTCTCTTCCATCTTTTCTTTTCTTTTTGACCATTTCTTCAACCTTTCTCTCTTTTCTTAAATCGACATTACCTTGTGGTCGAATCTTGTTTATTCATTTCCCTCCAATAGCTGAACCTTTTAACCCTTAATCTCTTCTTCATTATTTCTTTCTCTTTCGTGTTGGCACTCTCTTCTTTGATCAAATCGGTAAGTGGTTTCATTCTCCTCTTTCCATTTTCTTTTCTCCCTAGCCGAATATGTGTCCCTTACCATTCGGCTGTTTCACCTTGTTTCTAAACCGAAATGGTGTTTCCTTCTACTCCCTTATATCTTAATCATTTTCTTTTTGTAGTGTTATAGTGGGAAAGCCGAATCTTATACCTTTGACTCATCCATAGCCATAAGTCCAATCGGTGGGAAGATTCATCATCGTTAAGGTAAGGAGTTTCGTCATGGTTCATTTTGATCTATTTCATTACTCGATTAGTTTGCTAAACGGATTGATGGATTTGACTAATCGGTTATTATAGGGACTAGATCGCTCGTTCTTATCCACTCGTTGTTCCTTCCTAGTGGTGGTGGTAAGCGAAATTCTCTCCTAAACAATTACATTCTCTCATCATAGTATTATTCTAACCGAGACTCTTTCAATGGAGGCAAGTGGTAGCGTTATTAAAAGAAAATCGATAAGAGGGCAAATAGGGAGTGGACTTGCAATCTCTACTCCCAAATTCAAACGTAGGGCGATATCGACAGTTCGGGATTTCCCACCGGGTTGTGGACCATCATCCGGTGAGAATAGGCAAATTGTGGTCGTTCACGATTCTAAGGGTAAGCATTTTTAGATCGTTGATTTAGATTTGGATTAAGAAAATCTCTTTGGTTGGTTAATCGAATGTTATGGCGTCATAGGTGCCGACGATCAAGAAGGTTTAGTTCTTACCGTGTCGTGTGTGTAATCTCACACCGAAATCTAAATAAATTCGTGATTCACTATTATGTTTGAAAATAGATCGTTGTCGATTACAAATCTAATAACCGTGATATGGCATGAATCGAGTGACTTGCTTATTCAACACTATTTCTAAAGATTTGTCAAAATCGGTATTAATTTACTAAATTACGAAAATGCCCTTATGGGTTGATTTACCAAAATGCCCCTATGGACCGATTTACCAAAATGCCTCTATGGGCCGAATTGCTAGAATGCCTTAGTGGGCCGAACTATCAAAGTGCTTCAATGGGTCGATTCATTGTAATAATTCATTAGATTAATGGTGGTTATATATATATGTGGATATTTTATTTTATTATGTATGTTGCATTCTTTTTACATTTTGCATGGGATGGGAAAAATTGTATGGAGAGTAGTGTAGCCTGGTGGCATAGCCACAACTTGTTCATTATTATGCTTACTTATGATTTCGGTGGCATGGCCACAATAATAATATATTATAGCTGCTCGACTGCAAATTGGTGTGAGCGGTGGGGTGGGTTGACTTGATCCCCACAGGTGTGATTGGCTGGTCGGGTGTGTGATGGATGGATGGGTTGGGTTGCATATTTTTCATTTATATAATGCTATGTAAAATGGGCTTAGGCCCAAGATTATGCTATGCGGGTTCGGACCCAGTGGATGACGGTAATGGGATTATACACCGAGTTCTTGTAACTCACCCCCTCTTTTTTCTTTCTTAATCTTTGCGAGTAATGCTCGATGAATGAGGACTTGGGCCCATGGATGACTCGGTGGAGGCCATACTTTGGAAATAATGTTTTCGAACATTAGTAAACTTCTTTTCTGCTTTATTTCAAGTACTTTTACTATTTTGGGTTTTAAAGTTGTAATAAGGCCTCTGGAATATGTTTTATTTTGCTTTATGTTTAGACGTACTTAATATCTTTCTTGAATTGTTTTAAATAGGGATTTTCTAAAATCATAAATAACGGTTTTCCAAAAAATTGATTAACAAATGGATTTCATAACAAACTTGTACAATTATTTTAACTCGGAAATTCTTTTTCGAATTATCAACAATATTTTCAAAAGTCACGGTTTTAAAAGATCACTAGTTCGATTATCGATTCTTCAATCAACCTTTCAAGATTAGTAGTATTTTTATTAAATATTTCTAATCAAATTTGTTTTTCTTAAATTATAACCTAATAATAACATCTTTAGTAAGAATCACAAGTTCTTTACTCATTTTCTTCATGTGACATGCCAGATCTGGTCATACCGCATGGGCAGATTTAGGGTGTTACATACCAAGTAAGAGATCCCATGTAAGACTATATCAAGGATATAGAATTGGCATCAAGATACATGTGAAATGAGATTCAGTATCCTCAGTCATTCATAGTAATTCATCGGGCAAAAGAGTAAAGCTTAAATGAGATAGCAAGAAAGTTAGTAGTAAAGTTGATATCATGTCATGCTAGTGAAGGCTGACTAACAAGTATAATTCATGTTATGAATGATGATGTTGAGATTATGCTTGTTATAGTAAACTATACTGATCTATGTGATCAAGTGTTACAGGTACCTTGTTTACCTTACAAACATGAGACTAGTAAGTACCATGATGTATGTGAGAAGCGATAAGAGTAAGTAAGCATTTGAGATTTGTGATGCCATTGTTTATGATAAATATGTCCACATGGTTAAATCTCACGTGTATTCATTAAAGCGAGAGAAGGTATAATGTTTCATCTTATGACCACATTACAAAGTCACACATATTATAGTGTGAGAGTAAACCAAAAGTTTGATTAAGTAGAATGCGGGGAGATGAGTACGGTCGTTCAATGATAAAATGATGAATAAGACCATGGTTGCACCATGGCGATATATGTGATCCCATATAAGACCATGTCTGGGGCATGGCATTGGCATCGATACATGATCCCGTATAAGACCATATCTGGGATATGGCATCGGCATCAAATAGTAATCCCGTGTGAGACCACGTCTGGGACCTGGCTTCGGTATGAGATCGTGTAAGACCATATCTGGGATATGGCGTCGATATCGATATAAGATTTCGTGTAAGACCATATCTGGGATATGGCATCGGCATCGATATGAGTTTCCATGTAAGACCGTATCTGGGATATGGCATTGGTATTGATATGAGATTTCGTGTAAGACCATAGCGAGGCTATGGCATCGTAATGACATGTAAAGTAATAGCTGGGCTATGACATTGTGATACGAGTAAGACCATAGTTGGACTATGGAAATCAAGTAAACGATGTACTCAAACCAGTAAGACATTCTCTAGATTAATAAGCAATAGTAAGAGAAAGTAGATATTAATGTGAGACTTGAGTAAGTGAAATCACCGTTCGAAAGTATGGGTGATAGAAACCATTGTAACATGAGTAAGTATGAAAACTTGCTTGGTGCGAGTTGTGTGACTACGATAATATTTCGTTAATTAGGGATGCTAAATCACATGTATGTAGTCACGAGAATCAAGTTAGGGGCTTTACGCCTTCATCCCCCCTTACCACTGTTAAATCATGATGAGATGTTATGAGAGTCAAATTGAATAAGTTTGCATGTGATTAATGCAAAAATTTAGGTTAGCATAGTTGAGAATGCTTTGTATCGCGTTGATACATGATACACTACTAAATAGAGTAATTGCTGTCGAACGTGAGGTTAAAGTCCTAGGGAACTATAATGAATATGAGAATCGTGTAAGATCATATTCAGAATATGGCATCGATGCTTGAAGTTGAAGTCCACATAAGACCTTATCCAGGATATGGCATTGGCATTTAGAGGTGACTCCATAAAAGACCACCTCGGGAATGTGGCATTGGTTTCGTACCTACATGAATGACGATGAACATGCGTATTTGATTATCCCTAGTGATCAATGGGACAGATAGATGAGTCTAGAGGTAGAAATGAGAATGGTACTAAAGTCATGTGAAAGAGTGAAAACATGTACTCGTAAATGAATCACGAAGAGACGATTACGATATATGACACGGAACGTGTTATATAAGGGAAAGTATGAGTAAGTTGGCTAGAAGCCTATGGTTTATGCATGGTTAGTTAATGCCATGGATGGGATTATAATGATCTCCTTTAGTATTATGTACTAATACATGTTTCCCTTCGGGGATGATGTGGTCGTTCTTTTTATGAAATTGTGATTGTGTGAGAACGTTAACTGACGGAAAAAGTAGACTAAACGGTTGTCGATTTAGTTAATTGAAATCAACATTCCTCTATCTCCTCGTAACCTTAATTGGGTACCTTGAGGAGGAAGTTGGTGATGATTCTAGTATAAGAAATGAAATCACAAGTTTCACGTCGTATGATGAGTTTTCGAATAAGATGGATAGAGTTAATGAATTTGATCGAGATGTCCCTGCTATCGTGAGATATGACGATAGTAAAGGTTTTAGATTAGCATAACAATAGAAACTCAGATGAGAGTGTGCTTAAAATATGTTCTCAGTATGGAGAAAAGAGTAGATTATTGTATTGAGATATGATTCAAGTTCTGTGTATATTCACGCATAAATCAGTAAAGAGAATAAAATTCTATGTGTACGTGAGTAGGGAGCATGATACAAAGATATGCTCATCGAAATGTTCAAACCGTGATGGTTGAGTTGAAAGCTATATAAAAAACTATTTATTTGAAAGTTCTAGTACTGAGATCAGTCTGAATCGAGAGAAAGAGTTGACAGGTTGGTGATCCAGAGACGATCACTTTTGTGTCTGTGTTGTGAGTTAGATATTATGTATTGATCCATGGGAAGATCGATGTGTATTTTCTGAATTTTAATTAGTGAGGGTACCTTATGCTACAGGAGATTTTGAAGATGAAATAGTGGAAACGGCTTGAGCTATTACAATGGTGGGTATAGTTATTGTGATACTACTCAGATAGTAAACATAGTGATACGGGCACGCCCGGGGGACCATCAAATTTCAAACTTATGGAGCTCGAGCCCGAAGTTCCAAGTGCCGTAGAGTTCATGTGCATCTTTATGCACTTCCAAATTGAGCCGGATTAGCTCATTCTAGCTCAATTTGAGCTCACTCGAGCTCGTTCCAGCTCATTGAGCTGATTCGTTAATTTTAATGCCTTAAATAAATTGAGTATTTAATTTATTAATTTTTCCTACAGAAAATTAATGCGTCCTAATATTTTATTTAGTGTCTAAATTAATTTTTCCTAGTCTAAATTAATTGATCACATTTTAATGGCATGATTTTAAGTTGATTTAAAACTAAATTTAATGTGCAGAATTTTTGTCTAGTTAAAGGGGCTGCCGAATTTTCAATGAGGCATAATGGTGTCTTTAATGTGTCATAAGTGTCCATTGATGTGTCCATATCATGTATTTAATGTTATACATCTGATTTGGAATGATTTAATGTGGAATCATGGTCTTTGTAGGTTCAGCCGAACCTTTGGAGTACATTAAAGGAAGATCCATGCACTTAGGTGCATTTTTTTTGTCGAATACACCAATGGACTTTGGGGGGACATGGACGGTTGGAAGCATGGATTAAATGCTGCTGAATTTTTGGTTTCTCAAGGCACATTTTCAGCTGGAATAAGCAACCAACATCGAAGACAAATTAATTGTATGTCTTGCTGAATTAATACATGTAAATTGCTTGGGCGGCACCTTTAATGTGCAGCATTCTAGGAACAAAAATTAATGTGATGTTGGAGCTTGTAGGGGCGGCAATTAAAGTCCATTGTAGCAGCTTCATTTTCTCCAAAGCAAGTGTCGAATTTAATGGATGTTGGGCATGCTAGTGGACGGAATTAAATGGGTTGTTCAGCATGCATTCATGGAGTCATTTCGTGAATATCAAAAGAGGCTGATTGGCGTTCTCCAAGGGCTTGGGACGGCAGAAATTTAATGAGCTACAAGTTGGCCGAATTTATTGAGTTGTGGGACAAAGCAAGGCATGGATTCAAGGGTGTTAGCATGCGTGAATTTCATTTAATTGTGCTGCTGGAATTATGCATGGAGGGAACATCATTTAATGACTTGCTGGTGGGCAAACTTAATGGCTGAAGACTTCTTAATTTATGTGCTCATTTCGCGGAGACCAAAGGTCATGAGATTAAATGGTTGTTGCTTCTTTATGGAGCTCAAAAGGGAGCTGATATTTGTGCCTTTCCAAGGAGCAATTTCGTGAGAAGCAATGAACAGCATTAAAGGCATGTTCGGTTTGCTCAATAGCCACTTCTAGAAGGATGTCCCATGCACTTCCATGAGCTGAATTCAGCCATCCCAAATCAAGACCACTTCCATCTGAACCTAGCCAAGCAAATTAAGTGATTTTCTTCTAGATTTCTCTAGCATCTTCAAGCTTTAAATTTACTTAGTTTTTAAGGTATCCTAGTGACTATTCGGCTACTTCTCATTAGCCTATAAATAGTTGTTATCTTCATTTGTAAAGGGTAGAACTTTTTGAACTTTAATTATATTTTATGAACGATTTTCACCGAGTGAGATTTTCTCCTCTCTAACTTTTGTACGGGTTTCGTCTTGACTTATCAAGTTCGCTAGTGGCGTCAAACGTATCTCTTCCATCAAACTATACCATCGGTTCTTATCTACCTAGATAATGGGTCGTGGTCCATCATCGACTACCATTTTCCATGTGACACCCCTAACCCGTATCCGTCGCCGGATTAGGGTTACAGGTATTACCAGATAAGTAAAAACTTTTATTCAATCAATTTATGTTTTAATTAAACATCCGTATAAAAAGGTTCAATTATAAACAGACAGTCCCATGCGTAATACATACTTAATATACTAAACTAAGTCATATTCAATATAATCACTGATGAACACAAAATATCATTCAATATACATTTCATTATCACTACACAACAATGCAAATAGCATAAACCTCACTTATCATGTCTTTTTATTTTATATAATGCTCACACAAACAAACAAATTGTATCTAATTAATTAAAATAAGCATGATCCATATAACGTCCTATTTCAACTTACTTATAAGACCAAAAACATGTGGTTTAAAAAAAAAAGAACCTTATTCCTTATGGCCGAACATACAAGCTTATTACAATATCATGCATGCACTCATTTACTTGGCCGATTATACAAAGCCATACCTATAATATTTCATGTACATTACATAGCTTATACTAAGTCTAGATAGAGTCAACACTTAATCAAATCAAGAAGTCACATATAGCTAATTTCATATATATATATATATATATCAATACATCATAGATATGCGCATTTACCCAATTCAAAATTAAGCTTAAACAACTAATTCTTCAAACAATTTGGTTACAAGTAGATATCTCTCATAAGCTTAATCGAACACATATATATACATTGCATAACATTTTTCATATTCCATAAAATGACTAGAGTTAATGCACACACACAAATTCCAAGTAAACTAAATTAAGCCAACCGAAATGTACATCTTTCAATCATATCTACTTCATTCAACCAAATTCAAAAATGTAAAACATATCAATATGTCGAGCTTATACCGGATACACCACATATATAATATAGGAATTTTATTTAAAATATAAATATTATATACTATGACTCATCAAACATTCGTCATTTTCCACATTTCCAATCACATGACTAAACACATAACATTTATATGACTACTTATCATACATGATTAAATCATGACCGAATATATACATCCAAAAGCATTATAAACAAGCCATTATAACAAAAGTATAGGGATTAAACTTAACCCAATAGAGTATCCATTTTCGCATGGCTATAAACATTAACAAGTATCATTCAAAATATCAAGTTAGCCTATACATGCCTTATATTTAAAATTCAACTTCTAAGAGTACCAAAATAAGTCGATAGTGTGAGTGACTTCAACGATGATCCCTCGAGCCCATAGCCTGAACGAAATCTATAAAACAAACAAGAGATATACACAAGGTAAGCTTGCTAGCTTAATAAGTCTTAAGAAACCACAATATGACATTCAAGTATACAAGCATTTAATAAAAACATTTTCTAACATTAAACATTCAAGACTTAACATTTAATTTACCCTAACCGTATATCCCTTCTCACTGTACATATATAAACTTTCCTTTCTTTACCACAATATATATTATATACCAAATAAATAATCACACACTTATGCATATAATTATACTTGTACAAATACTTACTTCTTTTATGCTTTTCTATAACCATTTCGCTCATACAATACATCATAATTACATTCCATCTATCATATGCATATCACTTACTTTCACTATTTCATTTACTTAGCATCATAGCATATGTTCATAACATTAAAGTATGCTTAATACATACCTTATAACTGAACTCACAAATCCACATTCATAAAATTAAGCTTTCTTAGGTCGTTTCATAACTAAACTATTTCATAATCAAAGTTCGGGAACTGAAAACTCACCAGCGTATAACAATTTATGCATTAATCCGAATCGCATACACCGGCACCTGGCCTGCTAGACTTGAAGTCCGAGAATTTAAAACAACAGCACTTAGCCTGCTAGGCATTAAGCCCGATACACTCACCGGCATGAGGCCTGCTAGGCATTAAGCCTGAAATACATCACCGGCACAAGGCCTGCTAGGCTCGAAGCCCGAAGTAAATCACCGGCACAAGGCCTGCTAGGCTCGAAGCCTGAAATATCAACACATTCAACCTTTCAATACACATTACTTAGTACTAAAATCACCACCATCTCATATACTTCATATTACTTTCACATATTAAACCGAACATACTTATTCACATTACATTACACAAAATAAATTCACTACAAACTCATACCCTCACATTCGGCCAACATATATTTTTATACTTTAAATTTCCAAATTTCATCATATACTATGTTCACAAATAATTCTTTGGCATATACTTGCTTAAGGACTTACCTCGACTATCGACGGACGACGAGTACCGGCTATTCGTTAACTTTCGCCTTTCCCCGATCCAAGTCCGTTTTTCTTTGTTCTTGATCTAAACACATTCAATTTGAGCTTATTCAAACACATTTCATTTCAATTTAATCCCAAAACACTTAAATAGGCAAATTACCATTTTACCCCTAACATTTACAACTTTTACAATTTAGTCCCTATTGCACAAAACACAAAATACACATAATTTTAAATAACTCCTGTAACATCCTAAAAATATGAGTATCGATATGTTGCATGTTTTGGTGTTTAGCTTGTGAATGATTAAATTTGTGTGCTTAATATAGTCTTGAGAAGGCATGGGATTATTTGGAATTAGAATAAATTTTAGTAATGAGTACTTTATTGAAGTGGAACAAGTGACCCTGATGCTTAAGGTAATTAAATGGCAAAAACTAGCATATGATGAACTAGTAGCAAGGTGGAATAGGCGCCATGAGTGTAGCTTGAGGGGAGAGGTTCGAATCCCATGGATAGCATTTTGGTGACATTTATTTTTGCTCTTTCTTAGCAAGTGTGGGCCAAGCTCTATTCTTGGTAAGGATGGACTAATTCTTTTATGGTAAGGTGGCTAAAGGTTATGGCAAACATGAATTTAGGGATAGAATTTGCTTGATTTTGGGGATAGGATTTCAAAACTTTTGGAAGGTGGAGGAACATAATGCACCTCTTAAGGGAGAGTGTTTTGGAAAGGTATGATGGCCAAGTTTGACCATGTATGTGGACAGCATAGGGGGCTAAGGGGGATGGCCGATTTTTGGTGCTAGCTTGGTAGGATTAGGTGCTAAATGATCACATCTTTCATTTGGTTATTTTGGGTGCTTTTCTTAAAAAAATTTCTCCATTTTTCCCTCTCCCTAGCCGAATGTGCCATAAGCTTTAGGAAAGCAGTTGTTTCTTTTGGCCATTTCTTTCTGTTACCATTTCGGTCTTAGGATTGATTATTCTCCAAATCTTTTTCTTCCCTTTGTGACCGAAACCATATAACCATCTAGGACCATTTCTTTTCTTCTCTTTTTCCTCTTTATTGCTGAATGCATATTGGTTTCAAAGTTTCTTCTTAGTTCATCTTCCATCCTTGAGAACCGAAATACAAACCTCTCATCTCCATTTTTTCTTTTCTTTTACTTCTCACAAAAGACTCACAAACATTTCTCTCTTCCAAAAATTTTCCACTATGGCCGAATGTTGATGACAATCTCCTTAGCCGAATCCTTCTCTCCACATCTATTCACTTCTCAATCATTCTTTTTATTCATACCTTGATCAATCGTGGTGTAGTGGAGTGTTGATCATTTCTTCATCAATAGTCGATCTTAGGCATCATAAGAACGTGTGAAAAAGGATTTCATCATTCAAGGTAAGGGATTCATTTTATTTCGAGGGGGTTCTATGTTATTTTTTATTTGGCTTATGATGGTATTGATTAATCGATTCTATCATAAGGACCCTATTAATCGACTCTCTTTTTGTGAACGTAAGAACTTCGTGGCAATCAAGATAGGGACAAAAAGGGTTGTTAATAGTGTTTGGAAGAGGGGTGGTTCCACTATTCCCCCTATGTAACATCCTGAAATAGGGGTTATTCGTGATTGAATTATTTTGCTTGTGTTTAAATTTCTGTGATATTATTTGTGGTGTTATAAGACTTAATTAGGGGTCTTGAGTAAGCTCGGTTTAGTAGGATAATTCTTAGTATGGCTTATTTAATGAAGAGGATTAAATGAGCTTAGCACTTAAGTTAATTTAAGTGTATATTAAAGCACAAGATGAATTAGTGGCAAGTTGGTTAAAGAGCTTGAAAGGTTGCATGAGGTTAATGGTTCGAGTAGTAGGTATAGCATTTTTAAAAGTTATTTTTGTATGTTAGCTTTAATGGACGGTCAAACATAATTATGATAGGTGGACTAATAATTTTTGGTAAGTTGAATTGTTGTTTAAGGAAAGCATGGAATAAGGGATAAGATTCCTAAGGTTATGGTAAGATATCTTGAAGTTATGGTAAATTGAGGGGACAAAGGCTTGGTTTGTGGAAATGTTTTGGAAACAAATTCATGGCCTTTATGCCATGAACTTGGACGGCAAAGTGGCTAAAGGGGGGAGCCAAAATTTTACCTTAGTTTGGCTAGGATTGAAGTCTTTTCTTTTTGGTCATTTCTTTCATTTGGTGCAAAAGTTGCAAAACATTTTCTCTCAAACACTTTTCTTTTTGGCGAATTCTACATTGTGGTAAGCCTAAACTCTTTTGACCATTTGGTCATTTTTGATCATTTGCTATTTTCTCCTTTTCATTCTCTCAAAAACCAAAACTTGCATTAACCTTTTTGTTCTCCCATTTGTTTTGCTTAAACATCAAAACCTCCTATACACTCTTCTTTGCCGAAATTATATTTCTCTTCCCATTATTTTCTTTTTGTCCTATAGCCGAATATACCTCTTTGTTGTGCCGAAAATATTCTTCTTCTATCTTGAATATCTTAGGCCGAATATTGAAGGTAACATAGTTTTCTTTGGGACTTCTCTAGCAATCGGCTTTGGTAAGGTGGTAAGGGTTTATTTCAAAGGATTATTCTTTTAAGTTTCGTTTAAGCCAAAGGCTAATAAACCTTAATGATGATGGTTGATTGTAGGGAAGTGAGGCCGATTCTTTTAGGAGTGTGTTGGATAGTGTTCAAGGCTTTTTGGGGACAAGGAAAGTTTGTGTGGCCGATTTGTCTAATCGGGATTTAAGGCTTTCGTTAAATACAGTGTGTGTACATACACATCTTATAACTTTTAATATGCTAAGTGTTATATTATGCCTAATCGATTTATGTAGACATGGATGTAATATCATCATGGTATTAACAAGGATTCGGGTAAGTCTTTGTGACTATGAGATTACTATTTGATGCTTTTGGGAAGCATGACACATTTGGTATGTGTATTATTGGACATATGGCAATGATAAATTTATTAATGTTGTTAAAATAAACCTTTTGCATGATTTCATAAATATACATAATTGTTTGATATGGGTTGATGAGTGGAGGGGCAAAGTGATATTCGTTTCGACGGACACCAAGTGTTTTGGTAACACATTGTGACTACGGTCACCGAGGTTTGGTACCTCCAGAGGTTTGGCACCTCATAGCGACTTGTCCCCGTGGTTAATTCCACCGTGGGTTGGCCCCACTTTGATATATGGGATCGTCTGCGGTGATTTGGTATCACACGATGGGTTGGCCCCATCATTCGATTTGTGTCTTCTGGACACCGTGAGATTTGGTATCTCCAAAGATTTGGCATCACATCCGTGACTATATGTCACCAAAGGTTTTTGGTAACACAATTGTGTCTTTGGACACCAGTGGTTTGGCACCACCAGTGGGTTTGGTACCACACGGGGTAGAAAAAGGCGTATGGATGGTTAGGTTGGGTGCATTTTAAACTTATGCATGTTAATTGGTTATAATTTGTGTATGTTGTTGCACTAAACCGGGAAGGGTTACACATTGAGTCTTGGTGACTCACCTTCTCCTTTAATTTTTCAGTGATTCGTAGATCGCGGGTGAGGAGCCTGGATGGACTCGAGGTGGCCATGCAAAGGAGACTTTTAATAAATGAATTTTGGATTTTATTTATCTTTCTTTTAGGTTTATGTTGCTTATTTGTAATAAGGCCTCCTAGTATGATTTTATTATTGTTTGCGTGTTTGAATGTTTGGTTTAAACTACTTGATGATGTTAAAACGGTTGCACATGTTTTCTCAAATTAAACGCAAAAATGTTTTAAAGTACCATCGGGTACATTCGAAATTTTTAAACAACTCGACTCAAAGAAATATTTTAAGTTTGGTTTTTAACAAAGAAAATTTAAATTGAAAGGCATTTCGACTAATTTCAAAATCGGTTTTAAAATGGTTTTCAAAATCTTTTCTCAGTAGCAAACCAAATTCGGTCATATTGTTTGGGCTGGGTTTGGGGTGTTACAAAATTGGTATCGAGCCCAGTTCAAAGCTCATCACTGGCCCAAGGCCCAAAAATGTTTTGGTAGGCCTTTTGAAAAATTTTGGTTTTTAATAAGCATGGCACCGAGTCTCCTGCACCAACCTCGCCCAAGTAAGTATCTCTCGACTTTTTGTATGAATTATATTCTCAGTAGAAGGGTAGGAAGCATGGGACGTAGATAGTGATAGTATTTTAAACTTTAGGACTAGTTTACTCCAAACAAAGACATAAGACTTTAATGGCCTAATTAAAACCAACCCGTGACCAAGTCGCCGAGTTAGGGTGTGGTAACCTTGGTGCGCATGTCTAGGATTGGATCCGAAGAGCTTGGTACTTAAGCGATCCCTCGTGACTCACCTCCTCTTCGCGGGATTCCTACACAGTGCGTAGCTTTGGTTCACCCTAACCAAGAGGACTCGGTCATAGGCAAAATCCTAAATAAAACCCGAAAGGGATTAGCCATGTTTTAAGGAAAACTTCGGTTTTAAAATCATTAAATTATTTTTTAGATGGTAGGACAAATTTAACTTCGAAAATTTTCAAAATATTCTCGGTTTACCAAAATTACCGAAATGCCCCTAGTGGCAAAAAAAATTACGAAAATACCCTTGGTCTCTAAAATTTCCATATTACCCCAATTTTGATCAAATTTTTATTTTACAAAAGTACTCAAAAATGTTGTATTTCAAAATAATACCTTGACTTTGGAAATTTACAAAATTACCCCTGATTGACAAAATTACCAAAATACCCCTGGTTTCCAAAATTTTGCTATATCTTCAAATTGAGAATTTCTCGAAAAATACTCCTCAATTTTAGAAATTTCAAAATATCTCGATTTGTTAAAGTTTTCAAATTTCTTCGGTTTATTACAAAAATACCCTTTAGGAAAAATGACGAAAATACCCCTGGGTTAGAAACGGACAGTAATGCCCGAAGAGTGCATAGGTATGAAAGGTATATGGAATGGATGTATTATTCTGTGTAAACCAGGATAGAAGACTTAAAACCTTGTTTGATCGAAAGAATCTCTATTAAACTCTTTTCATAAAATTTCTTCATGGATAATCAAGTGAAACATGTACTAATTCATAAAAATTTCCTAATCAGATTAAAGCGCGATAGTTAGAATGAGCTTTAGAGGACGTGGCCGCCGTGGATGCGGAAGGGGTAGGATGGCCGTGTCGAACCCGTCGGGTCGGGTCAAGGATCTCGAGAATGAGATACCGCCACCACCACCCCAACCTTTGGAGTCAAGAGCAAGATCGACGGGTGACGACGCCAGTGTCACAAGCGATGCTACGGGTTCCGGAAAGGGTAGCCGGAATTGGTGGAGGTGGAGGAGCTCGGAAGTTGGTTCTGAGAGACTTCGAGCTAACGGAGCTGAATTTTTCCGAGGTGTGTCCGTGTAGCGCCCAATACGGCCGAGTATTACCGGAATCGACCGAAAGAATCATGGATGAGATAGATTTGTCTAATGAGGAGAAACCGAAGGAGCGGTGTCGCTTCTTAAGGATGAGTCCTATCGATGGTGGCTCACGGTTCGAGATGGTGCTACGGCAAATGATCTCACTTGGGAGTATTTCAAGAATTCTTATCGGAAAGAAGTATGTTGGCTCAAGCTACATTGATGCTCAAAGGAAAGCTTTTCCGGGTTAGTACAAGGAAGTAAATCTGTGTCGGAATATGAAGCGAATTCCTAAGGTGAGTCGTTATGCTCGGGGAATAGTGGCATCGGAGCATGATCGTTGTGTTCATTTTGAAGACGGACTTAGAGACGAGTTAAGGTCGCTGATTGCTCCACAAAGAAGAACGTGAGTTTGCTTTGTCTTGGTGGAGAAGGCGAAGGTAGCCAGAAGAATCAAGGAGTCCGCGAGGCAAAGTTATGATAAGAGCAAGTCAAGAGAGGCTTTGGATCGTCTGGTCGGTGGTAATGTTCGTAAAAGGTTTAGGCAGAGTGGGTCAAATCAGCAGGGAAGGTCCACAAAGTGCTAATCGAGACCGACCCAGTGTAATCATTGTGGGAAGTTCCATTGGGGAGAATGTTGGACCGGAGGAAAGGATGTTTCGAGTGTGGTTCGTTGGATCATCGTGTGAGAGAGACTCGTCCGCGTAAGCAAGCTAGGAATCGATCAAGGGTCAAGGTCGTGCCTAGTTCGTAAAGGAGGGACCAAAGACCGCAGAGAGTCGTGGTTATGGTAGAGGTGGCTATGGCTCTAGTGGAGGTCGCGGAGCACCGGGCGAGGTATTGGCAACACGGAGGCTAGGCACTGGTTTGGTGTATCTTTGCGGCGTCGTAAGGAAGGAGACGCACCGGACGTCATAACCGTGCGCTTTTAATTTTTGGTGTTCCATATATCGCCTTGATAGATGTGGGTTCGACGCACTCTTACGCTGCTAGTAGTATAGTTGAGACCATGAGTTTAGTTCCCGAGATCGCTTCTAGGAGGATGACCGCATTTAGTCCTTTAGATCACTCTGTAGAAGTAGATAAGTCAGATAGAGATGTACCCTAGAACTCCAAGGGGTAGTGTTTGTAGCCGATCCGATGGAACCGCCGCTTTGAGGAGTTCGATCGATTCTTGGGATGGACGTTGGTCAAGTACCAAGCAAGTTTGGATTGTGCCGCTAAGCGCATGGTTTTGAAGACGGTTGAAGGTGAAGAAGTGGTCATGATAGGTAATAGGAGAGATTATCTATCCAACGTGGTATCTGCGTTGAAAGCAATAAAGATGGTCAGGAAGGGCTGTGAGGCGTTCGTAGTTCATGTGTGTGCTTTGGAAGCTAAGGAGTCTTCTGTGAGGAATGTTCAAACTGTAAAGGAATTTCCTGACGTATTTCCTCAAGAACTTCCGGGGTTGCCTCTGGATCGTGAGGTAGAATTCGGTATAGATCTGTTACCCAGAACGGCGCCAGTGTCTATAGCTCCGTATAGGATGGCACCGAAGGAATTGTTGGAATTGAAGGCTCAGATACAAGAGTTGTTGGATCGAGGTTTCATTCGAACAAGTGTTTCACCTTGGGGCTTAGCCGTACTTTTGTCAAGAAGAAGGATGGTGCGATGCGGATGTGTATAGACTACCGCCATTGAATAAGTCGACGATTAAAAACAAGTATCCTTTGCCGAGGATAGATGACTTGTTTGATCACCGAAAGAAATTGCGGTTTTCTCTAAGATTGATTTAAGGTCCGGATATCATCACCTGAAGGTGAAAGAGGTGATATCCATAAGACGGCATTTCGTACTCGGTATGGACACTACGAGTTCCCGGTGATGCCGCTTTGGTTTGACTAATGCACCAAAGACTTTCATGGACATGATGAATAGGGTATTTCAACGCTTTTTTGGATCGGTTTGTTGTGGTCTTTATAGATGATATTTTGGTGTATTCGAAGTTAGAAAAAGAGCATGATGCGCATTTGCGAGTAGTGTTGCGATTCTGAGGAAAAGCAACCATATGCGAAATTTAGTAAGTGCGACTCGCTTAGGAGGTGACTTTCTTGGGTCACGTTGTTTCACCGAAGGGATTAGAGTGGATCCTCGAAAGATTGAGGCGTGTTGGATTGGAAGCCGCCTAAATCGTGGGCTGAAATTCAAGTTTTCTAGGTCCAGCGGGTATTACCAAGATTTGTGGAAGGATTTTCTTTGATTGCCGCACCGATGACCAAGTTGTTGAGGAAAGGAGTTCCATTTGTGTGGACCGAGGAGCAGCAAGAAAGTTTCGACAAATTGAAGAAGATTCTGATCAAGCTCGGTTTTGATTCAACTTTGAGGCGGTGCAAGGAATTCACGGTTTATTGCAATGCATCACATATTGGTTTGGGATGCGTCTTGATGCAAGAAGGGAAGGTAGTGGCTTATGCATCTCTGCAGATTGAGACCACATGAGGCTAATTATCCGACTCATGACTTGGAGTTAGCGGTGTAGTCTTCACTTTGAAGATATGGAGGCACTATTTGTACGGAGAGAAGTCGATAGTTTATACGGATCACAAGAGTCTTAAGTATCTCTTGACTCGTAAGGATTTGAATTTGAGGCAACAGTAGATGGATTGAGCTGTTGAAGGACTACGATCGCTCGATCGAGTATCATTCGGTAAGGCTAACGTGGTGGCGCACGCGTTGAGTCGTAAGGTTGTATCGGATTTAAGATCGATGTTTGCTCGACTTAGTCCGTTCGATGATGGGAGTCTTTTATGCGCGAATTGCAAGTCAAGCCGACTTGGTTAGATCGATTAAGGAGAAGCGCTTAGAGGATGATGGTTTGAATGATCGGAGGTTGCAAGTCCGTAATGGTGGATTAGAGGATTTTAGTCATCCCGAGTGATGGAGTTTTGTGCTTTAAAGGAAGAGCTTGTATGCCGAAGGATGTGGAGTTGAGACAAAGGATTCTTTGGGACGCACATAGCAGCCCATATGCTATGCATCCCGGAGGTAGCAAGATGTATCGGGATTTGAGAGAGCAATTTTGGTGGCAGTGTCTAAAACGGAAGTAATGGCGAGTTCGTGGGTAAGTGTCCGACGTGTCAACAAGTCAAGGCCGAACATCGCGGTTGCCATCCGTTTACTTCATCCGGTGAAGATTCCTCGCTGGAAGTGGGAGAGGATCACCATGGACTTTGTCGATGGATTACCTCTTACGCCTAGCAAGAAGAATTCAGTTTGGGTGATTGTGGATCGTCTCGACTAAATCGCGCATTTCATACCCGTAGGGTAGATTATTCGCCTCAGAGGTTAGCTAAGTTATATGTAGCCGAGATAGTGAGATTGCATGGTGTGCCAGTATCGATTATCTCGGATAGGGATCCGAGGTTTACATCGAGGTTTTGGAGAGCGTTGCATCAAGCTTTGGGTACGAGATTGGACTTCAGCACAGCTTTTCATCCGTAATCCGACGGACAATCGGAGAGAGTGATTCAGATCTTAGAAGATATGCTCAGAGGTTGCGTTCTGGATTTCAGTGGTAGTTGGGAGGAGTATCTACCGTTGGCGGAATTCGCTTATAACAATAGTTATCAAGCGAGTATCCAAATGGCTCCATATGAAGCACTGTATGGACGGAAGTGCCGTACTCCTACGTGTTGAACGGAATTGGGTGAACGCCGGTTTTGGGTCCAGTTGGTGGATCAAATCAAGATAAAGTTAAGGTAATTCGGCTCGTCTCAAGGAAGCGTCGGATAGGCAAAAGTCTTACGCCGATCTCAAGCGCAAGGAAATGGAATTCGAGGTAGGAGATAAAGTCTTTCTGAAGGTGTCGCCTTGGAAAAAGGTGTTGCGCTTTGGGCAAAAAGGGAAATTAAGTCCAAGGTTTATCGGCCCGTGATATCGTGTTGAAGCGAGTAGGACCGGTAGCTTATCACTCGAATCGCCAAAGCAGAGTTGAGTCGATTCACGATGTCTTCCATGTGTCGATGCTTAGACGGTATAGGTCGGATCCATCGCACGTCGTGCCAGTAGTAGAGATTGAGGTTAACTTCGACTTATCGTTCGAGGAGGAACCATTCGATCTTAGATCGTGATGTCAAGGTTCTGCGTGAGAAAGTCGGTACCTTTGGTGAAAGTGCTATGGCGAAACCATGGTACGGAGGAAGCGGCGTGGGAACCCGAGGATGTAATACGGCAAGAATACCCCATCTCTTACGATCGAGTAATTTCGAGGACGAAATTATTTTAAGGGGGTAGAACGTAACATCCTGAAATAGGGGTTATTCGTGATTGAATTATTTTGCTTGTGTTTAAATTTCTGATATTATTTGTGGTGTTATAAGACTTAATTAGGGGTCTTGAGTAAGCTCCTGGTTTAGTAGGACAATTCTTAGTATGGCTTATTTAATGAAGAGGATTAAATGAGCTTAGCACTTAAGTTAATTTAAGTGTATATTAAAGCACAAGATGAATTAGTGGCAAGTTGGTTAAAGAGCTTGAAAGGTTGCATGAGGTTAATGGTTCGAGTAGTAGGTATAGCATTTTTAAAAGTTATTTTTGTATGTTAGCTTTAATGGACGGTCAAACATAATTATGATAGGTGGACTAATAATTTTTGGTAAGTTGAATTGTTGTTTAAAGAAAGCATGGAATAAGGGATAAGATTCCTAAGGTTATGGTAAGATATCTTGAAGTTATGGTAAATTGAGGGGACAAAGGCTTGGTTTGTGGAAATGTTTTGGAAACAAATTCATGGCCTTTATGCCATGAACTTGGACGGCAAAGTGGCTAAAGGGGGAGCCAAATTTTACCTTAGTTTGGCTAGGATTGAAGTCTTTTCTTTTGGTCATTTCTTTCATTTGGTGCAAAAGTTGCAAAACATTTTCTCTCAAACACTTTTCTTTTTGGCCGAATTCTACATTGTGGTAAGCCTAAACTCTTTTGACCATTTGGTCATTTTGATCATTTGCTATTTTCTCCTTTTCATTCTCTCAAAACCGAAACTTGCATTAACCTTTTGTTCTCCCATTTGTTTTGCTTAAACATCAAAAACCTCCTATACACTCTTCTTTGCCGAAATTATATTTCTCTTCCCATTATTTTCTTTTTTGTCCTATAGCCGAATATACCTCTTTGTTGTGCCGAAAATATTCTTCTTCTATCTTGTATCTCTTAGGCCGAATATTGAAGGTAACATAGTTTTCTTTGGGACTTCTCTAGCAATCGGTTTTTGGTAAGGTGGTAAGGGTTTATTTCAAAGGATTATTCTTTTAGTTTCGTTTAAAGTCAAGGCTAATAAACCTTAATGATGATGGATGATTATAGGAAGTGAGGCCGATTCTTTTAGGAGTGTGTTGGATAGTGTTCGAAGGCTTTTGGGGACAAGGAAAGTTTGTGTGGCCGATTTGTCTAATCGGGATTTAATGCTTTCAATAAATACAGGTGTGTGTACATACACATCTTATAACTTTTAATATGCTAAGTGTTATATTATGCCTAATCGATTTATGTAGACATGGATGTAATATCATCATGGTATTAACAAGGATTCGGGTAAGTCTTTGTGACTATGAGATTACTATTTGATGCTTTTGGGAAGCATGACACATTTGGTATGTGTATTATTGGACATATGGCAATGATAAATTTATTAATGTTGTTAAAATAAACCTTTTGCATGATTTCAAAGAAATATACATAATTGTTTGATATGGGTTGATGAGTGGAGAAGCGTTGATATTCGTGGTCGACGGACACGATGTTTTTGTAACACATTGTGACTACGGTCACCAGAGGTTTGGTACCTCCAGAGGTTTGGCACCTCATAGCGACTTGTCCCCGTGGTTAATTCCACCGTGGGTTGGCCCCACTTTGAGATATGGGATCGTGCGCGGTGATTTAGTATCACACGATGGGTTGGCCCCATCATTCGATTTGTGTCTTCGGACACCGAGAGATTTGGTATCTCCAAAGTGATTTGGCATCACATCCGTGACTATATGTCACCAAAGTTTTTGTAACACAATTGTGTCTTTGGACACCAGTGGTTTGGCACCACCAGTGGTTTGGTACCACACGGGGTAGAAAAAGGCGTATGGATGGTTAGGTTGGGTGCATTTTAAACTTATGCATGTTAATTGGTTATAATTTGTGTATGTTGTTGCACTAAACCGGGAAGGGTTACACATTGAGTCTTGGTGACTCACCTTCTCCTTTAATTTTTCAGTGATTCGTAGATCGCGGGTGAGGAGCCTGGATGGACTCGAGGTGGCCATGCAAAGGAGACTTTTAATAAATGAATTTTGGATTTTATTTATCTTTCTTTTAGGTTTATGTTGCTTATTTGTAATAAGGCCTCCTAGTATGATTTTATTATTGCTGCGTGTTTGAATGTTTGGTTTAAACTACTTGATGATGTTAAAACGGTTGCACATGTTTTCTCAAATTAAACGCAAAATGTTTTAAAGTACCATCGGGTACATTCGAAATTTTTAAACAACTCGACTCAGCAAATATTTTAAGTTTGGTTTTTAACAAAGAAAATTTAAATTGAAAGGCATTTCGACTAATTTCAAAATCGGTTTTAAAATGGTTTTCAAAATCTTTTCTCTGTAGCAAACCAAATTCGGTCATATTGTTTGGGCCGGGTTTGGGGTGTTACACCCTAAATTCAAACGAAGGACTGTTTCAGCAATCTGAGATTTTCCACCGGGTTGTGGACCCTCATCCGGCAAAAATCAATTATTTGAAGTCATTCGTACTCCTGAGCCTTTGACTGTTCGTGGTTCTTCATCGGGTTATGAACTATCGATCGAGGAGAAATCACAAATAGCTGTTGTTCGAGATTTCGAGGGTAAAGATCTAGATCGTTCATCATTAGAATAGCTTTATATTAAATATTAGTGTTCCAATTAAGCGTGATAAATATTTAGGTATCGACGGGCGGGAAAGTATAGTACTCACCGTAATCAGGTGTGTAACTTCACACTTATCTCATGGGTTATACTATGCCGTAAGTATTTGATTAAAAATCGTAAAGTCGGTAAAATTGGAAAATACGGTTTATTAGCACTTTTGGTGTGAAAGCATGAAAATGGTATTAAAGTTGTGAAAATTACGAATTTGCCCTTAATAAGCTATATTGTTAAAAAGTGATATTTTGGGCCATATGAATTATTTTTGATAAATTGGCCAAGTGAGAAAATTGTGAAAAGGGCCTCATGTGTGTATATGGGCCAAAACTGCTAGATCGATACATGTGCCAGAACTGGTAGATCGATATAAGGGCCAAAATTGCTAGATCGTTAAATGGGTTAAATTGTTATTTTGACTAATGGGCCAAGTTGATAATTTGTAATACGGGTTTTTTTGTTGAAATTTACCTTATGAATATATTGTGATGCATTCTATATATACATGACTGCATGGGTTGGGATAATTGACGAAGAGAAGAAAGGCCTGTTGCCAAAATCTAGTTCGGTGACACTGTCACAATCTAGTTCGGTGACTCTGTCACAATCTAGTTCGGTGGCTCTGTCACAAATATTTTAAATGGCTTAATGCCTGTGATTGGTGTGTTGGCGGGGTGGGTTGACTTGATCCCTACAGGTGTGATGGTTGGTACGGGTGGTGTGTAGCGGATGGAAATTAGGCTTGGTTGGGAATTGCATATCACATGCATTGTTTTTATATTTGATTTATATATTGTATTTTTGTAAATGGGCTCAAGCCCAATTTAATGCTTAAATGGATTTGGCCCATGGACACGGTAAGTGGGTTACACATTGAGTTTTAAGTAACTCACCTGCTTTTCTTACCCTTCTCGGGTAATAATAATTGATGGAGGCTTGGTCCGGGGATGACTTCGTGTGGAGGCCATACTACGAATGATGGGTTTTTATAAACTTGAACTTCTTTTTAATATTTTTATTTTTATTTAAGTACTATTTTGATTACGATGTAATAAGGCCTCTCGTATTATTATTTTATAGATTTTTATTCGTGGATGGAATTTTAATATGTTTTAGTTACTTAAATGAAATTCATTTAAAATTTTATAAATGATTTCTTAAACTTATGTATAAAGAAAAATAAAAAAAAGGATTTTCTTAAATATCACTTAATCCAAAATATTTTGTGAAAACTCTTTTATAAGTTTAAGATTTCCACCAATTATTTCTCTGAAAATCAAATTGTAAATTCTTATGTTTTAAAATTATGGTTTTCAAATAAATCTCGGTTTATGATAAATTCCATTTTTTCAAAATCATTTTGAAGAATTGTTTTCATTAAAAGCAGTGATGACTAGATGTAAGTTTGAATTGTGTGGCATGCCAAGTCTGGTCTTAACGCATAGGCCGGGTTTGGGGTGTTGCATTTTATGGTATCAGAGCCAGTTTCAAAACTCGGCTGTGGTTTGGGTTCAAAATTTTTTTTTGTTTAAAACTGTTTTAATTTCTAGACTTTATGTTTTAAAGGTAGTATGGCACCACGAGCATCCGACACCAAACCAAGTAAGTATTTGTATAATAAATGTTTATTATTGTGATATGAACATAGGAACACTCTAGAACTTCTAGTTTTAGGTGTCGAAAATAGTAGAGATTGAGACTATAGGACGTGATTGCGAAAACAACTTTACCTCTTATATCTCATAAAATATCGTTAATAAACACTGAAATGGTATTCTGATTCATAAAAATTGTAATCAGATTAAATTGAATTAGTCATTATAAGCACTAGAGGACGTGGTCGTGGACGTGGTAGACGTGGCCGTGGTAGAGGACGAGGTGCTAGAGATGCAACTGAAGCGCCGGGTCATATGCCGAAAATGGATGCACCTGCTTCACCCGGGAGTGAGACTGGATCACATGACCATTCGAGAGAGGACAATGCTTTGACTCAAGCAATGTTGCGAGTCCTTGAAAGGGTTGCTGGGACTAGAACTAGTCCAGTAGTTCCTGGATCAATTTCGAAACGACTTAAATCAAGTGGTGCCGAGGTTTTTAGAGGTGTCTCCAGTGTAGCTCCGAATGTTGCGGAATATTGGCTCGAGGCTGTAGAGCAGATTATGGATGATTTAGAGTGCACCACTGAGCAGAAACTAAAAGGAGCTGTGTCCTTGTTAAGGGACGAGGCGTATCTATGGTGGCTTACTGTTCGAGAAGGCACCGAGGCTGCATTGGTTACTTGGGATTTCTTCAAAGCTACTTTTCAAGGGAAGTACGTCGGGACAAGTTATGTAGATGCTCGGAGGAAGGAATTCCTGAATTTGGTTCAAGGAAATAAGACAGTGGCAGCTTACGAGGTAGAATTTCTTCGTTTGAGCTGATATGCTTGCACAATAGTGCCGACAGATCATGAGCATTGTGTACGCTTTGAAGATGGGCTGAATGATGAGTTACGGGTACTGATAGCCCCACAACAAGTACGGATTTTTGCCTCGCTTGTGGAGAAAGCCAAGATAGCCGAAGAGGCTAAGAATTCAGAACGTCAGAACCGGGAAAGAGTTAGAGGCAAGAGGGATTTTAAGTATTCGGGTTCTGCTAAAAGGTTCTAGAAAAGGCCTCGAAATGATGAGCCAGCTCAAGCTAGAGTGCCTGTGGTTACCAATCAGAGTCGGGACTGTGCTGACTGTGGGAAGCGACACCCCGGGGAATGTTGGAGGAAAATTGGTGCTTGCTATAAATGTGGTTCCAAGGATCATCAGTATAAGAATTGCCCTCGACGGTCTGATACGAATCAGGAAGCTCGTAACCCTGATGCTCAGCCAGCTAGAGGTACTCAGCAGCCACCGAGAGGTCATGGACCGGGTTGCGGTGGTAATGGTAACGGACGTGGTCAAGGTACACCGGGTCGAGGTAATGGCTTCAGAGGTAACGCGAGGCAAGACAAATTAAATGGGGTTGGTCTATGCGGTTAGGCATCGGGAAGATGGCGATGCACTGATGTGATAATCGCATGCGTTCTTCATCTTTGATGTACACATTCTTCGCTTTGATAGATAGCGGGTCTACCCACTCGTATGTTGCTAGTGCCATATCTAGAAACTTGAATATTAGATCTGAGATTACCGATAGAGAGATGACCGTAATTAGTCCTTTAGGACAGTCGGTAATCGTGAATAAATTGTTTATAAACGTGCCCTTGGAAATTCAAAGAGAAATATTTTTGGCGAATTTGATGGAATTGCCTTTCGGCGAGTTTGATCTTATTTTGGGCATGGATTGGTTGGTGAAGTACCGGGCGAAATTGGATTGTGCCGAAAAGAGGATGTCAATAAGGACTTTGGATGATGAGGAGGTAGTAATGATAGGCGAGCGAAGGAACTTTTTGGCAAATGTGGTATCTACTTTGAAGGCAAAGAAGTTGGTGCAGAAAGGGTATGGAGCATTCCTAGCCTTCATTAGTGCTTTGGATGCCAAGGAACTATCGGTGGAAGGTGTGAGAACGGTGAAAGAATTTTCAGATGTCTTTCCCGAAGAACTTCCGGGTCTACCTCCAGATCGGGAAGTAGAATTTGGCATTGAGCTTTTGCCCGGAACGGCTTCAGTGTCTATTGCTCCTTATAGAATGGCGCCGAAAGAGTTACCGGAGCTTAAAGCTCAAATTCAAGAATTGTTAGACCAGGGATTTATTCGACCGAGTGTGTCCCCGTGGGGAGCACCGGTTTTGTTCGTCAAGAAAAAGGATGGGTTGATGCATTTGTGCATTGATTATAGGCAGTTGAATAAATTGACGATTAAGAATAGGTATCCATTGCTGAGAATTGACGACCTATTTGATCAATTGAGAGGAGCTTCAGTTTTCTCCAAGATTGATTTAAGATCGGGTTATCATCAACTCAAGGTGAAAGAGGCAGATATTCATAAGACGGTATTCCGAACTCGTTATGGACATTATGAGTTTTTGGTTATGCCGTTTGGTTTGTCCAATGCACTAGCTGCATTTATGGACATGATGAATCGATTCTTTCAACCTTATCTAGACCGGTTCGTAGTGGTGTTCATAGATGATATCTTGGTATATTCGAGGAATGAAGAAGAGCATGAATCACATTTGCGCATTGTGTTGCAAATTTTGCGAGATAAGCAACTTTATGCCAAATTCAGTAAATGCGAATTTTGGTTGAAGGAAGTGACTTTCTTGGGTCATGTGGTGTCAGCCGAAGGAATAAGAGTTGATCCTCGGAAGGTTGAGGCAGTGTTGGATTGGAAACCGCCAAGTCGATGGTCGAGATCCGAGTTTCTTGGGTTTGGCTGGTTACTATAGACGCTTTGTTGAGGGTATTCGTTGATTGCTGCACCTCTAACCAAGTCATTTGCGAAAAGGTGGTACCGTATGTGTGGGTGATAAATGCAAGAAAGTTTCAAGAAAGCGAAGAAGATTTTGACTAGCGCCAAGATCTTGATTCACTGAGGCTAGAAAAGAATTTATCGTTTACTGTGATGCGTCACACACGGGTTAGGATGTGTACTGATGCAAGGTGGAAAAGTGGTGGCTTATGCTTCTCGTCGATTTGAGGCCGCACGTCAACTACCCTACTCATGACTTGGAGTTGGTCTGCGGTGGTGTTTGCTTTAAAGATTTGGAGGCACTATCTCTACGGTGAGAAGTCGATCATTTATACGGACCATAAGAGTCTTAAGTACCTCCTTACCCAAAAGGAGTTGAACTTGAGACAATGGAGATGGGTGGAGTTGTTAAAGGATTATGACTTCTCAATCGAGTACCATCCTGGAAAGGCTAACGTGGTGGCAGACGCATTGAGTCGTAAGGTAGTATCGGAGTTAAGAGCAATGTTTGCTCATCTCAATTTGTATGAGGATGGCAGTCTGCTAGCGAAACTTCAGGTGAAGCCATTGTGGTTAGAACAGATCTAGGAAAAGCAGTTATTAGATGAAAAGTTGGGTCCTTTAATGCAACAAGTTGAAAGTGGTATAATAGTGGATTTTGGATTAAACAAGGATGGATTGCTGTGTTTTCGTGGAAGAGTTTGTATGCCCATGGATTCGGATTTGAGACAAATGATTCTACGAGAGGTGCATAGTAGCCCTTATGCTATGCACCCAGGAGGAAATAAGATGTATCGAGATCTCCGTGAGCAGTATTGGTGGCCAAGGTTAAAGCGGGAGGTTACTGATTTTGTAGGAAAGTGTTTCACGTGTCAACAAGTGAAGGCGGAACATCAATTACCATCGGGTTTATTGCAACCGGTAAAGATTCCTCTATGGAAATGGGAGCGGATAACGATGGATTTTGTTAGTGGGTTACCCTTAACACCTACTAAGAAAGATTCCGTTTGGGTGGTAGTTGATCGATTGACGAAGACTGCTCATTTTCTACCTGTTAAATGCACGGATTACTCATTGCGAAGTTGGCTAAGCTGTATGTATCTGAGATTGTGAGGTTGCATGGGATACCAGTGTCTATCATATCGAACAGGGATCCTAGGTTTACATCACATTTTTGGAAAGCTTTGCATGAGGCTTTGGGAACAAAGTTAAACTTCAGTACGGCTTTTCATCCTCAGTCAGATGGTCAGTCAGAAAGAGTACTTCAGGTTTTGGAAGACATGTTAAGAGGTTGCGTGATTGACTTCAGAGGTAGTTGGGAGGATTTTCTACCGTTGGCAGAGTTTACGTATAATAATAGTTACCAATCGAGTATTCAAATGGCGCCCTATGAAGCGTTATACGGTCGTAAGTGTCGTACCCCTACTTGTTAGACTGAATTGGGGGAATGACAGTTGTTTGGTCCTGAGTTGATAACTGAGACGGAAGAGAAGGTAAAGGTGATTCGAGCGTGGTTAAAGGAAGCTTCGGATAGACAAAAGTCGTATGCGGATCTGAAGCGTAAGGATATTGAGTTTGCGGTGGGAGATCAGGTCTTTCTGAAAGCCTCACCTTGGAAGAAAATTTTCAGATTTGGAAGGAAGGGCAAGTTGAGCCCTAGGTTCATTGGACCGTACCGTGTGTTGAAGCGTGTAGGACCAGTGGCCTATCAGCTTGAATTACCTCCGAGTTGAGTCAGATTCATAGTGTTTTCCATGTTTCTATGCTGAGGCATTATAGATCGGATCCATCTCACATAGTACCGGTAGAAGAAGTGGAGTTAAGGCTAGACTTGTCTTTCGAGGAGGAACCAGTGAAAATCTTAGACCGTGATGTTAAGGTGCTAAGAAAGAAGACTGTGCCGTTGGTTAAGGTTCTATGGCGTAATCACGGAGTGGAGGAAGCTACGTGGGAGCCTGAGGATGCAATTCGGCAACAATATCCTCATCTCTTTTAATCAGGTAAATTTCGAGGACGAATTTTTTTTTAAGGAGGGTAGAATTGTAACATCCTAAAAATATGAGTATCGATATGTTGCATGTTTTGGTGTTTAGCTTGTGAATGATTAAATTTGTGTGCTTAATATAGTCTTGAGAAGGCATGGGATTATTTGGAATTAGAATAAATTTTAGTAATGAGTACTTTATTGAAGTGGAACAAGTGACCCTGATGCTTAAGGTAATTAAATGGCAAAAACTAGCATAAGATGAACTAGTAGCAAGGTGGAATAGGCGCCATGAGTGTAGCTTGAGGGGAGAGGTTCGAATCCTATAGATAGCATTTTGGTGACATTTATTTTTACTCTTTCTTAGCAAGTGTCGGCCAAGCTCTATTCTTGGTAAGGATGGACTAATTCTTTTATGGTAAGGTGGCTAAAGGTGGCAAACATGAATTTAGGGATAGAATTTGCTTGATTTTGGGGATAGGATTTCAAAACTTTTGGAAGGTGGAGGAACATAAGGCACCTCTTAAGGGAGAGTGTTTTGGAAAGGTATGATGGCCAAGTTTGACCATGTATGTGGACGGCATAGGGGGCTAAGGGGGATGGTCGATTTTTGGTGCTAGCTTGGTAGGATTAGGTGCTAAATGAGCACATCTTTCATTTGGTTATTTTGGGTGCTTTTCTTAAAAAAATTTCTCCATTTTTCCCTCTCCCTAGCCGAATGTGCCATAAGCTTTAGGGAAGCAATTGTTTCTTTTGGCCATTTCTTTCTGTTACCATTTCGGTCTTAGGATTGATTATTCTCTAAATCTTTTTCTTCCCTTTGTGACCGAAACCATATAACCATCTAGGACCATTTCTTTTCTTCTCTTTTTCCTCTTCATTTCCGAATGCATATTGGTTTCAAAGTTTCTTCTTGGTTCATCTTCCATCCTTGAGAACCAAATACAAACCTCTCATCTCCATTTTTCTTTTCTTTTACTTCTCAAAAAGACTCACAAACATTTCTCTCTTCCAAAAATTTTCCACTATGGCCGAATGTTGATGACAATCTCCTTAGCCGAATCCTTCTCTCCACATCTATTCACTTCTCAATCATTCTTTTTATTCATACCTTGATCAATCGCGGTGTAGTGGAGTGTCGATCATTTCTTCATCAATAGTCGATCTTAGGCATCATAAGAACGTGTGGAAAAGGATTTCATCATTCAAGGTAAGGGATTCATTTTATTTCGAGAGGGGTTCTATGTTATTTTTTATTTGGCTTATGAAGTTATTGATTAATCAATTCTATCATAAGGACCCTATTAATCGACTCTCTTTTTGTGAACGTAAGAACTTCGTGGCAATCAAGATAGGGACAAAAAGGGTTGTTAATAGCGTTTGGAAGAGGGGTGGTTCTGCTATTCCCCCTAAATTCAAACGAAGGTCTGTTTCAGCAATCCGAGATTTTCCACCAGGTTGTGGACCCTCATCCGCCGAAAATCAATTATTTGAAGTCATTCGTACTCCTGAGCCTTTGACTGTTCGTGGTTCTTCATCGGGTTATGAACTATCGATCGAGGAGAAATCACAAATAGCTGTTGTTCGAGATTTCGAGGGTAAAGATCTAGATCGTTCATCATTAGAATAGCTTTATATTAAATATTAGTGTTCTAATTAAGCATGATAAATATTTAGGTATCGACGAGCGGGAAAGTATAGTACTCACCGTAATCAGGTGTGTAACTTCACACTTATCTCATGGGTTATACTATGCCGTAAGTATTCGATTAAAAATCGTAAATTTAGTAAAATTGGAAAATATGGTTTATTAGCACTTTTGGTGTGAAAGCATGAAAACGGTATTAAAGTTGTGAAAATTACGAATTTGCCCTTAATAAGCTATATTGTTAAAAAGTGATATTTTGGGCCATATGAATTATTTTTGATAAATTGGCCAAGTGAGAAAATTGTGGAAAGGGCCTCATGTGTATATATGGGCCAAAACTGCTAGATCGATATATGGGCCAAAATTGCTAGATCGATATAAGGGCCAAAATTGCTAGATCGTTAAATGGGTTAAATTGTTATTTTGACTAATGGGCCAAGTTGATAATTTGTAATACGGGTTTTTTTGTTGAAATTTTCCTTATGAATATATTGTGATGCATTCTATATATACATGATTGCATGGGTTGGGATAATTGACGAAGAGAAGAAAGGCCTGTTGCCAAAATCTAGTTCGGTGACACTGTCACAATCTAGTTCGGTGACTCTGTCACAATCTAGTTCGGTGGCTCTGCCACAAATATTTTAAATGGCTTAATGCCTGTGATTGGTGTGTTGGCGGGGTGGGTTGACTTGATCCCCACAGGTGTGATGGTTGGTACGGGTGGTGTGTAGCGGATGGAAATTAGGCTTGGTTGGGAATTGCATATCACATGCATTTTTTTATATTTGATTTATATATTGTATTTTTGTAAATGGGCTCAAGCCCAATTTAATGCTTAAATGGATTTGGCCCAGTGGACACGGTAAGTGGGTTACACATTGAGTTCTAAGTAACTCACCCTGTTTTTCTTACCCTTCTTAGGTAATAATAATTGATGGAGGCTTGGGCCGGGGATGACTTCGTGTGGAGGCCATACTACGAATGATGGGTTTTTATAAACTTGAACTTCTTTTTAATATTTTCATTTTTATTTGAGTACTATTTTGATTGCGATGTAATAAGGCCTCTGTTATTATTTTATGGATTTTTATTCGTGGATGTAATTTTAATATCTTTTAGTTACTTAAATGGGGCTGTTTAAATTTTCTAAATGATTTCTTAAACTTGCGTATAAAGAAAAATAAAAAAAAAGGATTTTCTTAAATATCACTTAATCCAAAATATTTTGTGAAAACTCTTTTATAAGTTTAAGATTTCCACCAATTATTTCTTTGAAAATCAAATTGTAAATTCTTATGTTTTAAAATTATGGTTTTCAAATAAATCTCGGTTTATGATAAATTCCATTTTTTTCAAAATTGTTTTGAAGAATTGTTTTCATTAAAAGCAGTGATGACTAGATGTAAGTTCGAATTGTGTGGCATGCCAAGTCTGGTCTTAACGCATAGGCCGGGTTTGGGGTGTTACAACTCCCTAAGGGCCGAATCTTCCCCATGGTCTTATAAGTCCCTACATTTCATAAAATTTGCATTTTAACCCTCAAAGATTTATTTTCTCTATTTAGCCCTATTTAGCCAAATTCATCAAAAATTCAAGAACAAAGTATATTCATTAATTAAATATTTTTCATTTAACACCATAAAACATCTTGAAACTCAACATAACATCCATGGCATTTTACACAAACATCACCAATTCATGAAATTAAGACATGGGTTTTGAAGTTCTCGAAGCAACGATTACAAAAACGTAAAAACTATCAAAAACCGATTAAAAACTAACCTTGAATCAAAGCTTGTAGTAGCCAAATTTTAAACAAGGTTTTCTCCCTTTTCTTTATCACATTCGGCCATGAAAGAAAATAAGATGATAATGGCTTTTCTCATGTTTTATTTAACATATATTATGACATTTAATTAATTACCTATTTAACCTTATATCATAAAATTATATAATATAAAACTTAAGGTTAATCTTGTCATATACCACCCACTAACTTAGAAATGGGTTATTTACCCATTTAATACCTCATATTAAAAAGCCATCATCATTCTAGCACTTTACACTATAGTATGCAACTTTTACACTTTACGCGATTTAGTCCTTTTGTTAAATTGAACACACAAACGATTAAATTTTTCTACGAAACTTTCACACACATTA
This sequence comes from Gossypium sturtianum, assembly GCA_025698515.1. Taxonomy (NCBI): domain Eukaryota; kingdom Viridiplantae; phylum Streptophyta; class Magnoliopsida; order Malvales; family Malvaceae; genus Gossypium; species Gossypium sturtianum. Next base: position 71,903,204 of record CM046948.1, read on the forward strand.
ATTCACATATAATAGACACAAAATATAATATTAAAATATTTCTCAGACTCGAATTCGTGGTCCCGAAACCACCATTCTGATTAGGGTCAAATTCGATGCATTACAACTCTCCCCCTTAGGGGTTTTCGTCCCCAAAATCTTACAGATTAAACAAAGTCGGATATTGTTGCCTCATTGAATCCTCGGGCTCCCACGTAGCCTCTTCAACTCCGTGCCTATTCCATAGTACTTTCACTAATGGAATTCTCTTGTTTCTCAACTCTTTCAATTCCCGAGCTAATATACGGATCGGTTCTTACTCATATGTCATATCGGATTGGATTTCAATCTCAGATGGAGTGATCACATGTGACGGATCTGATCTATATCTACGAAGCATCGAAATGTGAAATACGTTGTGTATCTTTTCCAATTCAGAGGGCAACTTCAATCTATAAGCAACAGGCCCAATACGTTCGATGATCTCGTACGGTCCGATGAACCTCGGACTTAGTTTGCCTTTCCGACAAAATCGGAGTACTTTCTTCCACGGAGAAACTTTCAAGAATACCGGGTCTCCAACCTAAAACTCAATGTCTTTGTGTTTCAAATTAGCATAGGACTTTTGATGATCTGAGGTAGCTTTCAAACTATCTCTGATTATAGCCACTTTCTGTTCAGTCTCTTTAATCAAATCAACCCCGTGTATCTTGCTTTCACTAAGCTCAGTCCAATACAACGGTGTACGACATTTGCGCCATAAAGAGCTTCGTAAGGTGCCATTTTGATACTCGATTGAAAATCATATTATAAGCAAATTCAATCAAAGGTAAGTATCTTTCCCACGTACCTTCAAACTCAAGGACGCAACATCTCAACATGTCCTCAAGTATCTGAATGGTTCGCTCAGACTGACCGTCTGTCTGCAGATGAAAGGCTGTGCTAAAGTGGAATTTAGTACCTAAAGCATCTTGTAGCTTCTTCCAAAACCACGATGTAAATCTCGGGTCTCTGTCTAAAATAGTGGAACTTGGCACACCATGTAATCTCACAATTTGAGATACATACAACTCAGCAAGTTTATCGAGCGAATAATCCGTACGAACCGGCACAAAGTGAGCTAATTTGGTCAGTCTATCCACTATAACCTGCATCAAGCGTCTTTCTTGCTTTCGGTGGCGTAGGCAAACCTGGATACAAAATCCATAGCGATTCTATCCCATTTCCATTCAGGTATCATGATCGGCTGAAGTAACCCAGAAGGCACTTGATTCTCTGCTTTTACTTGCTGACATATTAAACACTTTGAAACAAATTCAGATATATCCCGTTTCATGTCGGGCCACCAATAGAACTATTTCAAATCATTATACATTTTCGTGCTACCCGGATGTATCGATAATCGACTATTATGAGCCTCGCTCAAAATCATATGAATCAAATCCACATTCTTCGGGACACATATTCGGCCTTTGAAGTTCAAACAATCATTTGCATCAATTTGAAACTCTGACTCTGCATCATTTTCACACTGAGCTCGTTTAGCAATCAAGTCTTTATCAATTCTTTGTGCATCACCAATTTGTTGAATAAACATCGGTCTTGCTTTTAACTCAGCTATGATCGAACCATCACTAGACATAACCATATGTGCGTTCAACGCACGAAGAGCAAACAACGATTTTCGACTTAATGCATCAGCGACAACGTTAACTTTCCCCGGATGGTAGTCAATAACCAATTCATAGTCTTTCAACAGCTCTAACCATCTGCGTTGTCTCAAGTTCAGATCTTTCTGAGTCATCAAATACTTCAGACTTTTGTGATCCGAGTAAACATGACTTCTCACCGAATAAGTAATGACGCCGAATTTTCAATGCGAAAACGATAGCTGCTAATTCCAGATCGTGAGTCGGATAATTTCTTTCATGAGGCTTCAATTGTCTCAAAGCGTAGGCTATGAATTTGCCTTCCTGCATCAAAACGCAGCCCAAACCATTCAAAGAAGCATCACTATAAACAATAAATTCTTTACCCGATTCAGGCTGAGCTAACACTGGAGCTTCGGTCAAAAGGGCTTTCAACTGATCGAAACTTTTCTGACACTTTTCCGACCACTCGAACTTGACATCTTTCTTTAGTAGCTTTGTCAAAGGTGTAGCTATCATGGAAAAACCTTTGACAAATCGTCTGTAGTACCCTGCAAGTCCCAGAAAGCTTCGAATTTCGGAAACATTCTTTGGTGGCTTCCAATCAAGTATAGCTGATATTTTGTTCGGATCAACCCGAATACCTGACGCTGAAATAACATGACCCAGGAAACTGACTTCATTCATCCAGAACTCACACTTACTAAACTTTGCATACAATTGTTGATCTCGCAAAGTTTGTAGCACCAATCTCAAATGCTCGGCATGCTCGCCATCTCTCGGAGTAGATCAGGGATATCATCTATAAATACTACCACAAATCGATCCAAATCTTTATCTCAAAACTCGATTCATCAAATCCATAAAAATAGCAGTGCATTAGTAAGTCCAAAAGGCATGACTAGGAACTCAAAATGTCCGCACCTCGTTCGAATGCGCTTTTGGCACATCTGATCTCTCGACTGCAATCGATAATAACCCGATCTCGAGATCTATCTTTGAGAACACCAAGCCCCTTTTAAATGGTCGAACAAAGCATCAATTCGAGGTAACGGGTATTTATTTTTTATTGTCACTTTTTTCAGCTACCGATAATCAATACACATTCGCATCGTTCCATCCTTCTTTTTCACAAATAGAACCGGTGCACCCCAAGGAGAGAAACTTGGTCGTGCAAAGCCCCTATCTGTCAACTCTTGCAACTGTGCTTTCAACTCTTTCAACTCAGTAGGTGCCATCCGATACGAAGCCATTGAAATTGGAGTCGTCTCCGGTACTAATTCAATGCTAAACTCAATCTCTCGTACTAGTGGTAAACCTGGTAATTCTTCAGGAAACACATCTAGGTATTCACATACAACTGGTACGGATTCAATCTGCTTTTCAGACACTTTATTATCCAACACATAGGCCAAGTAAGCCTCACATCCTTTTCTCACATACTTTCGAGCTAGCATCGAGGATATCACTGCCGGTAACCCACTCAGATCATTATATTCAACCCGGATGATCTCACCGTTCTGACATCTCAAATCAATAATCTTTCTTTTGCAATTCACCACTGCATCATGCAAAGTTAACCAGTCCATTCCCAAAATTATATCGAACTCGTCAAAAGGCAACAACATTAAATCAGTTGGAAAGCAGGAATCCCGAATCATCAACGGGCAACTTTTACACACTTTATCTACGAGAACACATCTACCCAAAGGGTTGGACACACGGATCACAAACTCAGTAAACTCAACTGGAAGAGAGTCTTACTGGATACTAGAGTTTCACACACATATGAATGAGTCGAACCAGGATCAATCAATGCAATCACAGTAGTATCATAAAGTGTGAAAGTACCAGTAATGACATCTGGGGAAGAAGCATCCTCTCTGGCTCGTATAGCATAAGCTCTAGCTGGAGCTCGAGCCTCTGATCAAACTGCAGTGTCCTTCATCCCTCTTTGACTGCCACCAACATTGCCTGAATGTCTGGGTGGTCTGCCCCGTGCTGGCGGGCTGCTCGGTTTAGTGTTCTGAGCCGTATTTTACTCGGTTAGCATCGGGCACTCTCGAATGAAATGGTCCGACGATCCACATTTAAAGCAGGACCGATCACGGAATCTACAACTCCCAGAATGCCATTTCCCACAATGCTTGCACTCAGCCCGATTCTTCTGAACATTACCAACACTAGCCATCGAAGTGGCTCGGGAACTCACTGGAGGTCGATCTCGTCTAGGCAGGTCTGAAGTAGTTTTATGTCAGCTGAAGTCATCTCTGAACTTCTTAGGCACTGAATGGAAAATCTTACTCGATGATCTTTTACGAGTGTATCTAGCTTCTATTTCTGCCTTTCTTTTCTCTTTTCCGAGCTCTTCAGCTTTGCAAGCTCGCTCGACTAGTACCACGAACTCTTTGATTTCAAGAATGCCAACAAGCAACTTTATGTCTTCATTCAGATCGTTTTCAAATCTTTTTCACATAATGGCTTCAACTGATATACACTCTCGGGCATAACGGCTCAATCTGACAAACTTCCGCTCATATTCCGTCACAGTCATACAACCCTGTTTTAATTCTAGAAATTCTTTTCGTTTCTGGTCGATGAATCTCTGACTGATATATTTCTTACAAAAATCGATCTGAAAGAAGTCCCAAGTCACTTTTTCTTTCGGAACCACTGATACTAGTGTATTCCACCAGTGATATGCAGTGTCCCGAAGTAGAGATATAGCACACTTCAGGCATTCATCTGGAGTACAGGATAGCTCATCAAGAACCTAAATAGTGTTATAAAGCCACATCTCGGCTCGCTCTGCGTCATCATCATCATTGGCTTTGAATTCTTCGGCCCTATATTTCCTGATTTTATCAATGGGAGGCCTACTAGATATCATCGGGTCAATCATCGGAGGTACTGAAGGTACCAGAGTTAGGTTATTCGGGGGTGGAGGTTGTTGTACAGTCGGGTTATTCTGAACAAACTGGGTAAACCATTCATTCATCATCTGGTAGAAGGGTTGTTTAGCCTCCCCCTCATGGCTACCCGTAACTGGTCGAGAGTCTACTGGCACTGATCTGCATGTACGATCAGGTGCTACACTCTCTACATCATCTGCTACGGCTCTGTCAGGATCGGAATCCATTTACTATATAAAACACAGTTAGAAATGTCAAAAGTCACCACACTATCGTAAATACAAATAAGGCATGTATAGCTAAACTCTCACGCGCTACGGTAGTCCTAGAATCGACTAAATCGTAAGCTCTGATACCAATAAAATGTGACACCCCTAACCCGTATCCGTCACCGGATTAGGGTTACGGGTATTACCAGATAAGTAAAAACTTTTATTCAATCAATTTATGTTTTAATTAAACATCCGTATAAAAAGGTTCAATTATAAATAGACAGTCCCATGCGTAATACATACTTAATATACTAAACTAAGTCATATTCAATATAATCACTGATGAACACAAAATATCATGCAATATACATTTCATTATCACCACACAACAATGCAAATAGCATAAACCTCACTTACCATGTCTTTTTTTTTTATATAATGCTCACACAAACAAACAAATTGTATCTAATTAATTAAAATAAGCATGATCCATATAACGTCCTATTTCAACTTACTTATAAGACCAAAAACATGTGGTTTAAAAAAAAAAAAACCTTATTCCTTATGGCCGAACATACAAGCTTATTACAATATCATGCATACACTCATTTACTTGGCCGATTATACAAAGCCATACCTATAATATTTCATGTACATTACATAGCTTATGCTAAGTCTAGATAGAGTCAACACTTAATCAAATCAAGAAGTCACATATAGCTAATTTCATATATATATATATATATATATATATATATCAATACATCATAGATATGCGCATTTACCCAATTCAAAATTAAGCTTAAACAACTAATTCTTCTAACAATTTGGTTACAAGTAGATATCTCTCATAAGCTTAATCGAACACATATATATTCCATAAAATGACTAGAGTTAATGCACACACACAAATTCCAAGTAAACTAAATTAAGCCAACCGAAATGTACATCTTTCAATCATATCTACTTCATTCGAACCAAATTCAAAAATGTAAAACATATCAATATGTCGAGCTTATACCGGATACACCACATATATAATATAGGAACTTTATTTAAAATATAAATATTATATACTATGACTCATCGAACATTCGTCATTTTCCACATTTCCAATCACATGACTAAACACATAACATTTATATGACTACTTATCATACATGATTAAATCATGACCGAATATATACATCCAAAAGCATTATAAACAAGCCATTATAACAAAAGTATAGGGATTAAACTTAACCCAATAGAGTAGCCATTTTCGCATGGCTATAAACATTAACAAGTATCATTCAAAATATCAAGTTAGCCTATACATGCCTTATATTTAAAATTCAACTTCTAAGAGTACCAAAATAAGTCGATAGTGTGAGTGACTTCAACGATGATCCCTCGAGCCCGTAGCCTGAACGAAATCTATAAAACAAACAAGAGATATACACAAGGTAAGCTTGCTAGCTTAATAAGTCTTAAGCAACCACAATATGACATTCAAGTATACAAGCATTTAATAAAAACATTTTCTAACATTAAACATTCAAGACTTAACATTTAATTTACCCTAACCGTATATCCCTTCTCACTGTACATATATCAACTTTCCTTTCTTTACCACAATATATATTATATACCGAATAAATAATCACACACTTATGCATATAATTATACTTGTACAAATACTTACTTCTTTCATGCTTTTCTATAACCATTTCGCTCATAGAATACATCATAATTACATTCCATCTATCATATGCATATCACTTACTTTCACTATTTCATTTACTTAGCATCATAGCATATGTTCATAACATTAAAGCATGCTTAATACATACCTTATAACCGAACTCACAAATCCACATTCATAAACTTAAGCTTTCTTAGTTCGTTTCATAACTAAACTATTTCATAATCAAAGTTCGGGAACTAAAAACTCACCAGTGTATAACAATTTATGCATTAATCCGAATCGCGTACACCGGCACCTGGCCTGCTAGACTTGAAGTCCGAGAATTTAAAACACCGGCACTTAGCGTGCTAGGCATTAAGCCCGATATATTCACCGGCACGAGGCCTACTAGGCATTAAGCCTGAAATACATCATCGCACAAGGCCTCGCTAGGCTCGGCCCAAGTAAATCACCGCACAAGGCACGCTGGGCTCAAGACCGAAATATCAACACATTCAACCTTTCAATACACATTACTTAGTACTAAAATCACCACCATCTCATATACTTCATATTACTTTCACATATTAAACCGAACATACTTATTCACATTACATTACACAAAATAAATTCACTACAAACTCATACCCTCACATTCGACCAACATATATTTTTATACTTTAAATTTCCAAATTTCATCATATACTATGTTCACAAATAATTCTTTGGCATATACTTGCTTAAGGACTTACCTCGACTATCGACGGACGACGAGTACCGGCTATTCGTTAACTTTCGCCTTTCCCCGATCCAAGTCCGTTATTCTTTGTTCTTGATCTAAACACATTCAATTTGAGCTCATTCAAACACATTTCATTTCAATTTAATCCCAAAACACTTAAATAGGCAAATTACCATTTTACCCCTGACATTTACAACTTTTACAATTTAGTCCCTATTGCACAAAACACAAAATACACATAATTTGAAATAACTCCCTAAGGGCCAAATCTTCCCCATGGTCTTATAAGTCCCTACATTTCATAAAATTTGCATTTTAACCCCTCAAAGATTTATTTTCTCAATTTAGCCCTATTAAGCCAAATTCATCAAAAATTCAAGAACAAAGTATATTCATTAATTAAATATTTTTCATTTAACACCATAAAACATGTTGAAACTCAACATAACATCCATGGCATTTTACACAAACATCACCAATTCATGAAATTAAGACATGGGTTTTGAAGTTCTCGAAGCAATGATTACAAAAACGTAAAAATTATCAAAAGCTAATTAAAAACTAACCTTGAATCAAAGCTTGTAGTAGCCTAATTTTAAACAAGGTTTTCTCCCTTTTCTTTATCACATTCGGCCATGAAAGAAAATAAGATGATAATGGCTTTTCTCATGTTTTATTTAACATATATTATGACATTTAATTAATTACCTATTTAACCTTATATCATAAAATTATATAATATAAAACTTAAGGTTAATCTTGTCATATACCACCCACTAACTTAGAAATGGGTTATTTACCCATTTAATACCTCATATTAAAAAGCCATCATCATTCTAGCACTTTACACTATAGTATGCAACTTTTACACTTTACGCGATTTAGTCCTTTTTTGTTAAATTGAACACACAAACGATTAAATTTTTCTACGAAACTTTCACACACATTAATTCACATATAATAGACACAAAATATAATATTAAAATATTTCTCGGACTCAGATTCGTGGTCCCAAAACCACCGTTCCGATTAGGGTCAAATTCAGTCTGTTACATTCCACCTTAAACAAATATAGAACCCGGGGTGACACATATTTGTGTTGAATCGATTCTTTGTTTAAGTTCAATTCTATCCATCTCCATCAAATATCATCTTATCATTACTTATTTACTTTTCCTTAAACCGATAACCTTTATTATCCTTATTTCTTTCTATCACCAAACCCGAACCTATCCTTCCATCATCTAAGCCGTTTCTTTCATTTTCCATCCTCCATTCCTAACTTTATCCATTTCTAAACAAATTCATTCAAAAGCTTCTGCAACTCTTCCTTATTTTCTCATTATTACCTGAAGGCTTGATTTACTCCTCGTAGATGATTGGGCAATCCGCATACATTTCGACTCTTCCCGAGGCAGACTGTATCATCTGGTATCGGAGCTATAATACGAGGAGCACGTCGACGATTGAGAAGCCGGAAGTTAGTTCGTAAATAAAAAAAATTCAAGTTGTAATTTTCATTTCTTGTGTTTCATTATAGTGTATTTGAAGTAAAAAAAAAAGGAATTACGAAAAGTAAAAAATATATATATATATATACGAGTAAAAAAAAAGGAAAAGTGGTGAATTTTTTTTTTGTAAGTTCTTGTCTTGTGTTCATCCTTCTTACCCCCACTCATTCAAAACCACAACGCCCTCACATCCAAAATTTTTCTTTGTTTTAAGCCTACCCGATACCAAACAATATCCCTTGTTACCCATTTTAAAGCTGACCCTCAAGCCGTAATAAGTCTTTTGAAACGAAGTACGAATTTGTGAGAGCGAGAGAGAGCGGTAAAAGGCACGAGTGTTACATCAAATAAAAAGCCTTAATACGAGTGAAAACACGAGTGTGAGCAATTTTTCTTTGTGAGTGACTTGTGAGGTTTTTTGTGGTAAGGCATTTTAAGTTTTGTATTTATTTTCTTTCTTTATAACGTTCTTTCTTTTCAGCTATAGACATGTTTCAAGAAGAACTCTCCACCGATGACTTCCAATTTTTGGTGAACCAAATGGACCGAATGCTCGAGAAGAAGCTAAGTCCAATATAAAAGTGTTTGGCCCGAGCGGAGGAAAAGGTTCGACGAAAGCACACTACAACGAGTCGAGAAACGGAGCGACGACCATCTCGAAGACCCACCTTCGATGATTATTCAAGAAACGAATTTCGATATGACTCCCATTCGTCAGTGACTTCAAGGTCGAGAGACTTCTACCAAGATTCCTCTTCATCAAGAAGTTCATTATTCGATGATGATGAGAGAAAGGATTATCATCGAGATTCGTATTCGTTAAGACCTCTGAGACATTGAGAAGAAAGCACGAGTACTCATCCATGAAAGATTATTCTCGAAGTGGTACATATTATGATTCGTATTCAAGACGAAGCAAAGCGATTTACGAGTTTGAAACCTTTTACGAAGATGAACGTGAAAGTACTAGCCACTCTTCGAACGATTCAAAGATGTCACGCTCAAAGGATCTTTCACGAGGAATCGACTGAGACATCTACAAAAATATTTCTTCGATCCCTGAGTCAAATCCCTCTCTTTTCAATTCTTTTTAAATATCCCCTTGTTTTAATGAAAAAGAATGTGAAAAAGAAGAAAAAGAAAAAGAAAATAAAAGTGAAAACAAGATTGAAAAAGAAATCGAGAAAAAAGAAAATGAAAATGAGAGTTAAATAGAGGAAGTTGAGAAAGAAAGAAAAGAAATTGAGATTGAGAAAAAAATTGAAAAAGAGATTGAAAAAGAAAAGGTCTTGAAAATGAAACGAGAGAATGGGAAGAGCGAGAAAAAGAGAGTGTTGAATTAACTAACCCATCGAACTTTGTTCTCCTTACATTTCTACTTTTCGGGTTTACGAGAGACCGAGTGTGTCGAAAGCCAACTTCAATACCTTCCCGACGAGCGGCGTTTTAGTGTGATCAATAACGGTAAAATTGAAAACGGTTGAACCACATGAATCGGAAGGTAAGGAAGGTAAGTCTTATGAAATTCAATCTCCACCAAATTTTTCTACTGCTTGTGGTTATGTGGATGATTATGTCATTTGCCATTCCTCGAATAATTGTGATGGTAAGACAAGCCTATCTCATGACAATCATTTTGATGCAAAGTGTGACGGTGGAGTAACATCTATTTGGCAAAAGCAAGACTCGATCAGGTATGACGATGACTTTTCTTTTAATCCCCATTTGTTTGATTGTGGGTATTACGAGATTTGTTCGTTGTCTAAAACGAAATCTTTGAGTTTTTGTAAATTTGTTTTGAAGCACGTCAAGAGCTTTGATCGTTCTATCTTGAGTATGCATTATTCATATTGGTTTAATATGTTTGAATCATCGAAACCATTGATTCATTGTGACTCAAATAATTAAAATCAAGTTTTTAAACCGGGAATACGTTCTGAATTGTTCTATGGAAAAATCAAGTATCATCTGGTATCTTTAGCGAGATTTGTTCATTTTGTTTTCAATTTTTATTCGCTCTGTAAACAAATTCTGTGGTTGTACTTGAAATTTACGTTTCATTCGAAAAGGATTGGATCGAACGCGAAGCCACGACTACACTACGTTTTCGAAGAGCGAAGGTTTGTCCTAGAGGAGAAAGGTAAAGTCGATCTTTTTCTTTCTGCTCCCGAAGGTAAGACACTAGACACCTATGAATCCATTTTATTCTCTACGGATGTTGACAAGAATCATGTTGCTGATTTTATTCTTGTAAAACCCTTAAAATGTGATGCTCTTAATTTTTCTATCTTGTTCAATAATAAACTCTCTGTTTTGGATCTTGACAAAAAGATAGTTGTTTTCGATAAGTGTCATGAAGCATTTGTTGATACATTTGTGCTCTCTTCGGAAGTTGATAGGACACATGGTGTTGATTTCGTTTCTGTAAAACACTTAGATCATGAAATGCTTAGCCATTCTATTTTGACTGAGAGTGTTCTATCTGCTTTAATGATTGATGAAAAGATTCTTGTGTTCGATAATTCATGTGCGAGTGAACTAATGTATCGTTCAAAGTAAGGTTTGATTGTTCCATTTCGAGTGCCTTATGCATTTTCTCCACTACTTGCCTGTGACGAGTATGTCCATTATTTGATGTGTTATGCGCATGAAATTTTTGACTTGTGGAATTCATTTAAATCGTATGCACGTTCTGAAGCTAATTCCATCATGTTTCAAAAATTCGATAAGGCCATTTGCGTGCCATCTATTTATCTTGTATTGCTTATATTTGGTTTGCAAGAATGTTTGCTAACTTGTGGTTATCTTCTTCAGGTACTACGATTAGTATCCGCTCCATTTGACCGAGGTAAACCGAGCTAAAAGGAGTTTTGTTTGGACAACCAACGGGTCGATTTGAGGACAAATCGTCTTGAAGAGGGGAGGGATGATACGGGCACGCCCGGGGGACCATCAAATTTCAAACTTATGGAGCTCGAGCCTGAAGTTCCAAGTGCCGTAGAGTTCAAGTGCATCTTTATGCACTTCCAAATTGAGCTGGATTAGCTCATTCTAGCTCAATTTGAGCTCACTCGAGCTCGTTCCAGCTCATTGAGCTGATTCGTTAATTTTAATGCTTTAAATAAAGTGAGTATTTAATTTATTAATTTTTTCCTACAGCAAATTAATGCGTCCTAATATTTTATTTAGTGTCTAAATTAATTTTTCCTAGTCTAAATTAATTGATCACATTTTAATTGCATGATTTTAAGTTGATTTAAAACTAAATTTAATGTGCAGAATTTTTGTCTAGTTAAAGGGTCATTAATTTTCAATGAGGCATAATGGTGTCTTTAATGTGTCATAAGTGTCCATTGATGTGTCCATATCATGTATTTAATGTTATACATCTGATTTGGAATGATTTAATGTGGAATCATGGTCTTTGTAGGTTCAGCCGAACCTTTGGAGTACATTAAAGGAAGATCCATGCACTTAGGTGCATTTTTTTTGTCGAATACACCAATGGACTTTGGGGGGACATGGAGGGTTGGAAGCATGGATTAAATGCTGCTGAATTTTGGTTTCTCAAGGCACATTTTTGGCTGGAATAAGCAACCAACATTGAAGACAAATTAATTGCATGTCTTGCTGAAATTAATACATGTAAATTGCTTGGGCACCTTTAATGTGTAGCATTCTAGGAACAACAATTAATGTGATGTTGGAGCTTGTAGGGGCGGCAATTAAAGTCCATTGTAGCAGCTTCCTTTTCTCCAAAGCAAGTGCCAAATTTAATGGATGTTGGGCATGCTAGTGGACAGAATTAAATGGGTTGTTCAGCATGCATTCATGGAGTCATTTTGTGAATATCAAAAGAGGCTGATTGGCGTTCTCCAAGGGCTTGAGACGGCAGCAATTTAATGAGCTGCAAGTTGGCCGAATTTATTGAGTTGTGGGACAAACCAAGGCACGGATTCAAGGGTGTTAGCATGCGTGAATTTCATATAATTGTGCTACTAGAATTATGCATGGAGGGAACATCATTTAATGACTTGCTGGTGGGCAAACTTAATGGCTGAAGACTTTTAAATTTATGTGCTCATTTCATGGAGACCAAAGGTCATGAGATTAAATGGTTGTTGCTTCTTTGTGGAGCTCAAAAGGGAGCTGATATTTGTGCCTTTCCAAGGAGCAATTTCGTGAGAAGCAATGAACAACCTTAAAGGCATGTTCGGTTTGCTCAATAGCCACTTCTAGAAGGACGTCCCATGCACTTCCATGAGCTGAATTCAGCCATCCCAAATCAAGACCACTTCCATCCGAACCTAGCCAAGCAAATTAAGTGATTTTCTTCTAGATTTCTCTAGCATCTTCAAGCTTTAAATTTACTTAGTTTTTAAGGTATTCTAGTGACCATTCGGCTAGTTCTCATTAGCCTATAAATAGTTGTTATCTTCATTTGTAAAGGGTAGAACTTTTTGAACTTTAATTATATTTTATGAACGATGTTCATCGAGTGAGATTTTCTCCTCTCTAACTTTCATACGGGTTTCGTCTTGACTTATCAAGTTCGCTTGTGGCGTCAAACGTATCTCTTCCATCAAACTATACCATCGGTTCTTATCTACCTAGATAACGGGTTGTGGTCCATCATCGACTACCATTTTCCACCTTAAACAAATATAGAACCCGGGGTGACACATATTTGTGTTGAATCGATTCTTTGTTTAAGTTCAATTCTATCCATCTCCATCAAATATCATCTTATCATTACTTATTTACTTTTCCTTAAACCGATAACCTTTATTATCCTTATTTCTTTTTATCACCAAACCCGAACCTATCCTTCCATCATCTAAGCCGTTTCTTTCATTTTCCATCCTCCATTCCTAACTTAATCCATTTCTAAACAAATTCATTCAAAAGCTTCCGCAACTCTTCCATATTTTCTCATTATTACCCGAAGGCTTGATTTACTCCTCGTAGACGATTGGGCAATCTGCATACATTTCGACTCTTCCCGAGGCGGACTGTATCACATAGTACAGATGTCTGAATGAAAGATCCATGTTTAGTAATGTGAGTTAGTTACTCGGTTGACTCTAGTTGGTAATATCCTAGTTTCAGCGAGGTTAATGACTAGAGTGAGTTTCCTTTTCAGAACAAAAGGGTTCAGAAGTGAGATAGTAAATGGTATTTTTAATAAGCTCTGGATGAGTTTATTTAAGGTGACAAAATTCAAGTTGGATAAGATTTCCGTTGTTGATGTTTCCTTGAGATAGAATTTGAATGATGATGAATCCAGAACTTATGCAGAAGTTTTAGTATGAGATTTAGTAGTAGCATATCTATTAATGCAAGCATAAGGAAGTACGGTTATAAGCATAAATGTTTTGACAATAGAGTACATTTCACAATATGATCGAGTTATGGTCAGAAGTAGTTGACCACTAAAAGCTGAGTTTCCAAAGCACACAAGACAAGACTACTACAGTGGGTGAATGTTTTAATGAGAAAGTGAGATAAAACCTTATAGATTTCAAATTTGGTTTGACAAAATTTTCAAGAAAGGGAAATGTCATTCGAATTGTAGTAAATCAACCAGTAAAGATTCGAATGATCATTTGGACATGTGCAGAGTTCCAAATTGGTAGATTACAAAGTATATACCCCAGAGGAAGAATAACCTAGGTCTCAAGTTACGTTTCGACCTTATGTATGGCTTAAAAGTTATTGGCAAGAGAAACTTAAGGATAAGTGGATTCACGATTTTGAAGAGTAGATGGAAACGTTTTAAGAATGTTAGTAGCAAATCCTCCTGATAAGATTTTCGGGGACGAAAATCCCTAAGGGGGAGAATTGTAACAGGCCGATTTAGGGGCTAGTTGAAATAGTGATCTCGGAATCACTAATTCGAGGTTAGAGAAAATTATTTGCATGATATGTTATGTGTTCTAACATGTTTATAAGGATGCATGAAGATTTTGGTGCCTTAATTTTAGCGAATTCTAGCTAAATTGTGAAAAAGGACTAAATCGCATAAAGTGCGAAAGTTCTATTTTATTTGCTAGAGGTGCCAAATAGATATGGATTATTAATTGGAGGTACCAATTGTGCAATTTGGTCTTATTTAAGTGAGTTGGCCGGCCATAATAATACATAGGGGACAAGAGCATTTATTATGATAGAAATTGGTGATATTAGTTGGAAAATTGAATAAAATAAGATGATATAAGCTAAAGTTATCATCTTTTTATTTAGTCTTCTTCTCCAACCGAAAATATCAACCATGGGAGGGCTTTGAAAGCTTGAAATTTCAGCAGCTCATTTTCTCTTCAAGTAAGTCACTTTGATGGTTATTTTTGATGATTTTTGTATTTTTGGAGTCCTCAAAGCTTAAGCTAGCTATTGGGAGGACAAGTTTGCAATATGGGTGAAAGTCTAGGGACTTACCATGCTAGATTTCATGTTGTTTAATAAGTTTTTATGGGAGAAAATGAATGATAGGATGATGAGAAACACCTTTTTTGAAAGGTGTTGCCATGAAAACACCTAATTGGGACTAAAATGCAAAAGTTGTAATTTGTTCATTAAGGCATGAAATAGATGGAATTGTGGATAGTTGTAAGAGGATTAAATGTTCAGCTAGGCTTGCTTAATAAGAAATTGAGATGAAAATTTATTTACGAGCCTAGGGGCAAAATCATAATTTTGCCAAAGTGTAGGGGCAAAATCGTAATTTTGCCAAAGTGTGGGGGCAAAATAGTCATTTTTGCCTAAAGTGTAGATTATGGTGCATTATGATTCATAAGTGATTAAATCAGTAAATTCCATTGTTCTAGATCAAAGAAAACGAGTTTCGGACCTAGAACGGGTGAAAAGAGAAATGTGGGCAAAAAGGTCCCTTTCGGCCCTTTCGACATCGAGGTAAGTTCATGTGCGAATGTTGCAATTACGTATGAGTTAATTTAATGTTCCAATGTTGTAAGGAATGTATATTTAATCTATGAATGTATGAAATATCTTTGATGAGAGGTCAAAAGAATTGAATCTAAGAGTAATGGGAAATGTATGTAGAATGATATGATGATAGTTAAAGTCTCTTGTAAGACCATATTGGAATATGGCCTCGATGTGAGAATTCGTATAAGACCATGTCAGGGACATGGCATCGATATGTTAATGCAAGTAAGACCCTATTGGGGTATAAATTCTATGTGACATTATGAGTATGAGACTCAAGAGAGTTATTTAATAACTTGAGTGATTCAACGTATATGTGGGAAGGAAAAAAGCATGTGGTTGTACCACGAAAAGCACAAGTGTGTGTTAGAATTGAATTGATATGGATTCAGTGTATGATGAACCCTTAGTGGGTTATGTGTATTCAATACACTTTAGTTACATGAGATAGATTTATTAATGTATTGTGTGAATGCAAACGAGTATCATAGAAAGTTAAGTAAGAATAGAAGTGTGTGAGAATGTTCTCGGATGAATATTTAAAATAGAGATATACATGTGGATTACTATCCATAAGTATAAATGATTGGTGGGCTATGTGCGATACCACCCTATTAGAGATTCAATGGTGGGCTAAGTGCGAAACCACCGAGATATTAGTAGCATGAGCGGCTTATTGAAAATGCTTGATGTGTTGTTTTATATGATCATGTGGTGATCAGTGCAAGAATGTATGCTAATTGAACGAGCAATTGGCTTGTGACATGGTAAGAATGTGGTAAGAGATTGAATGAGTAAGTTTCAAGAATATTTGAGCAAGTAACCATGAGTTTATGAGAGACACTCTTCATGATACTTTGTAATTATGTATATTCAATGAATATCAATATTTGACACATTATGCAGATGAGCTTACTAAGCATTATTGCTTACTCCTTTACTTTTCTCATCCCTTATAGGTTACTTTAACTAGCTCGGGTTGGAGACCACCGGAGATGTTTTCACACTATCGAGCAGACATTTGGAATGAGGTATCAAGTCCTTATGAGTCATGGCATGTATAGGGATTCTTTTAAAGTTGATCAAGTTCTAACCGATGTAGCCAAATTGTATTGGCCTAAGAGAATCTAGAGTTGGTTGTGTATGACCATAGATGATGGCTTAAGTTGGCTGTATTTATATTGGGAGTAGTTCTCCCTAGTGTATGGGATAAAGACTTTATCTCTTTAATGATTAAATGTGTTAATTCATGTGTTTTAATTGATGATTTGAGAATGTTTTGAAGTAGTATATGAATGTATGCAAATGGGAGTGGTAAAAGGCTTGGTAAGATAGCCTCTAAGTGCCCACACGGATAGACACACGGGCGTGTGTCTAGGCCGTGTGTCTCCTGCACCTTAGTATCTTAAGTTAGATTAGACCACGGGCTGGTCACACAGCCGTTTGTTTAGGCCGTGTGATACACACGGTTGGCACATGAGCGTGTGCCAAGGCCGTGTGAAGTCTGCACTTGACACTTAGAAATTCAATTGTCACACGGCTGACGCACACGGGCGTGTGTACAGACCGTGTGAATAAGTCAGAATGCCAAGGTTTTGGCACATGGGCAAGGCCCATGGCCGTGTCCAGCCGTGTGTAATTTGCCAGTATCCTCCACGGGTGAAAGACACGGGCATGTTTTAGGGGTGCACGGGCGTGTCCCAAGTCACACAGACGTGTGACCCCTATTTCGAGAGAAAGTTTCCAGATGAGTTTTGAAAGTTTCGGGACGTAAGTCTGAGGCCTCGTAGGTCCATGAAATGTCTGATTTGACTAAGAAAGAGAAGTTTTTAATTCAGAATGAAATTTTATAGCCCGTAAGTACATGTTTAAAAAGTTCAAGCATAGTAATGTCTCGTATCCGGTCTTAGCCTTGGACTCGGGTATGGGGTGTTACAGTTTGAATGAAATATTATATATGTGAATGTTGAATTGTGAAATTAATATGTTTATGAAATTAATCATAATTTTGAAAATGCTTGATAAATATTAAATCCTGTTTGAATAATGAAATTCGATGGATAAGGATTTCCTGAATTGGTTGTAGTACTACATATGTTGCGGACACACCATAGCTCCTACGAGCATCCTATTATAAGCCCTCTCGAGCTTCATGTTATATGGTTCCTGCGAGCATCCTGATCGGTAGTGATCCTGCATGTGTTGCGGACTACCGCAGCTCTTTGTGAGCGTCTTATTATACGATCAGTTGTGATCCTGCATATATTGTAGACATAAACACATCTCTTTATGAGCGTCCTGATATAGGCTCTTTTTGAGCTTCCTGATATGGCTCGCTTGAACATATTGTTATATGGCTATCCGGAGCTCCCTGATAATAGCTCTTCGGAGTTACCTGTTAAGCTTAATGAGCTTCCTGTTTTAAACTCTTATGAGTTTCCTGTTATAGCCTGGATAAGATTCCTGTTACATGGCTCACATGAGCATCCTGTTATATCGCTCGAGAGAGTGCTTCCTGATTATGTGCCCTAATGGATACCCCTGGATATGATTTGATGGATTTTCAGTTTTGTACACTTTAAGTGTACTACATGAGCGTATCCATCGATATTTAAAATAAATTCAACAGGTAAAGTTTCGACATGGCTAAATTGAATTTGAAATGATCTGTCATGGAAATGTACATGTAATATGAAAGTTACTATATGATGAGCTCAATTTAACAGGTATAGTAACTTACTAAGCATTAAATGCTTACTTTGTTTTATTTTTCTTTGTTTTATAGTACTCGGAGACTCGTGAAGGTTGGAACTTGGTCGGAGACACATCATACTATCCCTTGGATCTCTCGGTATATGAAATAAGCTAACTTTTGATAAAATGGCATGTATAGGTTAAATAGATTAAATGATAAAATATTTTGGTTGTAACTAACCATTGGAATGGCTAGTGTTAAGCATACTTTGATGTAATTATATAAGGCCTTATCATGGGTATATAAACCATATGATGTATGGATTTCAATTAGTATAATTGTTATAATTTACATATAAACATAAGTGCAAACTTGGCAAGTTTAATCACTCAAACATATGTGCTAATATGTTATATACAATACTTGTGTTTGGCTTTATTCAAATGACTTGAATTGGTTTGGTAATGTATTAAAATGTCAATGTAGGTACAAGGCAAAATTTGGGTGAGAAATAAGGCTTAGAAATGGCCTTATTTTGTCCACACGGGTAGACACATTGATACGGGCACGCCCGTGGGACCATCAAATTTCAAACTTATGGAGCTCGAGATTGAAGTTCCAAGTGCCGAGGAGTTCATGTGCATCTTTATCCACTTCCAAATTGAGCCGGATTAGCTCATTCTAGCTCAATTTGAGCTCACTCGAGCTCGTTCTAGCTCATTGAGCTGATTACTTTTTAATTTAATGCTTTAAATAAATTGGACAATTTATTTATTTAATTTTCTACAGCAAGTTAAGTGTCTAAATATTTTATTTAGTGTCAAATTTAATTTGCCTAAGTCTAATTTAATTTGTGTCATTTTATTACCTTTTAAGTGTGTTTTAATTTAAGAATTAAAGTGCAGAATTTTTCTAGTCATTTAGGGGTCACCAAATTTTCAATGTAGCATATTGGTGTCTTTAAGTTGTCCAAACGCCCCTTGAAGTGTCCATAGCATGTGTTTAATGTTATTCATCTGATTTGGAGTGAATTAATGTGAGTTCATTCACTTTGTAGGTACAAACCAAATGTACCAATGCATTAAAGGAGGTGCATGCACTTAGGTGCATTGAACTTGGTCGAATGCTCCAATGAATCATGGAGGTGCATGGACGGCTGGAAGCATGCACCATGGCTGCCAATTTTTGGCCATTCAAGGCCACCATTCGTTGGAAGAAAGCACAAGTGCATGGACGAATTTCTTGAGGACTTTTAAGCTGAAAATTAAAACAAGACAATGACTCATTCATCTTCCAAAGGGTTTGTTCGTAAATGCAAAGGTCAAGGGGATTTAAAGGCTGAATTAAACCACATGCAAGCCATTCAAAGACATGATTAAATGCTGTAAAATTCTCAAACAAAAGGTGCAGCTCATCTCCAATGTTGGCCGAACCTAGACAAGCCTTTTCAGCTCCTTTGCTGTCCAAATTCGTTTGGCCACTTTCTTCTTCATTAAGATGTCTTCAAAACGTCCCAAATGGCTGAATTTACACATCCAAAAGAGCTTTTCATCTTCATCATTATTGCTGGACATTTTTTCAGCCAAAAGAAAGCTAATTATGAGGTCAATTATTGCATGGGACGTACCTAGTTGCTGCATGCATTTTCAAGTGACCCAAAATTCATTCCCTCTTCTAGAAACATGGCTAATGAGTTTTCAAGGGTTGTACATGGACTTGGACGAATTTGTTCTTCATGAAGCATGGCCTTTGACGTCCTCAATGCATGGGAAACTACAAGGAAACCTTCTCCAAAATTCTGGAATTTTCAAGTTAATTACTTAGCCTTTAAGATGGTTATTCGGTTACCCTAGCTATTTAGTATAAATAGTTCTTAATTTTCATTTTGTAGGTTGGTTAATCTTTGATAAAAAAAAATATATATGAACTTTAGTTCATTGAGTGAGTTTATCTCCTCTTCGATTTTGTACAAGTTTCATAGACTTATCGAGCTGTGCTTGTGGCATCTATCACTTGTTCTTCCATTTAACTATACCATTGGTTCTTATCAATCTTGATAACGGGTCTTTGGTCCATATCGATTTCCATACTCCCACCTTAAACACTATAGAAACCGGGGTGACACCATTGAGTGTTGAATCGTTTATGTTTAAGTTCTTTCTTCCATTTCCACCAAAATATCAAACTATCATCTATCATTTGTTTTCATTGTTAAACCGAACCATAAAATACCATTTCCTTTCTTCATCTTTTCCGAACCTATCATTACCTTCATCTAGACCGTTTCCCTCATTCTCATAACCTCCATTCCTAACTTAATCCATTTTTTAAACAAATTCAAACAAAAAGCTTCCGCAACTTAACGATATCTCCTATTATTTTCCGAAGGCTTATCTCCTCCTCGTAGACGATTGGGCAATTTGCATACATTTCGACTCTTCCCAAGGCGGACTGTATCATCTGGTATCAGAGCTACCAAACGAGGATTTTTGACGACGTACGTGAAGCCGGATTAAGTTCGTAAGTTGAAAAAAAATTGTTAAAAAAAAATCTCATGTTGTAATTTTCGTTTCTTGTATTACATAATAGTGTATTTGGAGTAAAAGGAAAAAGAAAAAAAAACGAAAATTCAAAAAACAAAATCGAAAAAAAATTCAAAAAAAATACGAACAAAAAAAAGTGAAGTTCTTGAAGTATATGTAAGTTTTTTTGTTCCCATCTTTTCTATTCCGTGTTCCAATCATCGAAAATCAATCTTCTACCCCGACCCTCAACTTTCCGTTACCATCGTTGGTACTTATCCTTCTACCCTATTTGCCTTTTCTCTTGTTTCAGCCTACCTTATACCCGACATCAATCCTTTGTAACCATTTTTGAAGCCGACCCTCAAGCCGCGATAAGTTCTTCGAAACAAAGTACGAACTTGCGAGAGCGAGAGAGTGGTAAAAGGCACGAGTGAATTCATCAAAGAAAAAGCCTTATACGAGTGAAAACACGAGTGTGAGCGATTCTTCTTTGTGAGTGACTTGTGAGTTTTTGTGGTGAGGTTTTACTTTTCGGTTTATTCTTTTAACGATCTTTCTTTGCAGAACATAAATGAATCAAGAAGCGATGTCAGAATCTGATTATCAATACTTGTTGAACGGGATGCGAAAAGTCATGAATTCCAAATTCGACAAGTTGCACGAAAGAATTGATCATGTGGAAAGAGGAGCCCTTTACGAACGAGCTTCTTTAAGCCAAAAATCGAAAACAAGAACCCCACGGAGATATACTACTGAATACTACTTGAAGAAGTCCCGACGTGATTCCTTTTCGCCATCAATTCTGAGACAAGAAGTTGACTATGATTCTTACTCCCTCCAAGATGACGAGCAAGTTGATCGATACAACCGTTCAGAAACTTCTAAGAAAACATCCTCGAGGTATTCTTCTCAAAGAACTACTCCCGATGACTATTCAAGAAGTGACTATTCAACGAGATCTTCGAGATGGAGCAAAGAAAGTTATGAGTACGATCCTTTTCAAGGCGACGAATGAAAGAGTACAAGTTATTCGATGTATGATTTAAAGAAGTCACGATCGAAGAACCTTTCACAAAGGATAGCAAATGATTTCTACGAGAAAATGACTTCTTTCTTTGAGTCAAACCCTTCTCTTTTCGACTCCTTTGTAACAACTACGAGTTGTAACGAAATTGAAAAAGAATGTGAAAAAAAAGAAAATGAAAAAGTTGAAAAAGAAAAAGAGATCGTGAAAGAAAAAGAAAATAAACAAAAAGAGAAAGAAGAAAAGATTGAAAAGAAAATTGAAAGAGAAAAAGATGTTGAAAAAGAAACAAAAGAACAAGATGAGCGAGAAAAAGTGAGCGTTGAATTAACTAACTCATCGAAACTTTGTTCTTCTTCCGTTTCTTCTTTTTAGGATTCTGAGAAGCCGAGCAATGAAAATCTTCAGCTTCAATACCTTCCCGACGAGCGACGTTTTCATTTGATTGAAAAAGGTAATGGAGGTAAGGAAGGTAAGTGTCTGGAAGTGATTCCGTCTCCACCAAATTTTCCTAATGATTGTGATTATGTGAAAGATATCGTCATTTGCCATCCCCCCATTCCTTGTGATCTTTTAAATGATGGTAAGATGAGTTTATCCCATAATAATCATTGTGATGCAAAGTGTGAAGGTGGAGTAACGTCTATTCGACAAGTACAAGACTCAAGTAAGTATGACGATGAATTTTCTCTTAATCCTCATTTGTTTGATTGTGGTTATTATGAGATTTGTTCGTTTTCTAAAATGAAATCTTTGAGTTTTTGTAAGTCTGTTTTGAAGCACGTCCAGAGTTTTGATCACTCGATCTTGATCATGCACAATTCCTATTGGTTTGACAAGTTTGAATTAAAGAAACCCTTGATACATCTTGATTTAAATAATAAAACGCATGTTTTTAAACCGGGAATACGTTCTGATTTACTCTATGGAGAACTCAAGTATCATCTGGTAAGTTTGAAATACTTCTATCTTTTTGATACTTGGTTTTTGAGTAAGGTTGCGAAATTTGTTCATTTTGTCTACAATTTTTATTTGCTCCTTAAGAAAATTTTGTGGTTGTATTTGAGATTTACAATCCATTTGAAAGGTGTTGATTCAAACGCAAAGCTTCGACTACATTACTTGCCTATGGAGAGAAGGTTTGTAATGCTCGAACAAGGTAAGAATGATCTTTGTCCTTCCGTGCATAAAGGTACGTTTTCTGAATTTGTTGATGCATTTCTGCTCCCTACGGATGGTGAAAAGCTTTGCGTTGCTGATTTCGTTGTTGTAAAACATTCAGATCACGAACTGCTTAATCGTTCTTTTCTGCCTGTTTGTGATCTATCTGTTTTGATGAATGATGAAAGGCTTCTTGTGTTTGATAATTTTGATTCAAGTGTGAAAAAGTCCATATTGCATCACATGTGCAATCCACTTAAATATTTTGAGATGTTTTCGTCCTCTTTGGATGTTGATAGAAATTTTGTTAATGAATCCTCTTTTGTAAATCATTTAGATCATGAATTGTTTGAATGTCCTATTCTGCCTATTGATGATCTATCTATTTTGTCCATTGATAAAGAGTATTTTGTGTTCGATACTTGTTATAATTCATGTGCGAGTGATTCCTTATATCGTTCAATGCATGGTTTAGTTATTCAATATCGTGTGCAAAGTGACTCTTTTCAACTACTTGCTTGTGACATATATGTCTATCATTTGCTTTATCATTCGCCTGATCATTTTGACTTGTGGAATCCCTCAACATCGTATGCATGCCTTAAAGTCTTTTCAATTTTGTTGCAAATGTTTGACAAGTCATTACTTCTTTTGTACAATGATTTGATATCTTTGCTGATCATATGCAATTTATTTGTTTGGTGTTTGCTTACATTTGGATTGCGAACTAGTGTGAAGTTTTATTTGCTAATCCATGGTTATATCTTTCAGGTGTTGAGATTATCATCCATCCCATTTGATCGAGGTAAACCGAGCCAAAAGGAATTTTGTTCGGACAACCAACAGGTCGATTCGAGGACGAATCATCTTGAAGAGGGGAGGGATGATACGGGCACGCCCGGGGGACCATCAAATTTCAAACTCATGGAGCTCGAGCCCGAAGTTCCAATTGCCGAGGAGTTCATGTGCATCTTTATGCAGTTCCAAATTGAGTCGGATTAGCTCATTGAGCTCAATTTGAGCTCACTCGAGCTCGCTCCAGCTCATTGAGCTGATTGCTTTTTAATTTAATACTTTAAATAAATTGGACAATTTATTTATTTAATTTTCTACAGCAAGTTAAGTTTCTAAATATTTTATTTAGTGTCAAATTTAATTTGCCCAAGTCTAATTTAATTTGTGTCATTTTATTACAGCCTTTTAAGTGTGTTTTAATTTAAGAATTAAAGTGTAGAATTTTTCTAGTCATTTAGGGGCTGCCGAATTTTCAATGTAGCATATTGGTGTCTTTAAGTTGTCCAAATGCCCCTTGAAGTGTCCATAGCATGTGTTTAATGTTATTCATCTGATTTGGAGTGAATTAATGTGAGTTCATTCACTTTGTAGGTACAACCGAATGTACCAATGCATTAAAGGGAGGTGCATGCACTTAGGTGCATTGAACTTGGCCGAATGCTCCAATGAATCATAGAGGTGCATGGACGGCTGGAAGCATGCACCATGGCTGCCAATTTTTGGCCATTCAAGGCCACCATTCGTTGGAAGAAAGCACAAGTGCATGGACGAATTTATTGAGGACTTTTAAGCTGAAAATTAAAGCAAGACAAAGAAATTCATTCATCTTCCAAGGGGCTGTTCGTGCAATGCAAAGGTCAAGGGGATTTAAAGGCTGAATTAAACCACATGCAAGCCATTCAAAGACATGATTAAATGCTGGAAAATTCTCAAACAAAAGGTGCAGCTCATCTCCAATGTTGGCGAACCTAGACAAGCCTTTTTCAACTCCTTTGTTGTCCAAATTCGTTTGGCCACTTTCTTCTTCATTAAGATGTCTTCAAAACGTCCCAAATGGCTGAATTTACACATCCAAAAGAGCTTTTCATCTTCATCATTATTGCTGGACATTTTTTCAGCCAAAAGAAAGCTAATTATGAGGTCAATTATTGCATGGGACGTACCTAGCTGCTGCATGCATTTTCAAGTGACCCAAAATTCATTCCCTCTTCTAGAAACATGGCTAATGAGTTTTCAAGGGTTGTACATGGACTTGGACGAATTTGTTCTTCATGAAGCATGGCCTTTGACGTCCTCAATGCATGGGAAACTACAAGGAAACCTTCTCCAAAATTCTGGAATTTTCAAGTTAATTACTTAGCCTTTAAGATGGCTATTCGGTTACCCTAGCTATTTAGTATAAATAGTTGTTAATTTTCATTTTGTAGGTTGGTTAATCTTTGATAATATATATATATATATATATGAACTTTAGTTCATTGAGTGAGTTTATCTCCTCTTCGATTTTGTACAAGTTTCATAGACTTATCGAGCTGTGCTTGTGGCGTCTATCACTTGTTCTTCCATTTAACTATACCATTGGTTCTTATCAATCTTGATAACGGGTATTTGGTCCATATCGATTTCCATACTCCCACCTTAAACACTATAGAAACTGGGGTGACACCATTGAGTGTTGAATCGTTTCTGTTTAAAATCTTTCTTCCATTTCCACCAAAATATCAAACTATCATCTATCCTTTGTTTTCATTGTTAAACCGAACCATCAAATACCATTTCCTTTCCCGATTTAGTCCCGACTTGTTTCTAATGTGTAAAGAGGACCTCGAGGGTCCATTTAAGGGACAACATGATTGAATTATGATATGTTTTGGATATGAATAGTAAAAGACATGAATTAATTGTAATTGATCTATAAACTCCAGAAATGCTCTGTAACCCTGTTCCGGCGACGGATATGGGTTAGGGGTGTTACAAAAGTTTTCACTAATTCCAAGCCATGTACATCCACTAACTTCATTAATGGTCTAATTACCATACAAGGACTCATACTTTAAGGTTCTATAGCAATTTAATACCTTTAGCTTATAGAACTCAAGTTTTGGACTTTATGCAATTTAGTCATTTTTATCAAATTAAGCATTCAAACGGTAAAATTTCTTAACAAAATTTTTATAGGGTAATACTAACATGTTGTGGACATTAAAATAATAATAAAATGAATAGTAAAAGACATGAATTAATTGTAAATGATATATAAATTCTGGTAATGCTCTATAACCCTGTTCCGGCAACGGATACGGGTTACGGGTGGTACAAAAGTTTTCACTAATTCCAAGCCATGTACATCCACTAAC
This sequence comes from Gossypium sturtianum, assembly GCA_025698515.1. NCBI lineage: Eukaryota > Viridiplantae > Streptophyta > Magnoliopsida > Malvales > Malvaceae > Gossypium > Gossypium sturtianum. Next base: position 71,929,377 of record CM046948.1, read on the forward strand.
TTCATTAATGGTCTAATTACCATACAAGGACTCATACTTTAAGGTTCTATAGCCATTTAATACATTTAGCTTATAGAACTAAAGTTTTGCACTTTATACGATTTAGTCATTTTTATCAAATTAAACATTCAAACGGTAAAATTTCTTAAAAAAATTATATGGTAATAATAACATTCTGTAGACATTAAAATAATAATAAAATAAATATTTTAATGTCAAATTTATTATCCCAAAACCACTGTTCTGATTTCACTGAAACAGGCTGTTACAGCTCTCCCCCTAAAGGAATTTTCGTCTCCGAAAATCTTACCAGAAAAGAGGTTCAGATATTGTTTTCTCATAGCTTCCTCAGGTTCCCAACGGGCTTCCTCTATCCCGTGACATTGCAAAAAAACCTTTACTAAACTATGCTCTTATTTCTCAATTTCTTAACCTCTTAAGCCAAAATTCTAATAGGTTCCTCGCTGTACGACATATCAGGCTGAATCTCGACATCTGCCGGTAAGATACCATGTGAAGGGTTAGATCGGTACCGTCGTAACATAGATACGTGAAACACGTTATGAAACTTTTCTAACTCTGACGGAAAAGTTAAACGATATGCTATTTGATACCAGCATGGTCGAGGACTGTTACAACTCGAGCAAGGAATGTACGAGAACGTGCAAAATAACTTGGAAACCAGCTCGAGCTAGCAATTCAATGGTTTTACGCGCCTTAAAGCAAGCTAACTTCAGCTTGAATTCAGCTCCTCGAGCTCCATGTAGCTCGGTTTAGCTCACATGAGCTCAATTTAGCTCAATTTGAGCTTGATTAATTTCTTCTAGCTCATTTACTTTAATGATTGAATAAATTAGTTTAAGTTTTTAATTAATTTAGTTAATTTAGCTACAGCCCATAATTATGTTTATTACATGATTTTAATGTGTTTTTGTTCCATCAAATTTAATATGTTTATTACATGATTTTAATGTTCCAGCCAATTTAATGTGTCTAATTTTATACAAGTTTTTAATATGTCTTAATTTAATACATGTTATTAATATGCTTTAAAATTAAAACATGTTTTTAATATGTCCTAGTGCAGCCGAATTTAATATGTCTCAAAGTAATTAATTTTGTTCATTTGTTTTGTGCAGCACATGCATGGACGGCATTAAAGGAGGGTGTGTTGATGCTTGAGCTCTCCTAAGCACCTATTCAGCCAAAGAGCATGACCGTTGCAATCCTCCAGTAGCTCATTAAGTCCCCACAACTATTCAGCTGATCAAGGCAAGCAATTAAGCCTCCTTTAACACCATGGTCGAACCTAGCCAAGTCCAATCAGCTCCAATCCATGTTAATTTAATTTCAGCTGAATAATGGCCTCTAGAAGTTGTCCAATGGCGTTCTCAAGGATGGAGAAGCTTCAAGGATCCTTCTTGCATTATTCTGGAATTTACAGCTCATTAAAAAGCTGAATTTAAATGTCCTTTTTGCCCTTAACATGTCCATTCGGCTAGCATTAGTTTTTGCCTATAAATACTTTGTTATTTGCTGTTTGTAAGGACTTTTGCTTATTGAATGAACTTGAATGTTTTTGTGAGAATTTCTTCTCTCAAATTTAGTCCAAAGACTTAGCTTGGTTTATCTGATTGCCAGTGGCGTCAACTTTGTCTTTTCTTTCCAAACTTATCACTCTAACGCGAGTGTGGCGTTCAACCTATACCTTTGGTTCCTACCTCTTTAGGTAACGGGTCAAGGTCCTTTCTTTCCATTCTCAAACACCTTAAGTTGTATAAGTCCCAGGTCAACACTCTCTTTTAGTGTTGGTTCGTTCTTGAAACTTATGTCCGATTTCCACCCCATCCTATTATCAATTATCCTACTTAATTTCTTTGTTAGCCAATCTTTAAACACAAACACTTAGCCATTTTAGACCTATTCTTCATTCTTGATTCCATACTTAGCCGAATAGTTATATTACAATCTTGGGAACGCTACTTCTTCGTTCGACTATCGGGCAACTAATGACTCAACTCATCAAATCAAGGTGAGATCGTATCATTTTGTATCAGAGCTTGTAATAATGAGAAGTACGGATGTTCGGAGAAATCCCGGAGTAGGCTCGTGAAAAAAAAAATTAAAAAAATTAAAAAAATTCAAAATTTTTATTATTATTATTTCATGTATTACAAGTGCATTGTAATTATAGATATTGAAAAAAAAAGAGATTTGAAATTATCAAAAACAAAGGAAAGTGATTGAAAGTTTGTTTTCATCTAGTCGTAATCCCAATCGAGTAAGTTTTCTTGCTACTATCATCATCTACCCTACACGCCACATTCAAAGCCAATTTTATTTTCTTTCATCCTACCCTACACCTTTTATATCACTACCATTGAAACCCCATTTGAAGCCGACCCCTCGACTTCGATAAAGCCTAAACAAGTCTTTTTACAAAATCACGAGAGAAGAAGTGAGTGGAAAAAGGCACGAGTGAGCGAGCGCATTAGAGAGAAGAAAAAGCCATATAACGAGTGAAAACACGAGTGTGAGTGTCCACTATTCTTTCTTTCTGAGTGAATTAGTGAGATTTTGAAAAGTGAGGTTTTAAAATTTCTTATGTCAAGAAGTCCCGAAAGAAACATGGCAGAAAGAAATGAAAGGCAACCAGTTCGGAATGTGTCAAACTTAAATTTACAAGCCTTACTCCGAGAAGCTGAACGGTTGTTCGGTCGCAAGTTGGAGAAGGTACAAGAAAGACTCGACCATGTGGAAGGAAGAGTCCAACGGGAAAGGACCCCTCTAAGTCCACCACAAAATCGAGGCCGACGACGAGTCCAAGATGACGACTTGTCTGAACCAAGTGAGCCCGAAAGTGAACAAGGTTCAAATATAAGCGATCGGTGGAGAGGCCAACGCAACCGAGGCCAACGAGATCGAGAAAGGTTTGATGACGACCTTAAAAGCATCAAGTTGTCCATTCCCCCGTTCTAAGGTCGTTCAGATCCCGAGGCCTACCTTGAGTGGGAAAAAAAGATCGAGCTCGTATTTGAATGCCATAACTATTCCGAGGTCAAAAAAGTTAAGTTGGCTATTATTGAGTTCTCCAACTACGCAATGATTTGGTGGGACCAACTTACAACAAGCCGAAGACAAAATGGCGAGCGTGCTATCAATACATGGGTCGAGATGAAAGCCGTGATGCGGCGAAGATTCATCCCTTCGTACTACCACCCTGAGTTGTATCAAAAACTCCAAAATCTCACCCAAGGGACGAAAAGTGTGGAGGACTTGATAAGGCGTTGCTTGGCAAAACAACATTCCTTGAGTGTTTACGGATCTAGGATTGTAGCAAGCACTTCCCTGCAATTAAACAAAACAAAGAGGTTGGTTTTAGACTTAAAAACACACGAAATTGAATAGATTTGAAGAAGAGAGAAAAAAATGTTGGTGGAATTTCTAGATAGATTTGAAGAAGGTAGAAGATGAATGCTTCAAAATTCATCCATGTCAGCCTTGAACATTCAAAAAAAAAAGGCAGAAATAACGTTGGAAACTGGCTGGGAATTTGAACAACAAAGAACTCGAAAGAACTCGCACAATCTGTTATGCAAACCCGAATCGAATCTGTTCTACGTCAATGGACTTGGACCCACTAGATAGCGATCTAGGAACCCGAAGTATCACAAGATTGACACAACAATTCAGAATTGAAATGTCAAGAAAGAAGTTCAAACAAAGAACCAAATTTGAGAGAAAACTCACAAAGTAATTTTTATTTCAAAATAAAAGTCTACCTTTTAACAATGTTTGAAGTAAAAATATATAGTAGAATGAAGAGGTGACCAAATTACATTGTGTGGCTAACATTAAAGGAGTTTAAAATTTAAATTTGAATTGAAATAACTCCTTTTGGGCGGAATTAATTTGTAGCCAAGTCAAAAAAAAAGAGTGAGTTGGCATGTTTATCACTTTAAATATGTGCTAATTTCGTTTAAAATTCAAACACACAACTTCCCTTGTTCTTATCTCTTCAATTGCCACACAAATGCACAAGAATGGGCTGGTTTTTGGTCACACATGTGCACCACATGTGATCAAGGCTGGCACATGCACAGCCACATGCTTGGACGCCACCTAGGCTGCCACATGTGCACTGGTATACTCCCGACACGTAGGACACTATTCAGCTACTTCTGGACCCATCAGCTAAAGTTGAGCTAGTGGTGCTGGAGGTGAGCTTACTGGAGCTAAACTGAGCTGAATTCAGCTAGCTAGAAGTGAAATGAGCTGACATAAGCTGGTGTAGAGTGCTCTGAGCCGAGGTGAGTCCGGGAAACAAGCCTCTGAGTGACTTGAGTGAAGATGAGCCGCATATACTTTCTTAAGCTGAGTCCTTTCGTGTACATGTTACAAAACAATATAACACTTATCAAAGCTATGTAAACTTAACATAACATAGTCTAATAAGTTGTAAACAAGTGCACACTTATTCGTTAACACATAAACAACTTGAAGACAATACAAATACTATCAACCCAATCCAAAACATACTTAGCATAATATATACATACTAACACACCAATATAAGTAGTATGGCATAAGTATGTCACATATTAGCATGCAACACACTATAAAACTTATCTTCTAAGGCACATTCACTTTCGAAAGAGTCAGAAACTTTAGCACAAGTGAAAGAAAGAACTTCCCTGAATTTCTTTGCCTTAGATCGTGTGATAGGTCCTAATGGCAAGACCTCTGGATCAGCCTCCTTGATTGGCTTGGATGTGCCCACATTAGCCCCCCTTCGTGAAAAGGATTTGTCCTCAAATCTGCAGAATTGTCATAAGGGGTTAAGTCTGAAACATTAAATGTGGCACTTACATTATATTCACCCGGTAAGTCCAATTTGTAGGCGTTGTCATTCACTTTCTCCAACACCTGAAAAGGACCTTCTCCTCGCGGTAACAACTTAGACCGTCTTTGAGCTGGAAAACGTTCCTTTCAGAAATGAACCCAAACCCAATCACCAACATCGAAGGTGACTCGCTTTCTTCCTTTGTTTGCTTGCTTTTCATACTGCTTAGTCCTCTGTTCTAAGTTCTCCTTAACCTGTTGATGCAACTTCTTCACATATTCTGCTTTCGCTTTACCGTCCCTGTTCATCACCTGTTCTTGTGGCAAAGGCAACATATCTAGAGGGGTAATAGGATTATATCCATAAACAACCTCAAATGGTGACATCTTAGTAGCAGAATGTACAGCGTGATTATACGCAAATTCAACATGTGGCAAACAATCTTCCCAAGTTTTTATGTTCTTTTTAATTATGGAACAAGTAAAGTAGATAAAACCACATTAACAACCTCGCTTTTTCCATCACCTGGGATGACAAGTAGTAGAAAACATAAGTTTCACCTAATTTGCTCCAAAGAGTCCTCCGTAAGTGACTCAAAAACTTTACATCTCTCATCAAAATAATTGACCTAGGAATACCATGTAAACGAACAACATCCCTAAAGAATAAGTTAGCCACATTTACAAAGATCATCGGTTTATGGCAAGCAATAAAATGTGCCATCTTCGAGAACCTATCAACCACAACAAATATACTATCTTTACCGGTCCTAGTTCTAGGCAATCCCAAAACAAAATCCATCAAAATATCAGTCTAAGGGGAATAAGGAATAGGTAAAGGCAAGTACATACCATGTGGTGAAACCTTCGATTTTGCTTTCTTACATGTCACACAATGTTCACAGTACCGTTCAACGTCCCTACACATTTTAGGCCAAAATAGATGCTCCTTTAATGTCTGTAACGTTTTGGTGACTCCAAAATGACCCATCAGTCCACCTTCATGTGCTTCATGGATCAAAATACCACGCATGGATCCTTGTGGAATGCATATCCTGTTCTCTTTGAAAAGATAGCCATCATGCCTATAAAATTTTCCTTCTGCACCTTTTGCACAAGCATTAAACTTATCTCTAAAATCAGGATCATCAGCATATAGCTCACGAATATATACAAATCCAATCAAATGAGAATCAAGATAATTTAAAAGTGCATACCTACGTGATAAAGCATCAGCAACGACATTGTCTTTACCTTTCTTGTAACGAATGACATAAGGGAAAGACTCAAGAAATTCAACCCATTTAGCATGTCGTTTGTTTAATTTATGCTGACCTGTGATATATCGCAAAGCCTCATGATCAGTGTGAATCACGAACTCCTTAGGCAACAAATAATGCTGCCAAGTTTCCAATGCCCGAATCAGTGCATACATCTCCTTATCATAGATAGGATAATTCAACGTCGCTCCACTAAGTTTCTCACTAAAATATGCAACGGGCCTCTTTTCCTGTGACAAAACAGCACCTATACCAACTCTAGAAGCATCACATTCAACTTCAAACATTTTATCAAAGTTAGGTAATGCTAAAATAGTTGCTTTTGTCAAACACTCCTTTATTTTCAAAAAGGCGTCCTCTTGTTCTTTACCCCATGAGAAGACTAAATTCTTCTTTATAATCCCGGTTAAAGGGGCGGTAATAGAACTGAAATGGGGAACAAACCGACGGTAGAAACTAGCTAAACCATGAAATGATCTAACTTGACTAACCGATGTCGGTCGTGGCCACTCTTGAATCGCCTTAATCTTCTCAGGATCAACTTCAACTCTATGAGAACTAACAATATAACCAAGAAATATAAGCTTACCAGTACAAAACACACATTTCTCCTTGTTACCAAACAATCTCTCTTCTCGCAAAGTCTGCAAAATAGCTCGCAAATGTTTTACGTGATCCTGCAAAGTCTTGCTATAAATCAAAATGTCATCAAAGTACACAACACAAAACTTACCAATAAAAGATCGCAAAACATGATTCATCAAACACATAAAAGTACTAGGAGCATTAGTTAAACCGAAAGGCATCACTAACCATTCATACAGTCCTAGCTTTGTCTTGAAGGCTATCTTCCACTCGTCGCCTTCTTTCATGTGAATCTGATGATATCCACTCTTCAAATCAATTTTGGAGAAGATAGTCGCTCCGCACAACTCATCCAACATGTCATCAAGTCGAGGAATGGGATGTCGATACTTGATTGTAATCTGGTTCACTGCCCGATAATCAACACACATCCTCCAAGTTCCATCCTTTTTGGGTACCAACAACACTGGTACAGCATATGGACTCAAACTCTCTCGAATGTACCCCTTGTCCAACAACTCGTAATGTCTTTGAAGTTCCTTTGTCTCTTGTGGTTACCGCGATATGCTTTGGTCTATTCGTAATCGTGGCTCCTGGAATAAAGTCAATCTGATGTTTGATGCCACGAATAGGGCGTAAACCGTTTGGTGTTTCATCAGGAAACACATCCTCAAATTCCTGCAAAAGTGATGAAATAGAAATAGGCAAATCACTAGGAATCTCAGCTAATAAACAATTATCTTTAAACAACAAAATAAGCATAGAATGCTGAGAAGAAAGACATTTCCTGATTTCCTTGCTGCTAGCGTATACATTCATCTTCTTTTTCCCTCGAGCTTCTTCGATATTCTTTCGCAATCTCACTTGGTCTTCTTGCACTTGGCTCGGTGTCAAAGGTGCTAAGATGATCTTTTTATCTACATGAACAAAAGAATACCTGTTTGTAAAGCCATCATGTACCGCCCTCTTGTCAAACTGCCATGCGTGTCCCAATAGTAAATGGCTCGCATCCATCGAAACGACATTGCAAAGTACTTCATCTTTGTACTTTCCAATGGAAAACGGCACAAGAACCTGCCTAGTCACTCTAATTTCTCCTCCGTTATTTAGCCACTGTAACTTGTAAGGATTTGGATGCCGTGTCGTCTTCAAACCCAACTTATCAACCATCACAGAACTAGCAACATTAGTGCAACTACCACCATCGATAATTACAACACATACCTTGTCATTGATGAGACATCTTATGTGAAAGATGTTCTCTCGTTGCTGTTCATCCTGAATCGGTTGAGTATTCAGACTCCTCTTGACAACAAGTGCTTCACCGGTGGCAAATGTCTGCACATTATCATCATCTTCTTGAACATCCACTATAGGGGGCTCCTGTTCGTCTTTTTCGGACTCAGATTCAATCTCGCCACTATCCAACAACATCATGGTCCTCCAATTTGGGCACTGACTGGCAACATGCCCTCGACCAAGGCACTTGAAACACAGAATGTCCCTCAAACGTTCTTGTGTCACCACTTGCTTGTCACGCCTATTTTTAGTAATAGGAGTCTTTGGTTTGCTTGACTCTGCCTTATCTCGAATCTGAAGTGGTGCTTATGGTGTAGGCTTCCTAAAATTGTTAGGAGTAGATAAAGGATTTGAAAATGATTTAAATGGAGTATTACCTCGATTTGAAGACTTCCTACGTTGCTGTCGTTCAACTTTTATCGCCATATGCACCATGTCCTCTAACTCGACATAATGCTACAACTCAACAACATTAGCAATCTCGGAATTCAAACCTGTAAGAAAACGTGCCATAGTAGCCTCTCGATCCTCAACAATGTTTGCTCGCATTATGGACACTTCCATTTCCTTGTAGTAGTCTTCAACACTCCTACTCCCCTATTTCAACGTTTACAACTTCTGGAATAAGTCACGATGGTAATGAGAAGGAATAAATCTTTTACTCATGATTTGTTTCATTTCATTCCACGTTCTCACTGGACCTTCACCCGTGCGTCTCTGACTAATTAGCAATTGATCCCACCAGATCAAAGCGTAATCAGTGAATTCCATCGCAGCCAAACGAACCTTCTTCTGTTCTGAGTAATTGTAACACTCAAAAACATGTTCGACTTTGCTTTCCCAAGAGAGATAAGCATCAGGATCTGTTCGTCCTTGAAATGATGGAATAGCAACTTTAATGTTAGACAAATTATCATCAAGTTGTATATGTCTTCTCAGATTCTGCCTCGGAGACTGATCAACTTCATTCTCATCATTTCCTTCATTAGGAACTTATTGGGAACCACCACCGTCAATTCTATCCATCCTCGATTGTAAAGGTTCGAGTTCTTGTCTTAAAAGACGCTGAAGTTCACATGTTATGGCCTGCAATTGCAAGTTTGGTTGCCGGCCATTCGGGTTGCTCTCATTAGAACCTGTCATTTTAAATAATAATAATAATAAAACACTATTAAAGGTTAGTGAAAATAAAGGAATGGACCTCACAGCACACTCAATACAGTCTCACAGATCGCTCCCAAAGAAAGAACACTCAATAATTTCACTTAGCGCTCGTGTTTCACTCGAGAGAATACTTTAAAGGCTCTTTTTGTCTCCCCTTCTGATCTCACACGCTCAATTGCCTTTTCCACTCAATCTCTCATAATCAGTTCTTTAAAGGAACTAATTTTGATCTTTCAGAATCTATTTACTGTGTCAACTTGTATGAAACAACAAGGATAAAGAATCAAGGGGTAGAATGAAAATAGGGCTGAAAGAAAAGAGAAAAAAAAAAGAAAAAAAGATATAAAGGCTGAAAACAATGAAATACAACGCTGAAAAATTAACAAACGAAATGAAGAAAATAAGGATGAAAATAAGAAGAAAAAAATTAACAACTTACTGCAACAGAAATGCGTACAACGACCCTATCACCGAACAGACAAGAATAAGTTGTTTCGGTTGATTTCCAAGCATTTCATGGCATAACATGGCATAATATGAGCATCTTTTATCATTTCAACAAATTAGCACACTTTTTTTTTCTTTTGTTTCTGTTTTGTTGTTTCGAATCTGATTTTTTTTTGTGTTTTTTTTTGAATTTTCAATTTTTTTACTTTTTATTTTGTTTTCTTTATTTTGAGTGCAGAATGTGCTAAAAAAATCCAACATGGGCTCTGATACCATATGATAAGGCGTTGCTTGGCAAAACAACATTCCTTGAGTGTTTACGGATCTAGGATTGTAGCAAGCACTTCCCTGCAATTAAACAAAACAAAGAGGTTGGTTTTAGACTTAAAAACACAAGAAATTGAATAGATTTGAAGAAGAGAGAATAAAAATGTTGCTTTGGAATTTCTAGACAGTTTAAAGAAGGTAGAAGATGAATGCTTCAAAATTCATCCATGGCACTTTTGAACATTCAAAAAAATGGCGAAATAACACTAGAAAGCTGGCCGAATTTGAACAACAAAGAACTCGAAAGAACTCGCACAATCTGTTATGCAAACCCGAATCGAATCATTTCTACGTCAATGGACTTGGACCCACTAGATAGCGATCTAGGAACCCGAAGTATCACAAGATTGACACAATAATTCAGAATTGAAATGTCAAGAAAGAAGTTCAAACAAAGAACCAAATTTGAGAGAAAACTCACAAAGTAATTTTTATTTCAAAATAAAAGTCTACCTTTTAACAATGTTTGAAGTAAAAATATATAGTAGAATGAAGAGGTGACCAAATTACATTGTGTGGCTAACATTAAAGGATTTTAAAATTTAAATTTGAATTGAAATAACTCCTTTTGGGCGGAATTAATTTGTAGCCAAGTAAAAAAAAAGAGTGAGTTGGCATGTTTATCACTTTAAATATGTGCTAATTTCATTTGAAATTCAAACACACAACTTCCCTTGTTCTTATCTCTTCAATTGCCACACAAATGCACAAGAATGGGCTGGTTTTTGGTCACACATGTGCACCACATGTGTTCAAGGCTGGCACATGCACATCCACATGCTTGGATGCCACCTAGGCTTCCACATGTGCACTGGTATACTCCCGACACGTAGGACACTATTCAGCTACTTCTGGACTCATCAGCTAAAGTTGAGCTAGTGGAGCTGGAGGTGAGCTGACTTCAGCTAGCTAGAAGTGAAATGAGCTGACATAAGCTGGTGTAGAGTGCTCTGAGCTGAGGTGAGCTGGGAAACAAGCCTCGAGTGACTTGAGTGAAGATGAGCCGCATATACTTTCTTAAGCTGGAGTCCTTTCGTGTACATGTTACAAAACAATATAACACTTATCAAAGCTATGTAAACTTAACATAACATAGTCTAATAAGTTGTAAACAAGTGCACACTTATTCGTTAACACACAAACAACTTGAAGACAATACAAATACTATCAACCCAATCCAAAACATACTTAGCATAATATATACATACTAAACACACCAATATAAGTAGTATGGCATAAGTATGTCACATATCAGCATGCAACACACTATAAAACTTATCTTCTAAGGCACATTCACTTTCGAAAGAGTCAGAAACTTTAGTACAAGTGAAAGAAAGAACTTCCCTAAATTTCTTTGCCTTAGATTGTGTGATAGGTCCTAATGGCAAGACCTCTGGATCAGCCTCTTTGATTGGCCTGGATGTGCCCACATCAGGACTACTAAAAAGAGATGGAAGTCACCATGATTTGCGCGGATGTGCAAGAAGACAGCGAGGAGACTATGGCTTGATTTTTGGCCGGATTAAACCGTGACATTGCCAATACTGTCGAGTTGTAACACTACGTGGAGATCATTGATATGGTGCATATGGCGGTCAAGGTTGAGAAGCAACTCAAAAAGAAAGGTGTTGTTCGTGGCTATTCAACTCCGAATACGCCTAAGTGGAACCAAGGCCCAAGCAAGAATGCTTCGGCAAGTGAAACCATGGAGCCCATGATGCCGGCGAAGACAACCAAGCCTTTGGCTGAAACAAGTAAAGGCAAGGCCATTGACGATAGTCAAAATCGGTCGCGCGATATCAAATTCTTTAAGTGTCTCGGAAGAGGTCACATCACGAGTCAATGCCCAAATCGAAGTGCGATGGTGATTAGACCCAACAGAGACATAGAATCAAAAAAGAAAGACGACGAGAACGATAATGATGGTGAAAACCCTTCCGAAGAAAATAAGGAATTAGAGTTTGCGGTTGAAGGCGAGATGCTCGTCGTAAAAAGAAGTCTTAGTACGCAAAGCTCCGTAAGTGAACCCCAACGAGAAAACATTTTTCATACTCATTGTCATGTGTACAGAAAGGTATGTAGTTTGGTTATTGACGGAGGTAGCTGCACCAATGTCGCAAGCACACTTCTGATCAAAAAATTAGGCTTGTCGACTACTAAACACCCGAGCCCGTACAAGCTGCAATGGCTCAATGAAGGTGTTGAGCTAAAGGTAACCAAACAAGCCCTCGTTCCATTCTCTATTGGAAAGTACCAAGACAAAGTCCTTTGTGATGTGGTGCCTATGCACGCGGGGCATCTGTTGCTCGGAAGGCCATGGCAATTTGACCGAAGGGTCAAACATGACGGGTTTTCCAATCAATATGCTTTCAAACATCAAGGTCGAAATATCATTTTGGCACCCCTCTCGCCCCAGCAAGTCTTGGAAGATTAGCAGTGTTTAAAACAATCCATGGAGAATATGAGAGAAAAAGAAAGAAATCAAAAAGATTCAAAAGAAAAGAACGAAGAAAAATCGAGAGAAAAGAACAAAAAGTGTGAGAAAACAATGAGTGGAGAATATGAAAAAGAAGCTAAAGGACGGATGAGTGGAAAAGAAAAAGAGGTTTTAATTAACCGTTGTCTTCATGCTTCTTCTTCTTTTCAGGTCAACTCAACAAAAGAGTTCCGATTGCAATACATTCCCAAAGAGAGAAGGTTCTTGTTGATCAAAAAAGGTAAAAACGAACCTTGCTTTCCTGCTCTTCAAGGTAAACAAGGTTTGGATCTCGAGAACTTCAAACCCTCTCTGCCCTATTTGGTTGGTAACAAACATCCTGTTGATGAATTGGTTTTTGCAAATTATTTAAAACGTGATGTGTTTAATTGTTCTGCTTTGTTTGAAACGATCTATCCATTTTGGTTGATGATGATGTTGATGCACTTGTGGGCAAGTCAATTGTCAAACGTCTATTGCAAGGATTAAATCGTGATTCAAGTGAACCATTGTTTTCTGATTATGATGAAAATGTTTGTTTATTGAATTGTCATGAAAAATTAATTTGCTTGGATAATGATGCACGGATGAGAGTCAAGGTAAACGAATGTTTGAAAATACTTCTGCCAACATTTCCTTTGAATCATTTGATTGGTGAGAATTCGCTCGATGATGGTTCATCAAATCGGCTTGGATATATAAATCATGTGTGTTTGAGTCAAATTGATCAAGTAATATGTCCACATAATTTCTTCATGACTTTTGAATTGTCTCTTATGCATAATCTATTTCCGAACGTGACGATTTCATTTGGATAGGTTTTTGAGAGGTCATTCACCCCTTTCGTCCATAATGGACCAAGTAAGAACATGGATTTTGAAATGAACCGACGACTCGACTTGTGGACAAGTCGCTTTGAAGGGGGGGGATGATACGAGCACGGGCGAGGACTGTTACAACTCAAGCAAGGAATGTATGAGACCGTGCGAAATAACTTGGAAACCAGCTCGGGCTAGCAATTCAAGGGTTTTACGCGCCTTAAAGCAAGCTAACTTCAGCTTGAATTCAGCTCCTCGAGCTCTATGTAGCTCGGTTCAGCACACATGAGCTCAATTTAGCTCAATTTGAGCTCGATTAATTTCTTCTAGCTCATTTACTTTAATGATTGAATAAATTAGTTTAAGCTTTTAATTAATTTAGTTAATTTAGCTACAGCCCATAATTATGTTTATTACATGATTTTAATGTTCCAGCCAATTTAATGTGTCTAATTTTATACAAGTTTTTAATGTGTCTTAATTTAATACATGTTATTAATATGTTTTAAAATTAAAACATGTTTTTTATATGTCCTAGTGAAGCCAAATTTAATATGTCTCAAAGTAATTAATTTTGTTCATTTGTTTTGTGCAGCACATGCATGGACGGCATTAAAGGAGGGTGTACTGATGCTTGAGCTCTCCTAAGCACCTATTCAGCCGAAGAGCATGACCGTTGCAGTCCTCCAGCAGCTCATTAAGTCCCCACAACTATTCAGTTGATCAAGGCAAGCAATTAAGCCTCCTTTAACACCATGGCCGAACCTAGCCAAGTCCAATTAGCTCTAATCCATGTTAATTTAATTTCAGCTGAATAAGGGCCTCTAGAAGCTGCCCAATGGCATTCTCAAGGCTGGAGAAGCTTCAAGGATCCTTCTTGCATTATTCTGGAATTTTTAGCTCATTAAAAAGGAGAATTTAAATATCCTTTTTGCCCTTAACATGTCCATTCGGCTAGCCTTAGTTTTTGCCTATAAATACTTTGTTATTTGCTGTTTGTAAGGACTTTTGCTTACTGAATGAACTTGAATGTTTTTTTTGAGAATTTCTTCTCTCAAATTTTGTCTAAAGACTTAGCTTGGCTTATCTGATTGTCAGTGGCGTCAACTTTGTCTTTTCTTTTCGAACTTATCACTCTAACGCGAGTGTGGCGTTCAACCTATACCTTTGGTTCCTACCTCTTTAGGTAATGGGTCAAGGTCCTTTCTTTCCATTCTCAAACACCTTAAGTTGTATAAGTCCTGGGTCAACACTCTCCTTTAGTGTTGGTTCATTCTTGAAACTTAAGTCTGATTTCCACCCCATCCTATTATCAATTATCCTACTTAATTTCTTTGTTAGCCAATCTTTAAACACAAACACTTGCCATTTTAGACCTATTCTTCATTCTTGATTCCATACTTAGCCGAATATAGATATATTACAATCTTGGGAATGCTACTTCTTCGTTCGACGATCGGGCAACTAATGACTCAATTTATCAAATCGAGGCGAGATCGTATCACTATTGGTCTGATTCTTTCAATAATCTCATACGGCCCGATAAATCACGGACTTAGCTTTCCTTTGCGACCAAAACGAAGAACTTTCTTCCAGGGCAATACTTTCAGGAATACTCTGTCGCCAACTTGAAATTCAATGTCTTTACACTTAAGATCCGTATATGATTTATGTCGATCCGAAGCTGCTTTCAAACTATCTTGAATCATTTTTACTTTTTATTCAGTCTCTCAAATCAAATCAGCACCGTGAATCTTATTCTCACTAAGCTCAGTCCAATACAATGGAGTTCGGCATTTTCGACCATACAAAGCTTCGTACGGTGCCATCTTTATACTCGACTGATAACTGTTATTGTACGCAAACTCAACCAACGGTAAATATTTCTCCTAATTGCCTTTGAATTCTTACACACAACAACGGAGCATATCCTCGAGTATCTGAATTACTCGCTCAGACTAACCATCGGTCTGAGGATGAAATGCAGTGCTAAAATGCAACCGTGTACCTAGAGCTTCTTGTAACTTTTTCCAAAATCACAATGTAAACCGCGAATCTCTATCCAAAATTATAGAAACTGGTACCCCGTGCAATCTAATAATCTCAGAAACGTATAACTCAACTAATCTCTCAAGGGAGTGATCTGTACGTACCAGAATAAAATGTACAGACTTCGTCAGATGATCAACGACAACCCAAATTGCATCTTTCTTTCTCAGAGATAGGGGTAAACCCGATACGAAGTCCATCATAACTCACTCCCATTTCCATTCCAGTATCATCACTGGCAGTATTAATCTAGAAGGTACCTGATGGTCAGCTTTAACTTGCTGACAAACTAAGCATCTCGATAAAAAATCAGAAATCTCCCGTTTCATTCCCAGTCACTAGTACATATGTTTCAAATCACTGTACATCTTATTAATTCCTGGATGAACAGACAAGTTACCACTATGAGCTTCTTGTAATATCTTCTGAATGAGGCTCTAGATTCTTCGGTACACAAATCCTGCCCTTGAAAAATAAACAATCATCGGATCCAATATGGAATTCTGAATTAGAAGTTAACTTACTTTGTGTCCGTTTAGCTAACAACTCGTCATCACACTTCTGAGCCTCGCAGATCTGTTGAAAAAACATCGGTCTAGCTTTCAACTCTGCTAAAATTGAACCATCATCAGATAACGTCAATCGCGTATTCATCGCTTGCAAAGAAAATAAAGACTTTCTACTCAAAGCATCTGCAACTACATTCGCTTTACCTGGATGATAGCCAATAATCAAATCGTAGTCTTTTAATAGATCGAGCCACCTATGCTGTCTTAGATTCAGATCTTTCTACGACATTAGATACTTCAAACTCTTATGATCGGTAAATATATGACACTTTTTTCTGTACAAATGGTGTCGCCAAATTTTCAACGCAAATACAATAGCTGCCAGTTCTATATCATGTGTCGGATAATTCTTTTTTCGTGCGACTTTAAATGTTTTGAAGCATAAGCTATCACTTTACCTGCCTGCATCAAAACACAGCCTAAACCATTCAAAGATGCATCGCTAAAAATAAAAAATTCTTTACCCAATTCAGGCTGAACTAGTACTAGTGCCTCGGTCAACAGTGCTTTCAACTGATTGAAACTTTGCTGACATTTCTCGGACCATTCAAATTTCACATCTTTCTGTAATAGTCTCATCATCGGTGTAGCTATCATTGAGAATCCCTTGACAAATCTTCTGTAATAACCGGCTAATCCTAGAAAACTTCAAACTTTAGACACATTCCTCGGGGGTTTCCAATCAATAACAGCTAAAATTTTGCTCGGATCAACTCTGATGCAATCGACTGATACAATATGTCCAAGAAAACTGACTTCTCGAGGCCAAAATTCACATTTTCTAAATTTTGCAAGCAATTGCTTATCACGCAGGGTTTGCAGTACAATTCTCAAATGTTCGGCATGCTCAGACTCATTTCGTGAATAAATTAAAATGTCGTCAATGAATACCACAATGAATCTATCTAAATCTGGTCTGAAGATTCTGTTCATCAAATCCATAAATACGATAGGTGCATTAGTTAAACCAAGCGGCACCACAAGAAATTCATAATGTCCGTACCTGATCTTGAATGCAGTTTTAGGCACATCCAAATCTTTAACTTGCAGTTGATAGTAGCCAGAGTGAAGATTAATATTCAAAAATACTGTTACACCTTTCAGCTGGTCAAACAGATCATTAATTCGCGGCAATGGATATTTATTCTTGATTGTAACTTTGTTGAGCTGGCGGTAGTCAATACACAATCTCATTGATCCATCCTTTTTCTTAACGAATAAAACAGGTGCACCCCAAGGTGAAAAATTGGGTCAAGAAAAACCCCTATCTGTCAATTCTTGTAACTATGCTTTCAACTCAGTATGAGCCATTCTGTAAGGTGCTATTAATATCAACTATGTTCCCGGTACTAATTCAATAGCAAACTCAACCTTTCTAATCGGCGGTAATCCAGGTAACTCCTTTAGAAACACATCAGGATACTCACAAACCACTAACGCTGATTCAAGTTTCAATTCAGATACTTTGGAATCCAGTACATATGCAAGGTAAGCATCACAACCTTTTCTCACATATCTCTTTGCCGACATAGCTGAAATAACAATAGGCAACCCACTCACACTATCGGAGAAACGTCTCACTGTTCTGACATTTCAATACAATAAGCTTTTGTCCATAGTTCATGATAGCATCGTGTAGAGTCAACCAATCCATACCCAAAATCACATCAAACTCATCAAATGGAAAAAGCATCAAATAATTTGGAAAATTGTAACCCCGAGTCATCAAAGGATAGTTCTTGCAAACCTTATTAACTAACACATACTGACCTAGGGGGTCCGACACTTTAACCACAAATTTAGTGGACTTAACAGGTAAATTCTTACTTGATACTAAATTTGTGCATACATACGATGGGTTGATTCCGGATCAATCAAAGCAGTAATGCCAGTATCAAAAATAGAGAAAGTACCAGTAATAACATCTGACGTAGAAGCTTCCTCTCGTGCACGGATAGCATAAGCCCTAGCTGGTGCTTGTGCTTCAGATCTCACAGCAGAATCTTTTGTTCCACCACGACTACTACTCACATTTCTGAGATTACAGGGTGGTCTACCTCTCGCAGCAGTGTTGCTCGGCCTCATAGTCTAAACTTTCTCTTTCTCGGACTTCTCTGGGCAATCTCTAAGATAATTATCGAAGGAACCCCACCTGAAACATGCTCCGTTATTCAATCTACATTCCCCGAAATGTGGTGTTTTATAGTACTTGCATTCGGGTCTGTTATCTCTAACGTTACCCACCCTTACTACAGATATAGCCTGAGGCTTTGGGCTCGAACACCGATTACCTTTGTCTCTACTAGAATACCCCACTGAAGTTATAGAACGATTGTGCTATTCCTTTGGTCTTTTTGACAATTACTGATATGACTTTCCAGTCGATCTCTTTCTCGAGTATCTAACTTCAAAATTAGTTTCTCTTTTCTCTTTGCTAAGCTCCTTTGCTTTATGTGCCCGATTAACTAAAACAACAAATTCTTTTAGCTCAAGAATCTCGACTAAAAGCTTTACATCTTCATTTAACCCTTTCTCAAATCGTTTATACATGGCGGTCTCAGTTGGAATGCATTCCCAAGCATATTTACTCATTCTGTCAAATTCTCATTCATACTCTGACACAGACATATGGCCTTGTTTGAGTTCAAGAAATTCTTTGCATTTCTGATCAAGAAATCTCTGACTAATGTATTTTTTTCAGAACTCGGTTTGGAAGAATTCCCAGCTTATACGTTCTCTCAGCACCACTGAAATCAACGTGTTCCACCACTGGTAGGCTGAGTCTTTCAACAAAGATACTGCACACTTAACACACTCGGTCGGTGAATAAGATAGTTCGTCGAAAACCCTGATCGTGTTTTCTAACTAGAATTCCACTCTCTCAAGATCATCCTCAACAGTGGCTCTGAATTTTTTAGCTCCGTACTTACGAATCTTATCAACAGGAAGCTTATTAACTCGTAAAGGTTCATAACCTTGAGGAATAACGGGGACTGGTTGGGGAACAGGAGGGGGTGGAGGTTGCTGAACAGCCGGGTTCGTACGTACAAACTCGGTGAACCATTCACTCATCATCTGCAAGAAGGCTTCCTTAGCCTCTCCTCCCCGGCCCTCAGACACAGGCCTTGTGGAATGACAGAAATGTGCAAGTGTACACAATCGTAACAAGTAATAAAGTGACAAGTAAATGTCGAGTTATCGTACTTCTGGCTGTGGACCGTGAAAAGAATTATTTATGAATGCAATTTAAAACACTTTGGTGAAGAAAAATATTTTGATTTGAAGAGGTGATTAAGAACTAGAATTTTAACAAAGTAAAACAAATAAAATAAAATAAAGTTCCAATGCATGATTTCAAAAGATGATTTTAATCAAGATGACATAATTGTGCTAGGTTAATTACATTTTTTAACTTGAAATCATTAAACTCATGTTTATGTTGTTACGAATAAATTCACGGCAACTCGGTAATTTGCTAACTTATGAACATACTCACCTACCAAAATCCATTCATCTCTTGACTATATCTCTATGTCAATTCAACCGATTAAACAAATTTTAATAGGCAAATGTGTTAATGCACATACATGCTTATGAAATTAAAATAATATCTTGTACATATCTCTATGCCAATTCAAACAATTAATTCAATCTCATAAGCACATAAAAGATTATGTGAGGTAATAGTGTATTTCTAGCTTGAAACAGTTTAATCACAATAATCTTGCAAGTTATGCAAGGCTAATGTATCGCTAGATACCGTTGGTAATTTAACCCTCTGTAACACCCCAAACCCGACCTAGATGTTATGACAGGATCTGGCATGTCACATAGAAGGGTTGTTTAAAACTGCGTGTTCGTTAAAACTCCGTATTCTTTTTGAAAACCTCGAGCTTTGTTATTTGTGAAATTCAGTTTCATGTTTATTGTTAAAAACGTTGTTGCTGCTATTAATATTCTTATTATTATTATTTCCCAAAATCTGGTTTAAAAAAAAATCAAATTCAGTGAATTGCGTAGATGTGATATTTTGAAAACAGTTGATGTCGTTTTAAGAAACCACGTATTTATAAATTTAACAGTTATTAAAGAAAACTTAAAAGAAAATAAACCAACGGCCTTATTACAAAAATATTAACCCAAAATAAATTAAAACCAAAATAAAGCAAAAATAAAATTTTACTAAGTTCCCGGGAAATGTTCCCGATGTATGGCCACCACAGAGTCCTCCGCCGCCCCAAATCCTCTAACGCTGGGGATCACCTGCAAGATTAAAGCAGAGGGGTGAGTTACGAGAACTCAGTGTGTAATCCCCTAATCGGTTATTAACTGGGCCCAAGCCTATATGGAAACAGACTGGCCGAAGCCCATACAGAATCAAATTGGGCAGAAGCCCATACAGAAGCAGACTGGGCCGAAGCCCTATTCAGTAACAATCTGGGCCTTAGCCCTATAAACATGATCATGCAAATATAAAATGCAGCCCAACATAATATTCCATCCGCTACACACCACCTGCATTTCACCCAACACACACCCGTGGGATTTCTAAATCGACCTGTCCATCCGCTACACACCTCGATGGCAGTCCAGCTGCTCATCACAGAATTTATGGCAAAGCCACCAGAATATTAGAATATACGTGGCATAGCCACTATGCAGATTGTGGCAAAGCCACCAGAATATGTGGCAGAGCCACCAGAATATACTTCCTCCGATCATCAATCCCAACCCAATGCATGATGTCATGTCATAAATATTTCATATATGCAGTATGTCACAATTATAAACAATCATATAAATATCGCACATATATCACTTAAGCTACCACTAGGGGTATAACGGTCTTTTTCCCTTCTAGGGGTATTTTGGTAATCTTGCATTTAACGGCCTCTCCGAAGGCCAGCTGTCACCTCGCGCGACACAAGACCCTTTTTGGGTCTCTATGAAACTATTGGGCCTAAAATCCATTTTAGGCCCAAACAGGCCCACACGCTCGTGTGGCCCAAAATGCATGGTTTCGGTTTCAGATTTGCAGATTTCGATTCGAACTTATCATTTGATAGTTTTTCTACAATTTTGCCCAAGTGGGCCGGATTGCCCATTGGGCCCATTTGGCCCGGCTAGGCCCGTTACAGCCTCAGTATCGCGAGAGTGCTTGTGACACGCTCAATGACTTAACGTCACGATTCGTATCTCGATTTACCACTACGAGTGCTCGCACGCTCGAGTGGTCATAGTTGTCAGCTTTTCAGCTTTTCGGGTTTTGGTCATTTCACAGAACATCACAAGCATTCATCGAAATGGGTGTGAGATTACACACCTGTTACGAGCGTTGATTGAATTCCAAAAATTCGTACCTACGATCCAACATATTCCAATCGGTTATTACTCACTCTGATAAAACATATCTAAGTTGAATCCGAATAGCCACTAACACCACTTACCACAAAATGACCTCCTTCCACAAGTGGCAATGTTCGGCTTTTCTTCCTCTTGGCTAGACCAATCAAACTCTTAAACCAGTTGATGCACAAAAGGGTTAGCATCCTCTAATATTCGGCAATAAGGTAAAATTTGGCAATGAAATGCACTACTTACCCTTAGATTCGGCAAGCCAGGTCCCTTGAACGAGAGGAGTTAAGCACCCACTGCCCTCAAAGATGACGATTAACTAAGAAGAAAAAGAAGAAGTTAGAGGCGCACAAGAAATCAAAGAACTTGATTCGGCCTACCCCAAAATGCTAGCTTAGTACCGTAAAGAGAGGAGTATCAAAATACGAGGGCTAGATGAGCAGAGATTCGGCAATTAATCCCTAAAACAAAATCGGCCTAGGCATAAAGAGAGGGAGTTAGGATCTTCAGTTTTAACAAAGCACCAAGAGAAAAGAAAAGGATGATAGAAAAGAAACCAAAGACCTTCTGCTCGTAGAGACCCGATGGAAGGATGATTCGGCTACAATGACTTGCAACAAAGAG
This sequence comes from Gossypium sturtianum, assembly GCA_025698515.1. Lineage (NCBI taxonomy): Eukaryota > Viridiplantae > Streptophyta > Magnoliopsida > Malvales > Malvaceae > Gossypium > Gossypium sturtianum. The sequence continues at coordinate 71,951,212 of CM046948.1, forward strand.
TAATAGATGGAATCACTCGGCACTTGGTAACAAATCAAAAGAGTTGAATTCGGTTGTGAAGAGGAAGAATAGACGAAAAGTCTAAGAAGTAAAGAGAAGGCTTAGGGGAGTTTCGGCAAGGAGAAGTGATTGAACAGTAAGAGAGAAAAACAAGAAATGAGAAAGAGTTGAACAAAAAGAAAGAACACAAGAGAATTCGGCAGAGGCTTACCAAGAAGGAAAAATGGCCTAAAACACCCCAATAACTCAAATGCCAATTGCTCTTTTACCAAAAAAAAAATAAAAAACTACACAAGCAAAATTCGGCACCCCTTAACCAAAACCGAATGCACCCTTACCAAAGACCACTTCTCCCACACGGCACACCCCTTCACACACCCCACATTCGGCCAAACACTCCCAACACCATCCACTTCCCTGATTTTCTCCTACATTTGCTCCACCAAACACTCTCCACCTCTCATTCAAACAATTTGACTGAGTCTTCAACCACCAAGGCAGAGCTCCACTCTAACTCCACCTCTCCTCCTCCTTGAGCACAAAAATAAAACTCCCTTATGCTGTATGTGGGATTCGAACACTCCCCCTCCATACTTCCCTTGTGACGCCACACCACAATGCCACATGCCCACTTATGTTAACAAGATACAACCAATTAAACTTAAGTCCTGCCTCCACTAGGTCACCCCCCCTAAAGTACCAAAAATCAAGATTTTTCCTATGGCCTAACTTGAACTCGGGCCTTCATAGAAGCCCCGTAATCTTCCAAATTCACTTACCTAATAAGTCCAACTTGCAATTATGCCATTCTCATATTCTCAAAAATTTTAAAAGCTCCTACGCCCAAGGCCCAATAGGCCCAATTTCGGGGAGCTACAAATCTACCCCCTTAAAGAAATTTCGTCCTCGAAATTTCCAGCTATCTAACAGTGGTTTAACACAGACTACTCTACCACGCTACCGCTGTGCACTCTGATTCCAATAACACTAATACACTTCTAACCTAATCTAGAAATCTCTTCACCCAACCAGATATCCAACCACAGAAGCAAACAAGTACTTATCACACATTCATAAATTTTCTATATTCAAACACCACATCCAACCAAAACTTACCCGATTTAATGGTGATGGAACAATCCCGAGCCCTATGCTCCTGCGACCCGCATCTCAAGCATGCTCCTGACCTCCTCCAGCATTTACCCGGATGATGCCTTCTAAAATATACGCAAGCCGAAACGTTTGGACGTGCCTTCACATGCTTCACAGAACGAGACTGCGATTCAAGAGAACTGCGATCTCTTTTCTTCTTACAATCCACGTACCCAACTCGAAGGGTTCGACCAATTTCTTTAACCTCCTCCAAAACCTCCCTAACTAGCTGAGTCAAAGACATCGCCTCCGCCCTGGCCGTGAGACCCGCCTCGATCCATCGGCGATGCCAAGACCTCCTTTTCGGGCATATGCCTCGATGCTGAGGATCCAGCCCTAGCACCTCGTCCTCTACCACGACCGCGTGTACCTCGTCCACGTCCTCTTGCACTCATACTGTTGAATCATATTAATCTAATTAAGAATTTTATGAATCAGTCTATAGTTCCAGTGTTTATTAACAAATATTTTATGGAAAACAGATATGAGAGTTATTTTCGCGAATCGAGTGTCCTACTGTTTCAGTCTCTATTGTAACACCCCAAACCCGGTCAAAATGCTACGACCGAATCTGGCATGATATAGGGGAGAAAACATTTCTGAAAACCGAGTTATTGTCTTGAAGAGGAAAGGAAACCTTGGAATTTATAGAAACAGAGTTTGTATTGAGTGACTAGTTGAACCATTTTGAGATTTAGTTTGAAAAGCTGTGTTGTCTTGTTATCAATACTCGATTGCTAATTACCCAATTGTAAAATCTTGAAAATCACGTGATTATTTAAGTTTTGAAAACATCCCTTTCATAATCTTTTAGGCATGCCTTAACGATCAAAGCAAAATTAAGAGAATTAACAAAATAAATAAATCCATGTTAAAATTTAGATGGCCTTATTACATTACCCAAAATCTAACTTAAAGTAAAATAAATCCGAAATAACTGAAACAAAAACCAAAATATCGTGCATGGCCACCTCGAGTCAACCTCAGCTCCATATCCGCGATCTAAGGATTACCTGCAAAAATAACGGAAGGGGTGAGTCGCCGAGACTCGCAAATAAATCCCGTCCAATCGAACTTAGACTCTCCTACACGATTCATATGAAAAATATGTATGTCATGCAACCCAACCAACCTAGACATCCATCCGCATCTCCTGTGTCTACCCAACATTTGTGGCACCTAGCCACTGGTGGTACCTAACCACTGGTGACAAAAGTCACAATAATAGTATGTGGGGCCAACCCACTTGTGGTACCTAACCAATGGGGACAATCCCCAATATCAATACGTGGGGCCAACCCACTGTGGTACCAAACCACTGGGATGAGTCACAGATATATATGTGGTACCTAACCACTGGTGGTTCCAAACCACTGAGACTTAGTCACAAAATGATAATATGTGGGGTCAACCCACTTGTGGTACCTAACCACCGGCGATACCAAAGATCATGTTTCCTTCCACTTCATCTCATATCCCAAACTCATGTACAACAATTAATATGATATGATCATGCTTAACGATTAGTTGACATGGTACATTCAGGTTTTAACGTATGCATTTATTGATAGCAGAACATAATAGACTTACCCAGAATCCTCGCTTTTACCCACAAGGGTATTTTAGTGACCAAAATGTCACTTCGGCTTTAAGACATACTAGCAAGTAATAAATTGTAACACCCCAAACTCGGACAAGACACCACGTCCGAATCTGGTATGTTACGGGGAAAACGTCTTTGAGTGATCAGATTTTTTTCTCGTTTAAAAGCGGGGTGAAAACATAGTGGATTTTGGGAAATTGGGGTAGGTTTGTTTTGATTAGATTTTGAAAACTTATCCAAAGTATATAGTTAAAGACGAGTTGATTTCATTTAGCATTTCCAGTAGTTTCTTAGTGCTATTTTGAAACATTTTTGACTTAGTAGATATCGAGTTTGGTTTGAAAATCATTTGAGTTTACTCTATAGCAAAGCATAGTGAGATACCCGATGGTATAGTTTGAAACACATTATGATATAATTTTGAAAACGTTGTCTTTCCAAGTTTTAGTAAATTTCATGCCAAGTTGTTTGTTAAGCGAGTTGAGAATCTAATTAAAACATAACCATCAAAAACATAATTTAAAGGCCTTTTACAAATCCAAATTAAAACCCAAATAAAAGTAATTAAATTAAAGTACCCAAATGATAGAGTTGGAGTAAAACTTTATTAAGCATGGCATGAGCACCCCGAGTCCATCCTGGCTCCATGTCCGCGTCTCACGAGTCACCCAAATGTCAAAGGAGAGGGGTGAGTCGAAAGACTCAAAGGCATAAATCCCGCCTCCCGATGAAACAACATGCTAACACACATCATACATAGCGACATAGTTAATGCAACCCAATCCTAACCATCCGTATCTCCTTTCCTACCCCGTGTGGTACCAAACCACTGGTGGTGCTAAACCACCGTGACATATAGTCACAATGTGTTACCAAAACACTGTGTCCCAAAGACACAATGTGCTACCTAAGCATCGTGACCGTAGTCACGATAATCGAATGATGGGGCCAACCCATCGTGTGATACCCAATCACTAGCGCAGACGATCCCATATCTCATGTGGGGCCAACCCACGGTGGTGTTAACCACGTGGACAAGTCGCAATGAGGTGCCCAACCTCCGTGTCCCAAAGACACAAATGTGCTACCAAGCACCGGTGACCGTAGTCACAATAATCGAATGATGGGGCCAACCCATCGTGGTGATACCCAATCACTAGCAGACGATCCCATATCTCAAAGTGGGGCCAACCCACGGTGGTGTTAACTACAGGGGACAAGTCGCAATGAGGTGCCCAACCTCTGGTGTCCCAAAGACACAAATGTGCTACCAAAGCACCGGTGACCCAAAGTCACAAAGTGTGTTACCAAAACACCGGTGCTCACAAAGACAAATCATCACCGCCTCCACTCATATCACCCATCAACAAACCAACTCATGTAATCATGCATATCATACAAATATGTTTGACTCATGCCCCATATCACATACATACATAGTCATGATACCATATAGATCATCAGTAATCTAGTAACAATACCGACTTACCCGGATACGTACACATACCCCGCTTGGGTATCCAATAACCATCATATCACCATGATTTTAATAGGCAAACAGGTTTAATAACAATATTACTAAGTATAGTGTGTTAGTTTACACACCGCTAAAGCGCAACCTTTAATATTAAAAGAAACGATCTAAAGCTCCTTGTATCCTTGATCCTACAATCGCCAAATAGGAGTTAGACATCTAACATTCGGCCAACAATAATTAACCCAAGGGGTTTGTCGAATCACCCTTACCTCTAAACTCGATTTGGTTTCCTACCAAATCCCGAACCACAATGGTTCTTCTAAGATGATCGCCACCACCTTGAAAAGAATAGCGCTTAATCTTTTGCAACTCGATTTAGTGAAACTAACGGAATAGCCTAATAACATCACTCTTACCACCACTTACCAACGATCAACCAACGATGACTGCTTCACTTGATCGCCACCAAAATCTGGAGACCCTAAAACGAAATAATTAACTCCTTCCAACCAAAACCAAAATAGACTTTAATCAAATCGAAACCACAAGCACTAGAGAGAAAAGAGAAATGGCCATTCGGCCAAGAACTTACCCCAACACCAACCACTAAAAATTCGCCACAAGAACCCCTAGGAGAAAAGGGAGATTCGGCTCAAGAGCTCTTGAAATGGAAGAAAGAAAGAAAGTAAAATAGAAAATGGATGGGGACAAGTACTTACGGTTTTGAAAGGAAAAAAGATAAAAATGTGTTTTGGGAACTAGTGTTTCGGCTTAATGAAATGGTAAGGCACAAATGAAAGATTCGGCTAGGATTATTGAGAAAAACAATTGAGAGTTTGAGAGAAGAAGATGGTATGGTTTCTGCTACTAGTAATGGAGAAGTAAAAATAGAGAACTTGGTTTAGAAGTGGTATGATTTCGGCACAAGTATGACAAAAGAAAATGAATGAGAGTGTGAGAAGAAAGGATACCCGATTCAGCTTACACAAATGAAGAAAGAAGGATAGATGCAAGAGTGTATTCGGCTACACACAAACCATGCGAACAAGACAATTTCGGCAACTAATGGGACTTGGTATCTCGTTTCAAGAAGTGAGAAAAAGATGAGAGAATTCTTTGGAATTTCGCTTTGGTTTGTCAAAGAAAGAAAAGAATTTGATTTGGTCTCCTAATGGTCGAATATTCACCACATTCCAAAAGGAGTAATTTCGGCCTTCTCACTCCCCACTTCCCAAAACCGCCATACACTCCACCACTCCCCAACATTCGCCCAAATCCCCATACACTCACATCCACACATTCAAACCAACAAGACCAAGTCTCCCTCCTACAAATGCTCTCCACCACACGTTTGAAAGGTATGACTTGGTCCAAGGTAGAATTCTAGTTGCCCTCTACCTCTCCTCCAAGCCGTCCCAAAAGAAACCAAAATGGGGACTTCTGCACTCGAACACAAGATCTCTCCCTCCCCGCAAATGACGCCACACACACAAGCCTTAGTGGCGCCTATCCCGCCACTCCACCGCTCCTTTCTTGTTCAACCAAAACACCAAATAAAACTCTTATACCCTAGCTCCAACAAATTCCCGACTTGACACCCAAAAATCAAAATTTTCCCATTCACTCGTGCATACACTTAGACTACAATTAAGCCCCTAAAACACCGAAATAGCAACACAAAGACACTAAGCACATGCAATGTCATGCAACAACAAAATAGCCCCTAACCCGGATATTACATAAATTAACACATGAAGTGTGTCGAGTTACCCACCGATAACGCAGTAACACAATACTTTCTACGTCGACACTATCGCCGATGTGCACTACCGCTTATTTGCCTACTACTCGCTCGTAAGCCGCCCACAACCCGGTGGCCAATCTCGAATCTGCCGACACTGCCGCTTCTTAAACTTAGGGATGGGTTTACAGTGTCCAACCCCTTCCTAGAATCGGCATTTGAGTCCATGGAATGGATCTTTGGTCGTAAGACCGAGTTAACACGTAGAGTAAGATATGAATAGATTTACACGCTTAATCGAATAGATCTTCTTACCTAGATCGATAAGAGCTGAGGCTTTAGGCTTGATTCACAAGTCAAACGAATCCCGAAAGTCTCCAAGAAGAAAGCGACACCACTTCCACCTATATTCGGCCAAGCATCCCACCATTAGGCCAATTAGCCATTTTGGCTTTGGCATGAAAACCCGAAAGAGTGATAACGAAATAAGAGAAATCGCCCCTTACCTTAACCCACAGATTCGTTCAACACCTAGCAAGAATCGACACCACACCACCCTAGAGAAGATTCGGCAAAGGCTAGAGTAAAAGAGAATCAGATAAAAAACCCAAAAATAGAAATAAAGATCTTCAAATGGAGGCTTAGGGGTTTCGGCTTTTAGGGAAAAATTGAATAGGGAATGGAAGTTTGAGGTTTCGGTTTTGAGAATAACAAATAGAGAAGGAAAAAGATGAAAAATAGGTTTCGGCTTTTAAGGAGATTGAGAGAAAATGCAAGAGAGAATGGCTAGGAGATTCGGCTTCGGAAAAAGAAAGTATGGGGCAAGGGATGTTCGGCTCTTGCAAGAAATTGGAGATGAGAAGAGAGTTAGGGGGTTTCGGGCCTAAGAAAAAATTGAGAGAAGAAAAAAAAGAAATAGAATGAAAGGAGGGTTCGGTTCTAGCAGAAAAGAGATGAAGAGAAAGTAGGAACTTCAAAATGCCAAAAATGCAAATCCCAAAAATGAGAAAAGAACTCCTACTTGGCTAGACAGAAATTCGCACACTCTAGCCACACAAAACTGATCCTCCCCTACTAAGAGTTTGAAATTCGCCAACACTACCACCCCTTACTCAATCCCTTGTTTTTCTCCTTAAACCACTCCCGACCACTTATTTGAAACATTTTGAACACTCCAAGCTCCACTTTTTCCTCTCTCGCCAACCATTCAAATTATTTGACTCACCCACTCCTATCCCGAGGTGTTTCACTGATTTACGCCTCTGCTCCTTTGACGCCAAAAAGAACTTCCAAAATGAACTCCTTGCGACTCGAACTTGCTCCTCTTCCCCTCTCTGTGGCGTCACTTACTAGCATCTTAAGTGGCGCCTCCTTGCCACTCTGCCATCCCTTTTCTTGTGTCACCAATCGTAACCTAAAACCCCTTAAGTGTAGTCCTATTCAGCTCACCCCTAGAGTGCCCAAAACGAAAATTTTCACTAAGGCTCCAGCTTACCCCTAAGTCATTCCTAGACCCTAAAGTACCCTAACCTAACATGACAGACATCACATTCACATACAAACACGTAAAATGCAAAGGCCCTAATTTAGGATGTTACAGCTTCTACCCCTTAAAATAATTTTGGCCTCAAATTACCCGATCAAAAGAGTTGAGGGTATTGTCACGCGCATAACATCCTCTGGCTCCCACGTAGCTTCTTCTGATCCATGGTTTTGCCACAACACCTTCACCAAAGGAACCGATTTCCTACGCAATACTTTAACGTCCCGATCCAAGATCTGCACTGGTTCCTCCTCAAAAGATAAGTCTGGGCTTACTTCAATTTCTTCTACTGGCACAACATGAGACAGATCCGAACGATAGCGTCTAAGCATAGAAACGTGAAATACGTCATGGATCTGACTCAACTCTGAAGGTAACTCGAGCTGATAGGCTACTGGTCCCACACGCTTCAACACCCGATAAGGCCCTATAAACCTGGGACTCAACTTGCCCTTCTGACCAAATCTCAAAACCTTCTTCCATGGAGACACCTTTAAGAAAACCTTGCCACCCACTGCAATTTCTATATCTTTTTGCTTAAGATCAGCATAGGACTTCTGCCTGTCCGAAGCCTCCTTCAATCGAGTTTGAATAAGCTTAACCTTGTCTTCCGTTTCAGCAACCAACTCTGGACCTAACAACTGACGCTTACCCAACTCTGTCCAACACGTAGGTGTGTGACACTTCTGACCATATAACGCTTCATACGGCGCCATTTGAATACTCAACTGGTAGCCATTGTTATACGTGAATTCCGCCAACGGTAGAAATTCCCAACTACCCCTGAAGTCTAAGACACAGCCCCTTAACATATCCTCAAGAATCTGAATTACCCTCTCCGACTGCCCATCAGACTGTGGATGAAACGCTGTGCTAAAATCCAACTTTGTACCCAAAGCCTGATGCAATACCTTCCAAAATCTTGACGTAAATCTAGGGTCTCTGTCCAAAATGATCGACACTGGCACCCCATGCAACCTTACAATCTCTGCTATATATAATCCCGCCAACTTCTGAAGAGAGTAATCCACACGCACAGGTATGAAATGAGCGGACTTTGTCAAACGATCAACAATCACCCAAATCGAGTCCTTCTTAGAAGGCGTGAGGGGTAGCCCACTGACAAAATCCATCATAATCCTTTCCCATTTCCACTGCGGAATATTCACCGGTTGCAACAATCCCGAAGGTAACTGATGTTCTGCCTTTACCTGCTGACACGTCAAACACTTACCCACAAATTTAGTTACCTCATGCTTCAGACCCAGCCACCAAAACTGCTCCCGCAAATCCCGGTACATCTTACTACCTCTAGGGTGCATAGCGTATAGACTACTATGTGCTTCCTGAAGAATCTTCTGCCTTAACTCCACATCTTTTGGCATGCAAACCTTCCCCTGGAAACATAACACTCCATCGCTGTTCAAGCTATACCCCTCTAATCCACCATTCTGCACTTGCAAAAATCAAGCGCTCAAGACACCATCTGATAATTGTTTCTCTTTAACCTGATTCACCCATGTCGGCTTCACTTGCAGTTCCGATAACAGACTTTAGTCATCATACAAACTAAAGTGGGCACATTGCTCTTAAGTCTGATATTACCTTGTGGCTCAACGCGTCTGCCACCACGTTAGCCTTTCCCGGATGGTACTCAATCGAGCAGTCATAATCCTTCAACAACTCAATCCACCTCCGCTGTCTTAAATTCAACTCCTTCTGAGTAAGGAGGTATTTCAAACTCTTATGATCCGTGTAAACAATAGACTTCTCCCATACAAGTAATGTCTCCAAATTTTCAGGGTGAAAACCACTGCAGCCAACTCCAGATCATGCGTCAGATAATTCACTTCGTGAGGCTTCAACTGGCGAGAAGCATACGCTACTACTTTCCCCTCTAGCATCAGCACACATCCTAACCCAGTATGCGGCGCATCACAATAAACCGTAAACTCTTTCCCTACTTCAGGCTGTATCAATACCGGAGCTTCCGTCAAAATCCTCTTTAACTTCTCAAAACTTTCCTGTTGTTTGTCAGACCACACAAACGGAACCCCTTTCCTTAACAACTTGGTTAACGGTGCTGCAATCAAAGAAAACCCTTCCACAAACCTTCTGTAATACCCCACTAAACCCAGAAAACTCCGAATCTCTGCTTCAGTCTTAGGTGGTTTCCAATCCAACACAGCTTCAATCTTCCGAGGGTCTACCCTAATCCCCTCAGCTGACACCACATGACCCAAAAAGGTAACTTCCCTTAGCCAGAACTCGCACTTACTAAACTTTGCAAATAACTGCTTCTCCCTCAAAATTTGCAAAACCACACGAAGATGTGCATCATGCTCCTCCTCGGACTTCGAGTACACCAGAATATCGTCTATAAACACTACGACGAACCGGTCCAGATACGGTTGAAAAACCCAGTTCATCATATCCATAAACGCTGCTGGTGCGTTGGTCAATCCAAACGGCATCACCAAGAATTCGTATTGACCATAACGGGTACGAAACACCGTCTTATGAATATCCACCTCATTGACCTTAAGCTGGTGATACCCCAACCTCAGATCTATCTTGGAAAAGACTGATGCTCCCTTAAGTTGGTCGAACAGGTCGTCTATCCTCGGTAACGGATACTTATTCTTGATCGTAAACTTATTCAACTAACGATAATCAATACACATTCGCATCGATCCATCCTTCTTCTTAACAAAAAGCACGGGTGCTACCCAAGGCGATACACTCGGCCGGATAAAACCCCGGTCTAACAACTCCTGAATCTGCGCTTTCATCTCCACTAACTCCTTCGACGCCATTCTATATGGGGCAATAGACACTGGCGCTGTTCCGGGTAGAAGGTCAATACCAAACTCAACCTCGCGATCTGGAGGCAATCCCTGAAGCTCTTCAGGAAAAACATCAAAAAATTCCTTTACCGTTTGGACATCCCCCACAGTTGATTCCTTAACCTCCAAAGCACAAACATAAGCCACAAACGCCTTACATCCTTTCCTCACCATTTTCTCGGCCTTCAAAGTGGATACCACATTAGATAGGTAGTTCCTTCTCTCACCTATCACCACCATCTCTTCACCCTCGACAGTTCTCAACACCATGCGCTTGGCTACATAGTCCAAACTTGCTTGATATTTTACTAACCAATCCATACCTAAGATCAAATCGAACTCCCCAAATGGCAGTTCCATCAGATCAGCCGGAAACACTACCCCTTGTAGTTCTAAGGGTACATCCTTATACAGTTTATTCACTACTACAGAGTGTCCTAGAGGGCTAACTACAGTCATCTCCCTAGAAGAAGTCTCATAGGCTAAGTTCAGAGTTCCCGCTATAGTACTAGCAACATACGAGTGCGTCGAACCAATATCAATCAAGGCAGTATAAGGCAACCCATAAATTAAGAACGTACGGTTATGATGCCCGGTGCGTCGCCCTCCTCTCGACGCCTAGCCGCATAGACCAACCCATGCTGTCTTGCATCCGTATTCCCAGCACCTCTACCCGATGCTCCACGGCCTCGACCGAAACCATTACCCACTCTGGCTGGACCACGACCCCTCTGCGCGATTGCTCGACCGCTCTTCTCAGTATTGTGCACGCCCTGACCCTCGCGATCGTGTCCTAACCGCCTCCGCAGAAATCCCTTATCCGATGATCCATTGACCCACACTCGAAGCACCTCTGTTACCTGTCCAACACTCTCCCGAATGAAACTTCCCGCATCGAGCACACTGTGGTGGCCACTGAGTAGCAGTAGGCTTCGCAGCCTGACTCGGCCCGCCAAACCTAGCCCTTTTCTGAAAACCCCCAGCAGACCCTGATGGCCCAAAACTCCTTTTATTCCTATTTCTGTCCTGATTCTATTTCTTGGACTGCTTCACCTCCTCAGCTATCTTGGCCTTTTCCACAAGAACGGCAAATTCTCTCTCTCGCTGTGGAGCAATCAACACCCGCAGCTCATCTCTCTCCCGCCCTCGGACTCTAACACAAGCTCATGGTCCGTAGCCACAACAGCCCGGGCATAACGGCTTAACCGTAAGAATTCTGCCTCATATTCGGACACCGACTTACTCCCCTGAACCAAATTCAAAAATGCCTTACGCTGCGCATCCACATAACTAGACCCGACGTACTTCCTCTGATATGCCGCTTTGAAGAAATCCCAGGTGATATCCTAGCCATCGCACCGTCCCTGACCGTGAGCCACCACTGGTAGGATTCATCCCGAAGAAGAGACATGATCCCTTTCAACTTCTCCTCAGCCGTGAAGTTAAGATCATCCATTATGTGCTCAGTCGCCTCTAACCAGTATTCAGCTGCGTTAGGGGCTATACCAGAAATGCCCCTAAATACCTCCGCTCCACTAGCTCGGAGTCTTTCAGACACAGATTTCTGAGCCCTCGTACCCACGGCTGCTCCAGCAACTCTCTCTAGGACCCGTAGCATCGCATGAGACATTGCATCATCTCCACCCGTTTGATCCTGAAACTCTACGCCCACAGCTGGCGGTGGCGGCACCTCCTTCTCTGACCCATGGCTAGACCCTACTGGTTCTGATACAGTAATTCTACCCCTACCATGACCACGCACATTACGCCCACGTCCTCGAGTGTTCATGTCTAACGTTCACGATTTAATCTAATTTTAAAAAATTTTACGAGTTAGCTTCCTTCCTACTGTTTATTATGGCACAATCTTATGAGTATATTATCAGAGTAGTCGTTCTCGCAAATGCATACAGTCCTACAGGCTTCAGTCTCTAAGGTAAATTTCCTAAAACTAGCAACCACGTCACAAATGATTAAATCATACAATCAATAGTTAGAAAACTTACCGTCGCGGATCGGTGCCGGAGACTAAGGTGCCATGCTTCCCAAAATCATGTATTTCATTGAAACCATTTTGCAAACCCTTTATTGAAAAATAATTTGGGCATTATACCCACAGTCGAGCTTTTGAACTTGGCTCTGATACCATAATTGTAACACCCCAAACCCAGTCAAAATGCTACGACTGAATTTGGCATGATACAGGGGAGAAAACATTTCTGAAAACTGAGTTATTATCTTGAAGAGGAAAGGAAACCTTGGAATTTATAGAAACAGAGTTTGTATTGAGTGACTAGTTGAACCATTTTGAGATTTAGTTTGAAAAGCTGAGTTGTCTTGTTATCAATACTCGATTGCTAATTACCCAATTGTAAAATCTTAAAAATCACGCGATTATTTAAGTTTTGAAAATATCCCTTTCATAATCTTTTAGGCATGCCTTAACGATCAAAGTAAAATTAAGAGAATTAACAAAATAAATAAATCCAAGTTAAAATTTAGATGGCCTTATTACATTACCCAAAATCTAACCTAAAGTAAAATAAATCCGAAATAACTGAAACAAAAACCGAAATATCGTGCATGGCCACCTCGAGTCCACCTCGGCTCCATATCTGCGATCTAAGGATTACCTGTAAAAATAACGGAAGGGGTGAGTCACCGAGACTCAGTGGGTAAATCCCCATCTAATCGAACTTAGACTCTCCCATAGATTCATATGCAAAATATGTATGTCATGCAACCCAACCAACTTAGATATCCATCCGCATCTCCTGTGTCTACCCAACATTTGTGGCACCTAGCCACTGGTGGTACCTAACCACTAGTGACAAAAGTCACAATAATAGTATGTGGGGCCAACCCAATTGTGGTACCTAACCACTGGTGACAATCCCTAATATCAATACGTGGGGCCAACCCACTGTGGTACCAAACCACTAGGACGAGTCACATAAATTTATGTGGTACCTAACCACTGGTGGTTCCAAACCACTGAGACTTAGTCACAAAATGATAATATGTGGGGTCAACCCACTTGTGGTACCTAACCATTGGTGACAGTCTGTTCCTTCCTCTTCATCTCATATCCCAGACTCATGTACAAAAATTAATATGATATGATCATGCTTAACGATTAGTTGACATGGAACATTCAGGTTTTAACGTATGCATTTATTGATAGCAGAACATAATAGACTTACCCGAAATCCTCGCTTTTACCCACAAGGGTATTTTAGTGACCAAAACGTCACTTCGGCTTTCAAACATACTAGCAACTAATAAATTAACACATGAAGTGTGTGAGAGTTACCCACCTGATAACGCGTAACACAAAACTTTCTACGTCGACACTATCGTTGATAGGCACTACCGCTATCTGCCTACTACTCTGCTCAGAAGTTGGCCCACAACCCGGTGGCCAATCTCGAAATGCTGACACTGCTCGCTTCTTAAACTTAGGGGCTGGGTTTACAAGTCCAACCCCCTTTCTAGAATCGCTGGCATTTGAGTCCATAGAACAGATCTTTGGTCAGAAGACCGATTTAACATGTAGAGTAAGATATGAATAGATTTACACGCTTAACTGAATAGATCTTCTTACCTAGATCGATAAGAGCTGAGGCTTTAGGCTTGATTCACAAGTCAAACGAATCCCGAAAGTCTCCAAGAAGAAAGCGACACCACTTCCACCTATATTCGGCCAAGCATCCCACCATTAGGCCAATTAGCCATTTCGGCTTTGGCATGAAAACCCAAAAGAGTGATAACGAAATAAGAGAAATCGCCCCTTACCTTAACCCACAGATTCGTTCAACACCTAGGAAGAATCGACACCACACCACCCTAGAGAAGATTCAGAAAAGGCTAGAGTAAAAGAGAATCAGATAAAAAACCCGAAAATAGAAATAAAGATCTTTAAATGGAGGCTTAGAGGTTTCAGCTTTTAGGGAAAAATGGAATAGGGAATGGAAGTTTGAGGTTTTGATTTTGAGAATAACAAATAGAGAAGGAAAAAGATAAAAAATGGGTTTCGGCTTTTAGGGAGATTGAGAGAAAACGCAAGAGAGAATGGCTAGGAGATTCGGCTTCAGAAAAAGAAAGTATGGGGCAAGGGGTGTTCGGCTCTTGCAAGAAATTAGAGATGAGAAGAGAGTTAGGGGGTTTCGGCCCTAAGAAGAAATTGAGAGAAGAAAAAAAAGAAATAGAATGAAAGGAGGGTTCGGTTCTAGCAAAAAAGAGATGAAGAGAAAGTAGGAACTTCAAAATGCCAAAAATGATAAAAGAACTCCTACTTGGCTAGACAGAAATTCGGCACACTCTAGCCACACAAAAACCGATCCTCCCCCTACTAAGAGTTTGAAATTCGGCCAACACTACCACCCCTTACTCAATCCCTTGTTTTTCTCCTTAAACCACTCCTGACCACTTATTTGAAACATTTTGAACACTCCAAGCTCCACTTTTTCCTCTCTGCCAACCATTCAAATTATTTGACTCACCCACTCCCTATCCCGAGGTGTTTGATCGATTTACGCCTCTGCTCCCCTTGACGCCAAAAAGAACTTCCAAAATGAACTCCTTGCGACTCGAACTTGCTCCCTCTCCCCCTCTCTGTGGCGTCACTTACCAGTATCTTAAGTGGTGCCTCCTTACCACTCTGCCATCCCTTTTCTTGTGTCACCAATCGCAACATAAAACCCCTTAAGTGTAGTCCTATTCAGCTCACCCCTAGAGTGCCCAAAACGAAAATTTTCACTAAGGCTCCGGCTTACCGCTAAGTCATTCCTAGACCCTAAAGTACCCTAACCTAACATGACAGACATCACATTCACATACAAACACGTAAAATGCAAAGACCCTAATTTAGGATGTTACGTCTATAGTCTTAGCTCCTACAGCTAACAGTTTTAGTGTACCACTAACTCTAGTAGTTTTCTCTCTTACAGACATTTCATCATATAACCAAACATAAAGTAAGAGGACTTACGGATTTGGTGCCGGAGACTCAGGGTGCCATACTTCCAACAAATATATATATATATTAGACCATATTTTAGACAAAATTTGAAAAATATTTTCAAACCCATTCCACAGCCGAGTTTTGCAACCTGGCTCTGATACCATAAAATGTAACACCCCAAACCCGGCCTAGACATTATGACCGGATCTAGCATGTCACATAGAAGGGTTGTTTAAAACTGCATGTTCGTTAAAACTCCGTATTCTTTTTGAAAACCTCGAGCTTTTTTATTTGTGAAATTCAATTTCACGTTTATTGTTAAAAACATTGTTGTTGCTATTAATATTCTTATTATTATTTGCCAAAAACTGGTTTAAAACAGAAATCAAATTCAGTGAATTGCGTAGATGTGATATTTTAAAAACAGTTGATGTCATTTTAAGAAACCACGTATTTATAAATTTAACAGTTATTAAAGAAAAATTTAAAGAAAATAAACCAACGGCCTTATTAAAAAAATATTAACCCAAAATAAATTAAAACCAAAATAAAGTTAAAATGAAAATGTACCAAGTTCCCGAGAAATGTTCCCGATGTATGGCCACCACAGAGTCCTCCGCCGCCCCAAATCCTCTAACGCTGGGGATCACCTGCAAGATTAAAGCAGAGGGGTGAGTTACGAGAACTCAGTGTGTAATCCCCTAATCGGTTATTAACTTGGCAGGATCCCATACGGAAACAGACTGGCCGAAGCCCATACAGAATCAAATTGGGCCGAAGCGAATACAAAAGCAGACTGGGCCAAAGCCCTATTCAGTAACAATCTGGGCCTTAGCCCTATAAACATGATCATGCAAATATAGAATGCAACCCAACATAATATTCCATCCGCTACACACCACCCGTACCAGCCCAACACACCTGTGGGGATTTCTAAATCGACCCGTCCATCCGCTACACACATCGATGGCAGTCAAGCTGCTCATCAAAGAATTTGTGGCAAAGCCACCAGAATATCAGAATATATGTGGCATAGCCACTATACAGATTGTGGCAAAGCCACCAGAATATGTGGCAGAACCACCAGAATATGTGGCAGAGCCACCAGAATATACTTCCTCCGATCATCAATCCCCACCCAATGCATGATGTCATGTCATAAATATTTCGTGTATGCAGTATGTCACAATTATAAACAATCATATAAATATCGCACATATATCACTTAAGCTACCACTAGGGGTATAACGGTCATTTACTCTCCAGGGGTATTTTGGTAATCTTCCATTTAGCGGCCTCTCCGCAGGCCTGCTGTCGCCTCACGCGACACAGGACCCTTTTTGGGTCTTTACGGAACTATTGGGCTTGAAATCCATTTTAGGCCCAAACGGACCCACACGCTCGTGTGGCCCAAAATGCATGGTTTCAGTTTCAGATTTGCAGATTTTGCATTCGAACTTATCATTTGATAGTTTTTCTACAATTTTGCCCAAGTGGGCTGGATTGCCCATTTGGCCCATTTCGGCCCGACTAGGCCCGTTACAGCCTCAGTATCGCGAGAGTGCTTGTGACACCCTCAACGACTTAACGTCATGATTTGTATCTCGATTTACCACTACGAGCGCTTGTATGCTCGAGTGGTCACAATTGTCGACTTTTTAACTTTTCAGCTTTTGGCCATTTCACAGAACATCACAAGCATTCCTCGAAATGGGTGTGAGATTACACACCTGTTACGAGCGTTGATTGAATTCCTGAAATTTGTACCTACGATCCAACATATTCCAATCGGTTATTACACACTCTGATAAAACATTTCTAAGTTGAATCTGAATAGCCACTAACACCACTTACCACAAAATGACCTCCTTCCACAAGTGGCAATGTTCGGCTTTTCTTCCTCTTGGCTACAGAAATCAAACTCCTAAACTGGTTGATGCACAAAGGGGTTAGTATCCTCTAATATTTGGCAATAAGGTAAAATCCGGCAATGAAATGCACTACTTACCCTTAGATTCGGCAAGCCAGGTCCCTTGAACGAGAGGAGTTAAGCACCCACTGCCCTCAAAGATGACGATTAACTAAGAAGAAAAAGAAGAAGTTAGAGGCGCACAAGAAATCAAAGAACTTGATTTGGCCTACCCCAAAATGCTAGCTTAGTACCGTAAAGAGAGGAGTATCAAAACACGAGGGCTAGATGAGCAGAGATTCAGCAGTTAATCCCTAAAACAAAATCGGCCTAGACACAAAGAGAGGGAGTTAGGATCTTCGATTTTAACAAAGCACCAAGAGAAAAGAAGAGGATGATAGAAAAGAAACCAGCACCTTCGGTCAGAGAGACCCCAGATGGAAGGATGATTCGGCTACAATGACTTGTAACAATGAGTAATAGATGGAATCACTCGGCACTTGGTAACAAATCAAAAGAGTTGAATTCGGTTGTGAAGAGGAAGAATAGACGAAAAGTCTAAGAAGTAAAGAGAAGGCTTAGGGGAAGTTTCGGCAAGGAGAAGTGATTGAACAGTAAGAGAGAAAAAGAAGAAATGAGAAAGAGTTGAACAAAAAGAAAGAACACAAGAGAATTCGATAGAGGTTTACCAAGAAGGAAAAATGGCCTAAAACGCCCCAATAACTCAAATGCCACTGGCTCTTTTACCAAAATAAAAAATAAAAAACTACACAAGCAAAATTTGGTACCCCCTAACCAAAACCGAATGCACCCTTACCAAAGACCATTTCTCCCACACGGCACACCCCTTCACACACCCCACATTCGGCCAAACACTCCCAACACCATCCACTTCCCTAATTTTCTCCTACATTTGCTCTACTAAACACTCTCCACCTCTCATTCAAATAATTTGACTGAGTCTTCAACCACCAAGGCAGAGTTCCTGTAACATTCCGGTTTAGACCCTAGTCGGAACGGTGGTTCAAGACCACAAATCCAAGGTTGTATAAATATTTTAATGATATTTTTTGTGTGAATATTATGTGACTTAGCCTGTGTGAAAATTCTGTGTGATAATTTAATGGTTTGAGTGTCGAATTTAGAGAAAGGACTTAATCGCGTAAAGAGTAAAAGCTATGTGCTGAATATTAAGTACTAAATTGTGGTTGGCTTTTTAAGGTGGAGGCCTTATGTGTCATTAAGCCATTATTAAAGATAGTGGGAGGCTAAATGACTTATTAGCCTTAAAATATATTTGTCTTATATGTTTAATAAAGGGGCAAATAGGTAAAATGTTTAATATGATAATATTAATAAAACAAATGAAAGAAAAGATGAATGTTATCATCTTTGTTATTGCAAAAAGTTGGAGGATGAATAAGGGTTTGAAGTTTTGTAATTTTCGGCAAGAATTTGGCTTGATTTAAGGTATGTTTGAGCTCAGTTTTTGATAATTTTTACGTTTTCGTAATCGTTGCTTAGTGCTCTAGCTAACCCATGTTGAAATTTTGTGAATTAATGATGTTCTTGGGATGAGCCATTGATGAATGCTTGAGCTATGTGCTAGTTAATAGTGAAATATGAAAACTTGGTGTTGGATCAAGATAGTTTGTATTGAGATTTTTGGTGAAATTGAATATTTTGGATTTAATTGAGAAAATGAGAAATTGAAGGGTTAAATTGTGAAATAAATTAAATGTATGAGCTTGTATTAGCATGGGAAGAATTCGGCTAGCATATGTGTTTTTGAAATTTTGTGTATTTGATGATTTTGTGAGATAGGGACTAAAGTGTCGAAATGTGAAAATGTGAGGGCTATTTTGTAAAATGCCCTAAATGTGTTTGTGTGGACTAAATTGAATGAGTTAGTGATTTAATGGACTGAATTTGAATGTGTATAGACCAAGAGAGGAGAGGTTCGGATCGAGATCGAGGCAAAGAGAAAGTACTCGATTAATCGACCGTTTCGGTATTTTGACATCCGAGGTAAGTTCGGATATAATACATGTTATTATCATATGTTTTTGTATTATGAAATGAATGTGTATATGTGTATGAAATTGAGATGCTATGTGCAGGATTTAGTTAAGGGCACTAAGTGTTCGATGTTATGAAAGCTTTGGCTTATAGAATTGGCACTGTGTGTGCGTTACCGAGATAAGTCGATTGGAAAATTTGGCACTAAGTGTGCGATGACTAATATGTACCGACCATGTATATAGCACTGAGTGTGCGAATAAGTTGATTGAATATTAAAGGATGATCAACAAGTAATATTGAGCATTGAGTAGCTTGGAAATTGAATAACTATGTGTTAGCCAAGGTATGTCTTGAACCTTTGTGGTTGATGAATTTATAGATAAAGCTATAGATGGATGAATGAGTATCTTGACTAGGGATGATATAGTATGGATAAGAGAGAAATGATCTATGTGATGGTTATTGATTATATTGGTTTGGTTTAATGACACGATTATATTGTATATCGAACTTACTAAGCTATAGAAAGCTTACTGTGTGATTTCTTTCTCTGCTTTGCAGTGTCAGTAAAGCTAGCTCGGATTCGGGGATCGCCATCATCTCAGTCACACTATCGGCAATCTATTTTGGGTATTTTGGAAAGATGTACATAGTTAAAATATGGCATGTATAGGCTGGTCATTTGAATCATGTTTGATGTTTGTAAGTAGCCATGAGATGTGGCTAGATATGTGCTAGTCTTAACATGAATGAATTTGATATATGTGATGCATCTTTTGGCATGATTTGTGGGTTGAGAAATTGACTATTGAATGGTAACTTTGTGTTGGTAAAATGCTAGTAGGAATTAGTGAAATTGAGAAGGAATGATGTTTGGTATTGAATGTATTATATTTGTGATGAGATAGATTTTTGGTATTGAATTTGTTATGATTGGAATGGGAATTGATTGCATAGATTGGATAGTCATCTTGATAAGTTTTTGGTTGCCTTATGTACATGATATGTTTTGGTATGTGTTGCTTGTAGGTTTGACCTAAGTGGGTGGCATGTTGGCCTTGCAAAATGGCCTATAATGTCACACGGTCAAGGCACACGGGCGTGCCTACAGACCGTGGGTGAATTGACAGATTACAGCTTAGTAGCACACGGCCTCGACACGGGGGTGTCAGCTAACCGTGGTGTATAAGTCAGTAGCTAGCTAAGAGCACACGGCCATGGCACACGGGCGTGCTTAGTGGCCGTGGTAGGGAAGACAGTATAGGACCACGGTCAAGACACACGGGCGTGCTTGGTGGCCGTAGGGACCAAGTCAGTATATAGACACGAAAGGAAACACGGGGGTGTCTTGAAGCCGTGGAGGGCACACGGTCTCCTTCCACGGGCGTGTCTCCCCTGTATTTTAGAAAAGTTTCAAATTTTCATGAAATTTTATATGTGTTTCGGTTTAGTCCCGACTCGGTTTATAAGCATGCTTAGGGTCTTGATGACTCATTTAAGGGACACTATGGTTGTAATTGAACGTGATTGACTTTGTGTCGTAAATTCTAGATGTTAAATGTTATGATTGATCGGTAATACCTCTTAACCCCTTTTCGGCAATAGTCTCGGGTTAGGGGTGTTACATTTTATTGGTATCAGAGCTACGGTTTAGTCGATTCTCGGACTAACGTAGCGCGTGTGAGTCTAGCTATACATGCCATATATGAAATTGCGATAGTGTGATGAATGCTGATAGTTGAAAATGTGTTTTCTTATAGTAATGGATCCCGATCGAGCAGTTGCTGATGACGTAGAGAGTAATGCGCCTGCTCCCGCTCAAGGGACAGCACCGGCCACATCTAGGCCGAATGAAAGTAGTGAGGGAGGAGAGGCTAAGCAAGCCTTCTTCCATATGATGAGTGAATGGTTTACGGAGTTCGTTCGAACGAATCCGACCATTCCACAACCTCCACCCCCACAAGTACCTGTTGTGCCACAAGTTGTAGATCCAATCAGATTGAATAAACCACCTGTAGATAAGATTCGAAAATTCAGGGTCGAAGAGTTTAGGGCCACATCTGATGACGATGCTGAGCGAGCTGTGTTTTGGCTCGAGAATACAATTAGAGTATTTGATGAGATGTCGTTGAATCTTGATGAGTGCATTAAGTGTGCAGTTTCCTTGTTGAGAGACACGGCTTATAACTGGTGGAAAACATTGATATCTGTGGTTCCGAGAGAGAGAATCACCTGGGACTTCTTTCAAGTTGAATTCAGAAAGAAGTATATCGTCAGCGTTTCATTGATCAGAAACATAAAGAGTTTCTAGATTTGAAACAGGGCCCGTTTGACTGTTACTGATTACGAGCGGGAATTCGTAAGATTGAGCCAATACGTGAGAGAATGTGTTTCAATCGAAGCTACTATGTGCAAACGTTTCATAGAGGGATTGAATGAAGACATTAAATTGTTAGTTAGGATACTTGATATAAATGAATTTGTTGTGTTAGTCGAAAGAGCATGTAAAGCTGAGGAGCTCAGTAAAGAGAAGAAGAAAGCCGATTATGAGGCTCGTGATGAAAGAAAGAGATCAATGAATAAGTTCTCTCAACCTTCAGCAAAGAGATATAGAGATGAAAGAAATCGTTCAAATGTTTCGTTGGACATCCAAGTAGAGATCGTTCGAGACAAAGTACTGGTTTACGAATTCAAGCTCTGAATAAACCAAGTGTTGGTAGTGTTAAGAGTAACAAACCTAAGTGCAGACAGCGTGGAAGACGACATGTGGGAGAGTGCTGGGGTAAGTACAACAATAGAGTTTGTTATAAATGTGGATCTCGAGATCATTTTATTCGAGATTGCCCAATATGGTCGAAGAGGAGAAAGTTTAGAATGAAAGACCAAGTAATGTGATGGCTAGAGGTAGACCACCCAGAAAGAACAGAAATGTGAGCAAAAGTCAAAGGGGACAAGCGACATAGCCGTGAGAGTCGGGCGAGAGCACTGCCCGAGCCTATGCTATACGTGCGAGAGGAAGCATCATCTCCGGGCGTCATCACCGGTACTTTCACTTTATTTGATAATCGATGTCATTGCATTGATAGATCCTGGATCAACCCATTCCTATGTGTGTATGAACTTAGTATTGAATAAGACTCTACCTGTTGAGTCTACTGAATTTGTGATTAGAGTATCAAACCCCTTAGGCAAGTGTGTTTTGGTGGATAAGGTGTGCAAGAATTGCCCATTGATGTTTCGTGATTTATGTTTTTCGGTCAATTTGATGTTACTACCATTCAATGAGTTTGACATAATTCTGGGTATGGATTGGCTTACTCTGCATAATGCTATCGTGAATTGTAAAAGAAAGAGTATTGAGTTGAAGAGTCAGAATGGTGATATAGTTTGAATTGAATCCAATGATATGAAAGGATTACCAGCTATTGTATCTGCGATGAAAGCTATGAACTATGTGAGAAAAGGTTGTGAAGCTTGTTTAGCATACGTGATTGATACAAAGGTGTCGGAAAAGAAAGTTGAATCTGTGCCTGTAGTATGTGAGTTTTCAGATGTGTTTCCTGAAGAGATGCCGGGATTACCTCCGATTCGTGAAGTTGAGTTTGGTATTGAGTTGTTTCCTGGTACTACACCTATATCGATAGCTCTGTATAGAATGGCACCAACAGAATTGAAATAGTTAAAATCACAGTTGCAAGAATTAACTGATAGAGGATTTGCACGACCGAGTTTCTCACCTTGGGGAGCCCCTATGTTATTTGTGAAAAAGAAAGACGGAACTATGAGAATGTATATTGATTATCAATAGCTGAATAAAGTGACAATAAAGAACAAATACCTGTTGCCTCGTATCGATGATTTGTTTGATCAGCTGAAGGGAGCTACAGTGTTTTCTAAAATAGATTTGAGATCAGGTTACTATCAGTTAAGAGTTAAAGAGTCTAATGTGCCGAAGACTGCTTTCAGAATGAGGTACGAACATTACAAATTCTTAGTGACGCCTTTCGGATTAACAAATGCTCCTGCAGTGTTTATGGATCTGATGAATCGGATATTCAGAACGTATTTGGATTGTTTTGTTGTTGTATTTATTGATGATATTTTGATTTATTCGTGTGATGAGACGCAGCATGCCGAACATTTGAGAACCATGCTACAAACACTATGTGAGAAACAGTTGTATGCAAAGTTTAGCAAATGTGAATTTTGGTTGCGTGAGGTTGGGTTTCTGGGACATATTGTATCAGCTGCGGGAATACGAGTTGACCTGAGTAAAATCTTCGCTATTTTAGAATGGAAGCCTCCAAGAAATGTGTCTAAAGTCTGTAGTTTTCTGGGACTAGTGGGATATTATAGACGATTTGTGAAAGGCTTCTCGATGATTGCAATTCCATTGACAAAGTTGTTACAAAAGGATGTTAGATTCGAGTGGTCAGAAAAGTGCCAACAGAGTTTTGAGCAGTTGAAAGTGTTGTTAACGGAAGCACCAGTGTTGATTCAACCTGAATCAGGCAAAGAGTTTTGTAGTTTTTAGTGATGCATCATTGAATGGTTTGGGTTGTGTGCTGATGCAAGAGGGGAAGGTCATTGCTTATGCTTTGAGACAATTAAAACCGCATGAAAAGAACTACCCAACGCATGATCTTGAATTGGCTGCGATTGTGTTCGCATTGAAGATTTGGCGTCACTATCTATTCGGGGAAAAATGTCACATCTATACTGATCATAAGAGTTTAAAGTACTTGATGACTCAGAAAGACTTGAACTTGCGGCAGAAAAGATGGTTAGAGTTATTGAAAGATTACGAACTTGTGATAGATTACCACTCGGGTAAAGCTAATGTTGTAGCTGATGCCTTAAGCCGAAAATCGTCATATACTTTGCGAGCTATGAGTAATCTGACAGATCTATGTAATGATGGTGTGGTTGTAGCTGAATTGAAAGTAAAGCCGATGTTTGTACAGCAAATTAGTGATGCTCAGAAAAATGATGTTGAAATGATGGCTAAACGAACTCAATGTGAATTGAATGTTGAATCAAAATTTCGAGATTCAGAGATCGAATTTGTGTTCCAAGAAATTCAGGGTTGATTCAAACGATTTTGAATGAAGCTCACAATAGTCATTTGACTGTGCATCCGGGGTGTACAAAAATGTATAATGATTTGAAGCAGTTCTATTTGTGGCATGGCATGAAAAGAGACATTTCTGATTTTGTATTGAAATGTTTAGTTTGTCAGCAAGTCAAAGCTGAACATCAAGTTCCATCTGGGTTGTTACAACAGATTAGGATTCCTGAGTGGAAATGGGAGAGAATTACGATGGACTTTGTGTCGGGTTTGCCCTTATCTCCGAGTAAGAAAGATGCAATCTAGGTGATAGTAGACAGATTAACAAAATCAGCTCATTTCATTCCAGTGAGAACCGATTATTCTTTAGATAAGTTAGCTGAACTGTATATTGATGAGATTGTGAGATTATATGGAGTACCATTATCTATAGTGTCTGATAGAGATCCGAGATTTACCTCGCGATTTTGAAAGATATTGCAAGATGCCTTAGGCACTAAATTGCATTTCAGTACTGCTTTTCATCCGCAAACGGATGGTCAATCTGAACGAATCATTCAGATTCTTGAAGACATGCTGAGATGTTGCATACTTGAATTTGAAAGCACGTGGGAAAAGCATTTATCATTGATTGAGTTTGCATATAACAATAGTTATCAATCTAGTATCAAAATGGCACCATATGAGGCTCTTTATGGTCGAAAGTGTCGAACTCCATTGTATTGGACTGAGCTGAGTGAGAATAAGATTCACGGGGTTGATTTGATAAAAGAGACTGAACAGGAAAGTGGAAGTAATTCTGAATGGTTGAAAAGCGGCGGCAGATCGTCGAAGTCTTATGCAGATCTGAAACGAAAAGATATCGAATTTGAGGTCGGTAATAAAGTGTTTTTGAAAGTGTCTCCGTGGAAGAAAATACTCCGATTTGGTCGAAAGGGCAAGCTGAGTCCGAGGTTCATCGGACCATATGAGATTATTGAACGAGTTGGGCCGGTTGCTTATAGATTGAAATTGCCATCTGAGTTAGAAAAGATTCATAACGTGTTTCATGTGTCAATGCTTCGACGGTACAGATCAGATCCATCTCATGTGATTGCTCCTACTGAAGTTGGGATTCAATCAGACTTGTCGTATAGTGAAGAACCGATCCGAATTTTGGCACGAGAGACTAAAGAGTTGAGAAATAAGAGAATTTCCTTAGTGAAAGTATTATGGCACAAACACGGAATTGAAGAGGCTACGTGGGAGCCTGAGAACGTTATGAGAGAGGAACATCCACAACTATTCACTGGTAAGATTTTCAAAAACGAAAATCCCTAAGGGGGGAGAGTTGTAACATCTCGGTTTAGACCCTAGTCGGAATGGTGGTTCGAGACCACAAATCTGAGGTTGTATAAATATTTTAATGATATTTTCTGTGTGAATATTATGTGACTTAGCCTGTGTGAAAATTCTATGTGATAATTTAATGGTTTGAGTGTCGAATTTAGAGAAAGGACTTAATCGCGTAAAGAGTAAAAGCTATATGCTGAATATTAAGTACTAAATTGTGGTTGGCTTTTTAAGGTGGAGGCCTTATGTGTTATTAAGTCATTATTAAAGATAGTGGGTGGCTAAATGACTTATTAGCCTTAAAATATATTTGTCTTATATGTTTAATAAAGGGGCAAATAGGTAAAATGTTTAATATGATAATATTAATAAAACAAATGAAAGAAAAGATGAATGTTATCATCTTTGTTATTGCCGAAAGTTGGAGGATGAATAAGGGTTTGAAGTTTTATAATTTTCGAAAAGAATTTGGCTTGATTTAAGGTATGTTTGAGCTCAGTTTTTGATAATTTTTACGTTTTCGTAATCGTTGCTTAGTGCTCTAGCTAACCCATGTTGAAATTTTGTGAATTGATGATGTTCTTGTGATGAACCATTGATGAATGCTTGAGCTATGTGCTAGTTAATAGTGAAATATGAAAACTTAGTGTTGGATCAAGATAGTTTGTAGTGAGATTTTTGGTAAAATTGAATATTTTGGATTTAATTGAGAAAATGAGAAATTGAAGGGTTAAATTGTGAAATAAATGAAATGTATGAGCTTGTATTAGCATGGGAAGAATTCGGCTAGCATATGTGTTTTTGAAATTTTGTGTATTTGATGATTTTGTGAGATAAGGACTAAAGTGTCGAAATGTGAAAATGTGAGGGCTATTTTGTAAAATGCCCTAAATGTGTGTGTGTGGACTAAATTGAATGAGTTAGTGATTTAATGGACTGAATTTGAATGTGTATGGACCAAGAGAGGAGAGGTTCGGATCGAGATCGAGGCAAAGAGAAAGTACTCGATTAATCGACCATTTCGGTATTTTGACATCCGAGGTAAGTTCGGATATAATACATGTTATTATCATATGTTTTTGTATTATGAAATGAATGTGTATATGTGTATGAAATTGAGATGCTATGTGCAGGATTTAGTTAAGGGCACTAAGTGTGCGATGTTATGAAAGCTTCGGCTTATAGAATTGGCACTGTGTGTGCGTTACCGAGATAAGTCGATTGGAAAATTTGGCACTAAGTGTGCGATGACTAATATGTACCGACCATGTATATAGCACTGAGTGTGCGAATAAGTTGATTGAATATTAAAGGATGACCAACAAGTAATATTGCGCATTGAGTAGCTTGGAAATTGAATAATTATGTGTTAGCCAAGGTATGTCTTGAATCTTTGTGGTTGATGAATTTATAGATAAAGCTATAGATGGATGAATGAGTATCTTGACTAGGGATGATATAGTATGGATAAGAGAGAAATGATCTATGTGATGGTTATTGATTATATTGGTTTGGTTTAATGACACGATTATATTGTATATCGAACTTACTAAGCTATAGAAAGCTTACTGTGTGATTTCTTTCTCTTCTTTGCAGTGTCAGTAAAGCTAGCTCGGATCCAGGGATCGTCAGCATCTCAGTCACACTATCGGCAATCTATTTTGGGTATTTTGGAAAGATGTACATAGTTAAAATATGGCATGTATAGGCTGGTCATTTGAATCATGTTTGATGTTTGTAAGTAGACATGAGATGTGGCTAGATATGTGCTAGTCTTAACATGAATGAATTTGATATATGTGATGCATCTTTTGGCATGATTTGTGGGTTGAGAAATTGACTATTGAATGGTAACTTTGTGTTGGTAAAATGCTTGTAGGAATTAGTGAAATTGAGAAGGAATGATGTTTGGTATTGAATGTATTATATTTGTGATGAGATAGATTTTTGGTATTGAATTTGTTATGATTGGAATGGGAATTGATTGCATAGATTGGATAGTCATCTTGATAAGTTTTTGGTTGCCTTATGTACATGATATGTTTTGGTATGTGTTGCTTGTAGGTTCGACCTAAGTGGGTGGCATGTTGGCCTTGCAAAATGGCCTATAATGTCACACGGTCAAGGCACACGGGCGTGCCTACAGACCGTGGGTGAATTGACAGATTACAGCTTAGTAGCACACGGCCTCGACACGGGGGTGTCAGCTAACCGTGGTGTATAAGTCAGTAGCTAGCTAAGAGCACACGGCCATGGCACACGGGCGTGCTTGGTGGCCGTGGTGGGGAAGACAGTATAGGACCACAGTCAGGACACACGGGCGTGCTTGGTGGCCGTGGGGACCAAGTCAGTATATAGACACGAAAGGAAACACGGGGGTGTCTTGAAGCCGTGGAGGGCACACGGTCTCCTCCCACAGGCGTGTCTCCCCTGTATTTTAGAAAAGTTTCAAATTTTCATGAAATTTTATATGTGTTTCGGTTTAGTCCCGACTCGGTTTATAAGCATGCTTAGGGTCTTGATGACTCTTTTAAGGGACACTATGATTGTAATTGAACGTGATTGACTTTGTGTCGTAAATTCTAGATGTTAAATGTTCTGATTGATCGGTAATACCTCTTAACCCCTTTCCGGTGACAGTCTCGGGTTAGGGGTGTTACAGTTCCACTCCAACTCCATCTCTCCTCCTCCTTGAGCACAAAAATAAAACTCCCTTATGCTGTATGTGGGATTCGAACACTCCCCCTCCATACTTCCCTTGTGACGCCACACCACAATGCCACATGCCCACTTGTGTGAACAAGATACAACCAATTAAACTTTAGTCCTGCCTCCACTAGCTCACCCCCCCTAAAGTGCCAAAAATCAAGATTTTTCCTATGGCCTAACTTGAACCCGGGACTTCATAGAAGCCCCCGTAATCTTCCAAATTCACTTACCTAATAAGTCCAACTTGCAATTATGCCATTCTCATATTCTCAAAAATTTTAAAAGCTCCTACGCCCAAGGCCCAATAGGCCCAATTTTGGGGCGTTACACCCTCAGCTACCTTAGATGATTAAACATGCACTGATTAAGTATCGTGTCAATTAATTACAATTTCAATCCGTTTAAATAATTAATTCATTAGTTACCTTACAATTGTAATGCAAGAATAACTTAGTCATGGTTTTACATAATCAAACATCTTACCGAGGCCTATAACAACACAAACACAATTTTAATAAATTAAATAGACGAAATGCAATCAACCTAACACGAATTAAATTTAAGCTATATCAATTAAATTAACATTTCAACATCATAAATATTCATAGACATGTTCATAATAACGACAACAAAAATTAAAAGGATAGGGAACAAGAATCAAATCTGGTGTTTCTCCGTAATTCCGTAATTCCGTAATTCTGTAAAAGGATAGGTATTTCCGTAATTCTGCCCTACAGGGGTATTTCTATAATTTCTTTCACCTCGAGTTTTAGTTATGAACTTTGGCCCATCAACAAGTCCTCGCGGTTAAAGTGAACAAACACTATACACCAGGTAGGATCTCAGAAAAGAGGAGGTGGGTCACTAGGACCGCTTAAGTACCAAGCTCTCCCTAGATCCAATCCTAGACATGCATATGTCGGTTACCACACTCTAGCTAATCGACTTGTCCACAGACATGTTTGATTAATAAATTAAGTCTTATGCAATTTTAAGAATTTATCAGAACTAGGCCTAGAGTCCATTAAACCCTAGCATACATTTCTAAAATCCCATAAGGCCCACTAAGCCCAATCATGTTTATATAGCCCATTAGGCCCAATCATGTTTAAATAGCCCATTAGGCCCAATCATGTTTACATAGCCCATTAGGCCCAATCATAATTAAATAATACAACCATCCATGTCAATTCATTAGTCAAGTTCACGGATCAATCTTTGCCGATTTGGGCCCACGAGTTCGGCAGGCCCATTTAGCTACTTTTGGCTTTTCAGCTTTTCGGCGTTGCCGACATCGTGTGTGTGTAGTGTTTGTACACACTTGGTAAATGAGACATGTTACACTCTCCTCAGCCTTGAACCTACAACCAATACCAACCTCCAATCAATCACACACTTAACCACAGTATTTACCACTTTTAAGCCTCGAACCCTGGACCTCCTCACCTGATAATCACGCCATCTTATAGCTCCCCAAGTGACGCCACCTTGCCACTGAGCCACAAGCCCAATTGTGTCCTATTTTCCCCTTAATCTGCTTAAGAGGCCTAATACCTGAGACTAGGGTCCCACTAAGGCAAAAATTAATTTTTTCCCTATGGTCTGCCCTATTCCTAAGACTTCAAATAACCCTGGTAATACCTTAAAATTAATATTTTAAGTGCTACTTAAACATACCATCTTCAGTGCACAGAATTTAGAGTTTCGGGATTTTGGGGCGTTACAATTCTACCCCTCTAAAAAAAATTTCAGCCTCAAAATTTACCTGATTGAAACAAGTAAGGGTATTGCCGTCGCATCACCTCCTCATATTCCCAAGTAGCCTCCTCGGCATTATGGTTACGCCAGAGCACTTTGACCAAAGGGGCAGACTTCTTTTTTAGCACCCTAACATCTTGATCAATTATTTGAACTGGCTCTTCTTCAAAAGTTAAGTCTGGTTTAACCTCGATCTCCTCGATTGCCACGATGTGAAAAGGGTCTGAGCGATAACACCTTAGCATTGACACATGGAACACATCGTGTATTTGGTTCAGTTCAGAAGGCAATTCCAGCTGGTAGGCAACTGGCCCAATTCGCTTCAACACCCGATATGGCCCAATGAATCTAGGGCTTAACTTGCCCTTCCGACCAAACCTTAACACCTTCTTCCAAGGGGAAACCTTGAGAAAAACAAAGTCTCCCACCGCATACTCAATCTCTCTCCGCTTGAGGTCGGCATACGACTTTTGTCTATCTGCGCCTCCTTCAACCAATCCCTAATCAACTTTACCTTATCTTCAGTGTCCGCTACCAACTCCAGGCCCAATACTCGCCGCTCACCCAACTCAGTCCAACAAGTCGGAGTACAACATCTTTGCCCATATAGTGCTTCATATGGTGCCATTCCAATACTTGCCTGGTAACTATTGTTATATGCAAATTCAGCTAATGGCAAGTAATCCTCCCAACTACCTCGAAACTCAATTACACACCCTCTCAGCATCTCCTCCAAAACTTGAATTACCCTCTCTGACTGACCATCAGTCTGAGGGTGAAATGCTGTACTAAAATACAACCTCGTACCCAGGGCTCCATGCAGCTTCTTCCAAAATCTCGACGTAAAACGAGGGTCTCTATCCGATATAATAGAGACCGAAAACCCAAGCAACCTCACAATCTCCACCACATACAACCTTGCCGACTTCTGTAATGAGTGGTCGGTGCGGACCGGTACAAAATGGGCAGAATTAGTTAACCGATCCATAATAACCCACATAGAGTCCTTCTTAGCAGGCGTCAAGGGTAGCCCACTAACGAAATCCATAGTAACCCGCTCCCACTTCCATGGTGGAATCTTAATCGGCTGCAGTAATCCTGATGGTAGTTGATGTTCCGCTTTCACTTGCTGACATACCAAATATTTGGCCACAAACTCCGTAACCTCGCGTTTCAATCCCAGCCACCAATAAAGCTCTCGTAAGTCCCGATACATCTTGTTACCTCCGGGGTGCATAGCATAGGAACTACTATGCGCTTCCCGTAGTATAGACTTCCTTAGCTCTTCATCCCTTGGCAAACAAATTCTACCACAAAAACATAACAACCTGTCACTATTTAACCCAAAATCTGTCGTTTCCCCTTTCTCAATTTGCTTGAATCGAGAACCCAAAGTTTCATCCAACGACTACTTAGCTTTAATATGCTCAACCCACAGTGGTTTCACTTGCAACTCAGCTAACAAACTCCCGTCGTCATACAAACTCAGCAAACATCACCCTCAAGTCCGACATAGCCCTACGGCTTAGCGCATCAGCCACCACATTTGCTTTGCCCGGGTGATATTCGATCGTGCAATCATAATCCTTTAACAGCTCAATCCATCTACGCTACCTCAAGTTCAACTCCTTCTGAGTTAAGAGGTACTTCAGACTCTTGTGATCCGTATAGATGGTGCACTTCTCCCTATACAAATGATGCCTCCAAATCTTAAGTGTGAATACCACTGCTGCCAACTCCAAATCGTGGGTTGGGTAATTCCTGATGCGATCCTGGTCGAATCATGGTTCGACTCGATCTGACGCCATCGAGAGTGGCCTAAGCTTGAGGGGCCAAAGTGAAAAATGAAGCTGATTCCAGCTCATTTTCAGCTCAATTAAACTTCCTTTTTATGTGTTTCAGCTCACATAAGTTCATCTCAGCTCATTGAGTTTGGTGTAAGTTCACATTTAATTCATTCAGTTTGTGTTTAGCTTGATTTAATTCATGCATTTTTATTTTGCTGAATACAAACTTCTAAATTAAATATTAGCTTTAAATAAAGGTGTTTAAATAAATAAGTTGTGTTTAATAAGAGGCTCATTAATTAATCTAGTTACTAGGATGTTTTAATGAAGCATGAGTTTAAGTTAATTTAATTCTGCTTCCATAAATTAACTAGTTGTTGTATTAATTGAAGTCCTTACTTCTAGTTCATTTATTAAGTCAAGTGTTTAATGTGTTTAAGTTAAAATAGTGTTTAATAAGTGTTTAATGTGTTTAAGTTAAATTAGTGTTTAAATGTGATTAATATGTTTGTTTAATGTGTTTGAATGTAGGAAACTTTTCAATTGGAAATTGTTACACTCAAGGGCTGTTACAAAGAGTTTAATGTGACCTTTCAAGTGAGAATTGGTTACACACATGGGGAAGCATTAGTCATCATTAAAAGAGGCTGTTACAACATTAATGGAAGTGACTTTTTAGTTGATTTTGGCTACAAAAGAAGTGGCTGTTACTAGGGATGCTTAATACATCAAATTAAGGAGTTTTAAGGAGTATTTTAACTCCTCATAAATTCGGCAACAACCTCTTCACTTACCAGCAGTTTTTTTTGGCTCATTTAAAAGATGATAACAAGCATTCAAAACTCCATTAGTTGTTGGTGTCTTTTCTACTTAGCCAAGGACAACTCAAGGGACATTTTTAAAGCATTCAAATTCATTTAATCACTCATTAGGAGTCATAAAGTTACTGTTATTTGGCTGGAGGAATTCAAGAGTTTTTTATTTATTGATTAGATTTTATTTCAGCCATTTAAATGCATATTAAAGATAAATTCATATGACTCTTCAGCTAACCACATGTAAACACTATATATACTTTGTTATTAGCTTGTAGAAGGGAACTTTTGATGCTTTAATGAAATTTTCTTATTGTGAGCTATCTACTCTCATTATTCTTCAAGGTTCGAATTGACTTATCTAATAGCTAGTGGTGTCAATCTGACTTTGTTTTGAACTTATCATCCATTCGGGTGTGGCGTTCAAACCTTTATACCGAGGTTCCTATCTTGCTAGATAGTGGGTCGAGGTTTTTATCCAACTTAACCATCCCTTTGAAACATATAAGATTCGGGTCCTTAATCTTTTATTAAGGGTTCTTTCTTGTTTCGAACATCATTCCATTCATTCATCTATTTTCTTTGTTATTAAACCGCTGCCATTTTCTTAAATTCAACCATTTTTCCCTTTTAAAACAAATAGAACGAAACCTCTTCGTAGACGATCGGGCAACTTCACATACGACTTGACTCAACCTCGAGGTGGATCGTATCATTTGGTATCAGAGCTAGAAAATGAGGAGCTCCGACAACGTTCGTATCTAGCCGAAAGTAGGTTCGTAAAAAAAATTCAAAAAAAAATGAATTTTTTTTCGAAATTGCTTGTATTTCATTCTATTGTATTTGAAGTGAAAAAAAAACCAAAAAAAAAAGAAAAGAAAAAAAGAATTACAAAAATTCAAAAAAATATATATATACGAGTGAAAAAAAAAGAGTGAAGTTTTCTTTTGAAAGTGTGGCAAGTACTTGTTGTTTCTGTTCTCCTCTTCTGTACCCGATCTTCAAAATCACTCTCCTTTATTCTCGATCATCAAGAACCCTTTCCATCATCATTTGGTTCCCCTCCATCTTACCCAACGCCACCATTAACTCATTTTCTTTCAGCCTACCTTTACCTATAACGATTTTTCCTTTGCTTAGACCCCTTGAAGCCGACCTACAAGTTGCTAATAAGTCTAAGGCAACCTTCCAAAATTTTGAGAGGTGGATTTGAGTGGTAAAAGGCACGAGCGAGTGAGATCATTCGAGTGGAGGTAAAAAGCCAAACGAGTAAAAACATGAGCGAGAGTGTCACTTTTCCTTCTTCTTTCCGAGTGAAATTGTGAGGATTTTGTTGTGAGGAATTTAATTTTTTTTTTGTTTTACTTAACAAATTTCTTTTCAGCAATCAAAGATGTCTCGCGAAGAGTTCACCGAATCGGAGTACCAATACTTGGTGCAAGAAATGAAAAGAATGGTGAATTCCAAGTTTGATAGACTACACGAGAGATTAGATCATGTGGAACAAAGAGATCCAAAAAAATGAGTGTCATCAAATCGAAAAGCAGAATCGAGAACTTCGCAAAGATACACTTTTAACGATTATTCAAGATAAGATTTCGATCGAGATTCTTATTCATCAAGGAACTCGAGGCGAAGAGAAGCCGACTTTGATTTTTACTCCCTCCAAGATGACGTGCGAGATGAACGGTATACTCCTTTAGAAACTTCAAAGAAATCCTACACGGAGTCTTCTTCCCGATGCAAATATTGTGATTCTTTTGTAAATAAATTTTCTTCTTTCGAGCCAAATAATTACCATCTTGATTCTTTTGTAACATCATTTAAAAGAAAAGAAAATGAAGAAAAGGCAAAAGAAATAAAAAGAAAAGAGAGAAAAGAGGCAAGTAAGAGAGAAAATGAGCGAGTTTTGAGAGAGCTTGAAAAAGCCATTGAGAAGGTTTTTGAAAAAGAGAAAGAACAAAAAGAAGTTGAAAGAGAAGTCGAAAAGAAATTTTAAAAAGAAAACGAGAGTGAAGGAAAAGAGAATGAAAAAGAAATTGAAAAGGAGTGTGAAAACAAAAATAAAATTGAAAAAGAAAGAAAAGAACTCGAGATAGAAAAAGAAATAAAAGAAAAGAACGAGCAAGAAAAAGTGAGGAGTGATTCAACTAACCCCCTTGAAGTTTGCTCTTGTTCTATTTCTACTTTTCAGGTTCCCGAAAGACCAAAAGATGTTTTTCAACTACAATACCTTCCGGAAGAACGACATTTCCGTATGATCAACCAAGGTATAGTTGAAAATAAACCACACGAACCCAAAGGTAAGCGAGGTAAGGAACTTTTAAACGAGTCACGACAATCTTATTTGACATTCGTCAATAAAATCTTCGATGACTTAGTTATAAAAAGACCCCCTTATTCTCATCTGATTGATTTCTACTCTTTGAATGTGGTTGACACTGTTCGTTCTGATCGACAACCCAAAAATTTTATCTTGTGTGCAAACGGTTTTTCACAAAAAGTGCTTAATTTGTTTGAACATGATATTAACGAGCACCCACTCAAGTTTTGTGAGAAATCTTTGAACTTGTACAAATCTGTTTTGAAGCATGAAAAGAGATTTGAATGTTCGTTTTTGAGTATGCACAAGTCCTATTGGTTTAACATGATCGATTTAGTGAAACCGTTGTTATTTTTTGCCTTAAATAAACAAACTCATGTTTTTAAGCCGGGAATTTGTGTTGATTCATCTTGTTGGAAAATCAAGCCACATCGATTGTGTGTGAACCATTTCTATCATTTTGATTTGTGGTCTTTGAATAAGGTAACGAAAATTTTCCAATGTGTTTTCAATTTATATTCGTTCCTTAAACAATTTCTTTGGTTGTCCATGAAGTTTGCGATCCGTTTGGAAAAGATTAATTCAACCGCGAAACTTCAGCTATGCTATACCCCCGAGGAGCGAATATTTGTGATGGGCGACCAAGGTAAATTTGATGAAACACCCCAAACCCGGCCCACAAGCCCCGACCGGATCTGGCATGTTCCTCGAGTAAAACATTTCAAATGTTGTTTGTCAATTTGGAAAATGTGGTCACTTTGAAGAGGAATCGTTAGGTGTCAAAACATTTAAAAATTGTTTCCAAGATAAGTTATTTAACCCTCGATTTAATAATAATCGTATCATAATAAAAATTTGAAACATAAAACAGTTTAATAATAATGGCCTTATAACATCAATAGCAAACCCGAAATAAATCCAAACTTAAAAATAAAGTCTCAAAATAAAATAACTGCAAGCTGAGCATGGCCACCACTAAGCTCCCGCCGACCCGGTCCATCTACTGAGTGTCACCTGAAAAGATATCCCACAACGGGGTGAGTCAAAAAGACTCAGTGTGTAACAGCCAACACCAATCCCAATGA
Source organism: Gossypium sturtianum (assembly GCA_025698515.1). Lineage (NCBI taxonomy): Eukaryota > Viridiplantae > Streptophyta > Magnoliopsida > Malvales > Malvaceae > Gossypium > Gossypium sturtianum. The sequence goes on from CM046948.1 coordinate 71,987,345, forward strand.
TTTAGGCACATCAAATCATACACATATAACGAATATAAATAATGATGCAATCCCAACCCAAACCTAGATAACCATCCGCTACACATCACCCGCACTCGCCATCACACCGTGGGATTACTAAATCGACCCTCCATCCGCTACACATCATCGAAGGCGCTCACAGCAGACGACTTGCTCATCGCCTTTATAAATTTTGTGGCATAGCCACCAGACATTATTTTGTGACATAAGTCACCACATTCGATTTTTTGTGACATGAGTCACCACATTCGAATATTGTGGTATAAACCACCGTGATCACTTCCTTTCCATATAACCCATATGCCCCATGTCACACAGTAATATGCAATATCATGCCTTATGCCTTATTCCACATTCTTATCGATATTCACATATGTACCATATTCCAAATATTCATATCATAATATTATTCATATCATTTATTAACATAATGTTAAGGTTACTTACTCGAGTACTTTGTACCATCACATGGTACCTTTGCCCACTTTTCACATTATTATAAACACATATATTAAATTGATGCCATAAATCTATTAAGAGTTAGTGTGGGGTACACACCGGTTTATATAACGAATTCAACTTGAAATCCCGAAAGTCTATCGAATCGGATTGTACTCCTCCCTTGCGGATCTAAACCCGAATTTATCCCTTGTCTTTGAAGATGTCGCAATACCTTAGATTTTGAAATCCCGAATGATCTCCTCCTCGTAGTCGACAAACAACCAAATCCCGAATTCCTCCTTCAAAGTTTCGGCCAAAGTGCATTAATGGGATTAGTTCCTAGATTTCGGCTAAAAGAAAAAGGAATGAAAATCGAATAACATTTGATCTTACCCCTAATGATGAAATCGATTGCACCCTTGCTTGAAATCACAAAGAGATTCGGCTATATAGGCTAGATGTTGATCAATAGGTTTCAGCTTTTAAGACTTGCGACAAAGAAGAGAGAATGTGGGGCTAAAAGATTCGGCTAGGCTCCCAAATGATGATGAGGATATTCGGCTATCACCGAAAATAGATATAGACTTGAGTTTGAGTGGAAGAAAAGAAGTATGGAAGTGAGCTAGGATAATTCGGCAATGGTGTACTTTGAGAGAGAGAGGTTTCGGCTATGGTGTTTCTTTAAAGTGTCAAGCAAAGAAAAGAGAAAAAAGAAGCTACCAAATTCGGCTATGACTCTAGGTGCAAATAGGGTATTCGGCCAGAAGGAAAATAAGTATGGATTTGGAGTTTGAAAGAACGAAAAGAAGAATAGGAGAAGAGTGGAAGAATTTTGGCAACACCTTAATGCACTAAATGACCGAAACTTGGAGAATATGAGCATCCTACCAACTAAATTTCGGCACCCCCCTAGAGTCCTACATTCGGCCACTAGCCTTCCTTCTCTCCTATCCCTTATTTTGCTCCTAATTTTCCTCTCTGCCTCTCATTCAAAGAATTTGAATGAGTCCAACCTTCATCCACCCTCCTTAGCCGATATTTGAATGCATTTGACTTGATCAAATGTTCATCCACCTAGAGTCCCATTGCCGTCCACCTCTGCCCCTCCTTGCTGCAAAAAAAATAAAACTCCCTTTTGCTTCCCTTGCTGCTCGAACCTAGGCCCTTTTTTCCTGCTTGTGGCGTCACTTACTAAGGCCCTAAGTGGCGCCTCCTTGCCACTTTTCCAAGCCCAATCTTGTGTCTAATTTCCCCTACTATTTCTCTTAAGGCCTCTTTTGTTCAATTCCCCTTCAATACTTAAAATTTAATATTTTCTAAGGCACTCACCTACACTCTTAAGGTTCTAAAAATTCATAAAACATATTCACAACACACACAGGCATGCTACTTCATATAATTAAGCAATAATGCACAAGCCCAAAATCCCGAATATTACAGTTCTACCCCCTTAAAATAATTTCGTCCCCTCGAAATTACCTGGCTGAAATAAGTGAGGGTATTGCTATCGCATTGTTTCTTCCGCCCCACGAAGCTTCTTCCGATCCATGATTGCACCATAACACTTTGACTAAAGGAACTGACTTCCTTCGTAGCACTTTCACATCTCGCTCCAAAATCAAATCACTCTTCCTCGTAAGACAAATCGCCTTAGCTCCACCTCCTCAACCGGTACTACATGAGATGGATCCGATCGGTAACGACGTCGCATAGAAACATGGAACACATCGTGCATCTGCTTCAACTCCGGAGGTAACTCTAGCTGGTATGCCACTGGTCCAACTCGCTTCAATACCCGATAAGGTCCTATAAACCTTGGACTTAATTTCCCTTTGCGACCAAATCTCATCACCTTCTTCTAAGGCGAAACCTTAAGAAACACTCGATCTCCCACAGCAAATTCTATTTCCTTTCGCTTAAGATCTGCATACGACTTCTGCCTGTCAGATGCCTCCTTTAATCGTGCTCGAATTAACTTAACCTTTTCTTTGGATTCTGCCACAATCTCTGGACCCAAAACTTGATTCTGTCCATCACGTAGGAGTGCGACACTTCCGTCCATACAGCGCTTCATACGGTGCCATTCGAATACTGGCTTGATAGCTGTTATTATATGCAAATTCTGCTAGAGGCAAATATTCTTCCCAACTTCCTCTGAAGTCTATTACACAGCCTCTCAACATATCTTCCAACACTTGGATCACTCGCTTAGATTGACCGTCTGACTGTGGATGAAATGCCGTACTGAAGTCTAATCTGGTGCCCAAAGCTTGATGTAGTGCTTTCCAAAACCGAGACGTAAACCTTGGATCCCTATCCGAGATAATCGACATTGGCACTCCATGCAACCTCACAATTTCTGCCATATATAACTTCACCAACTTCTGTAAAGAATAGTCAACCCGCACCGATAAGAAATGCGCAGACTTTGTCAATCGATCCACTATCACCCATACTGAGTCCTTCTTAGTAGGAGTAAGGGGAAGCCCACTAACGAAGTCCATGGTGATTCTCTCCCACTTCCACTGCGGAATCTTTATCGGCTGAAGCAATCCTGACAGAACTTGATGTTCAGCCTTGACTTGCTGACACGTCAAGCATTTCCCTACAAATTCGGTAACTTCCCTCTTAAGACCAGGCCACCAAAACTGTTCCCTTAGGTCTATATACATCTTACTACCTCCAGGATGCATAGCATAGGGGCTACTATGCGATTCCTGAAGAATTCTCCGTCTTAACTCCTCGTTCTTCAGCATACAGACCTTACCCTTGCAACACAATACTCCATCGCTGTTAACACCATAATCCTCTAACTCCCCACTCTGCACTTGTCGCAACTTAGCACTTAGATCATCATCTGCCAACTGACTCTCTTTCACCTCATTCAACCATGACGGCTTAACTTGCAATTCAGCCAGCAAACTTCCGTCGTCATACAAGCTCAGATGTGCAAACATCGCCCTCAGATCCGACACTACTTTTCGACTTAGAGCATCTGCCACTACATTCGCCTTGCCCGGATGATACTCTATAGAACAATCGTAATCCTTTAATAACTCCACCCACCTTCGCTGTCTCAGGTTCAGCACTTTTTGAGTCAACAGATACTTAAGGCTCTTGTGGTCTGTGTAGATCACTGACTTTTCTCCATATAGATAGCGCCTCCATACCTTAAGAGCAAAGACCACCGCCGCCAATTCCAAGTCATGCGTCGGATAGTTAACCTCATGTGGCCTTAATTGTCTAGACGCATAGGCAACTACTTTCCCATCTTGCATTAAAACACATCCTAACCCTGTGTGGGAAGCATCACAGTACACCACAAAATCCTCCCCTACCTCAGGCTGAATCAAAATCGGAGCTTCAGTCAAAACCCTCTTAAGCCTCTCAAAGGTCTCCTGTTGCCTATCTGTCCATATGAAATGTACCTCCTTTCTCAATAGCTTCGTCAAAGGAGCAGTTATTGATGAGAACCCTTCCACGAACCTTTTGTAGTAGCCTGCCAATCCCAAGAAACTGCGAACCTCTGCCACCGACTTAGGTGGTTTCCAATCCAACACTGCTTCGATCTTCCTAGGATCCACCCTTATTCCCTCTACAGACACTACATGCCCTAAGAATGCGACCTCCTTAAGCCAAAATTCACACTTGCTGAATTTGGCGTAGAGCTTCTTCTCCCTTAACACTTGCAACACTAACCGGAGATGCTCGTCATGTTCCTCCTCCGACTTAGAATACACTAGGATGTCGTTTATAAACACAACGATGAATCGATCCAAGTAGGGTTGAAAAACGCGGTTCATCATATCCATGAAAGCGGCTGGGGTGTTCGTCAATCCAAACGGCATTACTACGAACTCATAATGCCCATATCTTGTCCGGAAAGCTGTCTTATGGATATCCACTTCCTTCACCTTAAGCTGATGATATCCAGACCGTAGATCTATCTTTGAGAACACCGCGGCTCCCTTAAGCTGATCGAACAAGTCGCTATCCTTGGCAACGGTACTTGTTCTTGATGGTCACTTATTCAATCGACGGTAATCTATGCACATACGCATAGTCCCGTCCTTCTTCTTCACAAACAAGACCGGTGCTCCCCATGGAGACACACTAGGTCGGATGAACCCATGATCAAGTAACTCCTGAATTTGAGCTTTGAGCTCCACCAATTCCTTTGGTGCCATTCTATACGGAGCTATAGATACTGGCACCGTTCCAGGCAGTAAGTCAATTCCAAACTCCACCTCCCTATCAGGGGGTATTCCAGGTAACTCCTCCGAGAAAACATCCACAAATTCCCTTACGGTTCTAACTCCACTAACTCCTTCTTCTTTTGCATCCAACGCACTAATGAAAGTCAAGAATGCCTTGCACCCTTTTTGAACCATCTTATCAGCCTTTAATGCAGAAACTATGTTAGACAAGTAGTTTCTTCTTTCCCCTATCATAATTATCTCCTCATCCTCCAGGGTCCTTAACTCCATTCGCTTAGCTACACAATCCAATATAGCCCGATGTTCCGCTAGCCAATCCATGCCAAGTATGAGATCAAATTCTCCAAAGGTAGTTCCATCAAGTCGGCAGAGAATATCACTCCCGAATCTCTAGAGGTACATTGCGAAATATTCTATTCACCACTACGCTTTGACCTAACGGGCTTACTTGACCATCTCCCTACTAGATGTGCCTCGGAGGCTATGCCTAGAGTTTCAACTACTCTACTTGCAACATACGAGTGGGTCGAGCCAATATCAATTAAAGCAAAGTAAGGCTTATCAGCTATAAGGAACATACCAGTTATGACATCCGGTGCGTCTCCATCCTCCCTCCGATGAACTGCATACACCAGACCCGGCTATCTTGCCTCTGTGTTACCAACACCTCTGCCCGGTGTTCCACGTCCTCTTCTAGCACCATTTCCTCTGCCATTCGGACCACGACCCCGCGGTGGTGCGCGGTCCACCTCTTCCACCGATTGAAATTTCGACTGTTGGTCGCCCCGTCTATTTTTATAGGACAGTCCTCTAATCATGTGGTCCTTGGACCCACACTTGAAACATCCTCCTGCCTCTTCTTCCAATACTCTCCTAGGTGCCTCTTCCCACACCGATCACAAGTACGATCACGCCTCCCCTAGCAACCTCACGACCTCGCGGCCCATCAACTCTAGGCCTCTTTTGAACATTCCCTGATGACCCCGATGACCCAAAACCTCTCTTGTGCCTATTCCGTTCAAAGATTCTGTCTCCACAGAGTCCTTAATCCTTCGGCTACCTTAGCCTTTTCCACCAACACGGCAAACTCTCGCTCCTGGCGTGGAGCTATCAACAACCTTAGGTCATCCTCGGCCGTCCTCAAATCGGACACATTGCTCATGCTCGTAGCCACGATACCTCGAGCATACCGGCTCAACCTTAAGAATTCACCAGTGATCGCTCTGGACTTGTTCCTTGAACCAGCCCTGAAATGCCTTCCTTTGAGCATCGGTATAACTAGTTCCAACATACTTCTTCCGATATGCCGCCTTAACATACTCCCAAGTGAGATCCTCACCGTAGCACCATCCCGAATCGTGAGCCACCACCGATATGCCTCATCGCTAAGTAGCGACACCATTCCTTCACTTCTCTTCAATAATCGATCCAAATTCATCCATAATTCGCTCTGTCGCTTCCAACCAATACTCACCAGTATCTTTGGGTGCCACACGAGATTCGCCACGGAATACTTCAGCTCCATTTGCTTGGAGTTGCTTGGGTACAGATTTCCGAGCTCTCATACCTCCACCTGCTCCAGCCACCATCTCAAGAACTCGCAAAGATCGCTCGTGATATCGCATCATCCCCGTCCGATCCTGATGCTCAACGTCAGCAGCTGGTGGTGGTGGTGGTACCTCATTCTCGGACCATTTGACCAGACCTAACGGGTTCCGATACAGCCATTCTGCCTCTACCACACCCTCGCACATTACAACCACGTCCCCTAGAACTCATGTCTACGATCGCGATTTAATCTGTTTTAGAAAGTTTTATGCATTAGTCTTTGTTCCACTAATTATCCACGAACAAGTTTTATGTAAGGAAGTTTAGTAGTAGTTCTTTCGATCATTACAGGGTTTTCATTTCAAGTCTTCTACCCTAATTCAGAGAGATACATTCATTCAGTAGTACCTACCACACACATTCACCATTTGAACATTTTTTTTTGTCTGTTCCTATCCCAAGGGTATTTTCGTAACTTGTCCTATAGGGGTATTTTGGTAAATTTTCAAATCAGGGTATCTTGATATTTTGTAAAAATAGGGTTTTTTGGTATTTTTGGTAAAGTAGGAATGTCTTAATAAAAGTCGAGGATAATATGGTAACTTTATAAACCAAGGGTATTTTAGTAATCTTACAAACCAGGGGTATTTGGGTAATTTTAAAACTAAGATTTATAAAACAATGTAGCAGTCCCTTTCGGGTTTTAATTATTGAGTTTAGCCTGTGAATGAGTCCTCTTGGTTAGGGTGAACCGTTACTACGCACTGGTAGGATTCGAGTGAAGAGGAGGTGAGTCACTAGGATCGCTTAAATACCAGTCATTCTCGAATTCAATCTTAGACATGCGCACAATGGTTGCCACACTTAACTCGGCGACTCACCACACAGTGTTTGTTTAATTAGGCCTTAAAGTTTTATGTAATTCAGTATTGAAGTAAGCTAATCCTAGGGTTCCATAACTTAATATACTACTCTACGTTCTGTTATACCCATATACAAATCATACATTAATTCACACAACGGTTAGGGGTACTTACCTGGTGGACTTCGGGTCGGAGACTTAGGTGCCATGCCAGAAAGACCTACTTATTTCACAAAATTTTCACAAAACTTATTTGGGCTCAATTTTTGAAAACGTTGTGGGCTTTAAACCCAAGGCTGAGAGTTTAAAACTGGGCTCTGATACCAAATTAAAACACCCCAAACCCGGCCCACAAGCCCCAACTGGATCTGGCATGTTCCTCGAGTAAAACATTTCAAATCTTGTTTGTCAATTTGGAAAATATGGTCATTTTGAAGAGGAATCGTTAGGGGTCAAAACATTTAAAAATTGTTTCCAAGATAAGTTATTTAACCCTCGATTTAATAATAATCGTATCATAATAAAAATTTGAAACATAAAATAGTTTAATAATAATGGCCTTATTACATCAATAGCAAACCCGAAATAAATCCAAACTTAAAAATAAAGTCTCAAAATAAAATAACTGCAAGCTGAGCATGGCCACCACTAAGCTCCCGCCGACCCGGTCCATCTACTGAGTGTCACCTGAAAGATATCCCACAACGGGGTGAGTCAAAAAGACTCGGTGTGTAACAAACCAACACCAATCCCAACGATTTAGGCACATCAAATCATACACATATAACGAATATAAATAATGATACAATCCCAACCCAAACCTAGATAACCATCCGCTACACATCACCCGCACTGCCATCACACCGTGGGATTACTAAATCGACCCTCCATCCGCTACACATCATCGAAGCGCGCCGCTGCAGACAACTTGCTCATCGCCCTTATAAATTTTGTGGCATAGCCACCAGACATTATTTTGTGACATAAGTCACCACATTCGATTTTGTGACATGAGTCACCACATTCGGATATTGTGGTATAAACCACCGCATCACTTCCCTTTCCATATAACCCATATGCCCCATGTCACACGTAATATGCAATATCATGCCTTATGCCTTATTCCACATTCTTATCGATATTCACATATGTACCATATTCCAAATATTCATATCATAATATTATTCATATCATTTATTAACATAATGTTAAGGTTACTTACCTGAGTACTTTGTACCATCACATGGTACCTTTGCCCACTTTTCACATTATTATAAACACATATATTAAATTGATGCCATAAATCTATTAAGAGTTAGTGTGGGGTACACACCTGGTTTACTTAACGAATTCACTGAAATCCCGAAAGTTTATCGAATCGGATTGTACTCCTCCCTTACGGATCTAAACCCCGAATTTATCCCTTGTCTTTGAAGATGTCGCAATACCTTAGATTTTGAAATCCCGAATGATCTCCTCCTCGTAGTCGACAACAACCAAATCCCGAATTCCTCCTTCAAAGTTTCGGCCAAAGTGCATTAATGGGATTAGTTCCTAGATTTCGGCTAAAAGAAAAAGGAATGAAAATCGAATAACATTTGATCTTACCCCTAATGATGAAATCGATTGCACCCTTGCTTGAAATCACAAAGAGATTCGGCTATATAGGCTAGATGTTGATCAATAGGTTTCGGCTTTTAAGACTTGCGACAAAGAAGAGAGAATGTGGGGCTAAAAGATTCGGCTAGGCTCCCAAATGATGATGAGGATATTCGGCTATCACCGAAAATAGATATAGACTTGAGTTTGAGTGGAAGAAAAGAAGTATGGAAGTGAGCTAGGATAATTCGGCAATGGTGTACTTTGAGAGAGAGAGGTTTCGGCTATGGTGTTTCTTTAAAGTGTCAAGCAAAGAAAAGAGAAAAAAGAAGCTACCAAATTCGGCTATGACTCTAGGTGCAAATAGGGTATTCGGCCAGAAGGAAAATAAGTATGGATTTGGAGTTTGAAAGAACGAAAAGAAGAATAGGAGAAGAGTGGAAGAATTTTGGCAACACCTTAATGCACTAAATGACCGAAACTTGGAGAATATGAGCATCCTACCAACTAAATTTCGCACCCCTAGAGTCCTACATTCGCCACTAGCGTTCCTTCTCTCCTATCCCTTATTTTGCTCCTAATTTTCCTCTTCTGCCTCTCATTCAAAGAATTTGAATGAGTCCAACCTTCATCCACCCTCCTTAGCCGATATTTGAATGCATTTGACTTGATCAAATGTTCATCCACCTAGAGTCCCATTGCCGTCCACCTCTGCCCCTCCTTGCTGCAAAAAAATAAAACTCCCTTTTGCTTCCCTTGCTGCTCGAACGTAGGCCCTTTTTTCCTGCTTGTGGCGTCACTTACTAAGGCCCTAAGTGGCGCCTCCTTGCCACTTTTCCAAGCCCAATCTTGTGTCTAATTTCCCCTACTATTTCTCTTAAGGCCTCTTTTGTTCAATTCCCCTTCAATACTTAAAATTTAATATTTTCTAAGGCATTCACCTACACTCTTAAGGTTCTAAAAATTCATAAAACATATTCACAACACATACAGGCATGCTACTTCATATAATTAAACAATAATGCACAAGCCCAAAATCCCGAATATTACAGTTCTACCCCCTTAAAATAATTTCGTCCTCGAAATTACCTGGCTGAAATAAGTGAGGGTATTGCTATCGCATTGTTTCTTTCGGCTCCCACGAAGCTTCTTCCGATCCATGATTGCACCATAACACTTTGACTAAAGGAACTGACTTCCTTCGTAGCACTTTCACATCTCGTTCCAAAATCTGAATCAGCTCTTCCTCGTAGGACAAATCTGGCCTTAGCTCCACCTCCTCAACCGGTACTACATGAGATGGATCCGATCGGTAATGACGTCGCATAGAAACATGGAACACATCGTGCATCTGCTTCAACTCCGAGGTAACTCTAGCTGGTATGCCACCGGTCCAACTTCGCTTCAATACCCGATAAGGTCCTATAAACCTTGGACTTAATTTCCTTTGCGACCAAATCTCATCACCTTCTTCTAAGGCGAAACCTTAAGAAACACTCGATCTCCCACAAAGAAATTCTATTTCCTTTCGCTTAAGATCTGCATACGACTTCACGCTCGTCGGTGCCTCCTTTAATCGTGCTCGAATTAACTTAACCTTTTCTTTGGATTACGCCACAATCTCTCGGACCCAAAACTTGATTCTCGTCCCATCACGTAGGAGTGCGACACTTCCGCCCATACAGCGCTTCATACGGTGCCATTCGAATCTTCGCTTGATAGTCATTATTATATGCAAATTCTCGCTAGAGGCAAATATTCTTCCCAACTTCCTCTCAAGTCTATTACACGACCTCTCAACATATCTTCCAACACTTGGATCACTCGCTTAGATTGACCGTCTGACTGTGGATGAAATGCCGTACTGAAGTCTAATCTGGTGCCCAAAGCTTGATGTAGTGCTTTCCAAAACCGAGACGTAAACCTTGGATCCCTATCCGAGATAATCGACATTGGCACTCCATGCAACCTCACAATTTCTGCCATATATAACTTCGCCAACTTCTGTAAAGAATAGTCAACCCGCACCGATAAGAAATGCGCAGACTTTGTCAATCGATCCACTATCACCCATACTGAGTCCTTCTTAGTAGGCGTAAGGGGAAGCCCACTAACGAAGTCCATGGTGATTCTCTCCCACTTCCACTACGGAATCTTTATCGGCTGAAGCAATCCTGATGGAACTTGATGTTCAGCCTTGACTTGCTGACACGTCAAGCATTTCCCTACAAATTCGGTAACTTCCCTCTTAAGACCAGGCCACCAAAACTGTTCCCTTAGGTCTATATACATCTTACTACCTCCAGGATGCATAACATAGGGGCTACTATGCGATTCCTGAAGAATTCTCTGTCTTAACTCCTCGTTCTTCAGCATACAGACCTTACCCTTGCAACACAATACTCCATCGCTGTTAACACCATAATCCTCTAACTCCCCACTCTGCACTTGTCGCAACTTAGCACTTAGATCATCATCTGCCAACTGACTCTCTTTCACCTCATTCAACCATGACGGCTTAACTTGCAATTCAGCCAGCAAACTTCCGTCGTCATACAAGCTCGGATGTGCAAACATCGCCTCGAATCCGACACTACTTTTCGACTTAGAGCATCTGCCACTACATTCGCCTTGCCCGGATGATACTCTATAGAACAATCGTAATCCTTTAATAACTCCACCCACCTTCGCTGTCTCAGGTTCAGCACTTTTTGAGTCAACAGATACTTAAGGCTCTTGTGGTCTGTGTAGATCACTGACTTTTCTCCATATAGATAGTGCCTCCATACCTTAAGAGCAAAGACCACCGCCGCCAATTCCAAGTCATGCGTCGGATAGTTAACCTCATGTGGCCTTAATTGTCTAGGCACGCATAGGCAACTACTTTCCCATCTTGCATTAAAACACATCCTAACCCTGTGTGGGAAGCATCACAGTACACCACAAAATCCTCCCCTACCTCAGGCTGAATCAAAACCGGAGCTTCAGTCAAAACCCTCTTAAGCCTCTCAAAGCTCTCATGTTGCCTATCTGTCCATACTGAAATGTACCTCCTTTCTCAATAGCTTCACAAGGAGCGCTTATTGATGAGAACCCTTCCACGAACCTTTGTAGTAGCTTTGCCAATCCCAAGAAATCTGCGAACCTCTCGCCACCGACTTAGGTGGTTTCCAATCCAACACCGCTTCGATCTTCCTAGGATCCACCCTTATTCCCTCTACAGACACTACATGCCCTAAGAATGCGACCTCCTTAAGCCAAAATTCACACTTGCTGAATTTGGCGTAGAGCTTCTTCTCCCTTAACACTTGTAACACTAACCGGAGATGCTCGTCATGTTCCTCCTCCGACTTAGAATACACTAGGATTTTGTTTATAAACACAACGATGAATCGATCCAAGTAGGGTTGAAAAACGCGGTTCATCATATCCATGAACGCGGTACCGGTGTTCGTCAATCCAAACGGCATTACTACGAACTCATAATGCCCATATCTTGTCCTGAAAGTCGCCTTATGGATATCCACTTCCTTCACCTTAAGTCGATGATATCCGGCATCGTAGATCTATCTTTGAGAACACCGCGGCTCCCTTGGCTGATCGAACAAGTCGCCTATCCTTGGCAACGGTACTTGTTCTTGATGGTCGACTTATTCAATCGACGGTAATCTATGCACATACGCATAGTCCCGTCCTTCTTCTTCACAAACAAGACCGTGCTCCCCATGGAGACACACTAGGTCGGATGAACCCATGATCAAGTAACTCCTGAATTTAAGCTTTGAGCTCCACCAATTCCTTTGGTGCCATTCTATACTGAGCTATAGATACCGCACCGCTCGAGTGCAATAAGTCAATTCCAAACTCCACCTCCCTATCGTGGGTATTCCAGTAACTCCTCCGGAAAACATCCACAAATTCCTTACGGTTCTAACTCCACTAACTCCTTCTTCTTTTGCATCCAACGCACTAATGAAAGTCAAGAATGCCTTGCACCCTTTTTGAACCATCTTATCAGCCTTTAATGCAGAAACTATGTTAGACAAGTAGTTTCTTCTTTCCCCTATCATAATTATCTCCTCATCCTCCAGGGTCCTTAACTCCATTCGCTTAGCTACACAATCCAATATAGCCCGATGTTCCACTAGCCAATCCATGCCAAGTATGAGATCAAATTCTCCGAAAGGTAGTTCCATCAAGTCGGCAGAGAATATCACTCCCTGAATCTCTAGAGGTACATTGCGAAATATTCTATTCACCACTACAGTTTGACCTAACGGGCTTACTACTGTCATCTCCCTACTAGACAGTTCAGAGGCTATGCCTAGAGTTTCAACTACTCTACTTGCAACATACGAGTGGGTCGAGCGAATATCAATTAAAGCAAAGTAAGGCTTATCAGCTATAAGGAACATATCGGTGATGACATCCGGTGCGTCTCCATCCTCCCTCCGATGAACTGCATACACCAGACCCGGCTATCTTGCCTCTGTGTTACCAACACCTCTGCCCGGTGTTCCACGTCCTCTTCCAGCACCATTTCCTCTACCATTCGGACCACGACCTCGTGGTGGCTGCGGTCCACCTCTTCCAGCCTGATTGAAATTCTGACCTGTTGGTCGGCCCCCGTCTATTTTTATAGGACAGTCCTTAATCATGTGGTCCTTGGACCCACACTTGAAACATCCTCCTGTCTTCTTCCAACACTCTCCTAGGTGCCTCTTCCCACACTGATCACAAGTACGATCATCGCCTCCCAGTAGCAACTCACGACCTCGCGGCCCATCAACTCTAGGCCTCTTTTGAACATTCCCGGATGACCCTGATGACCCAAAACCTCTCTTGTGCCTATTCTGTTCAGTATTCTGTCTCACAGAGTCCTTAATCCCTTCGGCTACCTTAGCCTTTTCCACCAACACGGCAAACTCTCACTCCTGCTGTGGAGCTATCAACAACCTTAGGTCATCCCTCAGGCCGTCCTCAAATCGGACACATCGCTCATGCTCCGTAGCCACGATACCTCGAGCATACCGGCTCAACCTTAAGAATTCATAAAACATATTTACAACACACACAGGCATTCTACTTCACATAATTAAGCAATAATGCACAAGCCCAAAATCCTGGATATTACATTTGATCTTTGTTTTCCTGCTCTTGAAGACAAGCAAGGTAAGATTCTCAAAAGCTTTAAAACACTTTTGTTTTCCTTGAAAGATGACAACCATCATGTTGATGATTTCATTTTTATAAAGTCCTTAAATCGTGATGTGCTTAATTGTTCTATTATGTTTGATAATGATCTATCGGTTTTGGACATCGATAAAAAGACTCTTATTTTTGATAATTGGCATGATGCATTTGTTAGCGATTGAAACACCCCAAACCCAGCCTAGAAGTTAGGCCCGGATCTGGCGTGTCACATGGAAAAACTTGTTTGAGAATTACAGCCTCTTTGTTAAAACCCAAAACACTTAAGCAATTGTTAACTACTTGAAAACGTAATTATCTTTAAAAACCTTTTTGGTGGCAAAAGCATATTTGAAATAAATAATTTACAAAAATGTGATGTTTAGAAATAGAGTCTGCATATTTTGAAATCGTTATGAAACGTAGATAAAATACAAGTATTTTGAGAGATCGTTTGATGAGTCAAAAATCGAGGTAGTGAGCTCTAAAACCGTGGCTTTTGAAAATATTGTTGATAATTTGAGAGAAAACTTCCGTGTTAAAATATTTGTAAAAGTTTGTTATAAAATCCATTTGTTAAACGATTTTGGAAAACCTTTATTTAAGATTTTAGAAAATCCCCGTTAAAACAATTCAAGCAATATAATAAGTACGACTAAACATAAAGCAATTTAAAACATATCCTGCAGGCCTTATTACAACTTAAACCAAAATAGAAAAAAATAAAATAAACCAAAATAGAAATTTAAAGTTCAATAACACCATTTCTGAAGTATGGCCTCCACCGAGTCATCCATGGGCCCAAGTCCTCATTACGGAGCATTACCTACAAGGGTTAAGAAAAATAGGGGTGAGTTACAAGAACTCGAAGCAGAAATCCCTTACCACATCCATTGGGCCTGAACCCATATAGCAATATCTTGGGCCTAAGCCCATTTACATAACAATATTTAAAATGAAGCAAATGTATGAATGTATGCATCCCAACCCATCCAACCAGTCTCTCCCCCGTACCAACCAGTCTCTCCTGTGGGGATCAAGTCAACCCACCCGCCGCCTCTCTCCAATTTGCGCACAAGTTTGCCATTTATAATAATTTTGTGGCTTAACCACCAGAGTATCATATACGGTAATGTAATTGGCACACAGCCTTAATCACGATGGCACAAAGCCATATTTAAATTGGCACATAGCCCATATCAAAATTTGTGGCAAAGCCACCGGTCTATACTTCTCTTCATTCAAGTTTCCCATCCCATGCAATATGTGATGATGCAATACACATAACAACATAAAATATCCACATGTATAATAACCATTAGTCTAGTAATTTAATACGACGAATCGGCCCATTATTGAGCTTTGTAATTCAGCCCACTAAGGCATTCTATCAATTCAGCCCATAGGGGCATTTCGGTAAATCGATCCATAAGAACATTTCGGTAAATCGATAATTTTACCCACTAAGGGTAATTTGGTAATCTCGCATCCTAGAGGTATTTCGGTAATTTACCCTCTAAGGGTATTATGGTAATTCGGCAACCTAGACTTAACTACTAATGTGATGCATAAAAATTGAAACTGTCTATCTACGTCATACTGACTAAATGACTATAACTCGAGTTAGGAAACTTGAAATTTAAATCCGTAAATTTTCCTTGAAACTAGACTCATATATCTTCTTATGTAACACCCCAAAGCCGGTCAAAATGTTATGACCAGATCCGGCATGTCACATAAAAGGGTTGTTTAAAAATTACGCGTTTGTTAAAAATTTCGAGTTTAATTATGTATTCTCTTGTTATCCTTTTGTTAACATTTTAGAAAACGGTTATTAAGGGTTTAGGAAAATCTGTATTAAACATTTAAGAATAATAGGCAGTATCATATTAAAAGCTAAACCAAATAAAATACCAAATTTAAAGTTAAAGCGGCCTTATTAAAAATATTAACCCAAGTTAAAAATAAGTAAAATACTAAAGTCCAAAATCGCTCGTAGTGTGGCCACCTCTCCGAGTCCTCCAAAGATGCGTCGAGCGCCTCACGAGGATTACCTAAGAAAAATTAAAAGAGGGGGTGAGTTTACGAAAACTCGAGTGTGTAATTCCCCTTACAAACAAAATCTGTAAGAACATGCATCAAAACAATTCGGGCCCAAGCCCATTAAAGTAACGGTGGCAATTGGGCATTAGCCCAAAATAGCCTCGGTTGGTCCTTAACCCATATCAAATGTCACATGTCATACATATAAATCGGGGCCTAAGCCTATCTCAGTAATATAATCCAGATATGCAATGCGTTAATGCCCATACCAACCCTGCACTCCGTCTCCTGTCCAACCCTACACTCCTGTGGGGATTTAATCGACCCACCCATCCCTACACTCCTTATGTAGCACCGGTTGCGGCACTAACATTATCAGTGCAGCATGGCTGCTTGGTGGCTAAAAAGCCTTCAGTAGCGGTATTACAATTGGCACAAAGCCATCAGTGACTTTATTATATTTGGCACATAGCCATCAGCGACGTAATATAATCGGCACACAGCCTTGGGTAAATATGATCGACACAGAGTCATCGATATATAAGTTAGGCACACAGCCACGGTAAATACGATTGGCACAAAGCCATAATATCGGCACAGAGCCTTCGATATTGGCACAAAGCCCATAATTACGGCACGAAGCCATATTAATGGCACACAGCCCTTAGTACATTATCGGTGCAGCATGGCTGCTCGGTGGCTAAAAAGCCTGCGGTGGCTATAAAGCCTTCAGTGGATCCACAGTCGTCAAGCGACCATGCGATCCTATTAGCACTTCCTCCGTATTAATAATCCCAACCCCATGCAATATGTCGTGTATTCATGCTCAATCATTACACGTGTATGCAAAATGGCCATGCTCAGTAACAATTATTTAAACATGTAATAAAAGCATATCAGTCATACAACCACAGCCAAATTAGACAACTCATTGCACAAGTCGATCATTTACCTACAAGGGCAAATCAGTCATTTTACCCTATAAGGGTATTTCGGTAATTCTACCCTACAGGGGTAGTTCGATAATTCTACTATAACCAATCCATGTATGCAACGCATCTCAAACATAATCAACCATACAATTAACACATACAACGCTAGTACTACCATGAGGATACAACAGTCATTTTGTCGTTTAGGGGTAAAACGGTAATTTTGCAAATCGGGGGTATTTTGCTAATTTTGCAAACCGGGGGTATTTCGATAATTTTGCAAACGGGGGTATTTCGATAATTTTGCTAACCGGGGGTATTTTGGTAATTTTGCAAATCGGGGTATTTCAATACTTTCACAAATCGATGGTATTTCCGTAATTTTCCAAATCGGGGGTATTTCGCTAATTTTACAAACCGGGGGTATTTTGGTAATTTCACAAATCGGAGGTATTTCAGTAATTTTGTAAACCAAGGGTATTTCAGTAATTTTGTAAACCAAGGGTATTTCAGTAATTTTGTAAACCAAGGGTATTTTAGTAATTTTGTAAACCAAAGGTATTTCAGTAATTTCGCACCTGCAATGGCCTTTCCAAAGGCCTAATGTCGCCTCGAGCGACTCAACTACCATTTCTGGTCGTACCGGACTATTGGGCCTAAAACCCGATTTCTCCTATTCGGGCCCACACGCTTGTGTGGCCCACCTAACACAAATCTAGCCACGTATATGAGATTCACCTAGTCTAGTTCACTATATACTACACCATCATACATTTTATTCAATTGGGCCCACGGGCCCATTGGGCCAACTTTGGCCCATCATGGCCCAAGCAGCCTCAACCCACAAGAATACTACTGATGGCCTCAACTATCGCGTCGAAGCCCCACACGTGCGTTCGCACGCTCGTGTGGCTACTATTGCCATGACCAAACGCCGGCATTTGCCGCTCTACAACTAGAGTAGAGAGAGTTACACACCTGATAGGAATCTGGTGCTAATACGCGCTCCGACCACTCCTGTGCCCAAACGCCCTCCAAGGTATCCTTCCTCCTATCATAGAATGCTCTATATATAGCTAGCTTCTCACCTTCCTTCTTTGTAACTTTCCGATGTGGGATCCCTTCGTCAGTAGAGTTTAAATCCAACTCAAACTCTTGCTGTCCAATTCGCAAAATAAATACTCCATTGCTTTTCATGAGATTCGAACCTGTGCTCCCTTCAATAGTTCAACACGCCACTTGCCACCAAGCCACAAGCTCCTCTTGTGTCTTAAACCATGTGCAACGAAATATAAATCTATAGCCAAATTCTAAAGTCCATTTAAAAAGAAAACCAAAATGCAAGAGCCAAGACTTGAACCTTGGACCTCCTTCCTTCCCTGTGGCGTCACCCCCTTGTCTCTTATGTGGCGTCACTTTTCCACTACACCACACACTCCACTTGTGTCATTTTTCTCCACTTTTTATTCTTAAAGCCTACCTACCAACTCCCAGGGTTTTATTCACCTAAAACCAAAATTTTCCTAAAGCTCAAGTTTAATCCCGGGACTTCATAGAAGCCCCCTAACCTTCCAAAATCCCTCATCTACTAGATCCAACTTGCACTAAAGCCGTTCTCTTATTCCCAAAAATTTTAAACGCTCCTACGCCTAAGGCCCATTGGGCCCAATTCTCCTAGGCCCAATTTCGGGATGTTACAAATCTACCCTCCTTAAAGAAATTTCGTCCCCGAAATTTCTAGCTAATAGGGTAGTCGTGTAACAACTACCCCACTATGCTACTGCTGCGTACTCTGATTCTAATATCCCTATCACATTTTAACTAGAATTTGGAACTCCCTACACATACTCAAAACACCTAACCATTAAAGCATGTGATATCTTATACACAACCAATTTCTATATCCAAACATCACATCCAAACAAAACACATACAAAATAAATACCAAAAATACAACGAGATCTGACATAACAGAGTATAAGGTCGAAACTTACGGATTCGGTCTTAGGAGACTCGGTGTACCACACTTTCAAAAATCGGTCAATACAATTTCAGAACTTTAAATATTTTCAAGCCTTTTTGAAACAATACTTTCATAAATTTAATTTTGAAAACCCAATCCACAGCCGAGTTTTGCAACCTGGCTCTGATACCATAATTGTAACACCCTAAACCCGGTCAAAACGTTATGACTAGATCCGGCATGTCACATAAAAGGGTTATTTAAAAATTGCGCGTTTGTTAAAAATTTCGAGTTTAATTATGTATTCTCTTGTTATCCTTTTGTTAACATTTTGGAAAACGGTTATTAAGGGTTTAGGAAAATCCTGTATTAAACATTTAAGAATAATAGGCAGTATCATATTAAAAGCTAAACCAAATAAAATACCAAATTTAAAGTTAAAGCGGCCTTATTACAAAATATTAACCCAAGTTAAAAATAAGTAAAATACTAAAGTCCAAAATTGCTCATAGTGTGGCCACCTCCGAGTCCTCCAAAGATGCGTTGAACCGCCTACCGAGGATTACCTAAGAAAAATTAAAAGAGGGGGTGAGTTTACGAAACTCGATGTGTAATTCCCTTACGAACAAAATTTGTAAGAACATGCATCAAAACAATTCGGGCCCAAGCCCATTAAAGTAACGGTGGTAATTGGGCATTAGCCCAAAATAGCCTCGGTTGGGCCTTAACCCATATCAAATGTCACATGTCATACATATAAATCGGGGCCTAAGCCCATCTCAGTAATATAATCCAGATATGCAATGCGTTAATGCCCATACCAACCCTGCACTCCGTCTCCTGTCCAACCCTACACTCATGTGGGGATTTAATCGACCCACCCATCTCTACACTCCTTATGTAGCACCGGTTGCGGCACTAACATTATCGATGACAAACATGGTCGCTCGGTGGCTAAAAAGCCTTGATGGCGGTATTACAATTGGCACAAAGCCATCGGTGGATCATTATATTTGGCACATAGCCATCGATGATGGTAATATAATCGGCACCACGACCTTGGGTAAATATGATCGACATAGAGTCATCGATATATAAGTTAGGCACATAGCCACGGTAAATACGATTGGCACAAAGCCATAATATCGGCACGAGCCTTCTTGGTATTGGCACAAAGCCCATAATTACGACGCGACGCCATATTAATGGCACACGACCCTTAGTAACATTATCGGTGCGGCATGGTCGCTTCTGGTGGCTAAAAAGCCTATGGTGGCTATAAAGCCTTCGATGGATCCACAATCGTCAAGCGACCATGCGATCCTATTAGCACTTCCTCCGTATTAATAATCCCAACCCCATGCAATATGTCGTGTATGTCATGCTCAATCATTACACGTGTATGCAAAATGGCCATGCTCAGTAACAATTATTTAAACATGTAATAAAAGCATATCAGTCATACAACCACAGCCAAATTAGATAACTCATTGCACTAGTCGATCATTTACCTACAAGGGCAAATCAGTCATTTTACCCTATAAGGGTATTTCGATAATTCTACCCTACAAGGGTAGTTCGGTAATTCTACTCATAAACAATCCATATATGCAACGTATCTCAAACATAATCAATCATACAATTAACACATACAACGCTAGTACTACCATGAGGGTACAACGGTCATTTTGTCATTTAGGGGTAAAACGGTAATTTCGCAAATCGGGGGTATTTCGGTAATTTCGCAAATCGAGGGTATTTCGGTAATTTTGTAAACCAGGGGTATTTCAGTAATTTTGCAAATCGGGGGTATTTCGATAATTTTGCAAACTGGGGGTATTTCGATAATTTCACTAACCGGGGTATTTTGGTAATTTTACAAATCGGGGTATTTCAGTAATTTCACAAATCGAGGGTATTTCTATAATTTTCCAAATCGAGGGTATTTCACTAATTTCGCAAACCCTGGGGTATTTCGGTAATTTCACAAATCGGAGGTATTTCGGTAATTTTGTAAACCAAGGGTATTTCAGTAATTTTGTAAACCAAGGGTATTTTAGTAATTTTGTAAACCAAGGGTATTTTAGTAATTTTGTAAACCAAAGGTATTTCAGTAATTTCGCACCTGCAATGGGCCTTTCCAAAGGCCTAATGTCGCCTCGAGCGACTCAACTACCATTTCCGGTCGTACCGGACTATTGGGCCTAAAACCTGATTTCTCCTATTCGGGCCCACACGCTCGTATGGCCCACCTAACACAAATCTAGCCACGTATATGAGATTCACCTAGTCTAGTTCACTATATACTACACCATCATACATTTTATTCAATGGGCCCACGGGCCCATTGGGCCAACTTCGGCCCATCGTGGCCCAAGCAGCCTCAACCCACAAGAATACTACTGATGGCCTCAATTATCGCGTCGAAGCCCCACACATGCGTTCGCACGCTCGTGTGGCTACTATTGACGTGACCGGCACTTCGGCATTTGCCGCTCTACAACTAGAGTAGAGAGAGTTACACACCTGATAGGAATTTGGTGCTAATACGCGCTCCGACCACTCCTGTGCCCAAACGCCCTCCAAGGTATCCTTCCTCCTATCATAGAATGCTCTATATATAGCTAGCTTCTCACCTTCCTTCTTTGTAACTTTCCAATGTGGGATCCCTTCGTCAGTAGATTTTAAATCCAACTCAAACTCTTGCCGTCCAATTCGCAAAATAAATACTCCATTGCTTTTCATGAGATTCGAACCCAGGCTCCCTTCAATAGTTCACCACGCCACTTGCCACCAAGCCACAAACTCCTCTTGTATCTTAAACCATGCGCAACTAAATATAAATCTATAGCCAAATTCTAAAGTCCATTTAAAAATAAAACCAAAATGCAAGAGCCAAGACTTGAACCTTGGACCTCCTTCCTTCCCTGTGGCGTCACCCCCTTGTCTCTTATGTGGCGTCACTTTGCCACTACACCACACACTCCACTTGTGTCATTTTTCTCCACTTTTTATTATTAAAGCCTACCTACCAACTCCCAGGGTTTTATTCACCTAAAACCAAAATTTTCCTAAAGCTCAAGTTTAATCCCGGGACTTCATAGAAGCCCTCTAACCTTCCAAAATCCCTCACCTACTAGATCCAACTTGCACTAAAGCCGTTCTCTTATTCCCAAAAAATTTAAACGCTCCTACGCCTAAGGCCCATTGGGCCCAATTCTCCTAGGCCCAATTTCGGGATGTTACATCTTACTACAATTTTTCCAGAATTTTTGGCTTAGCCATTTAATACAGTTTATTCTATAAAGATTCCCTTGTTTCACTGACCAACGGTTCTGACCTCTCTTACCCAAAATTCAAATATCTCTCTGTACGGTTTTCATATGTTGCTCCCACTTGTTTCTATTGAAAATAGGCTCACTAAGGAATCTATACATATAAATTATAACTCTTAATTCATCTTGTACAATTTTGAATGATTTTTCCAAGACAGAATAGGGAACCACGAAGTCAATCAGAACCAGTCTCACCAAAATTAAGATATCACAGAATATAAAATTCCTCTTCCTCCTCTGTTTCTTTCATATAAAAATAGACACAGTAATCTTTAATCTGATATCTTTTTCACTTTCTAATTCCCTTTATCCTATTTTTCGTGATTTTTCAAAATCACGTCACTGCACGCCCGAGTGGTCACGGATCCCGGTTTCCGGTTTTCTTTGGTATTTCGACCGAATCATAGAACATATCATACAAACATTCAGAGAGGTATGAGATTACACACCATTTAAAACATGTATTCGGAAGGGTATGGGATTACACACCTTATTCGAAATCCATAACACGATAATCTCCGCGGCACCTAAAGGTACAATCGGTTAACAATTAGTCCAAAGCCCAATTTTCAACTTCAACCAAGTATTGCGATTGATTAAAATCTATATCACTTACCAACAATCCGAGTCTCTTATTACGAGGGATAGGTGATCGAGCGATTTGGTCCCTAAAAATAAACGATTAGTTATCACCTCTATATCGTTTAGCAAACTAACCGATCAACAAAAAAGATCAAAAAGAACCATGACGAATCCCTTACCTTGACAATAATAGATCCCCTTCTATCGATTTCCTTAAGGCTAGAAAGATGATGAGAGTGTAAGCTAACACTCTACCGATTCGGCCCACACCAAGAGAACCAAGAAGATGGAAGTAGCAAAGAATAGATTCAGCCTTGCAACCACCGAAAACCCGAGAAGACAAAGAAGCTTCGGCAACCACAAGAACCAAGTTTCGACTATGAGATGAAGTTGATGTTTCGGTTATGGTGAGAATGAATAAAAGAAAAGGATTTGATCAAGATATGTATATACATCAAACGGCTACACATATAGACTATGAAACGTTATACATAACTTGAACATATATTTAAACCGAATATACATTATCAAAACATTATCTTAGCCCAAATGCCATCAACCACAAAACCAAACTATATCTAGTATATATGTATGTACCATGGTCGAATATATGCTAACTAACAACTTCCACAGCCCATGCACAATAAATGACATAAACATATACATAATTTGACCATTAAAACCATATGTCTCAATACCAAACTAACAAAGGAGATAAGTCATATTCGCATGGCATGTTATTATATATACAAGAACAAAATTCATGGCTCATAACTTTGTTTAGCCTATACATGCCTTTAATCCAAAACCAAACTCAAAAAGGTACCAAAATATATTGATAGTGTGGATGACTTCGTTGACGATCCCCGAGCTCGTAGCTTGATCACATCTATAAAACAGTAACGATGAACACACTGAGTAAGCTAATTTAGCTTAGTAAGTCTTAAGCAAGTTTAACAATTCAGCTAATTATTATTCAATCAATTTAAATCAATCGAATTCCTAACATAAATAAATAATATGACATTTATATGCTATCATAGCCAAATATCAATGTCCTTATTTATAACAAAATATTTATCATCATTTATCTAAAAATAGAACTCATCAAATACACATCACATAAAAGTTATATATATATTCTATATATAACTGAATAGCATCTTCCCTGTACATATAAAGTAAGCCACTATAACTGAAAGTATCTAAATACAATCCCACGTATTCGATAACACACATATACATATATTCCACATAACCCGATGAATATACAAATTATCTCATATAACCGAATGTATATATATATATACATATTTGTATGTATAGATATACATACATGAACATCTTTAAACCACTCTCATGTTATCAAGTAAACACATCCACATAACATAATTTATCCACATATCCCATCAACCTAATGTACAACACATTTATTTCATCGTTTTTTTTGCTCATTGACATCACATATAACATATAAGTATGAAAATACATACCTTAGATCGAATTAACAAAATTCATTTGCATAAGTTTAGGCTTACTCGATTTGTTCCATGACTTAATTATTTCGTAGTCTAAACTCGGAATTGTAAATCACCGGTATAAAACCTGCTAGGCGTCAGCCTGAATCACACACCGACACTAGGCCTGCTAGACTCGAGGTCTAAAATTTAAACACCGGCATTTAGCCTGCTAGGCAATAAGCCCGATACAATTCACTGGCACAAGGCCTGCTAGGCAATAAGCCCGATATAGTTCACCGGCACAAGGCTTGCTAGGCTCGAAGCCCGAATATTCATATTATCGAGCCAACTTGATCACATTACATCTTAGCAATATCACATATATCACATATAATTCACATCACTTTCACATAGTGAATTCAATTAATTCAACTACATTTCATTTCTAAATCACTTTAACACATTCGGCTTTGTCATATTTCAATCCACAAATTCATAATTCAGCATGTATACTAGGCTATAATCGATACTTACGGTATTAACTTACTTAAAGACTTACCTCGACTATCGATGGACAACAAAAATTGGCTATTCGTTAACTTTTGTTTTTCCCCGATCCAAATCATTTTTCCTTTGTTCTTGATCTAAACATGTTCAAATTAAGCTCATTCAAACACATTTCATTTCAATTTAATCCAAAAACACTTAAATGGGCAAATTACCATTTTACCCCTAATGTTTCACACTTTTACAATTTAGTCCTATTTGTACAAAACACAAAATACACCAAATTTGGCCACCCACTTCAAGGGCCGAATGCTCCTAGACTTCATACAAGACCATGCATTTCATTTGTCTCATGTTTTAGTCCCTCAAAAATTTATTCTTTCTAATTTAATCCCTATCACTAAATTTTATCAAAATTTCTAATTCCAAACATGATGATTTAAAACATACTCTTAATAATCTACCATCAAACATCACAAATTATGAATATACATCCATGGCGAATCCTCAACATGTCTCAAACTCAAAATTTTCAACATGGGTTGTATAGCATTCAAAGCAACGAATTCAAAAATGTAAAAATTATCAAAAACTAAACAAAATACATACCCCAAATTGAGCTCTCAATTGCTTGCAAACTCAAGCTTCAAAAATGGAGTTTCTTCCTTCTCACATTCGGCCAAGAAGATGAACATATGAATGTTCTCTTTCCTTCCACTTTGTTTTATTATTTTATGACTTAATTCAAATGAAATAATCATTTAATCCATTTATCTAATTCCACTAACTTAAAGAAATTAATTAAGAATAAAAAAAAAGCCATCATCATGCCATCCACTAATTAGGTTTGCATGCATGCAAGAAACAAATCAATTTAATCCTTTCAATTAAAATAAAGGCTAATTTTACCTCTTAAACAATTTAATCCTTTTTCTTAAATTAATCACCCAAACTAGCAAATTTTCTTATGAATCTTTCACACATATTAATTCACATATAATTAACACATAAAATACTATTTAATTATTATTCGAACTCGAATTCGTGGTCCCAAAACCACCGTTCCAATTAGGGTCAAATTCGGACTGTTACAACTCTCCCCCCTTAGGGATTTTCGTCCCCAAAAATCTTACCATTAAACAAAGTTGGATATTGTTGCCTCATTGAATCCTCAGGCTCCCACGTAGCCTCTTCTACTCCATGTTGATTCCATAGTACTTTTACTAACGGAATTTTCTTGTTTCTCAATTCTTTCACTTCACGAGCTAAGATACGGATCGGTTCTTCCTCGTACGTCATATCGGATCAAATTTCAATCTCAGACGGGGCGATCACATGTGACGAATCTGATCTATATCTTCGAAGCATCGAAACATGAAATACATTGTGTATCTTTTCTAGTTCAGAGGGCAACTTTAATCTATAAGCAACAGGCCCAACACGTTCGATGATCTCATACGGTCCGATGAACCTCGGACTCAATTTGCCTTTTCGACCAAATCTAAGTACTTTCTTCCACGGAGAAACTTTTAAAAATACCCGGTCTCCAACCTGAAACTCAATGTCTTTACGTTTCAAATCCGCGTATGACTTTTGACGATCTGATGCAACTTTCAAACTATCTCGGATTACTGCCACTTTCTGCTCAGTTTTTTTAATCAAATCAACCTCGTGTATCTTGTTTTCACTGAGCTCGGTCTAGTACAATGGTGTGTGACACTTGCGGCCATACAAAGCTTTGTAAGGTGCCATTTTGATACTAGATTGAAAGCTATTATTGTAAGCAAATTCAATCAAAGGTAAGTATCGTTCCCACGTACCTTCAAACTCAAGGATGCAACATCTCAACATATCCTCAAGTATCTGAATGGATCGTTCGCATCGACCATCCGTCTCTGTCTGCGGATGAAAAGTCATATGCTAAAGTGTAGTTTGGTACCTAAAGCATCTTGCAATTTCTTCCAAAATCGTGACGTGAATCTCGGTCTCTATCCAAACAATGGAAATCGACACACCATGTAATCTCACAATTTGAGATACATACAACTCGCCAAGAAGCTTATCGAGCGAATAGTCCGTCTGAACCGGAACAAAGTGAGCTGATTTGGTTAGTCTATCCACTATAACCTGATCGCATCTTTCTTGCTCGTGTCATAGGCAAACCGGATACAAAATCCATAGTAATTCTATCCCATTTCCATTCGTATCATGATCGGTGAAGTAACCTGTAAGGTACCGATGTTCTGCATTTACTTGCGACAAACTAAGCACTTCGAGGTAAAATCAGATATGTCCCGTTTCATACCAGGCCACCAATAAAACTGTTTCAAATCATTATACATTTTCGTGCTACCCGGATGTACAGACAATCGGCTACTGTGAGCTTCATTCAATATCATCTGAATCAAATCTAAATTCCTCGGAACACACATTCGGTCTTTGAACTTCAAACAGTCATTCTCATCTATTCGAAACTCTGACTCAACATTTCTTTCACACTGAACTCGTCTTGCTAACAAATCTTTGTCAACTTTCTGGGCATCACAAATTTATTGAATAAACAACGGTCTTGCCTTTAATTCGGCTACTATCGAACCATCATCAGAAGTAGCCATATGTGTGTTCAACGCACGAAGAGCAAATAATGATTTTCGGCTTAGAGCATCTGCAACAACATTGGCTTTCCCCGGATGGTAATCAATCACTAATTCGTAATCTTTCAACAGCTCTAACCATCTGCGTTGTCTCGTGTTCAGTCTTTCGAGTCATCGATACTTCAAACTTTTGTGATCGAATAGACATGACATTTCTCCCCGAACAGGTAATGACGCCAAATCTTCAATGCGAACACAATAGCTGCTAGCTCCAAATCATGTGTCGGGTAATTTTTTTCATGCGGCTTCAATTGTCTCAAAGAGTAGGCTACGACTTTGCCTTCCAGCATCAAAACGCAACCCAAACCATTCAAAGAAGCATCACTATAAATAACAAATTCTTTACCCGATTCAGGCTGAACTAACACTGGAGCTTCGGTCAAAAGAGTTTTCAACTGATTGAGGCTTTTCTGACACTTTTTCGACCATTCAAATTTAACGTCTTTCTATAATAGCTTTGTCAACGGGGTAGCTATTATAGAAAAACCTTTAACAAATCGTCTGTAGTAACCAGCAAGTCCTAGAAAACTTCAAATTTTGAAAACATTCTTCGGTGGTTTCCAATCAAGTAGCCGATACTTTATTCGGATCTACCCGAATGCCTGCTGCTGAAACAACGTGGCCCAGAAAGCTAACTTCGTTCAACCAGAATTCTTATTTACTAAACTTTGCATACAACTGTTTATCTCGCAAAGTTTGTAGCACCAGTCTCAGATGCTCAGCATGCAAGGTTTCATTTCTGGAGTAGATCAGAATATCATCTATAAACACTACTACAAATCGATCCAAATACTGTCTAAAAATTCGATTCATCAGATCCATAAAAATAGCAGGTGCATTAGTAAGCCCAAAAGGCATAACTAGAAACTCATAATGTTCGTACCTCGTTCGAAAAGTAGTTTTTGGCACATCGAAATCTCTGACTCGCAACTGATAATAGCCCGATCTCAAATCTATCTTTGAAAACACTGAAGCCCCTTTCAATTGATCAAACAAGTCGTCAATCCGTGGCAACGGATATTTATTCTTTATAATTACCTTGTTGAGCTGTCGGTAATTGATGCACATTCACATAGTCCCGTCTTTCTTTTTCACAAATAAAACTGGTGTACCCCAAGGAGAGAAGCTTGGTCGTGCAAAGCCTCTATCTATTAACTCTTGCAACTGTGCTTTCAACTCTTTTAATTCTATAGGTGCCATCTGATACGGAGCTATTGAAATCGGAGTCACCCCCGGTATTAATTCGATACCAAACTCTATTTCTCGAATAGGTGGTAAACCCGGTAGTTCTTCAGGAAACACATCTGGATACTCGCACACAATTGGTACGGATTCAATCTGCTTCTCAGTAACTTTACTATCCAACACATAAGCCAAATAATCTTCACACCCTTTTCTCACATGCTTATAAGCTAACATCGAGGAGATTAATGCCGGTAACCCATTCAGGTCATTAGATTCAATTCGGATAACTTCACCGTTCTGACATCTCAAGTCAAGGGTCTTTCTTTTGGAATTAACTACAGCATCGTGCAAAGTTAACCAGTCCATCCCCAAAATTATATCGAACTCATCGAAAGGCAAAAACATTAAATTAGCTGGGAAGCATGAATCCCGAATCATCAATGGGCAACTTTTACACACTTTATCAACCAGAACACATCGACCCAAGGGGTTTGATACACGAATCACAAACTCGGTGAGACTCAACGGTGTAGAGTCCTCACCGATACTAAAGTTTCACACACATATGAATGAGTCGAACCCGGATCAATCAATGCAATCACGAGAGTATCATAAAGAGTGAAAGTACCGGTGATAACATCCGGGAAGAAGCATTCTCTCCGACGTCATAAAGATATGCTCTAGCGGTGCACGAGCCTCGATCGAACTCGCGAGTGTCTTTGGTTCCTTTCGATGCGCCACTTACATTTCCCGAATGCTCGGGTGGTCGCCTCGTCGACGCATAGCTCGGGCTTGTATTCTGAGCCGTATTTTGCTCAGCTAGCATCGGGCACTCTCGAATAAAATGATCCGACCACATTTAAAGCAGGACCGATCACGAAATCTACAACTCCTGAATGCCATTTTCCACAATGCTTGCACTCGGTCCGGTTCTGCTCACGAACATTACCAACACTAGCCATCGAAGTGGCTCGGGAACCCACAGGAGGTCGATCTCGTCTAGAGAAGTCTAAAGTAGCCTTATGTCGACTGGATTCATCTTTAAACTTCTTTGATACGGAATGAAAGGTCTTACTCGATGATCTTTTCAATGTCTCTAGCTTCAACTCGGCTTTTCTTTTCTCTTTTCCAAGCTCTTCGGCTTTGTAAGCTCGTTCGACAAGTACCACGAACTCTTTAATCTCGAGTATGCCGACTAGCAACTTAATATCTTCATTCAGACCGTCTTCAAATCTTTTACACATAATGGCTTCAGTTGACACACATTCACGGGCATATCGGCTCAGTCTGACAAATTTCCGTTCATACTCAGTCATGGTCATTCGACCCTGTTTCAATTCCAAAAATTCTTTTCGTTTCTGATCAATGAATCTCTGACTGATGTACTTTTTACGGAATTCTATCTGAAAGAATTCCCAGGTCACTTTCTCCCTCGGAACCACCGATACTAGTGTATTCCACCAGTGATATGCGGTGTCCCGTAATAAGGATATAGCACACTTCAAGCATTAAATGCGAGTACATGACAGCTCATCAAGCACACGGATAGTATTATCAAGCCACATCTCAGATTGTTCCGCGTCGTCATCATCATTAGCTTTAAATTCTTTAGCCCCGTGTTTCCTGATTTTATCAACGGGAGGCCTGCTAGATCTCATCGGATCTATCATCAGAGGTGCTGAAGGTATCGGAGATGGATTATTCGGGGGTGAAGGTTGTTGCACAGCCGGATTAGTCCGGATATATTGAGTAAACCAGTCGTTCATCACTTGGTAGAAGGCTTGTCTAGCATCCCCCTCTGGATTACTCGAAGTAGGTTGAGATTCTATCGGCGCTGTCCCTTGCGCGGGATTAGGCGCTACGCTATCAACATCATCTGCTACGGCTCTATCGGGATCCATTTACAATATAAAACACAATTCAAATGTCAGAAGTCATCACACTATCGCATTATAATTTAAGGCATGTATAGCTAGACTCACACGCGCTACGGTAGTCCTAGAATCGACTAAACCGTAAGCTCTGATACCAATAAAAATGTAACACCCCTAACACGTATCCATCGCCGGATTAGGGTCACGAGGTATTACTATAACAATTACCAAGCCATAGCACTCCATCTAGACTAACACTTGATAAATTCATATCATTTCATGCCATCACAAATGAATATATATATACAAATCCTATCAGGTCTTAATACAACAACTTGCATTGTACGAATCACATGGTCATTTAAAAACAATAACTGAATAGGCATATAATATTTAAAAATTTATTTCGTTTCAATTATCAACCATACATTCAAACAAACATCATTATACACCGAATCCCTATAGCAAAATATACTAGTAAATTACCATTATAAATATATGTATATACATCGAATGGCTACACATATAGACTATGAAACGTTATACATAACTTGAACATATATTTAAACCGAATATACATTATCAAAACATTATCTTAGCCCAAATGCCATCAACCACAAAACCAAACTATACCTAGTATATATATATGTACCATGGCCGAATATATGCTAACTAACAACTTCCACAACCCATGCACAATAAATGACATAAACATATACACCATTTGACCATTAAAACCATATGTCTCAATACCAAACTAACAAAGGAGATAAGCCATATTCGCATGGCGTGTTATTATATAAACAAGAACAAAATTCATGGCTCATAACTTTGTTTAGCCTATACATGCCTTTAATCCAAAACCAAACTCAAAAAGTTACCAAAATATATTGATAGTGTGGATGACTTCGTTGACAATCCCCTGAGCTCGTAGCTTGATCAAATCTATAAAATAGAACGATGAACACACAGAGTAAGCTAATTTAGCTTAGTAAGTCTTATGCAAGTTTAACAATTCAGCTAATTATTATTCAATCAATTTAAATCAATCAAATTCCTAACATAAATAAATAATATGACATTTATATGCTATCATAGCCAAATATCAATGTCCTTATTTATAACAAAGTATTTATCATCATTTATCTAAAAATAGAACTCATCAAATACACATCACATAAAAGTTATATATATATATATTCTATATATAACCGAATAGCATCTTCCCTGTACATATAAAGTAAGCCACTATAATCGAAAGTATCTAAATACAATCCCACGTATTCGATAACACATATATACATATATTCCACATAACCCGATGAATATACAAATTATCTCATATAACCGAATGTATATATATATACATATTTGTATGTATAGATATACATACATGAACATCTTTAAACCACTCTCATGTTATCAAGTAAACAACATCCACATAACATAATTTATCCACATATCCCATCAACCTAATGTACAACACATTTATTTCATCGTTTTTTTTGCTCATTGACATCACATATAACATATAAGTATGAAAATACATACCTTAGATCGAATTAACAAAATTCATTTGCATAAGTTTAGGCTTACTCAATTTGTTCCATGACTTAATCATTTCGTAGTCTAAACTCGAATTGTAAATCACCCATATAAAACTCATTAGGCGTCACTGAATCACACACCGGCACTAGGCACCGCTAGACCGAGGTCCGAAATTTAAACACCGCATTTAGCACGCTAGGCAATAAGCCCGATATAATTCATCGGCACAAGGCACGCTGGGCAATAAGCCCGATATAGTTCACCGACACAAGGTCGCTAGGCTCAAGCCCTAATATTCATATTACCGAGCCAACTTGATCACATTACATCTTAGCAATATCACATATATCACATATAATTCACATCACTTTCACATAGTGAATTCAATTAATTCAACTACATTTCATTTCTAAATCACTTTAACACATTCGGCTTTGTCATATTTCAATCCACAAATTCATAATTCAGCATGTATACTAGGCTATAATCGATACTTATGGTATTAACTTACTTAAAGACTTACCTCGACTATCGACGGACAACGAAAATCGGCTATTCGTTAACTTTTGTTTTTCCCCGATCCAAATCCTTTTTCCTTTGTTCTTGATCTAAACATGTTCAAATTAAGCTCATTCAAACACATTTCATTTCAATTTAATCCAAAAACACTTAAATGGGCAAATTACCATTTTGCTCCTAATGTTTCACACTTTTACAATTTAGTCCTATTTGTATAAAACACAAAATACACCAAATTTGGCCACCCACTTCAAGGGCCGAATGCTCCTAGACTTCATACAAGACCATGCATTTCATTTGTCTCATGTTTTAGTCCCTCAAAAATTTATTCTTTCTAATTTAATCCCTATCACTAAATTTTATCAAAATTTCTAATTCCAAACATGATGATTTAAAACAAACTCTTAATAATCTACCATCAAACATCACAAATTATGAATATACATCCATGGCCGAATCCTCAACATGTCTCAAACTCAAAATTTTCAACATGGGTTGTATAGAATTCAAAGCAACGAATTCAAAAATGTAAAAATTATCAAAAACTAAACAAAATACATACCCCAAATTGAGCTCTCAATTGCCAAACTCAAGCTTCAAAAATGGAGTTTCTTCCTTCTCACATTCGGCCAAGAAGATGAACATATGAATGTTCTCTTTCCTTCCACTTTGTTTTATTATTTTATGACTTAATTCAAATGAAATAATCATTTAATCCATTTATCTAATTCCACTAACTTAAAGAAATTAATTAAGAATAAAAAAAAAGCCATCATCATGCCATCCACTAATTAGGTTTTGGATAATTTGACATGCAAATCCATGCATACAAGAAACAAATCAATTTAATCCTTCCAATTAAAATAAAGGCTACTTTTACCTCTTAAACAATTTAATCCTTTTTCTTAAATTAATCACCCAAACTAGCAAATTTTCTTATGAAACTTTCACACATATTAATTCACATATAATTGACACATAAATTACTATTTAATTATTATTCGAACTCGGATTCGT
Organism: Gossypium sturtianum; assembly: GCA_025698515.1. Taxonomy (NCBI): domain Eukaryota; kingdom Viridiplantae; phylum Streptophyta; class Magnoliopsida; order Malvales; family Malvaceae; genus Gossypium; species Gossypium sturtianum. Next base: position 72,020,842 of record CM046948.1, read on the forward strand.
GGTCCCGAAACCACCGTTCCGATTAGGGTCAAATTCAGACTGTTACATAGGTTTCTACCAAAAGGCAAAGCAAAATTTGGCTCTACTTCCCCCCTCACCTAAACCGTACATACCTTGGCAAAAAGGTCAAACATTTGCCAACCAAGACTTTCCAAAATACCTCCCTTGAAAAAGGCCAACATGTTCCCTATACTTTCCCTTTTCTTTTGATTTCTTTCCCCACCTTCATCCTTTCCTAATTTCCTTAGCCACCTTGCCAAAATTAAAAAATCCACCTTGCTTTATTTGCTAGCTTGGCCGACACTTAGGGAAATAATACAAAAAAAATTGTCAAAATTTTACACTTGATGGGATTTGAACCTCCTCCCTCAAAGTCTTTCATGTGGCGCCATATCCCCTTTACCATAAGCTCCTTTGTGCTAGCAAATTACTCATTTATTTCCATAAGCAATGAGGCCACTTACTATATCTCCTTAAAGTGCTAAAATACCAAATTTTGCTAAGGCCCAATTTGAACCCGGAACTTCCTAGAAACCTCATAACTTTCCAAAATCACCTTCCTAATAAGTCCAATTTGAAATAATTCCATTCTCTTGTTCTCAAAAATTTTAAACACTCCTACACCCAAGGCCCATTGGGCCCAATCCTACTAGGCCCAATTTTGGGTCATTACAATTCTACCCTCCTTAAAAAAATTTCGTCCTCGAAATTTCCAACCAACTACTAAACGCATCGCTCAAATCACACCACTATGCTTTACACACAGCTCTGATCTTAATAACACTAATGTACTTTTAACAAAATCTTGAATCCTCTTTCACTCAACTAAACATCTAACCACAGAAGCAAGCAGTTATCTACCACTTATACCTAAAATTTTCTACATTCAATCATCACGTCTAACCATAACATACCTGACTTGATGGTGATGAAACAATCCCGAGCCTTATGCTCCTTAGACCCGCATCTCAAGCATGCTCCTGACCTCCTCTAGCACTCTCTCGGATGACGCCTTCTACAATAATCGCAAGCCAAAAAGTTTGGACGTGCCTTAACACGATTCACAGAACGAGACTGCGGCCCTAGAGAACCGCGATCTAATTTCTTCTTACAGTCCACGTGCCCAACTTGAAGTGTTCGACCAATTTCTCTAACCTCCTCCACAAGCTCCCTAACTAGCCGAGTCGACTCATCAATTCCAGCTCGGTCATAAGACTCGTCTCGACCCATCGGCAATGCCAACACCTCCCTTTCGAAACATGCTCGATCTCAAGATCTAGCCCTAACACCTCGCCTCTACCACGTCCACGTCTACTGCGTCCACGTCTTCTAGCGTTCATGTTCACTAATGTCGACTTAATCTTATTACAAGTTTTATGAATCAGTATACTATTTCAGTGTTTATTAAACAATGTTTTATAGAGTATAGAAAGTAAAGTTGTTTTTAGCAAAACGTATCCTAAAGGCTCAATCTCTATAGTTTCAACTCCTAAAGCTAAAAGTTCTATAGCATTCTATTTTGTGGAATTTTCCTACCACAAGACTAACACAATAATCATAAAATAAAAACACATACTTACTTGACTTGGTGCGGATACCCGTGGTGCCATACTTCCTTTAGAACATGTATTTATAAATTAAAATTTTTAATCACTTTGAAAACACTTTTGAACCCAAACCACAAATAGAGTTTTGCAACTGGGCTCTGATACCATAAAATAAAACACCCCAAACCCGGCCTAGAAGTTAGGCCCGAATCTGGCGTGCCACATGGAAAAACTTGTTTGAGAATTACAGCCTCTTTGTTAAAACCCAAAACACTTAAGCAATTGTTAACTACTTGAAAACGTAATTATCTTTAAAAACCTTTTTGGTGGCGAAAGCATATTTGAAATAAATAATTTACAAAAATGTGATGTTTAGAAATAGAGTCAGTAGTATTTTGAAATCGTTATGAACGTAGATAAAATACAAGTATTTTTGAGAGATCATTTGATGAGTCGAAAATCGAGGTAGTGAGCTTTAAAACTGTGGCTTTTGAAAATATTGTTGATAATTCGAGAGAAAACTTCCGTGTTAAAATATTTGTAAAAGTTTGTTATAAAATCCATTTGTTAAACGATTTTGGAAAACCTTTATTTAAGATTTTAGAAAATCCCCGTTAAAATAATTCAAGCAATATAATAAGTACGACTAAACATAAAGCAATTTAAAACATATCCCAGAGGCCTTATTACAACTTAAACCAAAATAGCAAAATAATAAAATAAACCGAAATAAAAATTTAAAGTTCAATAACACCATTTCTGAAGTATGGCCTCAACCGAGTCATCCATGGGCCCAAGTCCTCATTACGGAGCATTACCTAAAAGGGTTAAGAAAAAGGGGGGTGAGTTACAAGAACACAGTGTGAAATCCCCTTACCGTCATCCACTGGGCCTGAACCCATATAGCAATATCTTGGGCCTAAGCCCATTTACATAACAATATTTAAAATGAAGCAAATGTATGAATGTATGCATCCCAACCCATCCAACCAGTCTCTCCTGTGGGGATCAAGTCAACCCACCCCGCCAGTCTCTCCAATTTGCAGACAAGCTGCCATTTATAATAATTTTGTGGCTTAACCACCAGAGTATCATATACGATAATATAATCGGCACACAGCCTTAATCACGATGGCATAAAGCCATATTTAAATTGGCACATAGCCCATATCAGAATTTGTGGCAAAGCCACCGGTCTATACTTCTCTTCATTCAAGTTTCCCATCCCATGCAATATGTGATGATGCAATACACATAACAACATAAAATATCCACATGTATAACAACCATTAGTCTAGTAATTTAATACGATGAATCGGCCCATTATTGAGCTTTGTAATTCAGCCCACTAAGGCATTCTATCAATTCGGCCCATTATTGAGCTTTGTAATTCAGCCCACTAAGGCATTCTATCAATTCGGCCCATAGGGGCATTTCGGTAAATCGGTCCATAAGAACATTTCGGTAAATTGGTAATTTTACCCACTAAGGGTAATTTGGTAATCTCGCAACCCAGGGGTATTTCGGTAATTTACCCTCTAAGGGTATTATGGTAATTCGGCAACCTAGACTTAACTACTAATGTGAGGCATAAAAATTGAAACTGTCCATCTGCGTCATACTGACTAATCTGACTATAACTCGAGTTAGAAAACTCAAAATTTAAATCCGTAAATTTTCCTTGAAACTAGACTCATATATCTTCTTACTACAATTTTTCTAGAACTTTTGGCTTAGCCGTTTAATACATTTTATTCTTTAAAGATTCCCTTGTTTCACTGACCAATGGTTCTGACCTCTCTTACCAAAAATTCAAATATCTCTCTGTATGGTTTTCATATGTTGCTCCCACTTGTTTCTATTGAAAATAGGATCACTAAGGAATCTATACATATAAATTATAACTCTTAATTCACCTTGTACAATTTTGAATGATTTTTCCAAGACAAAACAGGGAACCACGAAGTCAATCAGAACCAGTCTAACCTAAATTAAGATATCACAGAATATAAAATTCCTCTTCCTCCTCTATTTCTTTCATAAAAAATAGATACAGTAATCTTTAATCCGATATCTTTTTCACTTTCTAACTCCCTTTATCCTATTTTTTGTGATTTTTCAAAATCACATCACTGCTGCTGACCAAACTGTTTCATTGCAAAATATGGTTACTACTACGAACATACGCACGCCCGAGTGGTCACGGATGCCGGTTTCCGATTTTCTTTGGTATTTCGACCGAATCATAGAACATATCTTAAAAAAATTCAGAGAGGTATGAGATTACACACCATTTCAAACATGTATTCGGAAGGGTACGGGATTACACACCTTATTCGGAATCCGTAACACGATACTCTCCGCGGCACCTAAAGGTACAATCGGTTAACAATTAGTCCAAAGCCCAATTTTCAACTTCAACCAAGTATTGCGATTGATTAACAATCTATATCACTTACCAACAATCCGAGTCTCTTATTACGAGGGATAGGTGATCGAGCGATTTGGTCCCTAAAAATAAACGATTAGTCATCACCTCTATACCGTTTAGCAAACTAACCGATCAACAAAAAAGATCAAAAAGAACCATAACGAATCCCTTACCTTGACAATAATAGATCCCCTTCTATCGATTTCCTTAAGGCTAGAAAGATGATGAGAGTGTAAGCTAACACTCTACTGATTCGGCCCACACCAAGAGAACCAAGAAGATGGAAGTAGCAAAGAATAGATTCGGCCTTGCAACCACCGAAAACCCGAGAAGACAAAGAAGCTTCGGCAACCACAAGAACCAAGTTTCGACTATGAGATAAAGTTGATGTTTCGGTTATGGTGAGAATGAATAAAAGAAAAGGATTTGATCAAGATGAAGTTTTGCTTTCAAGAAATGGAAGAAGGATTGAAAACATGATTAAAAGAAAAGAAAGGGAGAGAATGGGTGCTAACTAGTTTCGGTTTTCAAGAGATGATAAGAGAGAATGATTTGGTCTCAATGGTTTGGTACATTCAGCAATAAGAAGAAATGAAGAAGAAAATATGTTCACTAGCAACTTGGAGTTTCGGCAAGGAGAAGAAAATTTTGGAGAAAAAGACAAAAATTGATACTAAAGAATTTTGGCCAAAACAAAAACTTAGGTTTCTACCAAAAGGCAAAGCGAAATTCGGCTATACTTCCCCCCTCACCTAAACCATCCATACCTTGGCAAAAAGGTCAAACATTTGCCAACCAAGACTTTCCAAAACACCTCCCTTGAAAAAGGCCAACATGTTCCCTATACTTTCCCTTTTCTTTTGATTTCTTTCTCCACCTTCATCCTTTCCTAATTTCCTTAGCCACCTTGCCAAAATTAAAAAGTCCACCTTGCCTTATTTGCTAGCTTGGCTGACACTTAGGGAAATAATACAAAAAAAATTGTCAAAATTTTGCACTTGATGGGATTTGAACCTCCTCCCTCAAAGTCTTTCATGTGGCGCCATATCCCCTTTACCATAAGCTCCTTTGTGCTCGCAAATTACTCATTTATTTCCATAAGCAATGAGGCCACTTACTATATCTCCTTAAAGTGCTAAAATACCAAATTTTGCTAAGGCCCAATTTGAACCCGGAACTTCCTAGAAACCTCGTAACTTTCCAAAATTACCTTCCTAATATGTCCAACTTGAAATAATGTCGTTCTCTTATTCTCAAAAATTTTAAACACTCCTACGCCCAAGGCCCATTGGGCCCATTCCTACTAGGCCCAATTTCAGGTCGTTACAGTGAGCATATGTCCAAAGGTCAAATGCAAGGATTGATTGTGCGAAGTCATGAATCATGTGAATCTGTTCTCTTACTTATTGGTGACGATTATGTTCAACTTTTGACCTACTACTCGCATTTCAATTCGTGGAAGCAATTTAAGTTGGTTGAATGCCTTGATCCTTATGTAATTCTGTTTCAAACATTTGATAAGGCATTATTTCTTTTGTATGATAAGTTGATCTTGTCCTTCCACATGCGACATACTTCTGTTGCTATGTTTATGCGTGGATTGCAAATTTGTTTGAAGCAATACTTGTTAATTCATGGCTATTCTTTCCGTGTGTTTGATTACCATCCTCCCGTTTGATCGAGAAACCCGAGCAAAAGGAATTCTATTCGAGAGAACCATCATTTCGATTCGAGGACGAATCATTTTCAAGAGGGGTATGATGCGATCCTGGTCGCATCATGGTTCGACTCCATCCGACGCCATCGAGTGGCCTAAGCTCGAGGGCCAAAGTGCAAAATGAAGCTGATTCCACTCATTTTCAGCTCAATTAAACTTCCTTCCTATGTGGTTCAGCTCACATGAGTTCATCTCAGCTCATTGATTTTGGTTTAAGTTCACATTTAATTCATTCAGTTTGTGTTTAGCTTGATTTAATTCATGCATTTTTATTTTGCTGAATACAAACTTCTATATTAAATATTAGCTTTAAATAAAGGTGTTTAAATAAATAAGTTGTGTTTAATAAGAGGCTCATTAATTAATCTAGTTACTAGGATGTTTTAATGAAGCATGAGTTTAAGTTAATTTAATTCTGCTTCCATAAATTAACTAGTTGTTGTATTAATTGAAGTCCTTGCTTCTAGTTCATTTATTAAGTCAAGTGTTTAATGTGTTTAAGTTAAAATAGTGTTTAATAAGTTTTTAATGTGTTTAAGTTAAATTAGTGTTTAATAAGTGTTTAAATGTGATTAATATGTTTGTTTAATGTGTTTGAATGTAGGAAACTTTTCAATTGGAAACCGTTACACTCAAGGGCTGTTACAAAGAGTTTAATGTGACCTTTCAAGTGAGAATTGGTTACACACATGGGGAAGCATTAGTCATCATTAAAAGAGGCTGTTACAACATTAATGGAAGTGACTTTTTAGTTGATTTTGGTTACAAAAGAAGTGGCTGTTACAAGGGATGCTTAATACATCTATTTAAGGAGTTTTAAGGAGTATTTCAACTACTCATAAATTCGGCAGCAACCTCTTCACTTACCAGCAGCTTTTTTGGCTCATTTAAAAGATGATAACAAGCATTCAAAACTCCATTAGTTGCTGGTGTCTTTTATTTAGCCAAGGATAACTCAAGGGACATTTTTAAAGCATTCAAATTCATTTAATCAGCTCATTAGGAGTCATAAAGTTGTTGTTATTTGGCTGGAGGAATTCAAGAGTTTTTTATTTATTGATTAGATCTTATTTCAGCCATTTAAATGCATATTAAAGCTAAATTCATATGACTCTTCAGCTAACCACATGTAAACACTATATATACTTTGTTATTAGCTTGTAGAAGGGAACTTTTGATGCTTTAATGAAATTTTATTATTGTGAGTTATCTACTCTCATTATTTTTCAAGATTTAAATTGACTTATCTAGTAGCTAGTGGTGTCAATCTGACTTTGTTTTGAACTTATCATCCATTCGGGTGTGGCGTTCTAACCTTTATACTGAGGTTACTATCTTGCTAGATAGTGGGTCAAGGTTTTTATCCAACTTAACCATCCCTTTGAAACATATAAGATTCGGGTCCTTAATCTTTTATTAAGGGTTCTTTCTTGTTTCGAACATCATTTCATTCATCCATCTATTTTCTTTGTTATTAAACCGCTGCCATTTTCTTAAATTCAACCATTTTTCCCTTTTAAAACAAATAGAACGAAACCTCTTCGTAGACGATCGGGCAACTTCACATACGACTTGACTCAACCTCGAGGCAGATCGTATCATTTGGTATCAGAGCTAGAAAATAAGGAGCTCCGACGACGATCGTATCTAGCCGAAAGTAGGTTCATAAAAAAATTCAAAAAAAAATTCGAATTTTTTTTTCGAAATTGCTTATATTTCATTCTATTGTATTTGAAGTGAAAAAAAACCAAAAAAAAAGAAAAAAAAGAATTACAAAAATTTAAAATATATATATATACGAGTGAAAAAAAAAGAGTGAAGTTTTCTTTTGAAAGTGTGGCAAGTACTTGTTGTTTCTGTTCTCCTCTTCTGTACCTGATCTTGAAAATCACTCTCCTTTATTCCCGATCATTAAGAACCCTTTCCATCATCATTTGGTTCCCCTCCATCTTACCCAACGCCACCCTTAACTCATTTCTTTCAGCCTACCTTTACCTATAACGATTTTTCCTTTGCTTAGACCCCTTGAAGCCGACCTACAAGTTGCTAATAAGTCTAAGGCAACCTTCAAGAATTTTGAGAGGTGGATTCGAGTGGTAAAAGGCACGAGCGAGTGAGATCATTCGAGTGGAGGTAAAAGCCAAACGAGTGAAAACACGAGCGAGAGTGTCACTTTTCCTTCTTCTTTCCGAGTGAAATTGTGAGGATTTTGTTGTGAGGAATTTAATTATTTTTTTGTTTTACTTAACAAATTTCTTTTCAGTAATCAAAGATGTCTCGCGAAGAGTTCACCAAATCGAAGTACCAATACTTGGTGCAAGAAATGAAAAGAATGGTGAATTCCAAGTTTGATAGACTACACGAGAGATTAGATCATGTGGAACAAAGAGATCCACAAAAATGAGTGTCATCAAATCGAAAAGCAGAATCGAGAACTTCGTAAAGATACACTTTTAACGATTATTCAAGACGAGATTTCGATTGAGATTCTTATTCATCAAGGAACTCGAGGCAAAGAGAAGTCGACTTTGATTTTTACTCCCTCCAAGATGACGTGCGAGATAAACGGTATACTCCTTCAGGAACCTCAAAGAAATCCTACACGGAGTATTCTTCCTGATGCAAATATCGTGATTCTTTTGTAAATAAATTTTCTTCTTTCGAGCCAAATAATTACCATCTTGATTCTTTTGTAACATCATTTAAAAGAAAAGAAAAAGAAGAAAAGGCAAAAGAAATAAAAAGAAAAGAGAGAAAAGAGGCAAGTAAGAGAGAAAATGAGCGAGTTTTGAGAGAGCTTGAAAAAGCCATTGAGAATGTTTTTTAAAAAGAGAAAGAACAAAAAGAAGTTGAAAGAGAAGTCGAAAAGAAATTTTAAAAAGAAAACGAGAGTGAAGGAAAAGAGAGTGAAAAAGAAATTGAAAAGGAGTGTGAAAACAAAAATAAAATTGAAAAAGAAAGAAAAGAACCCGAGATAGAAAAAGAAACAAAAGAAAAGAATGAGCAAGAAAAAGTGAGGTGTGATTCAACTAACCCCCTTGAAGTTTGCTCTTGTTCTATTTCTACTTTTCAGGTTCCCGAAAGACCGAAAGATGTTTTTCAACTACAATACCTTCCGGAAGAACGACGTTTCCGTATGATCAACCAAGGTATAGTTGAAAATAAACCACACGAACCCAAAGGTAAGCGAGGTAAGGAACTTTTAAACGAGTCACGATAATCTGATTTGACATTCGTCAATAAAATCTTCGATGACTTAGTTATAAAAAGACCCCCTTATTCTCATCTGATTGATTTCTACTCTTTGAATGAGGTTGACACTGTTCGTTCTGATCGACAACCCAAAAAATTTATCTTGTGTGCAAACGGTTTTTCACAAAAAGCGCTTAATTTGTTTGAACATGATATTAACGAGCACCCACTCAAGTTTTGTGAGAAATCTTTGAACTTGTGTAAATCTGTTTTGAAGCATGAAAAGAGATTTGAATGTTCGTTTTTGGGTATGTACAAGTCCTATTGGTTTAACATGATTGATTTAGTGAAACCGTTGTTATTTTTTGCCTTAAATAAACAAACTCATGTTTTTAAGCCGGGAATTTGTGTTGATTCATCTTGTTGGAAAATCAAGCCACATCGATTGTGTGTGAACCATTTCTACCATTTTGATTTGTGGTCTTTGAATAAGGTAACGAAAATTTTCCAATGTGTTTTCAATTTATATTCGTTCCTTAAACAATTTCTTTGGTTGTCCATGAAGTTTGCGATCCGTTTGGAAAAGATTAATTCAACCGCGAAACTTCAGCTATGCTATACCCCCGAGGAGCGAAGATTTGTGATGGGCGACCAAGGTAAATTTGATCTTTGTTTTCCTGCTCTTGAAGACAAGCAAGGTAAGATTCTCAAAAGCTTTAAAACACTTTTGTTTACCTCGAAAGATGACAACCATCACGATGATGATTTCATTTTTATAAAGTCCTTAAATCATGATGTGCTTAATTGTTCTATTATGTTTGATAATGATCTATCGGTTTTGGACATCGATAAAAAGACTCTTGTTTAGAATAATTAGCATGATGCATTTGTTAGCGAGCATATGTCAAAAGGTCAATTGCAAGGATTGATTTTGCGAGGTCATGAATCATGTGAATCTGTTCTATTACTTATTGGTGGCGATTATGTTCAACTTTTGACCTACTACTCGCAATTCAATTCGTGGAAGAAATTTAAGTTGGTTGAATGAATTGATCCTTATGTAATTCTGTTTCAAACATTTGATAAGGCATTATTTCTTTTGTATGATAAGTTGATCTTGTCCTTCTACATGCGACATACTTTTGTTGCTATGTTTATGCGTGGATTGCAAATTTGTTTGAAGCAATACTTGTTAATTCATGGCTATTCTTTCCAGGTGTCTCGATTACCATCCTCCCCGTTTGATCGAGGAAACCCGAGCAAAAGGAATTCTATTCGAGAGAACCATCAGCTCGATTCGAGGACGAATCATTTTCAAGAAGGGGTATGATGCGATCCTGGTCGCATCATGGTTCGACTCCATCCGACGCCATCGAGAGTGGCCTAAGCTCGAGGGGCCAAAGTGCAAAATGAAGCTGATTCCAGTTTATTTTCAGCTCAATTAAACTTCCTTCCTATGTGGTTCAGCTCACATGAGTTAATCTTAGCTCATTGAGTTTGGTTTAAGTTCACATTTAATTCATTCAGTTTGTGTTTAGCTTGATTTAATTCATGCATTTTTATTTTGCTGAATACAAACTTCTAAATTAAATATTAGCTTTAAATAAAGGTGTTTAAATAAATAAGTTGTGTTTAATAAGAGGCTCATTAATTAATCTAGTTACTAGGATGTTTTAATGAAGCATGAGTTTAAGTTAATTTAATTCTGCTTCCATAAATTAACTAGTTGTTGTATTAATTGAAGTCCTTACTTCTAGTTCATTTATTAAGTTAAGTTTTTAATGTGTTTAAGTTAAAATAGTGTTTAATAAGTGTTTAATGTGTTTAAGTTAAATTAGTGTTTAATAAGTGTTTAAATGTGATTAATATGTTTGTTTAATGTGTTTGAATGTAGGAAACTTTTCAATTGGAAATCGTTACACTCAAGGGTTGTTACAAAGAGTTTAATGTGACCTTTCAAGTGAGAATCGGTTACACACATGGGGAAGCATTAGTCATCATTAAAAGAGGCTGTTACAACATTAATGGAAGTGACTTTTTAGTTGATTTTGGTTACAAAAGAAGTGGTTGGTACAAGGGATGCTTAATACATCAAATTAAGGAGTTTTAAGGAGTATTTTAACTCCTCATAAATTCGCAACAACCTCTTCACTTACCAAATAGTTTTTTTGGCTCATTTAAAAGATGATAACAAGCATTCAAAACTCCATTAGTTGCTGGTGTCTTTTCGGCTAGCCAAGGACAACTCAAGGGACATTTTTAAAGCATTCAAATTCATTTAATCAGCTCATTAGGAGTCATAAAGTTGTTGTTATTTGGCTGAAGGAATTCAAGAGTTTTTTATTTATTTATTAGATTTTATTTTAGCCATTTAAATGCATATTAAAGCTAAATTCATATGACTCTTCAGCTAACCACATGTAAACACTATATATACTTTGTTATTAGCTTGTAGAAGGGAACTTTTGATGCTTTAATGAAAATTTCTTATTGTGAGTTATCTACTCTCATTATTCTTCAAGGTTCAAATTGACTTATCTAGTAGCTAGTGGTGTTAATTTGACTTTGTTTTGAACTTATCATCCATTCGGGTGAGGCGTTCAAACCTTTATACCGAGGTTCCTATCTTGCTAGATAGTGGGTCGAGGTTTTTGTCCAACTTAACCATCCCTTTTAAACATATAAGATTCGGGTCCTTAATCTTTTATTAAGGGTTCTTTCTTGTTTCGAACATCATTCCATTCATCCATCTATTTTCTTTGTTATTAAACCGCTGTCATTTTCTTAAATTCAACCATTTTTCCCTTTTAAAACAAATAGACCAAAACCTCTTCGTAGACGATCGGGCAACTTCACATACGACTTGACTCAACCTCGAGGCGGATCATATCAATTCCCCTCGTGAGCCTTAAGCTGGCGTGACGCATATCCAACCACTTTCTCTTCCTGCATCAAAACACAGCCCAAGCCCACGTGTGATGCATCACTATAAACCGTAAACCCTTTCCCGAGCTCCGGCTGAATTAAAACAGGGGCCTCCGTTAAAACCTTCTTAAGCTTCTCAAAGCTATCTTGCTATTTATCAGTCCACACAAACGACACCCCCTTCTGTAACAGCTTGGTCAAGGGTGCTGTGATTAGGGAGAATCCTTCAACAAGCCTATAGTACCCTGCCAGGCCTAGAAAACTCCAAATTTCTGACACCGTCTTCGGTCGTTTCCAATCCAACACTGCTTTCACCTTTCGAGGATGAACTCTAATCCCCTCAGCTGAGACCACATGCCCTAAGAAAGTGACTTCCCTCAGCCAGAATTCGCACTTGATAAACTTAGCATAAAGTTGCTTCTCCCTTAGAATTTGTAACACAATCCTTAAGTGTGCATCATGATCATCCTCCGTTCTCAAGTATACTAAGATGTCATCTATGAAAACTACTACGAACCGGTCTAGATACGGTTGAAAAACCCGGTTCATAAGATCCATAAAAGCAGCAAGTGCATTCGTTAGCCCAAAAGGCATCACCAAAAACTCGTAATGTCCATAACGAGTTTTGAAAGTTGTCTTATACACATTTGCTTCCTTAACCCTCAGTTGATGATACCCTGAACGCAAGTCAATCTTCGAGAAAACTGAGGCTTCCCTAAGTTGATCAAAAAGGTCATCTATCCTAGGCAGAGGGTACTTATTCTTAATGGTTAACTTGTTTAACTGCCGATAATCGACGCACATCCTCATGGACCCATCCTTCTTCTTCACGAATAATACCGGTGCTCCTCATGGAGACACACTTGGTCTAATAAATCTGCGGTCTAATAACTCCTGAATCTGGGCCTTCAACTCCACCAGCTCCTTCGGTGCCATCCTATAAGGTGCGATGGACACTTGAGCCGTGCCCGGTAACAATTCTATTCCAAACTCCATCTCTTTATTGGGAGGTAACCCAGGCAATTCCTCTGGAAAAACATCAGGGAATTCTTTTACTGCTCTCAAATCCTTAACAGTAACACTCTTAGGTTCCATATCACTAATATAGGCTAAGTAAGCTTCACAGCCCTTCCTCACCAACTTCTCTGCCCTTAAAGCCAAAATCACGTTCGACAAGTAATCACGTCGTTCCCCGATCACTACCACCTCATCATCTTCCACAGTTCTTAACACCATCCGCTTCGCTGCACAATCTAAGGTTGCCCGGTGCCTCGTCAACCAATCCATGCCTAAGATGAGGTCGAACTCACCAAATGGTAATTCCATCAAGTTTTCTAAGAAGGTAACTCCTTGAACTACCAATGGTACATTCCTAAACAACTTACTAACTTTCACCGACTGCCCTAAAGAACTTAACACAGTCATTTCATTCGCAAGGGTTTCAAACTCATCTTCCACAGTTTCAATCTTATTGCATGCAATATACGAATGTGTTGACCCCACATCAATTAGCGCAATATAAGGTAGCTCACAAATAAATAACGTACCCGTTATCACATCTGGTGCATCTCCTTCCTCTCTGCGACGTGCAGCATAGACTAAAGCTGGTTGCCTTGCCTCTGCCTATCCTGCACCCCTGCCCGGTGCTCCACATCCTCGTCCTGAGCCATTGCCACCTCTGGCTTGACCACAGCCCCTGGGTGGTTGTTGACCACCCCTCTGTGGCTGAAAATTACCTCTGCCATCAGCTCGCACCTAGTCTGGCCTTCTCGGGCACTCTCTAATCCTATGTTCCATAGATCCGCAGCTCAAACAAGCTCCTATTCTCCTCCAACAATTGCCCGTATGCCATTTTCCACACACAGCACAAGGTGGTATCCCGGTATTAGCAGCAGCTACAGGGGCCCCAGCTCCAACCGGCCCTTTCACTCTGGCCCTCCTTGTAGGTCTCTATCTAGCCCCCACAGCTTCCATGTTCCTTTTGTTCTTGCCCTTCTCCTTCTCTCGATTGAGGCGCTCCGTGCGCTTTACTTCCTCCGCTATCTTTGCTTTTTCAACCAAGACCGCAAAGTCCCGCTCCCTCTGTGGAGCTATGAATACACTAAGGTTGTCTCTTAACCCATCCTCGAACTGTACGCATCTCTCATACTCCGTTGCAACTATTCATTTGGCATACCGACAAAGGCGCAGAAACTCAGCCTCATACTCTGCCATCGACTTATCTCCCTGAGTCAGACTCAAAAACTCCCTCCTTCGGGCATCGACATAGCCCGCTCCAATGTACTTTCCCTGGAACGTCGATTTGAAGAACTCCCAGGTGATCTGCTCCGGTTGGTTGCCCTCTTTTACGGTCAACCACCACTGATAAGCTTCCTCCCTCAGTAAGGATATCGCCCATTTCAACTTTTGTTCCGTCGTGCAATCCAGGTCGTCCATTATTCTATCCGTAGATTCCAACCAGTACTCCGCCACATTCGAGGCCACCCCTGCTACTCCTTTGAAAATCTCTGCCCCATTAGCTCGGAGTCGCTCCGCGATCGACCCACGACTTCCCGTACCATTATTGGGCCCAGCGACCCTTTCTAAAATCCTTAACATGGCCTGTGACACTGCTTCTTCTGTAGCGGCAGCCTATTCGTTTGGTCCCGTTTCAGTTACTGGTGAGGCCGGAGCCTCCTCTACTACAACGTTGGGCATATGGCCCGACGCCGACGACCCAGCCCTAACACTTCCACGGCCTCTGCCGCGGCCTCTTGCACCTCTTCTAGCGCTCATCGTTGCGTGCGTATTTCTGGATTAGAATTTTTATGAAATTAGTTCATAGTTCCACTATTTAAAACACATGTCTTATGCAAGTAACAATTTAAAAGTTGTTTCACAGTCGTAAACCCACTACAGGCTTAAGTTTCCTACGGGCTTTAGTCTCTAAGAACCTATTATTTACAGTAGCCCAATATCTAAATACAATTCAGTAATTTAAACAAATGTAATAATAGAAAAACTTTACTTGGCTCGACGTCGAGGGCTCGGTGAACCACACTTCAAGAATCCTACAAAAACTTTTTAATCTACTTGTCTTTAAAAACCCAAAATCTAAGGCCCATTTCACAGCCGAGTTTTGCAACCGGGCACTGATACCACTAAATGTCACACCCCAAGACCCGGCCCAGACGTTATGGCTGAATCATGTGATGTCCCATCAAAGGATAATTCCAAAATGACTTTGCTTAGTTAAAAACTAAAGTTTAGGATTTAGAAACCCAAAATCCTTGAAACTTGTTAAACTATGATAAAAGCCCATGTTTTTAAAAAAAGTTCATATGTTATAGTTATTTCGAAAATCATGTTTACACTTTAGAAATTTATTTAAGTTTAATAAATAGGCAGTTGAAACAAATAAGAAAACCCAAATGTAAAGTCAAATCGGAGATATAAGGCCTTATTACATCCCAATGAAAATAAGGTAATTAAAATAAAGTCATTCGAAACAATAAACATAAACTTCAAAGTAACTTGCAGTGTGGACATCCCCGAGTCCTCTCCCACGTCGAGCCGTCTACTGAGGATCACCTGAAACATTTAATAAAAAGGGTGTGAGTTTCAAAACTCAGTGTGTACGACCCTTGGCAATCCAATCATGCAATTATCACATTGGGCCTAAGCCCTAACAAAATCGGTGGTCTTGGGCCTTAGCCCACAATGACCTCATATCACATCAGTATCACATGAATGCAATGCTCCCATCCCAAATCCAACCCTGCACTCCATTTCCCTTCAAAACCTACACTCTGTGGGGATATAAATATCAACCCACCCATCCCTACACTCCAAAGGTAGCACCAACGGCACACTACTCAAACGTTGCGGCAAGGTACGCTAAGCATATAATGGGCTTAAAGCCACTTGGGTGGATCCACGATTAGTCAGCGACTATGCGATCCTCACATATCTTCCTCCGTATCATCAAACCGACCCAAGTGCAACATATATCTCATGAATGCAACATACACATTTTCACTCATTAAGCACCTAGGGGCATTTTAGTCATTTCACTACCCGAGGTATTTACGTAATTACGCCTCTACTGGGGTATTTCCGTAATTACGCCCCTCTGAGGGTATTTCAATAATTTCTTTCACCTCAGATTTTAGTTATGAACTTTGGCCCATCAACAAGTCCTCGCGGTTAAAGTGAACAAACACTATGCACCGGTAGGATCTCAGAAAAGAGGAGGTGGGTCACTAGGACCGCTTAAGTACCAAGCTCTCCCTAGATCCAATCTTAGACATGCATATGTCGGTTACCACACTCTAACTAATCGACTTGTCCACATGTAACATCCCCAAACCCGGCCCACAAGTCTCGTCCGGATCTGGTTATGTCACTGCGGAATGACGGTTAAAAATCTTTGTCTTTAGAGTAAAACTTGAAAATTTTGTTAACTTTTGGGAAGTAAGTCCATTAAAAATTATTAACTAATATAAGCTTGGTTTGAATTAAAACTTTATTATAATTTATTATAATATAAATTCTTGTAAAAATATTACTAAATACGATATAACCTTTATCAACTATAAATAGAGTACTTTAATCAAAAGTGGCCCTTATTACATCAAATAAATTAAACCAAGTACTTCAAATTAAAATGATTGAAATAAAAATATTCAAAACGTCTACTTACATGAAAATGCATACGCATGGCCACCTTTGTATCTACTCCAACCCTGGTCCATTAATCACGACTCACTGCGATGTTTAAAAAGTTGGGTGAGTCATACTGATTCGATGTGTAATTACACCACCGATATCCACCCACATGTTAGCCACAAATCAACCCAAATATCAAATGCAACATATAAATATAATCATTTAACATTACCACAATGCGGGCTTGGCCCACAATCAAATCATATCAAATCTTCAAGGCTAGGCCCTTTTTCATCAATCCATCGATCGGCTGGGCTTGGCCCATTTCCACGTATGTTCTCAAAACATACAAATCCACAAGTCATATTGGGCTTGGCCCATTTCCATATCAATTCATAACGAAACCATGCAATCATGATACCCAACCCAATCCTAAGGTCCATCCGCTACACACCCCCTTATCCAGCCTACCACACACCAGGGGACTATCGAGTCACCCTCTCCTTTTCCCTCCATAAAGGCAACCAATGCCATCCACGATGTAGCGTATAGCTAACATCAAACCACGATGGAGCACCACGGCAATCCATCAAGCCACGATATGGCATAAAGCCCATATCAATCAGGGTAACCACGCGAACCAAATCGCAAAGATCCACAACGCGACCTCAGTCAGCGCCAATCCACGATGTAGCACAAAGCTGACATCAACCACGTACTCGAAGTACACCCGTACCTTCTTTCGAAAACCCACCCATGCACATGTAACATAATATGATGTTGAGATGATGCATGTACATGATATTCACAAATATAGGCATGCTCACATAGTTAAAATCAATTATAACATATTAGCCAATTTGCTACTAACCTGGTCGTCATCATACCCCTTTAGGGTATCCATTACACATATGGCACTGCATTCATTAGTAAACATATAACACAACAGATATCATACAAATCCCGGAAACAATGGTCTAACCACACACCTTATTACTTGGAGTTCTAGACTCTCGATCCTCGACGCTATCGTTTAGTGAGACTACGGCTATCTGCCTATCATTTTCTGTTGCACGTCCACACCCCGGTGGCCAATCCCGAACTGCCGAGACGGCTCTTTTCTTAAACTTTGGGATGGGGACTTTCCCTTTTCCTTCAAGACTGGTATTGGCCTCCATCGAAAGTCACTTAATCAGAACCACACGATTAATCAACGAAGTCATAATCAACTAATTCTAAGTCACTTACTAATATCCTTACCGAAATAATGTCGAGATCCCGAAGGCTTCCTTTGCTCTTGTCGATATGCCCCTAAAGAGAACATAGCCACTCTTCGGTCAACACAATATTACATAATAAGGCCTAAGGCCGAATACCTTACCACTCTTACCTTGATGAGTCCAAACAACTCGAGACCTTCCTTTAGACTCCTTGGCGCTGGCTACAAACAAGCAAAACACATCACTTATAACCTATAGAGCATTTGGCCAACCAACACTAAGGCCAACCATTCGGTTTCGGCCTCTAACCAATTAACTAGGATACTTACCTACAATCTTTAGATGTCGACAGCACCACACTTCACCGGTTCGGCTTCAAACTTGATAAAGTAGAAGAGAGATGGAGGGCTAAAGATTTCGGCTATCAAGGGATTAAAAGAAAACAAAAGAAATATTTGACTACAAAGGCCAAAGGAGAAATCGGCAAGGGTTGATGGTGTTTGGGAGGATTTTGGTTTCAAGGCACAAAAGAAATAAAGATTGCTTGGAGGTTCGGTCAACTAAAAAAAATATAAAAAGGAAATCAAAGAGTGAACTAAAATTTGGAAAAAGGAGAGCACACCACCCTTAAATAATATTCGGCTACCCCCCACTTGAAGAACCCAAATTTCGGCCATCACCTATGGCCACTAATTCAAATCAATTTGAATTAGCCAACTCCCCCACTATTATCCATATTTTGTCACTTTATTAATCTAAAATATCACTTAATCCTATTAAAACAATTAAACCCCCAGCCATTATCTCTATAATATCTACAATAATAAAAAAAACCCAAATACTTATCCCCTACCTATTTAAATAAAAAATAATAATAATAATAATCCTAAAAACAAATACAAGATAAAACTAGCCGTCTAACACCTATCAGCTACTGACCAACAAGAGTTACACCTCAAATGCAACACCCATGTGCCGTCCAATACCCCAATCGGCAACAAAAAGAAAAACCATTCCACCTACAAATTTCCCAGGATTCGAACACGGGACACAGGGAACCTCGCCAAGTAGCGCCCAGGCCACTTGGGCCAGGCGTTGCTTCATGCCCTAAGTCCCCAACATTTATTCTTAACACCTACCTTCTTCAGCCCATCACCAAAAAGCAAAATAAAAACGCCCAAATGCAGCTCCAGCCCCTCGAACCCGCGCTCTCTCCTCCCTCCAGCGCCTAAGTGGCGCATGAGTGCCACTTTGCCACTGGACTTCCATGCCCATCAAACCTGCCCTTTTATTTTTAAGGCCTACCTAGCCCAGTCCCCTGACGCGAAAATAAAACAAAATTGCTGCCGCTTGGACTCGAACCCAAGCCCCCCACTGGCGCTACTTCCAGCCCCCTAAAGCAGCGCATGAAGCCACTTTGCCAGATCCTTTCTTGTGCCTTAAACGCCCAATTAATTCTTTTAAACCCTCAGAAACCAAGCCCCCTCTTTATTACTTAAAAATCCAAAATTTTCCACAGCTTTCCCCTATTATCCGAGCATTCTCAAAACCTCTAAAACACCTCTAAACACACCCAAAAACCTACCAACACCCGAATTACACACAACCTGCATAGCCCCTAAACCAGGGTGTTACAATTCTACCCTCCTTAAAATAATTTCGTCCTCGAAATTACTTACTACCATGCAATCCTAACTCCCTACTCTACGCCTCCGCTGCGCACTCTGATTTCAATTCATCATACCTCCCAAACGTAGTCTCTAAGTTCTCACTCACGATCCAAATCATACAGGAAAGAGCTAACTTACAAACAAGGGAAAAACAATTAAAGAATATTCCAAAACAAAGAAGCTTGCTCGATATCACATCCTTGGTTGACTTTGACTAGAACCACAACCCCTCGTTGCTCGAGGACAATTCTTAACGGATGTGCCTTAGATCCGCACCGAGAAAGCATTCTTTATTATTCCCCCAACACTTTCTGTGTGAGGTCTTCCACATCGAGCACGAGAGCGATTTCGATCCATTTGGTACAAGTGCATGCACAGGATTCTCGATCCTTGGTCTTTTACTCGACATTACCAAATGATCTTTGACGGTCCAATATTTCTCTTATCCTCGTTCCTATTCTTCTCTCGGTTTCCTCTTATAGTCTTTTTAACCTCTTGGCAATCCGAGCTTTCTCTACCGAATGGCAAAATCCCTTTCTCTTTGTGGCGCGATCAACTCCCGCAACTCATCTCGCGACCCATCTTGAATCGAACACTCCTTTCATAATCGGTAGCCACGATTCCTTTGGCGTATTGACTTAGTCGCACAAACTCGACTTCATACTCGCTATCGACTTATTCCTTGTACTAGGTTTAGAAACGCTTTCTTTGCGCTGTCTAAGTAACTTGCTCCAACGTACTTTCCTTCAAACTTTTCCTTAAAGTACTCCCAATCCAACCGATCTGCGGTACACCTTGTTTGACAAAGTGAGCCACCAACGATAAGCTTCATCCCGAAGAAGCGACGGCACCTTTTAGCTTTTCCTCTGGGTACAATCTAAGTCGTCCATAATTCTTTCGACTCCTTCTAACCAATATTCCGCTACATTCGGGGCCACTCCGGATACTCCCTAAAAACTTCACCCCATTCGACTGAGCCTCTCGGACACCGACTTCCGAGTTCCATTTCCCCTACTAGCTCTTGCAACTTGTCAGAGCACTCGTAGCATGGCTTGCGACAACTGCGTCATCTTCTTCCGTCGATCTTGCTCCTCCGCGACCACTTTGGCGGTGGCACTTCACTTTCGACCCATGGCGGACCCTCCTACCGGTTCCGGCTGCCATTCTACCTCTACCAAGCGTCCCCTAGAACTCATCTCTATCGTCGCGATTTAATCTGATTAAGGAGTTTTATGCATTAGTATTTATTCCACTGTTTAACCGCGAACAATTTTATGGAAAGAATTTCTAGAGGTAGTTCTTTCGATCACACAATGTTTCAGTTCAAGTTCCCTATTCTATTTCAGAATATCACGTTCATCCATAAGGACACATCCATTCATCAACAAAAACACATTCCTTCCTCAATAGAGGCACATTCAGTGGTATCCACCACACACATTCACTATCCAGACATTTCTGCCCGTTTCTACCCCAGGGGTATTTCCGTCATTTTCCTACCGGGTATTTTTGGTAATTTTGTAAATCGAGAAAACATCTTTCAAAATCAGATTTAGAGTTTACAAACCAAAGGGGTAAATTTTGGAAATTTTAAAACTAAGGATTTTAAAACAGTGAGGCAAATCCCTTTCGGGTTTTAATAATTGGTTTAGCCTATGAACAAGTCCTCTTGGTTAAGGTGAACCGTAGCTACGCACCAGGTAGGATTCAGCTGAAGAGAGGAGGTGAGTCACGGGATCGCTTAAGTACCAGTGCTCTTCCTGGATCCACTCCTGACATGCGCACAATGGTTGCCACACCTTAACTCGGCGACTTAATCACGGGTTTGTTTAGTAACCTTAAGTCTTATGCATGTGTTTGAGTAGACTAGTCCTAGGGTTCAATAGCCCTAATATTCTAATCTACGAGCCCAACTAAGCCCATAATAGCATTCATAATAATACAACACTTCAAAAGTCCGAAGTACTTACAGTGGACTCGGTAGAGGTACAGTGCCATGCGAGAATACTGAAAAATTTCTTAAAGCCCATATTTTTGAAAAGCCCATTTTGAAACGTTTTTGGGCCCAAAACCCTCAAAGCCGAGTTTTGAACCGGGCTCGATACCAAATCAGAACATCCCCAAACCCAAATTTCACAAGTCTCGTCCGGATCTGGTTATGTCACTGCGGAATGACGGTTAAAAATCTTTGTCTTTAGAGTAAAACTTGAAAATTTTGTTAACTTTTGGGAAGTAAGTCCATTAAAAATTATTAACTAATATAAGCTTGGTTTGAATTAAAACTTTATTATAATTTATTATAATATAAATTCTTGTAAAAATATTACTAAATACGATATAACCTTTATCAACTATAAATAGAGTACTTTAATCAAAAGTGGCCCTTATTACATCAAATAAATTAAACCAAGTACTTCAAATTAAAATGCTTGAAATAAAAATATTCAAAACGTCTATACGCATGAAAATGCATGCATGGCCACCTTTGTATCTACTCCAACCCGGTCCATTAATCACGACTCACCGCGATGTTTAAAAAGTTGGGTGAGTCATACGATTCGATGTGTAATTACACCACCGATATCCACCCACATGTTAGCCACAAATCAACCCAAATATCAAATGCAACATATAAATATAATCATTTAACATTACCACAATGCGGGCTTGGCCCACAATCAAATCATATCAAATCTTTGGGCTAGGCCCTTTTTCATCAATCCATCGATCACTGGGCTTGGCCCATTTCCACGTATGTTCTCAAAACATACAAATCCACAAGTCATATTGGGCTTGGCCCATTTCCATATCAATTCATAACGAAACCATGCAATCATGATACCCAACCCAATCCTAAGGTCCATCCGCTACACACCCCCTTATCCAAATACCACACACGGGGACTATCGAGTCACCCTCTCCTTTTCCCTCCATAAAGGCAACCAATACCATCCACGATGTAGCGTATAGCTAACATCAAACCACGATGGAGCACCACGGCAATCCATCAAGCCACGATATGGCATAAAGCCCATATCAATCAAGGTAACCACGCGAACCAAATCGCAAAGATCCACAACGCGACCTCGATCGGCGCCAATCCACGATGTAGCACAAAGTGACATCAACCACGTGCTCAAAGTACACCCGCACCTTCTTTCAAAACCCACCCATGCACATGTAACATAATATGATGCTGAGATGATGCATGTACAAGATATTCACAAATATAGGCATGCTCACATAGTTAAAATCAATTATCACATATTAGCCAATTTGCTACTAACCTGGTCGTCATCATACCCCTTTAGGGTATCCATTACACATATGGCACTACATTCATTAGTAAACATATAACACAACAGATATCATACAAATCCCGGAAACAATGGTCTAACCACACACCTTATTACTTGGAGTTCTAGACTCTCGATCCTCGACGCTATCGTTTAGTGAGACTACGGCTATCTGCCTATCGTTTTCTATTGCACGTCCACACCCCGGTGGCCAATCCCGAACTGCCGAGACGGCTCTTTTCTTAAACTTTGGGATGGGGACTTTCCCTTTTCCTTCAAGACTGGTATTGGCCTCCATCGAAAGTCACTTAATCAGAACCACACGATTAATCAACGAAGTCATAATCAACTAATTCTAAGTCACTTACTAATATCCTTACCGAAATAATCTGAGATCCCGAAGGCTTCCTTTGCTCTTGTCGATATGCCCCTAAAGAGAACATAGCCACTCTTCTGGTCAACACAATATTACATAATAAGGCCTAAGGCCGAATACCTTACCACTCTTACCTTGATGAGTCCAAACAACTCGAGACCTTCCTTTAGACTCCTTGGCGCTGCTACAAACAAGCAAAACACATCACTTATAACCTATAGAGCATTCTTGGCCAACCAACACTAAGGCCAACCATTCGGTTTCGGCCTCTAACCAATTAACTAGGATACTTACCTACAATCTTTAGATGTCGACAAAGACCACACTTCACCTGTTCTGGCTTCAAACTTGATAAAGTAGAAGAGAGATGGAGGGCTAAAGATTTCGGCTATCAAGGGATTAAAAGAAAACAAAAGAAATATTTGACTACAAAGGCCAAAGGAGAAATGCAAGCAAGGGTTGATGGTGTTTGGGAGGATTTTGGTTTCAAGGCACAAAAGAAATAAAGATTGCTTGGAGGTTCGGTCCAACTAAAAAAATATAAAAAAATCAAAGAGTGAACTAAAATTTGGAAAAAGGAGAGCACACCACCCTTAAATAATATTCGGCTACCCCCCACTTGAAGAACCCAAATTTCGGCCATCACCTATGGCCACTAATTCAAATCAATTTGAATTAGCCAACTCCCCCACTATTATCCATATTTTGTCACTTTATTAATCTAAAATATCACTTAATCCTATTAAAACAATTAAACCCCAGACCATTATCTCTATAATATCTACAATAATAAAAAAACCCAAATACTTATCCCTACCTATTTAAATAAAAAATAATAATAATAATAATCCTAAAAACAAATACAAGATAAAACTAGCCGTCTAACACCTATCAGCTACTGACCAACAAGAGTTACACCTCAAATGCAACACCCATGTGCCGTCCAATACCCCAATCGGCAACAAAAGAAAAACCATTCCACCTACAAATTTCCCAGAGTTCGAACACGGGACTGGGGACCTCTCTTGCCAAGTAGCGCCCGAGCCACTTGGGCCAGGCGTTGCTTCATGCCCTAAGTCCCCAACATTTATTCTTAACACCTACCTTCTTCACTCATCACCAAAAAGCAAAATAAAACGCCCAAATGCGTGTCCACCCCTCGAACCCGCTCTCTCCTCCTCCAGCCGCCTAAGTGGCGTATGAGTGCCACTTTGCCACTGGACTTCCATGCCCATCAAACTGCCCTTTTATTTTTAAGGCCTACCTAGCCCAGTCCCCGACGCGAAAATAAAACAAAATTGCTTGCCAGCTTGACTCGAACCCAAGCCCCCATCGCGCTACTTCCAAATTTCTAAAGTAGCGCATGAAGCCACTTTGCCAGATCCTTTCTTGTGCCTTAAACGCCCAATTAATTCTTTTAAACCCTCGAAACCAAGCCCCTCTTTATTACTTAAAAATCCAAAATTTTCCACACTTTTCCCTATTATCCGAGCATTCTCAAAACCTCTAAAACACCTCTAAACACACCCAAAACCTACCAACACCCGAATTACACACAACCCTTGCATAGCCCCTAAACCAGGGTGTTACACCACAGACATGTTTGATTAATAAATTAAGTCTTATGCAATTTTAAGAATTTATCAGAATTAGGCCTAAAGTCCATTAAACCCTAGCATACATTTCTAAAATCCCATAAGGCCCACTAAGCCCAATCATGTTTATATAGGCCATTAGGCCCAATCATGTTTACATAGCCCATTAGGCCCAATCATAATTAAATCATACAACCATCCATGTCTATTCATTATTCAAGTTCACGGATCAATCTTTTCTGATTTGGGCCCATGAGCTCGGCAGGCCCATTTAGCCACTTTCGACTTTTCGGCTTTTCGGCGTTGCGACATCATGTGTGTGTAGTGTTTGTACACACCTGGTAAATGAGACGTGTTACACTCTCCTCAGCCTTGAACTTACAACCAATACCAACCTCCAATCAATCACACACTTAACCATAGTATTTACCAAAAACCGAAGCCTTACCATAACCTTACCGTGTGCCACCAGGTCTAGTAGCATTTCTTTAGCTACTATTCATGAATATCCCCTAGATCTACACCCACACATATACTATCAAAACAATTGACTCATATTCCACACAAGTCACCTCTATTCGGCCACTTACTAATCCAGAATTGAGACGAGTACACTTACCTCTTGCTAACGATCCTTACTACGCTTGCGATCTTTGAACCCTACCCTTGTTAATACAGGGTTAACGACAAGAAAGAGTTAGATAGCCCTCCGGCTTTTACCAAAACACACTAAAGGAGATTGACTAAGTACTTACCAAATCCAACCTTTGATCCTGCGGCCTAGATAGCTACTGAACGAGATCCGACTTTTAAACTTTCCTAAAAGTAGATAATAGCAATAGATTTGTGATGGAGAAAACAACAAGGAATCGGCACAAATAGGGATTTCAACAAGAAAGGATGATGGCAATTTGGCAATGGGAGAATTCGGCTATGGGAGAATAGAATGGGAGGAAAAAGAGAAAAATAATGGAAACCTAAAGAACCTAAAAGAATTCGGCACTCTCCTTTTATAGCCAAAGCCGAAACTACCTTCCCCTAAAGTCCCATTCGGCACCAACACATCCACACCTCAATCCCCTATCTTTTCTCACTTATCTTTACCTTAAATTTCTCTCCTGAACACTCCCTTTCAGAGTCCACTCCAGTGCCACTACTTTCCTTTCATGTGCAAAAAATAAAACTCCTCAATTTACCACTCTTAAGCCTCAAACCCTGGACCTCCTCACCTGACAATCACGCCACCTTATAGCTCCCCAAGTGACGCCACCTTGCCACTGGGCCACAAGCCCAATTGTGTCCTATTTTCCCCTTAATCTGCTTAAGAGGCCTAATACCTGAGACTAGGGTCCCACTAAGGCAAAAATTAAATTTTTCCCTATGGTCTGCCCTATTCCTAAGACTTCAAATAACCCTGGTAATACCTTAAAATTAATAATCTAAGTGCTACTTAAACATACCATCTTCAGTGCACAGAATTTAGAGTTTCGAGATTTTGGGGCGTTACACTTTTACTCTTTTCGATACTATTGTGATTGCATTGATAAATCCAAGATCTACTCATTCATATGTATGTGTGAACCTAGTATCTAGTAAGACTCTACCTGTTGAGTCTACTGAGTTTGTTATTAGAGTATCGAACCCCTTAGGCAAGTGTGTTCTGGTTGATAAAATGTGCAAGAACTGTCTGTTGATATTTCGGGATATTTGTTTTCTGGCTAATCTGATGCTGCTACCCTTTGATGAATTTGATATAATTCTGGGTATGGATTGGCTAACCTTTCATCATGCTATTGTGAATTGTAAACGTAAGAGTATTAATTTGAGAAGTCAGAATGGTGAGATAGTTCGAATTGAATCTAGTGATTTGAATGGGCTACCAGCTGTTATATTGTAACACCCCTAACCCGTAACTGTCGCCGGAATAGGGTTAAGAGGCATTACCGAGCAATCAGAACATTTCATATCCATTTGACAATACAAAGTCAATTATCATTAAATCATATTCAAATATAATCATATAGCCCCTTAATGAGGTCTACGAGACCATAAACACATGTTAGAAAGAGGTCAGGACTAAACCTAACACATACGAAAATTTTCGAAATTTAAACATTTTTCCAAGTTACAGAGGTCACACGCCCGTGTGGGTAGGCCGTGTGCCTCACACAGCCTCGGACACGCCCATGTGTCCAAGCCGTGGCAAAACAGGGCATACCTACTGACTTATCCACACGGCCAGTCACACGCCCGTGTGTCCAGCCCGTGGTCGAGCCTGACTTGATTCACTTGACAAACTTAAACAACACGGTCGAGCCACACGCCCGTGTGCTCAACCGTGTGGGCAATTATAGGCCATTTTCAAGGCCAAACTTTCCTACCACACCTTGAATCACCTACAAGCCTCAAATCATATGCATTTATACCTCAAATGGAAACCAAAACATGCCAATACATGCACCAATTCTTCATCAACTATACCATCTATAATAATAATAATCAATTTCATCTCACATTGGTTCATCCAAAGTACCAAAATTCACATCCCAATCATATAGACCGAACATCTTATAAACCTTACCACTATTCACATTCAATCCAACATTTCCATCAACCATTTAAGCAAGAAACATACCATATTTATCACTCACATATTCCCACACATACATACTAACATTATTCAACCTTTAAGCCATATCACATGGCATAGATTACACATTTCAAAACATACCATGACTTCTAGTCTATACATGCCATATACCAACTATATATATCTTTCAAAAGTAACAAAATAGATAGCCGATAGTGTGATTAGGTCACTGACGATCCCCAATTCCGAGCTAGCCTTACTAACACTGTAAAACAGAGAAACATATCACACAGTAAGCTCAAAAGCTTAGTAAGTTCGTAAAATAATACATTCAAATTAACAAACCAAGCTCATTAAACAAATGAATCCATCACATAGATCAATTCTCAAATATTCATACCATATCACCCATAGCTAAAATGCTCATTCATCCATTCATAGCTTCATCTATAAATTCATCAACCACAAAGGTTCAATACATACCTTAGCTAACACATAATTATTCAACTTCCAAGATACTCAATGCTCGATATTACATTTCGATCATCCTCTGATATTCGTTTAATTTAATCGCACACTCAATGCCAAATACATAACCGAAGCATATTCGTCATCGCACACTTAGTGCCTATTCTTTTAACTGACTTATCTCGGTATCACACACACAGTGCCAAATCAATAAGCCGAAGCTTTCATAACTTCGCACACACAGTGCTATTCTTCTCTGTTTCGATTTCAATTACGCACACTTAGTGCCATCTAATTCAATTTTGCACATAGCATTTCAAATCTCATAATCATATACATATTCATTCCATAATATTAAAACATATTTTAACAACATGTATTATATCCGAACTTACCTCGGACGTCGAAATACCGAAACGATCGATTAATCGATTACTTTGTCCTTGCCTCGATCTCGATCCGAATCTCTCCTTTCTCGGTCTATACATATTCAAATTCAGCTCATTCAATCACCAATTCATTCAATTTAATCCAATCACACATATTTAGGGCATTTTACAAAATATTCCTCACATTTTCACATTTTGACACTTTAGTCCCTATTTCATAAAATCATCAAATACACAAAATTTCATATCATTCATGCCTAGCCGAATTTTCCTTATGTCCATACAAGCCCTCATATTTCATTTATTTCACATTTTAGTCCCTCAATTTACACTTTTCTCAATTTAGCCCAAATTACTCAAATTCACCAAAACTTCAAAGACAAAGTATGTTAATCTTTCACATATCTATCATAATCCATCACCAAACTTCACAAAGCTCATGAATTCATCCGTAGCACATTTTAATTCATCATCAATTCACAAAATTTAAGCATGGGTTTTGTAGAGCACAAAGCAACGATTACAAAAACGTAGAAATTATCAAAAACTGAAACCAAAACATACCTTAATTTTTGCTTCAAGCTTGCCGAATGTTCAAAGCCTTAAGCTTTCTTTTCTTTTCTTTTTTTTCGGTGGAAGAACACATAAAAATATTCACCATCTTTTTGCTTTGTTTTTATTATAATATCATTATTAATCAATTTACATTTTAACTATTTAATATTAACATATAAAACATATACATTTAATGGTCTTACCGTCCACTAGCTTATAAATTGGGCTAACTGCAACATAATTCCTCCGAATTATAAAGACAACAAAAATTAGGCACTTTAACAATCAGCACACAGCTTTTAGATTTTATGCGATTAAGTCATTTTTCTTAATTCGGCATACAATCAATAAAATTTTCACACAGAGCTTCACACATGCTCAATCACATATTATAAACACCAAAAATAATATCAAAATATTTTTCCGACCTCAGATTTGTGGTCCCAAAACCACTATTCCGACTAGGGTCTAAACCGGACTGTTACAACTCTCCCCCCTTAGGGATTTTCGTCCCCAAAAATCTTACCAGTGAATAGATTCGGATATTGCTCTCTCATAACATCTTCAGGCTCCCACGTAGCCTCTTCAACTCTGTGTTTATGCCATAACACTTTTACTAAAGAGATTTTCTTATTTCTCAACTCTTTGGTCACTCGTGCTAAAATTCGAATCGGTTCTTCACTATACTACAAATTTGATTGAATTTCAACCTCTGTAGGAGCAATCACATGAGACGGATCAGATCTATACCGTCGAAGCATCAACACATGAAACACATTATGAATTTTCTCTAATTCAGGTGGCAACAGCTTGCTTATCCGGCCAAATCGAAGTATTTTCTTCCACGGAGACACTTTCAAAAACACTTTGTCACCAACTTCGAATTCAATATCTTTTCGTTTCAAGTCTACATAAGACTTCTGACGATCTGAGGCCGCTTTCAAACTGTCACGAATCACCTTTACTTTCTGCTCAGTCTCTTTAATTAAATCAACCCCGTGAATCTTATTCTCACTCAGCTCAGTCCAATATAATGGAGTTCAACATTTTCGACTGTAAAGAGCCTCATACGGTGTCATTTTAATGCTTGATTGAAAACTATTATTATACGCGAATTCAATCAACGGCAGATGCTTTTCCCATGTACTTTCAAACTCAAGGATACAACATCTCAACATATCCTCGAGAATCTGAATGATCCGCTCGGATTGTCCATATGTTTGCGGATGAAATGCAGTGCTGAAATGCAATTTTGTGCCTAAAGCCTCTTGCAATTTCTTCCAAAAACGCGAGGTAAATCTCGGATCTCTATCAGATACAATAGATAGTGGCACCCTGTGCAATCTCACAATCTCAGCAATATACAATTCAGCCAATTTATCAAGTGAATAATCTATTCTCACCGAAACGAAATGAGCTGATTTCGTCAATCTGTCAACTATCACCCAGATTGTATCTTTCTTTCCCGGAGATAAAGGCAATCCCGACACAAAGTCTATCGTGATTCTCTCCCATTTCCACTTAGGAATCATAATCGGCTGTAATAAACCAGACGGAACCTGATGTTCAGCTTTAACTTGCTGACAAACCAAACATCTCGAAACAAAATCTAAGATGTTCTGTTTCATACCATGCCACCAATAAAATTATTTTAGATCGTTATACATTTTCGTACTCCCTGGAGGAACAGTCAAACGACTATTGTGAGCTTCATTCAGAATCAACTGAATTAACTCTGAATTCCTCGAAACATAAATCCAGTCTCTGAATCTCAAACAATCATCACTATCAACTCAAAATTCTGAATCGGGATTTAAATCACATTGAGCTTGTTTTGCTATTATCTCATCATCACTTTTCTGGGCATCACAAATTTGACATACGAACATCAGCCTTACTTTCAACTCAGCCAAAACTGAATCATCATCACATAGATCTATCTGAGTACTCATAGCTCGTAAAGCACATAAAGACTTTCAACTCAAAGCATCAGCAAGAACATTAGCTTTGCCCGGATTATAATCAATTACAAGTTCGTAATCTTTCAACAATTCTAACCATATTCTCTGTCACAAATTTAATTCATTATGAGTCATCAAGTACTTCAAACTCTTGTGATCGGTATAAATATGACATTTCTCACCAAATAGATAGTTACGCCAAATCTTCAATGCAAACACAATCGCGGCTAATTCAAGGTCATGCGTCGGATAGTTCTTTTCATGCGGCTTTAACTGCCTCGAAGCATAAGCGATGACTTTACCTTCCTGCATCAGTATACAGACCAAACCATTCAACGATGCATCACTGTAAACTATGAATTCTTTGCCCGATTCAGGTTGAACTAACACTGGTGCTTCTGTCAGTAATGCTTTCAACTGTTCAAAACTCTACTGACACTTTTTTGACTACTCAAATTTAACATCTTTTTGTAGCAACTTCGTTAACGGAGTCGTAATCATCGAGAAGCCTTTCACAAACCGTCTATAATATCCCGCTAGTCCCAAAAAACTACGGACTTCAGACACATTTCTCGGAGGTTTCCATTCTAAAATAGTTGAAATCTTACTCGGATCAACTCGTATTCCCGCAACTGATACAATATGCCCTACAAAACCAACCTCACTCAGCCAAAACTCACATTTGCTGAACTTTGCATACAATTTCTTCTCACACAGAGTCTGTAACACAATTCTCAAATGGTCAGCATGTTGCGTCTCATCACATGAATAAATCAAAATATCATCAATGAACACCACAACAAAACGATCCAAATACGGTCTGAAAATCTGATTCATCAAATTCGTAGACACTGCAGGGGCATTTGTTAGTCCAAAAGGCATAACTAAGAATTCATAATGTCCGTACCTCGTTCTGAAAGCAGTCTTCGGTACGTCCGATTCTTTAACTCTCAACTGATAATAGCCTAATCTCAAATCTATCTTAGAAAACATTGTAGCTCCTTTCAACTGATCAAACAAATCATCAATACGTGGCAAGGGATATTTATTCTTTATCGTCACTTTGTTCAACTGTCGGTAATTAATACACATCCTCATAGTGCCGTGTTTCTTTTTCACAAACAATACAGGAGTACCCCAAGGCGAGAAACTCGATCATACAAATCCTTTATCCGTCAACTCTTGCAACTGAAACTTCAACTATTTCAATTTTGTCGGTGTCATTCTATACGGAGCTATCGAGATAGGAGTTGTCCCCGGTACTAATTCAATACCAAACTCAACTTCCCGAATCGGAGGTAATCCCTGTAATTCTTCAGGAAACACATCAGGAAATTCACAAACCACAGTCACAGATTCAACTTTCTTTTCTGTCACTTTTGTATCAATCACATATACGAGATAAGCTTCGCAACCCTTTTTCACATGGTTCAAAGCTTTCATCAAAGATATAACAGCTGTTATCCCATTCAAATCACTGGATTTAATTCGTACTATCTCACCATTCTGACTTTTCAAATCAATACTCTTTCGTTTACAATTCACAATAGCATGATGCAAAGTGAGCCAATCCATACCTAGAATAATATCAAATTCATCAAAAGGTAGCAACATCAAATTAGCCGAAAAATAAACATCTCGAAACATTAACGGGCAGTTCTTGCACACTTCATCAACCAAGATACATTTGCCTAAGGGGTTTGATACTCTAATCACGAATTCAGTAAACTCAACAGGTAGAGTCTTACTTGATACTAGATTCACACACACATAGGAATGAGTAGAACCTGAATCTATCAATGCAATCACATTAGTATCAAATAGAGTGAAAGTACCAGTAATGACGTCTGGAGATGACGCTTCTTCTCGTGCGCGTATAGCATAGGCTCGAGCAGGAGCTCTTGCCTCTGATCTCACAGCTGTATCTGTCGTCCCTTTCTGACTACCACTCACATTTCCAGTGTTTCTGGGTGGTCTACCTGTAACAGTCTGGTTTAGACCCTAGTCAGAACAGTGGTTTCGAGACCACAAATCTGAGTCAGTAAAATATTTTAAATTTTTTTCTGTGTCTTTGATATGTGACTAAGCATGTGTGAATGTTTCGTACGAAAATTTGTCTGTTTGTGTGCTTAATTTAACATAAGGATTTAATTGTGAAAATGCAAAATTGGCATGTCACATGTTAAGAGCACCTATGTGTTGTGGCTTTTAAATGTTGAGG
The DNA here is from genome assembly GCA_025698515.1 of Gossypium sturtianum. NCBI lineage: Eukaryota > Viridiplantae > Streptophyta > Magnoliopsida > Malvales > Malvaceae > Gossypium > Gossypium sturtianum. Next base: position 72,053,642 of record CM046948.1, read on the forward strand.
CCTTATGAGGCAATTAATCCATTCATAAGATAGTGGATGGTTAAATGATATAATGACCTTAGTGTTTATTTTGTTTTATATGATAAATAGAAGGGTAAATTGGTAAAAGAAATATTATGTTAATTAAAACATAATATTAAACATTTGTTTCATCATTTTTCTACTCATCTTCCACTGAATTTTGTAAGAAAAGAAAGGGTTTGAATTCTTCAAACATTCGGCTAGCTTTTGGCCAAATTAAGGTATGTTTTGACTTTGGTTTTTGATGATTTTTATTTTTTGAGATTGTTGCTTAGATTACTGTCAAGCCCATATTGTAATTTGAAGAATTGATGATGTTTATGAGATGTGCCATTGATGAAATCGTGAGCTTTGTGATGAGTTTTGGTGTTAAATGAAAGATATGTGTTTAATGAACATGTTTTGTTCTTGAATTTTTGGTAAATATAGCTAATTAGGGCTTAATTGAGAAAATAGCATTTTGAGGGACTAAATTGTGAAATAAATGAAATGTATGGACTTTTATGAGCTACATGAACATTCGGCTAAGCATGGGTATGTGGTGATTTTATGTATTTTATGATTTTGTGAAATAGGGACTAAATTGTTCAAATGTGAAAATATGAGGGCTAATTTGCAAATTACCTTAAATATGTGTTTTTGGATTGAATTGCATGTGTCGGTAAATAAAAGGGTTAAATTTGAATATGTATAGATCAAGAACTGAAGAAAATGGACTTAGACTGTGGGAAATCAAAAGTACTCGAGTAGCCGTATTCGTTTCTGTTAAACCAAACTCGAGGTAAGTCGATATACAAATAAATGTATTTGCTTTGAACTATTTGAGTATATATGATAATTGAATTGTTATGAATATCCATTGAGATGGAATGTATGTGAAATCTGAGTTTGCGAATAAGTTGACAAGTTATTAAAGTCCGAGAAATCCCGTATGAGCCTAGGGATAGATAGGATTGCATATGTCATGACATAGGTGTCCGATATGTGATATCATGTAAGACCACATCTGGGACGTTGCAGTTGATTTGAGATTTCGTGTAAGACCACGTCTGGGACGTTGGCATCGATATGAGATTTACGTGTAAGACCATGTCTGGGACACTGACATCGTATTGATTCGTGTAAGACCCTGTCTGGGACAGTGGCATCGATATCTAGTTACATGTGAGACCACGTCTGGGACATTGGCCTTGTACGACTATTCCGATCACTCTGAGTATCCTATTAAATTCCGAATGGTTCAACGGGCAAGTCTGAGATACGAATGACTATATGGTTTGCATATCTGTTTCAGGTACGTCTGATAAATACACTTTGTGTGTATAAGAAGGTAAGTATATTCATAAACTTACCTAGATGAATTGTGTATTTGAATATGAAAATGTAAATGTGGTACATGAATGGAAAAGCTATGAGCTAACAAAGTATATGATGATATGCAAGAATGAAAGATGAATGGCTAAGTAAATGTGCCAAGAAGAATTATGGCTATGCAATTGAGCTATTAGTGAATTCATATTGATTATATGTTTTGAATGCTTAAATGTTAAGTTTATTTGTATATGGCTTACTAAACTTTTAGAAGCTTACATTGTGTGTGTTTGTTCTGTTTTATAGATCGTCGAAGCTACTGAAGGCTCGGGGACCGTCGAGGATTGTCATCACACTACTCAAACTTGTTTTGGTACTTTGAAAATGTGTATATAGCTAAATATGGCATGTATAGGCTAGTTATTTGGTATAAGTTGAGATATGAATTTAGCCATGTGATGTGGCTAGTTATGTGTTGGTATTATGCAATTGTGACTATGGTATATGATGTTGGTTTTGGCATGATCTTATGACTATGAAATGGACATGTTTATGGTAATCATATAGATGAAATTTTGAGTATGTATGTTTGATCAAAGAAATGGTTATATGAAAGGTAAATGTAGATGAATCATACTTGAATGTATATGTGTTCTGGTTGTGTAAATTGATAGATAAGTTAGCATAATTTGAGTTGAAATTGGATAAGATGGCATGTTGATCTTTTGACATGATTTTGATTGTCAATTGTGCATGAGATGAATTGGTATATTGCTTGTAGGTATGACCCTAATGTGGGTGGCATTATGGCCTTGCAAATGGCCTGTTTTGCTTACACGGTCGTGGCACACGGGCGTGCCTAGTAGCCTTGTGAATAAGTCAGTAGCTAGCCTAATTTTACACGGCTAAGGTACACGGGCGTGCCTGGTGGCCGTGTGATCAAGTCAGTAGCTAGCGTAGTTTCACACGGCCATGGCACACGGGCGTGCCTGGTTTTCGTGTGGACAAGTCAGTAGGTATGCTCTGTTTTGGCACGGCCAAGACACATGGGTGTGTCTGGTAGCCGTGGGAGGCACACGGCCTGACTGCACGGGCATGTGACCTTTACAGTTTTGAAAAATGTTAAAAACTTTAGAAAATTTTCTAAGTGATCGGTTCAGTCCCGGCCCAATTATAAAGCATGTATGAGGTCTTGTTGACCTAATTAAGGGACGCTTTGATGTGAAATGACGACTAAGTTATGAATTATCTGTAAAAGTCTCTGATCTGTCCGGTAATGCCTGTAACCCAGTCTGGCGACGGATACAGGTTAGGGGTGTTACATTTGATTGGTATCAGAGCTACGGTTTAGTCGATTCTCGGACTAACGTAGCATGTCAGAGTCTAGCTATACATGCCATATATCTGGACTGTGATAGTGTGATGAATCCTGACGTGTGAAATGTGATTTTCGTATATTAATGGATCCCAAAAGAGCCATAGCTGACGATGTAGAAAGTAATGCGCCTGCTCCCTGTAACATCCCGGTTTAGACCCTAGTCGGAACAGTGGTTCGAGACCACAAATCTGAGGTCGTAAAAATATTTTTATGATATTTTCTTTGTGAATGATATGTGACATAGTCGGTGTGAAAATTCTGTGTGATATTTTGATCGTTTGTGTGCCAAATTAAAAGAAAGGACTTAATTGCATAAGGTGTAAAAGTTGTGTGCTGATTTATAAGTACTTAAGTGTTGTTGGCTTTTTAAGGTAGAAGCCTTATGTTGTTATTAATCCATTTTAAGTTAGTGGATGGTGGAATGTCATGATAACCATAATATATATTTGTCTTATATGATTATTAAAAGGGTAAATGGGTAAATGTATAATTATGTTAATAGTTAATGAAAGAAATAAGCATGATAGTGGATTTTATTCATCCATCTATCACCGAAAATTCAAGGAAGAAGAAAGGGTTTTATCCTTTTTAATTTTCGGCACATTCAAGCTTAATTCAAGGTTAGATTTTTATCCTTTTTGATAATTTCTACGTTTTTGTAATCGTTGCTTTGTGCTCTAGCTAACCCATGTTGAAATTTTGTGAATTAATGATGTTTGTGTGAGATGCCATTGATGCTATGTTGAGCTTTGTGATGTTTTATGGTATTAAATAAAAGATATGAGTTAGATAGATATACTTTGTTCATGAATTTTTGATAAATTTAGCTAAATAGGGCTAAATTGAAGAAATAGAAAATTGAAGGGTTAAAATGTGAGATAAATGAAATGTGTGGGTTTGTTTGGATATTAGTAAAATTCGGCTAAGATTGTGCTAGGTGGAATTTGGTGAATTTGATGATTTTGTGAACTAGGGACTAAAGTGTCGAAATGTGAAAATATGAGGGCTATTATGCAAAATGCCCTAAATGTGTGTATGTGGGCTAAATTGAATGAAATGATGATTGAATGGATTGATTTTAAATGTGTATAGTCCAAGAGAGAAGAGGTTCGGATCGAGATCGAGGCAAAGATAAAGTGCTCGATTAATCGATCGTATCGATAGTTCAACGTTTGAGGTAAGTTCGGACATAATACCCGTATTTAACTATGTTTAATGCTATGAAATAAGTGGTGTGATATTATTACAAAATGGATGCTATGTGATAGATTGAGTTAAATGGCACTAAGTGTGCGTATTCGAAAACATGATCAGGATAAACAGCACTGTGTGTGCAGAGTAGTATAAGCTTCAGCTTTGTGGTTGGCATTATGTGTGCGATGTCGATTTAAGATCAGTTTGAGATGGATGTACTAAGTGTACGATGCTAATTAAGCTTTGGCTAACTATTTAGGCACTAAGTGTGCGAATGAATCGAGGAAGAAACGAATGTGGATCGAAATGAATCGTGATTATTGATTAGCAAAAGTATTTGACAACTAAGTGTTGGCTAAGGTACGCTCGGAATCTATGTGGTTGGTGAAGCTATGAATGTGGTTGTGAATGAGTTAATTGAACATATTGGTTGTGGATGGTATTATTTGTGATAGTAAAATTAATCTATGTGATGACATGTTGATATTATGTATTATGTTATGAACTTACTAAGCTTTATAAAGCTTCTTGTGTGATTTGTTTCTCTCTGCGAAAGTCGATAAAGCTTGCTCGGATCGGGGATCATCGAAGATCTCACCACACTATCGGTAATCTATTTTGGGTATTTTGGAAAGATGTACATAGTTAAAATATGGCATGTATAGGCTGGTCATTTGAATCATGTTTGATGTTGTAAGTAGCCATGAGATGTGGCTAGATATGTGCTAGTCTTAACATGAATGAATTTGATATATGTGATGCATCTTTTGGCATGGTTGTGGGTTGAGAAATTGACTATTGAATGGCAAATTTTATGTTGGTAAGATGTTAGTAGGGATTAGTGAAATTGAGAAGAAATGATGTTTGATATTGAATGTATTATACTTGTGATGAGATAGATTTTGGTATTGAATTTGTTATATTGGAATGGGAATTGAATGCATAGATTGGATAGTCTTATTGGTAAGTTTTTGGTTGCCTTATGTGCATGATATGTTTTTGGTATGTGTTGCTTGTAGGTTTGACCTAAGTGGGTGGCATGTTGGCCTTGCAAAATGGCCTATAATGTCACTGGCTGAGGCACACAGCGTGCCTAAGACCGTGTGGGTGAATTGGCGATGTGTAGCTTAGTTATACACGGCCATGGCACACGCGGCGTGCCTAGTGACCGTGTTAAAATAGCCGTGATATAGACACAAATGGGCACAGGCGTGCCTAGTGACCGTGTTGAAATAGATAGTATATAGACACGAATAGGCACACGGGCGTGCCTAGTGACCGTGTTGAAATAGACAGTATATAGACACGGATGGACACACGGGGGTGTCTAGTAGCCGTGGAGGGCACACGGCCTCCTCCCACGGGCGTGTCTCCCGAATCTTAGAAAAAAAATTAAGTGTTCGAGAATTTCGTGTGTGTTCAATTTAGTCTCGACCCCTCTTTAGCATGTGAATTAGGTCTCGTAGACCTCGATAAGGAATACCGTGATTATAATTGAATGAGATTGAAAATGATTGACTTTGTGTCGTAAATTCTAGATGTTAAATGTTCTGATATAGGTAATACCTCTTAACCCTGTTTCGACGACGGTCTCAGGTTAAGGGTGTTACACTCCCGCTCAAGGGACAGCGCCATCTGATCCAAGACCGACTACGAGCGGTCAAGATGGAGAAGCTAAACAAGCTTTCTTTCAGATGATGAGTGAGTGGTTCACTCAATTTGTAAGAAATAATCTGGCTGTTTCACAACCTCCGCCCCCGCTTAATCCCCCTCAGACATCTGCTATGCCTCTGATTATGAATCCAAACCTATTGAACAAGCCTCCAGTCGACAAAATCTGTAAGTATGGGGCTGAAGAGTTCAGGGCTACCAGTGATGACGATGCCGAGAAAACTGAGTTCTGGTTAGAAAACACTATCCAGGTATTTGATGAGATGTCTTTGACTCCAAAAGAAAGTATTAAATGTGTTGTATCATTGCTACGAGACGCGACCTATCAGTGGTGGAAAACTCTAATTTTTATTGTTCCGAAAAAGCAGGTCACATGGGACTTCTTTCAGATTGAGTTCTAGAAGAAATACATCAGTGAGAGATTTATTGATCAGAAATGAAAGGAATTTCTAGATTTGAAACAGGGTCGTATGTTTGTCACTGAATACGAATGGGAGTTCGTAAGACTAAGTCAGTATGCTCAGGAATGTGTATCGACCGAAGCAATAATGTGCAAAAGGTTCGAAGATGGTCTTAATGAAGATATCCGTTTACTAATTGGGATTCTGGAAATAAAAGAGTTTGTTGTACTTGTTGATCGAGCGTGCAAAGCTGAGGCACTCGGGAAAGATAAAAGAAAAGCTGAGTCTGAAGCCAGAGATATGAGAAAGAGATTTCCGAGTAAATCATTTCAGTCTGCATAAAAAAAATTCAGAGATGAACAAAGCCGTTCAAAAGTTAATGTGAGACATTCGAATAGAGATCGAGCTAGATCACAAATAAGCTCCAAAACTCCAGCAACTTCAATAGCAAGTGTTGGAAATGTTCGATCCGAGAAACCTGAATGTAAGCATTGTGGAAAAAGGCATCTGGGAAGTTGTAGATTGAATGATTGAGCTTGCTTTAGATGTGGATCATTAGATCATTTTATCCGTGATTGCCCAGAATCTGTTGAGCAAGAGACTGCCCAAAATCCGAGGTCCGATAATGTTCCCGCGAGAGGTAGACTTTCTCAAAATACAAGGAATGTTAGTGGTAGACAGAGAACTACGAGAGATACTGTTGCAAGATCTGAGCTAGAGCGCCTGCTAGAGCGTATGCCATCCGAGCTCATGAGGAAGCTTAATCTCTAGATGTTATTACGGGTACTTTTACTCTTTATGATACTTCTGTGATTGCATTGATAGACCCTGGTTCCACTCATTTGTATATATGCATGAACTTAGTATCCAGAAAGACTTTACCTGTAGAGTCTACTGAATTTGTTATAAAAGTATCGAACCCCTTAGGTAAAAGTGTCCTGGTGGACAAAGTATACAAGATTTGTCCGTTAATGTTTCGAGATATATGTTTTCCTGCTGATCTGATGCTATTACCATTTGATGAGTTTGATATCATTCTAGGTATGGACTGGTTGACATTGCATGATGCTGTTGTGAACTGTAAAAGAAAGACTATTGATTTGAGATGTCCGAATGATGAAATAGTTAGGGTTAAGTCTAATGATTTGAATGGATTGCCTGCTGTGATATCTATATTGGAAGCTCAAAGATATATGAAAAAGGGATATGAGGCATATTTTGCTTATGTGATTGATTCAAAAGTATCTGAAAAGAAAGTTGAATCAGTGCCAATAGTTTGTGAATTTTTTGATGTATTCCCTGAAGAATTGCCGGGTTTACCTCCGATACGTGAAGTTGAATTTGGAATTGATTTGTTGCCTGGTACGACACCTATTTCGATAGCTCCGTATAGAATGGCACCAACAGTGTTGAAAGAGTTAAAGTCACAGCTGCAGGAGTTGACTGACAGAGGGTTCGCTAGACCAAGTTTCTTGTAACGTCCCAAAAATTAGGGGATGTAATTTTGTTTAAAATTCATGTTGTGCTTGAATGGCTAGCTATTTGAGTGTATTCGGGGGTTCTAAGGAGGCCTGGGTTCGAGTCTGAGCTTTGGAAAAATTTTAGTTTTTGGCCCTTAAGAGGAGAGGGTTGTTAGCAGTAGGACTTAAGTATATTTGTGTGCGTTTAGGTGTCACAAGATGAGCATGTGACTTATGGCTGTGGCGTCAATGAAGTAGCATGGGGGAGTGGGGTTCGAATCCCATGGAAAGCAAATGAGAGCTTTTATTTTATGTCATGGGAGTGGAAGAAGTAGAGTTTGGATCAAACTCAACAAGGGAGGTTGAAGACTTGGTCAAAAATTTCAAATGGTAGGATGGGAGGAATTTTAGGAGATTGGGGTGGAAAAAATCGGGGAAGTGGATGTGTGTGGGAGTGTTGGCTGAAATTGGGAGTCTAGGTATAAAGAGAATTTCGGCTAGGGGATTTGTATGAAGCAAATTTCGGCTGAAGGGTTTTTTGGGAAGCATTTCGGGATTTCTTCTCTGAAGCATTTCGTGTATTTTTCTCTTACCTTTCGTGCATTTTTTCTCTTCTTGCTAATAGCCTTTCATATACTTTTGTTACTTGATTTAGCTTTTCATTTACAAACATTTTGTTGGTCGAATCTTTACCCTTCTTCCTATTTCTCTTTACACTTCGTTCGTCTTCTTTCCTTTTCCTCTAAGCTGTATAGCTACACTTCTCCCTTTTCGATTTTCCTTTAGCTTACAATTCTTCTTAAAGCTTTGGTTCTCCTTCTGCTGGCCAAATATTGTAAGCCAAATCTCCATACTCTCTTCATCCTAAATCTTTTATTCTCGGTGGTTGGGGCCGAATCCTGTTGTCAGACAACTGACGATTGTCGTCGTTCATTGGTGTTGGTAAGGGTGGAGTAATGCAAATATTTTCTTAATTCGTTGCTAGTTAGAATTCTGGTGACTTCATGAGTAAACGTCGGTCTCTCTCTTTTCTCTGTGGGGGCTGAATGTTGGATGGTTGATAACACTCTCTTGTTCATCAAATATTGCTAGGGACTTGTTTTCATTAGACAAAGAATAGAGCCGATTACCGTTGCACTATAGGAGATCGCGTCTCTTGGTAAGTGAAGTTAGTTGAGTAGAGTATTTCAATATTATGGATCTCCAAGGGCATTGAGACTAACTAATGGTCAATTATTATCATAGGTGCATCGGGAAGTGTCTCAAAACGCAATCCAAAGTAAGTGTGTAATGTACACCCACTCTAGTTTCTGTCAATGCGATGAATGAAGGTGTGCACTCACACCCTGATGAACTGTGAATCGGCTAAAGCCGAAAACCGATAAGCCGAAACTTCGGCATTTGAGATCACTCAAGCGTGCGAGCGCTCGTAGAGGTAAACTAAGCCACAATCGTTGGCGATAGACCGTGGGGAATGCCACGAATTTTCTTGTGGCCCTAGGTCGTAATGGGCTGAAATGGGCCCAATGGGCTAACGGGCTCACAGGGGCAAAATCCATGGTAAGTGCCAGATAATAGATACGGCTGCGAGGTTTGTAGAACCGTGACTAAAAATGGGCTGAATGGGCCACACGAGCATGTGGACTCGCTTGGGCCAAAAATTGGGCTTTAGGCCCAATTGCACCGTTTTGACCAGAAAGGGTACCTGTGTCGCTCGATGCAACTGTAGGCCTTTGGAGAGGCCGTTAGATGACTAAATTACTAAAATACCCTTGATGGGTAAAATTACCAGAATACCCCCGAGGGGTAAATTACCGTTTTACCCCCAACCGACCAAATGACCGTTATACCCTTAGTGGTAGTATAAGTGATGTATGTGTATTTTGTATGACTGATTATGATTGTGATATACTGCATACATGGGTTATATATGACATGACATGCTGCATTGGGTTGGGTTCTGTATTTTGGAGGAAGTACTGTACTGGTGGCTATGCCACGATTTACTGATTTAGTGGCTTTGCCACGTATAATGATTCTAGTGGCTCAGCCATGTTTACTTTTATTAGCAGCTTTGCTGCGTTGATATAAGCAGCTCGGCTACGTTATTGGTGTGTAGGGCTGGGTGGGTCAGCTTGGTCCCCACATGGTGTGTAAGGTTGGTACGGGTGGTGTGATGGTTGGACTGGGTTGGGCTGCATTCTGTTCGCATTGACATGATATTGGGCTTGGGCCCAGACTGATACCGTAGTAGGGGATTACATACTGAGTTCTCGTAACTCACCTTTTTTCCTTAACTGTGCAGGTAATCCCCAGTCTTAGACAATTTGGAGCCGCGAGGGACTCGGAGGTGGCCACACGCTCGATATGTGTTAATCGCAAAGTTAATTATTTTATTTAATTTAGTTTTAATATATTGGGCTAATGATTCTGTAATAAGGCCAATTGGGGATTTTTAACTTTTTCCTCGGTTTCAGAAACTAGTTCTGGTCCCAACATTCGTCGCTCACCCAGTTCTGTCCAACAAGTAGGGGTACGACACCTACGACCATATAACGCCTCGTATGGTGCCATCTGAATGCTGGATTGGTAGCTGTTGTTGTAATGCCCCGAATTTGGGCCTAGTAGATTTGGGCCTATTCGGTTGTAACGCCCCAAAAATCCCAAAACTTTAAATTTCTGTGCACTGAGGTTGGTATGTATGAGTAGCACTTAGAATATTAATTTTAAGGTATTATCGGGATTATTTGAAGTCTTAGAGATAGGGAAGACCATAGGGAAAATTTTATTTTTCTTGCTTTAGTGGAACCTAGTCTCAGGCATTAGGCCTCTTAAGCAGATTAAGGGGAAAATAGGACACAAATGGGCTTGTGGTCCAGTGGCAAGGTGGCGTCACTAGGGGAGCTACAAGGTGGCGTGAAGAGGTCCAAGGTTCGAGTAGTGGTAAAGTGTTTTTGGAGTGTTTAATTTTGCATAGTGGACGGCCAGAGTTGTGTGGAATTTGGACTCTTTCGTTGAAGTGTTTGAATTGGTCTTGTGAGATGATAAAGAAGGGAATTTCGGATGAGATAAGGGAGATATCATGGAGAAAAATTAGAAGATGAGAAGTGGGAAGAGTTGGTGCCGAATTGGACTGTGGGGGAAGGTAGGATTCGGCTATTGGCTATAAAAGGAGGTGCCGAATTCCTTTGAGAGGTTCCTTGGGTTCCATTACTTTTCTTTTTCTCCCCCTTAGCCGAATTCTTCCATTTGCCGAAAAAAAACCCATCATTCCTTTGCCGAATTTTGGTTTCTCTCTAGCCGAATTCCCCATACCTTCTCTTCTTAAATTCCTTTTCTTGTTCACCTTTAGTTCTAGCAGATCACTTCTCCTCTTCTTCTCCCTATTGGTGCCGAATTATCTCTGTCACCATACTAATCTTAAAAGTCGAATTTAGGCCACAGGATTGAAAGTGGATTTGATAAGTATTCGGTTAACCTCTCTTGTATGTTTTGCTAAAAGCCAAAGGGCTATCTAACTGTCCTATCATTAACTCTGTGATAACAAGGATAAGGTTCAAAGATCGCAAGCATGGTAGGATCTTTAGCAAGGGTAAGTGTTCTTTACTTCGGTTTAAGGGTTGGTCGAATGGTCATATATGTTGTGAGGGTGACTTGTGTTGGATGCAAGTCATCTATTACTTAGGCTCTAATGTTTAAGTTGGTACAGATCTAGGGTCTAATCGCAGTTGGTGTTAAAGCAAGGAGTTATTAAGGCTTGTCGCACACGGTAAGGCTACGGTGAGGTTTCGGTTTTTGATAAAGTTTGTATTTAGCCTATGATTAATGATTAAGGAATATCGAATGTAGGTTCGTGACTAAGAGGAATTCGCAGCACGCGCTATTACCAGGTGTGTACAAACACTACACACACACGATATCGGTAATTCTGAAAAGCTGAAAAGCTGAAAGTGGCTAAATGGGCCTACTGAACTTGTGGGCCCAAAACGGTAATGGTTGATATGTGAGCATGAATAATGAATTAGCATGAACGGTTGTATGATTTGATCGTATTCGAGTCTAATGGGCTATATGAGCATGAAATTGGTTTAACGGGCTATATTAGCATGAAATTGGGCTTAATGGGCCTTATGGGTTTTTAGAAATATATGTTAGGGTTTAACGAACTCTAGGCCTAGTTTGACAAACTCTTGAATAATATAAAACTCTTGTAATAATCAAACATGACTGTGGACAAGTCGATAGGTTAGGGTGTGGTAATGGACATATGCATGTCTAGGATTGGATCTAGGGAGAGCTTGGTATTTAAGCGGTCCTAATGGCCCACCTCCTCTTCTCTGGAATCTACCTGGTGCATAGTGTCTGTTCACTTTAGCCGCGAGGACTTATTTATGGGCCAAAGTTCATAACTAAAACCCGAGAGGGACCAAATACCCCTGATTTGAAATTCACCAAAATATCCTTAGATTTGTAAAATTACTAAAATACCCTTGATTTAAAAATTACCAAAATACCCTTAGTTTGAAAATTACCAAAATATCCTTAGATTTGCAAAATTACTAAAATACCTCTATTTTGCAAAATCACCTAAATACCCCTGTAGGGAAAAATTACAGAAATACCCACAGTATGGCGAATTACTTAAAATACCCTGTAGGGCGAATTGCGGAAATACCCTGTAGGGGCGTAGTCTGAAAATACCCTATAGGGTAGAATTACGAGAATAACCTTGATTGTGAAATGACTAAAATACCCACATGTGATGAGTATGAGTTTTATGGATGTTACTCATGTGCATGCCGCATTCATATGATATTCATTTAGGATGCATATGGGTGGGAATTATGGTACGGAGGAAGAATTTGAGGATCGCATAGTCGCTTGACGATCGTGGATCCACTGGTGGCTTTAAGCCCATTATATGATTAGCAGCTTTGTTGCAACGTTGAGTAGTGCCGTTGTGAGTGCTACCATATGTGTGTAGCGAAGGGGTGGGTCGAGCTAGAATTCCCTATAGGTGTATAAGGTTGGAAGGGAAAATGGTGTGTAGCGGATGGATTTTTGGGGAGGGTTTTGCATTACCTTGTTTTGCATATGATATGATCTGATCTGATCTGATATGAGGTCATTTTGGGCTAAGGCCCAAGACCACCGATTTTGATAGGGCTTAGGCCCAACGTGATAATTGCATGTTGATTTGATTGCTAAGGGTCGTACACACTGAGTTTTGAAACTCACACCCTTTTATTTAATGTTTCAGGTGACGCTTGGTAGATGGCTCGACGTGGAAGAAGGACTCGGAGATGGCCACATTGCAAGTTAATTAGAAGTTTTTTTTTTGTTTATTTGTTTCGAATGACTTTAGTTTAAATCCTTTATTTTCATTGGTTGTAATAAGGCCTTGTATCTCCAATTTGACGTTACTTATGGGTTTTATTATTATTTTTGCTGCTTAATTTTTTATTTTAACTTAAATAAATTTCTAAAGTTTAACAAGGTTTTCTAAATAACTATAACCTATGGGCTTTTATTTTAAAACATGGGCTTTCTTCTTAACTTAACAAGATTCAAGGATTTTGGGCTTTTAGGCCTTACATTTTAACTTAGCAAAATTGTTTGAGATTGTGCCTTTGATGTGACATTCCCGAATTCGGCCATAACGTCTGGGTCGGGTTTGGGGGTGTTACATTGAGTGGTATCAGAGCCCAGTTGCAAAACTCGGGCTGTGAAATAGGCCTTAGATTTTGGGTTTTTAAAACAAGTGGATTAAAGAGTTTTTGCAGGATCTTGCAGTGTGGTTCACCGAGCCCTTGACGTCGAGCCAAGTAAGTTTTTGTGTTATTTTACTTGTTTAAATAACTGAACTATAATTAGATATTGGGCTACTTTAAACAATAGGTTCTTAGAGACTAAAGCCCGTAGGGAACTTAAGCCTGTAGTGGATTTACGACCGCGAAACAACTTTTAAATTGTCAATCGCATAAGACATGTGTTTTAAATAGTGGAACTGATACGGGCATGCCCGGGGCACCAACGTTTTACAACTTAAGAGCTAGGGTCAAGTGCCGTGGAGCTGTTGTGCACTTTGGTGCACGGCCAAATTAGCTCATTTGAGCTTGTTTCAGCTCATCGAGCTGTTTAGATAATTTGCCTAATTTTAATGCTTGAATAAATTTAATTAAGTTAAATTTTGCTCAAGTCATTTAATTAAATAAATCTGAACATTTTAATTTTAAAAGTATTAAATATGTTCTATATTAATGCATGTTATTAATATGTCTTAAGTTAGTTGAGTCTAGTTTAATTACATGAAGTTAATATGTCAAGTTTAGGACAAATTAATTAGCTGCTGCTATTTATTTTGTCTAGGCCAAATTTAATGTTTGTCCTAGTTTAAGACATGTTATTAATGTTGGTCTCAACATAGCTGAATGGTTTATTGAGCCGAATTTAATTCATGCTGCTACTTTTAGTCCAGCCGAATTTATTGAGTCATTAAAGCACATTTTGTTTCGTGAACTGCAGCAGCAATTAGGGAGCTTGCTGGCCAAATTCAATGGCGTGTGGGTGCATTAATTCACTGTATGTATATGGCTTGGGACGGCAGCAAGCATGCATGAAATGGCAATTAAAGGGGTTGTCTTACATGCATGAGACGCTATTTAATGACTTGTTTGTTCAGCTTTTCAAAGCACATATTTCGTGAACAACAAAGGAGTTAATGTGCTGCATGTTGTTGGCTGAATTAATGAGATGTTGGCAAGCATGGGGCGTCCATTAAATGAGCCATGAATTTAATGTGTTGTTCAGCATGCATGGAATGAATTTATGGTGCCTTTTTCGTGAACATAAATGGACAAGGCATTAATTTCAGCTGGTGCATCTCATGAACATCAAAACAGGTTGCTGATCGGTGTGCCCAAATGGCCATTCAACCAAACATAACTACATACATGAATCGGCCAAGGAGGGAGCTGAACACACCCATTAATTCCAGCTGATTTTCGTGCACACCAATAGCCAAGAAGGGTTAATTTTACAGCAGCTCTTTCCCTCTAATCTAGGTGACGCCTTGAGCAAAGAAAAGGGCATCTTTTCTTCATTAAGTAACCAGCTGAAAAGGGGCTGACGTTTGGAATTTCCCAAGCTCATTTAAATGCCGTTTGCTGAATTCAACCACTCCAAATTAAGGCAACATTCAGCCGAATGTCTTCTTCAAGAAGCATGGCTATTGACGTTCCAATAGCTGAATATCGACTTGTCCAATGATCTTCTTCAAGCATTCATCTATCAAGTTAATTGCATCATCTAGAAGCTGCCCTTTTGCTTCCCACATTCAAATTAAATTTGCAAGCACACCAAGGGCCACATTCAAATTAATTTTTCCAAGAACTTTAAAGAGTTTATTCCAGATTTTTCTAGCATTTTCTAGCTAGAATTTACTTAGTTATTAAGGCTTTCTAGTGACCATTCGGCTAGCCCCATGATAGCCTATAAATATTTTCTATTTTCATTTGTAAGGAGAGACTTTTGAACTTTGATTTAAATATATGAACTTTTGTTCATCGAGTGAGTTTTATCTCCTCTTCATTTTTGTACGAGTTTTGATTTTGACTTATCAAGCTTGCTTATGGTGTCAATCGTACTCTTCCATTCTAATATACCATCGGTTCTTATCCTTCTAGATAACAGGTCATGGTCCATCTTCGAATTTCATTTTTTCACCTTAAACATTATAGAAACCGGGGTGACACCTTTGAGTGTTGAATCGTTTCTTGTTTAAGTTCTATTTTCCATTTCCATCAACTATCACATTTCTACCATTTAACCATCATCATTCATTTCTATCAAACCAAGCCATTTCCTATCACTAACTTTTTTTTTCTTAAATATAGCCGAACCTATCCTTCCATCACCTAAGTCGTTTCCTTCATTTTCCAACCTCCATTCCTAACTTAATTTCTTTTTTTCTAAACAAATTCACTAAAAGCTTCCGCAACTTAACTATAAATTTCGATATTTTTTCGAAGGCTTGATTCCTCATCGTAGATGATTGGGCAATTCGCATACGACTCGACTCATCCCGAGCCGAAATCGTATCATCTGGTGTCAGAGCTACAAAACGAGGAGTTTTGACGAAGAGCGTGAAGCCGGAAGTTAGTTCGTAAGTTAGAAAAAAAAAGTTCAAAGTTGTAATTTAATTTTTTCTTGTAATCAGCATATAGTGTATTTGAGTTGAAAAAAAATACGAAAATTGAAAAAAAAAAGATACGAATATAAAAAAAAAGAGGATAGTGAAAGTTTTTGGCAAGTTGCTTCATTTTCATCTTTCTACCTCGATCTTCCTACCATTATTTTGTTTTCATCCTTCCCACCCCAACGCCACACTCATACCGAATTTTTTTTTCTTTTTCAACCTTCCCTATACCTGTAAATCATTTAACCCTTGTAACCACTTTGAAGCCGACCCTCGAGCAGCAAATAAGTCTTTCGAAACGAAGTACGAATTTGTGAGAGTGAGGTTGAGAGGTAAAAGGCACGAGTGTACTCATTAGAGAAAAAGCCATAAAACGAGAGAAAAAGCCATAAAACAAGTGAAACACGAGTTCTTTGTGAGTGAATTGTGAGTTTTTTTGTAAGGTATTATCTTTGCTTTGTTTTAACAATCTTTCTTTTCAGAAAATAAACATGAATCAAGAAGCATTTTCAGAATTTGATTATCAATACTTGTTGAACAGGATGCGAAGAATCGTGAACACCAATTTTGACAAGTTGCAAAAGCGAGATTGGATCGAATCGAGGAACGAGACCAACAAGAACGACTTTCTTCAAGTCAAAGGACGGAGTCAAGGCCGTCTCAAAGACACGCATTCGAAGATCATCCGAGAAGAGATTTTGACCGAGATTTTTATTCCTCGAGAAGTTCAAGACGGTATGAATCAAACCGCGAATTGGAGACCTTTCAAGGTTACCAATGAGGAAGTGAACGTGGTTCATATGCGTCGAAGTATTCATCCACGAAAGATAGTTCTCGAAGTGGTTCAAATCATGATTCTCATTCGACGAAGGATTCAAGGCGAAGCAATGCGAATTACGAGTTTAAAGCCAATTACGATGACGAACGAGATCGCACGAGTTGTTCGTCTTATGATTCGAAAATGTCACGCACAAAGATTCGATCGTGATATCTATGAGAACATTTCCTCGAACCTTAAGGCAAACCCTCATATTTTTGATTCTTTTGAAACATCTTCTTATTGTAATCAAAATGAAAGAGAAAAAGAGAAAGAATTTGAAAATAAAAATGAGAGAAAAGAAAATAAAAATGAGAGTGAAGAAAAAGAGATTGAAAAAGAAGAAAAAGAAAATAAAGAAAGAAAAATTGAAAAAGAAATCGAGATTGAGGAAAAAATTGAGATAGAAAAAGAAAGCGAGTTAGAAAAAGAAACAAAAGAATAAAATGAGCAAGAAAAAGTGAGTGTTGATTTAACTAACCCATTTGAAGGTTGTTCTTCTTCTGTTTCTTCATTTCAGGTTCCCGATATATCGCACGATAACTTTCAACTCCAATACCTTCCCGACGAAAGACATTTTCATATGATTGAAAAAGGTAAGGTTGAAAATGAAGTTGAATCACATGAGCCGGAAGGTGAGAAAGGTGAAGTCGCGTATATCCGGAAAATGCAAGACTCGATTAGATATGACGATGAATTTTCTTTTAGTTCCAACTTGCTTGACTGTGGTAATTACGAGATTTGTTCATTGTCCTATGCTAAATCTTTGAGTTTTTGCAAATCTGCTTTAAAACATGTCAAAAGTTTTGATTGTTCGCTTTTGAATGTGCATAAGTCCTATTGGTTTAACATGTTTGATTTATCGAAACCATTGCTACATCTTGGTTTAAATAATCAAACACATGTTTTTAAACCGGGAATTATTTCTGATTTGTTTTGTGGAAAAATCAAGTATCATCAAATGTGTGTGAGAAATTCCTATTGTTTTGATACTTGGCTTTTGAATAAGGTAACGAACTTTGCCCACTTTTTGTTCAATTTTTATTCGTTTCTTAAGCTAGTTCTGTGGTTGTACTTAAAATTCACATTCCATTTGAAAAGTGTTGATTCAAACGCGAAGCTTCGACTACACTACATGCCCGCGGAGAGAAGGTTTGTATTATTCGAGCAAGGTAAGAATGATCTTTGTCTTTCCGCACATAACGGTAAGTCTATTAAAATTGTTGATGCATTTTTTCTTTCTCCGGATGATGATAAGATTTGCGTTGATGAATTGGTTTTTGTAAAACATTTAGATCATGATATGCTTAATCGTTCTATTTTGCCTGTTTGTGATCTATCTGTCTTCATGATTGATAAAAAGATCTTTGTGTTAGAAAATTTTTGTGGTTCATGTGTGAGAGAGTCCATATTTCATACAAAGCAAGGTTTGGTTGTTCAATTTCGAGTGCCATATGCATTTTCTCAACTACCTGCTTGTGACGTTAATGTTTATCATTTGATTCGTTACTCGCATGATGATTTTGACTTGTGGAATTCAATTAGATCGTATGCATGCCTTGAAATCTATTCCAACGTGAGTCAAACATTTGATAAGGCATTGTTCCTTTTGTATGATAATGTTTTTATGCCCATTTGCGTGCGACTTACTTGTCTCGTTTTGCTTATATTTGGTTTGCAAGTATGTTTGAAACAACTCTTGCTAACTCATGGTTATCTTTTCCAGGTGATTCAAAAACTATTCGCCCCATTTGACCGAGGTAAACCGAGCCAAAAGGAATTTTTTTGGAAAACCAACGGGTCGATTCGAGGACGAATCATCTTGAAGATGGGGGGATGATACGGGCACGCCCGGGGCACCAACGTTTTACAACTTAAGAGCTCGGGTCAAGTGTCGTGGAGTTGTTGTGCACTTTGGTGCACGACCAAATTAGCTCATTTGAGCTTGTTTCAGCTCATCGAGCTGTTTAGATAATTTGCCTAATTTTAATGATTGAATAAATTTAATTAAGTTAAATTTTTCTCAAGTCATTTAATTAAATAAATCTAAACATTTTAATTTTAATAGTATTAAATATGTTCTATATTAATGCATGTTATTAATATGTCTTAAGTTAGTTGAGTCTAGTTTAATTACATGAAGTTAATATGTCAAGTTTAGGACAAATTAATTAGCTGCTGCTATTTATTTTGTCTAGGCCAAATTTAATGTTTGTCCTAGTTTAAGACATGTTATTAATGTTTGTCTCAACATAGCTGAATGGTTTATTGAGCCGAATTTAATTCATGCTGCTACTTTTAGTCCAGCTGAATTTATTGAGTCATTAAAGCACATTTTGTTTCGTGAACTACAGCAGTAATTAGGGAGCCTGCTGGCCGAATTCAATGAAGTGTGGGTGCATTAATTCGCTGCATGTATATGGCTTGGGACAACATCAAGCATGCTTGAAATGGCAAATAAAGGGGTTGTCTTACATGCATGAGACGCTACTTAATGAGTTGTTTGTTCAGCTTTTCAAAGCACAATTTTCGTGAACAACAAAGGAGTTAATGTGCTGCACGTTGTTGGACGAATTAATGAGATGTTGGCAAGCATGGGGCGTCCATTAAATGAGCCACGAATTCAATGTGTTGTTCAGCATGCATGGAACGAATTTATGGTGCCTTTTTCGTGAATATAAATGGACAAGGCATTAATTTCAGCTGGTGCATCTCGTGAACATCAAAAAAGGTTGCTGATTGGTGTGCCCAAATGGCCATTCGGCCAAACATAACTACATGCATGAATCAGCCAAGGAGGGAGCTGAACACACCCATTAATTCTAGCTGATTTTCGTGCACACCAACAGCCAAGAAGGGTTAATTTTACAGCAGCTCTTTCCCTCTAATCTAGGTGACACCTTGAGCAAAGAAAAGGGCATCTTTTCTCCATTAAGTAACCAGCTGAAAAGGGGCTGACGTTTGGAATTTTCCAAGCTCATTTAAATGCCATTTGCTGAATTCAACCACTCCAAATTAAGGCAAACATTCAGCCGAATGTCTTCTTCAAGAAGCATGGCTATTGACGTTCCAATAGGCTGAATATTGACTTGTCCAATGATCTTCTTCAAGCATTCATCTATCAAGTTAATTGCATCATCTAGAAGCTGCCCTTTTTGCTTCCCACATTCAGCCGAATTTGCAAGCACACCAAGGGCCACATTCAGCCGAATTTTGCCAAGAACTTTAAAGAGTTTATTCCAGATTTTTCTAGCATTTTCTAGCTAGAATTTACTTAGTTATTAAGGCTTTCTAGTGACCATTAGGGTAGCTCCATGATAGCCTATAAATATTTTCTATTTTCATTTGTAAGGAGAGACTTTTGAACTTTGATTTAAATATATGAACTTTTGTTCATCGAGCGAGTTTTATCTCCTCTTCATTTTTGTACGAGTTTCGATTTTGACTTATCAAGCTTGCTTGTGGTGTCAATCGTACTCTTCCATTCTAATATACCATCGGTTCTTATCTTTCTAGATAACGGGTCGTGGTCCATCTTCGAATTTCATTTTTTCACCTTAAACATTATAGAAACCGGGGTGACACCTTTGAGTGTTGAATCGTTTCTTGTTTAAGTTGTATTTTCCATTTCCATCAACTATCACATTTCTACCATTTAACCATCATCATTCTTTTCTATCAAACCAAGCCATTTCCTATCACTAACTTCTTTTTTCTTAAATATAGCCGAACCTATCCTTCTATCACCTAAGCCATTTCCTTCATTTTCCAACCTCCATTCCTAACTTAATTTCTTTTTTTCTAAAAAAATTCACTAAAAGCTTCCGCAACTTAACTATAAATTCCCATATTTTTTCGAAGGCTTGATTCCTCCTCATAGACGACTGGGCAATTCGCATACGACTCGACTCATCTTGAGCCGGAACCATATCATCTGGTATCAGAGCTACAAAACGAGGAGTTTCGACGAAGAGTGTGAAGCCGGAAGTTAGTTCGTAAGTTAGAAAAAAAAAGTTCAAAGTTTTAATTTATGTTTTTCTTATAATCAGCATATAGTGTATTTGAGTTGAAAAAAAAAAGAAAATACGAAAATTGAAAAAAAAGATAAGAATATAAATAAAAAAAAGGATAGTGAAAGTTTTTGGCAAGTTGCTTCGTTTTCATCTTTCTACCCCGATCTTCCTACCATTATTTTGTTTTCATCCTTCCCACCCCAACGCCACACTCATACCGAATTTTTTTTTCTTTTTCAGCCTTCCCTATACCTGTAAATCATTTAACCCTTGTAACTACTTTGAAGCCGACCCTCGAGCAGCAAATAAGTCTTTCGAAATGAAGTACGAATTTGTGAGAGTGAGGTTGAGAGGTAAAAGGCACGAGTGTACTCATTAGAGAAAAAGCCATAAAACGAGAGAAAAAGCCATAAAACAAGTGAAACACGAGTTCTTTGTGAGTGACTTGTGAGTTTTTTTGTAAGGTATTATCTTTGCTTTGTTTTAACAATCTTTCTTTTCAGAAAATAAACATGAATCAAGAAGAGTTGTCTGAATCTAATTATCAATACTTGTTGAACAGGATGCGAAGAATCGTGAACACCAAGTTTGACAAGTTTCAAAAGCGATTGGATCGAATCGAGGAACGAGACCAACAAGAACGACTTTCTTCAAGTCAAAAGACGAAGTCAAGACCGTCTCAAAGACACGCATTCGAAGATCATCCGAGAAGAGATTTTGACCGAGATTTTTATTCCTCAAGAAGTTCAAGATGGTATGAATCAAACCGCGAATCGGAGACCTTTCAAGGTTACCAACGAGGAAGTGAACGTGGTTCATATGCGTCGAAGTATTCATCCACGAAAGATCGTTCTCAAAGTGGTTCAAATCATGATTCTCATACGAGTTTCGATTTTGACTTATCAAGCTTGCTTGTGGTGTCAATCGTACTCTTCCATTCTAATATACCATCGGTTCTTATCTTTCTAGATAACGGGTCGTGGTCCATCTTCGAATTTCATTTTTTCACCTTAAACATTATAGAAACCGGGGTGAGACCTTTTGAGTGTTGAATCGTTTCTTGTTTAAGTTATATTTTCCATTTCCATCAACTATTACATTTCTACCATTTAACCATCATCATTTATTTCTATCAAACCAAGCCATTTCCAATCACTAACTTCTTTTTTCTTAAATATAGCTGAACCTATCCTTCCATCACCTAAGCGGTTTCCTTCATTTTCCAACCTCCATTACTAACATAATTTCTTTTTTTCTAAACAAATTCACTAAAAGCTTCCGCAACTTAACTATAAATTCCCATATTTTTTCGAAGGCTTGATTCCTCATCGTAGATGATTGGGCAATTCGCATACGACTCGACTCATCCCGAGGTGGACCGTATCAGGATCTATGCACTAGTTTCATAAAATTCTAACCTAGAAATACGCACGCAACGATGAGTACTAGAAAAAGTGCAAGGGGTCGCGGCAGAGGCCGTGGAAGTGTTAGGGGCGATGTCTTGATTCACTAGTTAGGAGAGTGCTTGGAGGAGGTTAAAGAAATTGGTGAAACACTTCGGGTTAGATGCGTGGTCAGTAAGAAAAAAGAGATCGCGATCTTCTAGGGCGCGGTCTGGTTACGTGAAGCATGTTAAGGTACGTCCAAACTTTTCAACTTGCGAATATTGCAGAAGGCGTCATCCGGGTGAATGATGGAGGAAGTCAGGTGTGTATTTAAGATGCAGGACTGAGGAGCATAAGGCTCAAAATTGTTCAATCACTATTAAGTCGGGTATGTTTTGTGTGGATGCGATATTTTTGGGTATAGAAACTGTATGCATGCAATGTTTATGTGTTATTAAATCAGAGTGCGCAGCGAAAGCATAGTGGTGAGACTTGGGTAGTACGATTAATAGTTAGTTGGAAATTTCATGGACGAAATTTCTTTAAGGTGGGTAGAATTGTAACGCCCCGAATTTGGGCCTAGTAGATTTGGGCCTATTGGGTTGTAACGCCCCAAAAATCCCGAAACTTTAAATTTCTATGCACTGAGGTTGGTATGTATGAGTAGCACTTAGAATATTAATTTTAAGGTATTATCGGGATTATTTGAAGTCTTAGAGATAGGGAAGACCATAGGGAAATTTTTATTTTTCTTGCTTTAGTGGACCCTAGTCTCAGGCATTAGGCCTCTTAAGCAGATTAAGGGGAGAATAGGACACAAATGGGCTTGTGGTCCAGTGGCAAGGTGGCGTCACTAGAGGAGCTACAAGGTGGCGTGGAGAGGTCCAAGGTTCGAGTAGTGGTAAAGTGTTTTTGGAGTGTTTAATTTTGCATAGTGGACGACCAAAGTTGTGTGGAATTTGGACTCTTTCGTTGAAGTGTTTGAATTAGTCTTGTGAGCTGATAAAGGAGGGAATTTCGGATGAGATAAGGGAGATATCATGGAGAAAAATTAGGAGATGAGAAGTGGGAAGAGTTGGTGCCGAATTGGACTGTGGGGGAAGGTAGGATTCGGCTATTGGCTATAAAAGGAGGTGTCGAATTCCTTTGAGATGTTCCTTGGGTTCCATTACTTTTCTTTTTCTCCCCCTTAGCCGAATTCTTCCATTTGCCGAAAAAAAACCATCATTCCTTTGCCGAATTTTGGTTTCTCTCTAGCCGAATTCCCCATACCTTCTCTTCTTAAGTTCCTTTTCTTGTTCACCTTTAGTTCTAGCCGATCACTTCTCCTCTTCTTCTCCCTATTGGTGTCGAATTGTCTCTGTCACCATACTAATCTTAAAAGCCGAATTTAGGCCGCGAGGATCGAAAGTGGATTTGATAAGTATTCGATTAACCTCTCTTGTGCGTTTTGCTAAAAGCCAGAAGGGCTATCTAAGCGTCCTATCGTTAACTCTGTGATCACAAGGATAAGGTTCAAAGATCATAAGCGTGGTAGGATCGTTAGCAAGGGTAAGTGCTCTTTACTTCGGTTTAAGGGTTGGCCGAATGGTCATATATGTTGTGAGGGTGACTTGTGTTTGATGCAAGTCGTCTATTACTTAGGCTCTAATATTTAAGTTGGTACAGATCTAGGGTCTAATCGCAGTTGGTGTTAAAGCAAGGAGCTATTAAGGCTTGTCGCACACGGTAAGGCTACAGTGAGGTTTCGATTTTTGATAAAGTTTGTATTTAGCCTATGATTAATGATTAAGGAATATCGAGTGTAGGTTCGAGACTAAGAGGAATTCGCAGCACGCGCTATTACCAGGTGTGTACAAACACTACACACACACGATATCGACAATGCCGAAAAGCTGAAAAGCTGAAAGTGGCTAAATGGGCCTGCCGAACTTGTGGGCCCAAAATGGCAATGGTTGATATGTGAGCATGAATAATGAATTGGCATGAACGGTTGTATGATTTGATCGTATTCGAGTCCAATGGGCTATATGAGCATGAAATTGGTTTAACGGGCTATATTAGCATGAAATTGGGCTTAATGGGCCTTATGGGTTTTTAGAAATATATGTTAGGGTTTAATGAACTCTAGGCCTAGTTTGACAAACTCTTGAATAACATAAAACTCTTGTAATAATCAAACATGACTGTGGACAAGTCAATAGGTTAGGGTGTGGTAATAGACATATGCATGTCTAGGATTGGATCTAGGGAGAGCTTGGTATTTAAGGGTCCTAGTGGCCCACCTCCTCTTCTCTGGAATCCTACCTGGTGCATAGTGTCTGTTCACTTTAGCCGCGAGGACTTGTTTATGGGCCAAAGTTCATAACTAAAACCCGAGAGGGACCAAATACCCCTGATTTGAAATTTACCAAAATATCCTTAGATTTGTAAAATTACTAAAATACCCCTAATTTAAAAATTACCAAAATACCCTTAGTTTGAAAATTACCAAAATATCCTTAGATTTACAAAATTACTAAAATACCTCTATTTTGCAAAATCACCTCAATACCCCTGTAGGGCAAAATTACGAAAATACCCCTGTAGGGCAGAATTAAGAAAATACCCCTGTAGGGAAGAATTACGGAAGTACCCCTGTATGGTAGAATTACGAAAATACCCCTGTAAGGTAGAATTACGAGAATACCCTTGATTGTGAAATGACAAAAATACCCCTATGTGATGAGTATGAGTTTTATGGATGTTACTCATGTGCATGCCGCATTCATATGATATTCTGTTTAGGATGCATATGGGTGGGAATTATGGTACGGAGGAAAATTTGAGGATCGCATAGTCGCTTGACGACCATGGATCCACCGGTGGCTTTAAGCCCATTATATGATTAGCAACTTTGCTGCAACATTGAGTAGTGCCTCTGTGAGTGCTACCATTGGTGTGTAGCGGAGGGGTGGGTCGAGCTAGAATTCCCTACAGGTGTATAAGGTTGGAAGGGAAAATGGTGTGTAGCGGATGGATTTTTGGGGAGGGTTTTGCATTACCTTGTTTTGCATATGATATGATATGATATGATCTGATATGAGGTCATTGTGGGCTAAGGCCCAAGACCACCGATTTTGATAAGGCTTAGGCCCAACGTGATAATTGCATGTTGATTTGATTGCCAAGGGTCGTACACACTGAGTTTCGAAACTCACACCCTTTTATTTAATGTTTCAGGTGACGCTTGGTAGACGGCTCGACGTGGAAGAGGGACTCAGAGATGGCCACATTGCAAGTTAATTAGAAGTTTTTTTTTGTTTATTTTTTTATTTGTTTCGAATGACTTTAGTTTAAATCCTTTATTTTCATTGGTTGTAATAAGGCCTTGTATCTCCAATTTGACGTTACTTATGGGTTTTATTATTATTTTCGCTGCTTAATTTTTATTTTAACTTAAATAAATTTCTAAAGTTTAACAAGGTTTTCAAAATAACTATAACCTATGGGCTTTTATTTTAAAACATGGGCTTTCTTCTTAACTTAACAAGATTCAAGGATTTTGGGCTTTTAGGCCTTAGATTTTAACTTAGCAAAATTGTTTGAGATTGTGCCTTTGATGTGACATTCCCAGATTCGGCCATAACGTCTGGGCCAGGTTTGGGGGTGTTACTGTTGTTATAAGCAAATTCCGCTAATGGCAAATAGTCTTCCCAATTGCCCTTGAAATCGATTACACAGCTTCTTAGCATGTCTTCCAATATCTGAATTACTCTCTCTGACTGTCCATCAGTCTGAGGATGAAATGCCGTGCTGAACTCTAACCTTGTACCCAAAGCTCCGTGTAACACTCTCCAGAACCATGATGTGAATCTAGGGTCCCTATCCGAAATGATAGACCCTGGTACCCCATGCAGCCCCACAATCTCAGCCACGTATAACTTGGCCAACTTCTGCAACGAATAATCAGTGCAAACCGGTATAAAGTGGGTAGACTTAGTCAGTCAATCAACAATAACCTGATACGATCCGCCTTGGGTTGAGTCGAGTCGTATATTAATTTGCCCGATCGTCTACGAAGGAGTTTCGTTTGATTTGTTTAAAAGAAAGGAAAAATGGTTATATTTTAGTAAGTGGCAGCAACTTGGGTTGAAGGAAAATTGATGGAAGAATGGATTGATGGTTGAAACAAGATAGAACCCTTAATAGAAGATTAAGGACCCGAATCTTATAGGTTTCAAAGGAATGGTTGAATTGAATAAAAAATCGAGACCCACTATCTAGCAAGATAGGAACCAACGGTATTGATTTGAATGCCACACCCGAAAGGATGATAAGTTCAAGAACAAATTCAGATTGACGCCACTAGTTGATAGATAAGTCAATTTGAACCATGAAGAATTAAGAGAATGGATAACTCACAATCTGAAAATTTCATAAAGCATCAAATGTCCCCTTTTACAAGCTAATAACAAAGTATATATAGTGTTTACATGTGGTTAGCTGAAGAGTCGTATGAATTCAGCTTTAATATGCATTTAAATGGCTGAAATAAAATCTAATCAATAAATAAAAACTCTTGAGTTCCTCCAAGCCAAATAACAACAACTTTATGACTCCAAATGAGCTGATTAAATGAATTTGAATGCTTGGTTTCATGCTCTCTTAGCAGCTGAATGGTCACCAGCAACTTAATGAAAATTTGTAACTCATGTGTGATCTTTTAAGCATCAATGGTTATGGAAGAAGAATAGGCTGCTGCCGAATTTAATAGATATGTAATGCTTCCTTCAATTATCATAACAGCCCCTTTTAATGTTAAATAATGCTTCCTACTATGTGTGTAAACCGATTCTCACTTGAAAAGTCACATTAAACTCTTTATAATGACCCTTGAGTGTAACGGTTTCCAGCTGAAAAGTTTCCTACATTCAAACACATTAAACAAACATATTAATCACATTTAAACACTTATTAAACACTAATTTAACTTAAACACATTAAACACTTATTAAACACTAATTTAACTTAACACATTAAACACTTGACTTAATAAATGAACTAGAAGTAAGGACTTCAATTAATGCAACAACTAGTTTAATTATAGAAGCAGAATTAATAAACTTAAACTCATGCTCCATTAAATTATCCTAGTAACTAGATTATTTAAATAAGCCCTTTATTAAACACAACTTGTTTATTTAAACTAAACAACTTTATTTAAAAACTAAAAATGCATGAATTAAATCAAGCTAAAGATGAGCTGAATGTGAGCTTATTTCAGCTTCCAAAAGCATGCGCATTGGGCTTATTGAGTTAGCCCGATTCTCCTCGTTTTTTCCAGCCAATAACTTGCTCCACATTTGCTCAACCAAGGCCGAAATAGCCTCCTTGAAACATTTTTCTCGTGCTCGGGTGATGGGTCCTTGCGGCAATTCCAATGGCTCTTTGTTGGAACTTGGTGCGACCCGGATCGTGGCCGTATCATAACCCATACCGAATCTTTCTTAGTAGGCGTCAGGGGTAGCCCACTAACAAAATCCATGGTTACCCTCTCCCACTTCCAGAGTGGAATTTTAACATGTTGCAGTAATCCAGAAGGCAGTTGATGCCCAGCCTTCACTTGCTGGCATGTCAAACACTTACCTACGAAATTGGTAACCTCACGCTTAAGCCCTGGCCACCAGTATAGTTCACGCAGGTCTCGGTATAACTTGCTCCCACCCGGATGCATAGCGTATGGACTACTATCGCCTCCACAAGATATAGGCGCCTTAACTCGTAATCCTCGGTACACAAACTCTCCCAAGGAAGCATAATACTCCCTCACTATTCAACCCAAAGTCCACAGTCTCTCCCTTCTTCACCAGTCGGAAACGAGGAATCAATGATTCATCCAGCAACTGCTTCTCCTTAATTTGCTCAATCCAAGTCGGTTTCACTTGAAGTTCAGCTAACAGACTACCATCCTCAAACAGGCTGAGATGAGCAAACATTGCTCTTAGATCAGATACAACCTTACGGCTCAATGCATCCACTACTACGTTAGCTTTTCCCGGATGATACTCAATCGAGCAATCATAATCCTTAAGCAACTCTATCCATCTTCATTGCCTAAGATTCAACTCCTTCTGAGTAAGGAGGTACTTGAGGCTTTTATGATCGGTATAAATGATTAACTTCTCCCCATACAAGTAGTGTCTCCAAATCTTTAGTGCAAATACCACCGCAGCTAATTCCAAGTCATGAGTGGGGTAATTTACCTTGTGCGGCCTAAGCTGACGCGACGCATACGCCACCACCTTACCCTCCTGCATCAGCACACAACCTAAACCAGTGTGTGACGCATCACAGTAGACAATGAATTCCTTTCCAGACTCTAGTCAGATTAATACCGGGGCTTGATCGAGAATCTTCTTGATTTCTCAAAACTCTCCTCTCATTTTATCGGTCCAATTAAACGGTACCCCTTTACACAGCAACTTAGTTAGGGGTGCAGCAATCAGTGAGAATCCCTCAACGAACTGTCTGTAATACCCAGCCAGACCTAGAAAACTCCAAAGCTCAGATACAGTCTTTTGTGGTTTCCAGTCCAATACGGCCTCAATTTTCTGAGGATCAACCCTAATCCCCTTGGCAGACACTACATGACCCAGAAATGTCACCTCTCGTAGCCAAAATTTGCACTTGCTGAACATGGCATAAAGCTGCTTTTCTCTTAGTATTTGCAAAACAATTCGGAGATGCGAATCATGATCCTCCTCGATTCTTGAATACACCAGGATGTCATCTATAAACAGCACTACGAACCGGTCCAAATAGGGTTGGAAAACCTGGTTCATCATATCCATGAAAGCAACTGGTGCATTCGTCAACCCAAACGGCATAACCAGAAACTCGTAATGTCCATAATGAGTCCTGAATGCAGTCTTGTACACATCCGCCTACTTAACTCTTAGCTGATGGTACCCCGGTCTAAGATCTATCTTGGAGAAGACCGAAGCTCCTCGCAACTGGTCAAACAGATCGTCTATCCTTGGTAATGGGTACTTGTTCTTAATCGTCAGTTTATTCAATTGACGATAATCAATACACATGCGCATGGACCCATCCTTCTTCTTCATGAACAATACTGGTGCTCCCCAAGGAGACACACTCGGTCAGATGAATCCTTGGTCCAGTAGCTCTTGGATTTGAGCCTTTAACTCTACCAACTCTTTCAGCGCCATCCTATAAGGGGCGATGGACACCTGAGCTGTTCCAGGTAGAAGCTCAACGACAAATTCGACCTCACGATTTGGAGGCAACCCCAGAAGCTCTTCGAGGAATACATCCGAAAACTCCTTTACAATTCTGACATTCCCAACTGACGGACCCACAGAATCAGAAATGCTGACATAAGCTAAGAATGTCTCGCAACCCTTGCGAATTAGTTTCTCGACCCTTAGTGCTGAGATTACATTAGTTAAATAATCCCTTCGCTCCCCTATCACAATCACCTCCTCATCCTCCGAAGACTTCAATACCATACGCTTAGCAGTGCAATCCAAATTCGCACGGTACTTCACTAACCAATCCATGCCAAAAATAAGATCAAATTCACCAAACGGTAGTTCCATCAAATCCACCGAAAAGACAACCCCTTGGACCTCTAGGGGTACATCTCTAAATAGTTTATTCACTCTAACCGACTGTCCCAGTGGACTTACCACCGACGTTTCTCTGTCAGTAATTTTGGACTGTATACCCAACAACCCCGACACAGTACATGCAACATACGAATGTGTAGACCCAATATCAATTATAGCGGTATATGGTACATTGTAAATGAGAGAACGTGCGGTTATGACATCGAGTGTCGCCATCCTCTCGGTCTTGAAACAAAGATAGACCAACGGCCGGTTGTCTTGCCTCCGTGTTACCAGCACCTCTGCCCGGTGCTCCACGACCTCGTCCCAAACCATTACCCCCTATGGCCTGACCCTGGCCTCTCGGTGGCTCCTGACTACCTCTCCCTGGCTGAACATAGCCCTGACCCGCAGCTTGCATCTAACCAGGCCTCTGAGTACAGTCTTTAACCCTGTGGTCCCTCAATCCTTAAAAAAAATAAAAATATACAACTCAAGCGAGCTTCCGCGATTCTTAAATTTGTATAACAAATGATTTAATTAATAAGGAATTAATGTGTTTATGAAATTACTACCCTAGACCCACATCTGAAGCACACTCCAGTTCTTTTCCAGCACTCACCCTGGTGCGATCTTCCACACACAGCGCAAGGCATGCGATGCGATAATGCTGGCGGGAACCCCACTCGAGACTAGCCCATCGAATCTAGGCCTCTTCTTAGGCCCACCAGAAGAACTTGAGGGCCCAAAATCCCTCTTATTTTTGCCCCTTTCCTTCTCACGGTTTTGACGCTCTGAGCGTTTCACATCTTCGGCAATCTTTGCATTCTCAATCAGGGCAGCAAAGTCTCTTTCCCTCTGTGGAGCTATCAGCACTCGCAACTCATCTCGGAGACCATCCTCGAAACGCACACAACGCTCATACTCAGTCGCGACTATACCCCGAGCATACCGGCTCAACCGCAGAAACTCTGCCTCATACTCTGCTACAGACTTATTTCCCTGGATTAGACTCAAAAATTCCTTCCTCCGGGCATCCACATAACCCGCCCCGACATATTTTCCTTGGAAGGCCGTCTTAAAGAAGTCCCATGACAAACGGTCGACCTGCGTGCCTTCCCTCACAGTAAGCCACCATTGGTACGCCTCATCTCGCAGTAAAGACACTGCTCCTTTCAATTTTTGCTCCATCGTACAATCAAGGTCATCCATTATTCATTCGACAGCTTCCAACCAATATTCTGCCACGTTCGGGGCTACACCAGAGATGCCCCTAAAAATTTCTGCCCCATTCGACTTGAGTCGTTCAAAAATTGACCCTCGGCCCACTGACCCGGTACTTGCTCCAGCAACCCTTTCCAAAACCCGCAACATCACTTGGGATAGGGCATCATCCCCACCGGCTCGGCCATGAGACCCCGTCTCAGTCACTGGTGAGGCTGGCGCTTCCCTAGCAGGCATGTGTCCTGATGCTGAAGACCCAGCCCTAGCACCTCGGCCTCTACCACGACCACGTGTAACCCTTTCGCGACCTCTTGTGCTCATATCGGTATAGTGTATTTATTTGTTTTAAGAGTCTTATGCATCAGCTTATAATTCTCATAATTATTAACAGATATTTTATGATGAACAGTAATTAGGGTTGTTTTCGCAGATCGAATTTTTACTATAGTTTTCAGTCTCCTATGGTCTCAGTTTCTCTAACTAAAGAGTTTCAGTATACTACTACTATCCCTAGTAGTTTCTCAGTATAGTCATTTCAGTATATAACAGAGTACAGTGTCAAAGAACTTACAGATTTGGTGCCGAAGACTCAGTGTGCCACACCTTCGGTAACGGCATTACTTTCCAAACTAAAATTTAAACAGATTAGAACATTTTCAAAACTCATTCCACAGCCGAGTTTTACAACCTGGCTCTGATACCACTAAATGTAACACCCCAAACTCAGCCTAGACATTAAGACCGGATCTGACGTGTCACATCAAGTGACGTTTGTAAACTGACAAGCTCGAAAAAACCCAACACAAAACATTTATTCTCTTTAAGACTTTTAGGATAGTAATTTCAAAAACACATTATTTCCTTATTAATTAAATCATTTGTTATACAGATTTAAGAATCGCGGAAGCTCGCTTGAGTTGTATATTTTTTTTAAGGATTGAGGGACCACAGGGTTAAAGACTGTACTCAAAGGCCTAGTCAAATGCAAGCTGCGGGTCAGGGCTATGTTCAGCTAGAGAGAGGTGGTCAGCAGCCACCGAGAGGCCGGGGTCAGGCCAGAGGGGGTAATAGTTTGGGACAAGGTCGTGGAGCACCGGGCAGAGGTGCTGGTAACACGGAGGCAAGACAGCCAGCATTGGTCTATGCTGCTCGGTGCCGAGAGGATGGCGACGCCCCTGATGTCATAACTGGTACGTTTCTCATTTACAATGTACCATATACCGCTTTAATTGATATTGGGTCTACACATTCGTATGTTGCATGTACTGTGTCGGGGTTGTTGGGTATACAGTCCGAAATTACTGACAGAGAAACGTCGGTGGTAAGTCCGCTGGGACAGTCGGTTAGAGTGAATAAACTATTTAGAGATGTACCCCTAGAGGTCCAAGGGGTTGTCTTTTCGGCGGATTTGATGGAATTACCGTTTGGCAAATTTGATCTTATTTTGGGCATGGATTGGTTAGTGAAGCACCGTGCGAATTTGGATTGCACTGCTAAGCGTATGGTATTAAAGTCTTCGGAGGATGAGGAGGTGATTGTGATAGGGGAGCGAAGGGATTATTTAACTAATGTAATCTCAGCACTAAGGGTCGAGAAACTGATTCGCAATGGTTGCGAGACATTCTTAGCTTATGTCAGCATTTCTGATTCTTAGCCCTGTTACAACCCTTTTAAAGACCTTTTGATTTGTGTATCATATCATTTTACAGTGGTGGGGATTTGATTTTCATGCAAGCCTATGGGATTAACTTTTCATGTTTGACTCTTGAGTGCTTATTTTTGAACCTTAAACACCTTGAGTGATTTAAGTGAACCCTTAGTGAGGATGTCAATTCTTGATTGATCTTGAATTAAAAGGTGATTATTTAGGTAAGGGGAAACACCCATCTTTCGTACTATAAAAACTATGACTTAGATTGTTTGAATCTTTAGGACTCCTTGAGTTAAATTATCAATGTATG
Organism: Gossypium sturtianum; assembly: GCA_025698515.1. Taxonomy (NCBI): domain Eukaryota; kingdom Viridiplantae; phylum Streptophyta; class Magnoliopsida; order Malvales; family Malvaceae; genus Gossypium; species Gossypium sturtianum. Next base: position 72,086,285 of record CM046948.1, read on the forward strand.
AATTATCTATGAATTATGATGAAATATTTTTTGATGAGAATTATGAATTGAAGGAATTTAATTCTAATTGTGAGTTGAGAATTTTGCTTGAGGACAAGCAAACGCTTAAGTGTGGGGGTATTTAATAAACCATAAAAGTAACATATTTTAATCCCACATTTAGCGTACTTTTAGATGATTAATCCCTTGAATTGTGGAATTTGATGCTTCTAATCCTTTGATTTCATGTTTTATACTTAGGAGAGCATCGAAGGATGAAAAGAATGAGAAACGGGCCGAAAACGAAGAAAATGGGCCAAAGTAGGAAATCAACACGGCCTGAAGTTCACCACACGACCGTGCCACTTTAGCAGACTCGAACACAGCCTTGGGCTCGATTCACACGGGCGTTTCACACGGGCATGTCCCTGCCGTGGCCAAGATAAGTTTCATTCGGATTAGGATACTTGTGGGCCAAGTAAGGCATCCTGAAAGCCTATAAAAACACCCTAGAGGGCAACCTAAAAGGGGGAAGGCTGCAGAGGGTCAAACACAGAAATTACTCGAAGACAACCAGTTGATTCATCCCGGCTTTTAATCACACTCAAGATGGAAAATCTTCCCTTCAATTTCCTTCAGGGGGTTTTAGGGTTTTTCTTATGTTTTGTTATTTACTTTCTTCTGAGATGTATTCTTTGTTAAACATGAACTAAACCCCTTAAATACCTGAGGGGGATGAAACCTAAGACGGATCTTGTTATTATTTTTTGAACTGTATGATAAATACTTGATTTGTTCTTAATTATGTGTTCTTAATTCTTGTTTTAATATTTCAGGATATTGATTCAAGTATTGATGTGCTTAGGCAGTGGAGCAAAAGTCCCTGTTTAAGAGTAGATCTAGCATAGTTAAGCGGAGTTGATCGCAACCCTAGAGATAGGATGACGAAAATTTGCCGGATTAGGGTCAAACCTAATATGGGAGTCCATAGATCGAGTTAATGCAACACTAGGGGTTTTAATTAGAAAGAGATTTCAATTAATCAACCTAGGGTTAGACGTTATTAGTCTCGAAAGGGATAATAATATAAATTAGGGAATCCTACGGATCAAGTCAAGTGAATAAAGCGTCTGGTTTAGAGTTAAGTAATAAGTGAAGTCTAGGTGGAATCTTCCTCGGGTATTGTCTTAATCAACTGGTTTTCCCAAAAGTATTTTCTCAATTCATTCTCTATGTCTTAGCATCCTTAGTTTAGTAATTAGTTAATTAAACATCGATTCCCTTAATACTTAGGCTAGATAATAAAAATATGGTAACTACTAGTACTCTTGGTCCTTGAGGATACGATATTTTCGGTCTTGCCATAGCTATACTACCGAATGATAGGTGCGCTTGCCTTATTCGTTGTCATAGTTAGTTTGGACACGATCACTATCTCTGGGCAATCTTGAATAAAATGATCTCGGGATCCACACTTATAACAAGTTCTATTATTGTACTTGCCCCAGCATTCACGATGTGTCGTCTTCCACACTGTCTACACTCAGGCTTGTTGTTTTTAACACTACCAACACTTGATTCAATTGGAGCTTGAGTTCTCGAACCAACACTTTGTTTCACTCGATCTCTACCCGAATATCCAGACGAAGCATTTGATCTATTACTTGCATCTCTAAATCTCTTCGTCGAAGGTTGAGACATCTTACTCATCGACCTTTTTCTTTCATCTCTAGCCTCAGAATCTACTTTCTTGTTTTCTTTATTAAGCTCCTCGGCTTTGCAGGCTCGTTCAACTAACACAACAAACTCATTTATATCAAGTATTCCAACCAACAATTTGATGTCTTCATTCAGCCCTTCAATGAAACGTTTGCACATAGTAGCTTCGGTCGAAACACATTCCCGCACGTATTGGCTCAATCTCAAAAACTCCCGTTCATACTCAGTAACTGATATACGACCCTGTTTCAGCTCTAGAAACTCTTTATGTTTTTGATCTATGAATCGTTGATTGATATATTTCTTTCAGAATTCCACTTGAAAGAAGTCCCAGGTAACCCTCTCTCTGGGAACCACTGAAATCAATGTTTTCCACTAATTATATGTCGTATCCCTCAGCAAAGAAACAGCACATTTAATACATTCATCAGGAGTTAACGACATCTCGTCAAACACTCGAATGGTATTCTCGAGCCAAAACTCAGCTCGCTCAGCATCATCATCAGCTGCGGCCCTAAACTCTTCGGCCCCATACTTTTGGATTTTATCTACAGGAGGCTTGTTCAATTGAATCGGATCTGTCACTTGTGGCACAACGGGTACTTGTGGGGGTGGAGGTTGTGGAGCAGCTGGATTCATTCGAACAAACTCTGAAAACCACTCGCTCATCATTTGGAAGAAGGCCTGCTTCCTCTTGACTACTATCATTCGGCCTAGATGTGGCCGGCCACATGTCCCTTGAGCGGGCAGCGCTACATTTCTCTACATCGTCAAGAATCGCTCGATCGAGATCCATTTACTATATGAAAACACATTTGTAACTGTCAGGATTCATCACACTATCGCAATTATATATATATGGCATGTATAGCTAGACTCACACACGCTACGTTAGTCCAAGAATCGACTAAACTGTAGCTCTGATACCAATAAAATGTAACACCCCTAACCCGTAACCGTCGCCATAATAGGGTTAAGAGGCATTACCGAGCAATCGGAACATTTCATATCCATTTCACAATACAAAGTCAATTATCATTCAATCATATTCAAATATAATCATATAGCCCCTTAATGAGGTCTACAAGACCATAAACACATGTTAGAAAGAGGTCGGGACTAAACCTAACATATACGAAAATTTTCAAAATTTAAACATTTTTCTGAGTTACGGAGCTCACACGCCCGTGTAGGTAGGCCGTGTGCCTCACACGGCCTCAGACACGCCCATGTGTCCAAGCCGTGGCAAAACACGGCATACCTACTGACTTGTCCACAGGGCCTGAGGCACGCCCGTGTGCCTCACCCGTGGTCGAGCCTGACTTGCACCACACGGCCAGTCACACGCCCGTGTGTCCAGCCCGTGGTCGAGCCTGACTTGATTCACTTGACAAACTTAAACAATACGGTCGAGCCACACGCCCGTGTGCTCAACCGTGTGGGTAATTATAGGCCATTTTCAAGGCCAAACTTGCCTACTACACCTTGAATCACCTACAAGCCTCAAATCATATGCATTTATACCTCAAATTGCATCCAAAGCATGCCAATACATGCACCAATTCTTCATCAACTATACCATCTATAATAATAATCAATTTCATCTCACATTGGTTCATCCAAAGTACCAAAATTCACATCCCAATCATATAGACCAAACATCTTATAAACCTTACCACTATTCACATTCAATCCAACATTTCCATCAACCATTTAAACAAGAAACATACCATATTTATCACTCACATATTCCCACACATACATACTAACATTATTCAACCTTTAAGCCATATCACATGGCATAGATTACACATTTCAAAACATACCATGACTTCTAGTCTATACATGCCATATACCAACTATATATATATATATATATATCTTTCAAAAGTACCAAAATAGATAGCCGATAGTGTGATTAGGTCACTGACGATCCCCAATTCCGAGCTAGCCTTACTGACACTATAAAACAGAGAAACATATCACACAGTAAGCTCAAAAGCTTAGTAAGTTCGTAACATAATACATTCAAATTAACAAACCAAGCTCATTAAACAAATGAATCCATCACATAGATCAATTCTCAAATATTCATACCATATCACCCATAGCTAAAATGCTCATTCATCCATTCATAGCTTTATCTATAAATTCATCAACCACAAAGGTTCAATACATACCTCAGCTAACACATAGTTATTCAACTTTCAAGCTACTCAATGCTCGATATTACATTTTGATCATCCTCTGATATTCGTTTAATTTAATCGCACACTCAGTGCCAAATACATAACCGAAGCATATTTGTCATCGCACACTTAGTGCCTATTCTTTTAACCGACTTATCTCGGTATCGCACACACAGTGCCAAATCAATAAGCCAAAGCTTTCATAACTTCGCACACACAGTGCTATTCTTCTCTGTTTCGATTTCAATTACGCACACTTAGTGCCATCTAATTCAATTTCGCACATAGCATTTCAAATCTCATAATCATATACATATTCATTCCATAATATTAAAACATATTTTAACAACATGTATTATATCCGAACTTACCTCGGACGTCGAAATATCGAAACGGTTGATTAATCGAGTACTTTGTCCTTGCCTCGATCTCGATCCGAATCTCTCCTTTCTCGGTCTATACATATTCAAATTTAGCTCATTCAATCACCAATTCATTCAATTTAATCCAATCACACATATTTAGGGCATTTTACAAAATAACCCTCATATTTTCACATTTCGACACTTTAGTCCCTATTTCATAAAATCATCAAATACACAAAATTTCATATCATTCATGCCTAGCCGAATTTTCCTTATGTCCATACAAGCTCTCATATTTCATTTATTTTACATTTTAGTCCCTCAATTTACACTTTTCTCAATTTAGCCCAAATTACTCAAATTCAACAAAACTTCAAAGACAAAGTATGTTAATCTTTCACATATCTATCATAATCCATCACCAAACTTCACAAAGCTCATGAATTCATCCATAGCACATTTCAAATTCATCATCAATTCACAAAATTTAAGCATGGGTTTTGTAGAGCACAAAGCAACGATTACAAAAACGTAGAAATTATCAAAAACTGAAACCAAAACATACCTTAAGTTTTGTTTCAAGCTTTCCGAATGTTTAAAGCTTTAAGCTTTATTTTCTTTTCTTTGTTTTTCAGTGGTAGAACACATAAAAATATCCACCATCTTTTTGCTTTGTTTTTATTATAATATCATTATTAATCAATTTACATTTTAACTATTTAATATTAACATATAAAACATATACATTTAATGGCCTTACCATCCAATAGCTTATAAATTGGGCTAATTGCAACATAAATCCTCCGAATTATAAAGACAACAACAATTAAGCACTTTAACAATCAGCACACAGCTTTTACATTTTATGCGATTAAGTCCTTTTTCTTAATTCGGCACACAATCAATAAAATTTTCACACAGAGCTTTCACACATGCTCAATCACATATTATAAACACCAAAAATAATATCAAAATATTTTTCTGACCTCGGATCTGTGGTCTCGAAACCACTATTTCGACTAGGGTCTAAACCGGGCTGTTACATATATCTTCGATGAAAGCTTTGAATTATGTAAAAAAGGGTTGCAAAGCTTATCTTGCATATGTGATAGATACAAGAGTGACAGAAAAAAAATTTGAATCTGTGTCTGTAGTTTGTGAATTCCCTGATGTGTTTCCTGAAGAACTACCGGGATTACCTCCGATACGAGAAGTCGAGTTTGGTATTGATTTAGTGCCGGGGATGACTCCTATATCAATAGCTCCGTATAGAATGGACGACTAAATTGAAAGAGTTGAAGTTTCAGTTGCAAGAGTTGACAGATAGAGGATTTGCACGACCGAGTTTCTCGCCCTGTGGTGCTCCTGTGTTGTTTGTGAAAAAGAAAGATGGAACTATGAGGATGTGTATTGATTACCGATAGTTGAATAAAGTGACAATAAAGAATAAGTATCCTCTACCGCGAATTAGTTATTTGTTTGATCAGTTAAAAGGAGCTACAGTGTTTTCAAAAATAGATCTGAGATTGGGATATTATCAGTTGAAAGTTAAAGAATCAGATGTACCGAAGACTGCTTTCAGAACGAGGTACGGACATTATGAATTCTTAGTTATGCCTTTCGGACTAACGAATGCTCCTGCAGTATTTATGGACTTGATGAACTAGATATTCAGACCGTATTTGGATCGATTTGTCGTTGTGTTTATTGATAATATTTTGATTTATTCTTGTGATGAGACGCAACATGCCGAGCATTTGAGAATTGTGTTACAGACTCTGCGTGAAAAGCAATTGTATGCAAAATTTAGTAAATGTGAATTCTAGTTGCGCGAGGTTGGTTTTCTGGGACATATAGTGTCAGCTGCGGGAATACGAGTTGATCCGAGCAAGACTTTAGCAATTTTAGATTGGAAACCTCCGAGAAATGAGTCTGAAGTCTGCAGTTTTCTTGGTCTAGCGGGTTATTATAGACGGTTTGTGAAAGGCTTCTCGATGATTGTGACGCCGTTGACAAAATTGCTACAGAAAGATGTTAAATTCGAGTGGTCAGAAAAGTGTCAGCAGAGTTTTGAACAGTTGAAAGTATTGTTGACAGAGGCACCATTGTTAGTTCAGCCAGAATCGAGTAAGGAATTCATAGTTTACAGTGATGCATCACTGAATGGTTTAGGCTGTGTATTGATGCAAGAAGGCAAAGTTGTAGCCTATGCTTCTAGACAGTTAAAACCGCATGAAAAGAATTATCCGACACACGATCTTGAATTGGCAGCTATTGTATTTGCATTGAAGATTTGGCGTCACTACTTATTTGGTGAGAAGTGTCACATTTATACTGATCACAAGAGCTTGAAATATTTGATGACTCAGAAAGAATTGAATTTGAGACAGCAGAGATGGCTAGAATTACTAAAAGATTATGAATTAGTAATTGATTATCATTCGGGGAAAGCTAATGTGGTTGCTGACGCTTTGAGTCAAAATTCTTTATTTACTTTACGAGCAATGAATAATCAGATAGATCTTTGTGATGATGGTTCAGTTTTGGCTGAGTTGAAAGTGAGGCCAATGTTTTTATGTCAGATTTGTGATACCCAGAAAAGTGATACTGAAATGATGGCAAAACGAGCTCAATGTGGTCTGAATTATAATTTAGAATTTTGAGTTGATAGTGATGGTTGTTTGAGATTCTGAGATCGGATTTGTGTTCCGAGAAATTCAGAGTTGATTCAGTTGATTTTGAACGAGGCTCATAATAGTCGTTTGTCTGTTCATCCAGGAAGTACGAAAATGTACAATGATCTAAAACAATTTTATTGGTGGCATGGTATGAAACGGGATATCTCAAAGTTTGTTTTGAGATGTTTAGTTTGTCAGCAAGTCAAAGATGAACATCAGGTTCCATCCGGTTTATTACAACCAATCATGATTCCTGAGTGGAAATGGGAGAGAATCACAATGGACTTTGTGTCGGGGTTGCCTTTTGTAACATCCTTAAATCTGGGTCTCTGCATTTTGCATGTGTTTGCATATGATGGTATGTCTGCTGTGTTTGCTTGAGATGTTTTGGGGTCTAGGCATGACCTTGGGTAAGGCCTGGGTCATGGCCAAAAATTTTGTTTTAAGTGTTTAGTGGGAGGAAGCTAAGGGAGTAGGGGTTAAAAGAATTTATTGGGAGGTTGTGACACAAAGAACCAAGTGGCAAAGTGGAAAAGAAGGCGCCACTAAGGTGTCAGGAAGGTGACGCCACATTCAGGGAAGGAGTGCTTGGGTTCGAGCAGTAGGAATTGCACTTCCCCTTATTCTTTTCACGCCGAAACAGGGAAGTGGAGTGCTCGGGATGGACTCGGAAGATAAGGATGGAAGGGGTCAAACGAATTTGAACTGATGGAAGGAGGAAATTTAGGAGTTTGAATTATTTCAAACTCATTTGAAGGAGTTGGCCGAATTTTGGACTTTGGGGGAGGAGGTGTAATCAGTTTTGGGTTTATTGGGGAGTGGCCGAATGTCTATGGTGGTTTAATGGAGTATTTCGACTAGTGAGGAGAGGGTCTTTCTCTTTTCGTTTTAGTGTCATAGCCGAAACACTTGTGCATTACTTTTGAAGAGCCGAACTTGGTAGCTATTCTCTCCCTTTTCTTTTCAGTTCTCTTTGGGTAGCCTATATTGCCGAAACCACCTTTGTTCACCTTTTTTTTCTTCCTATTTTGCTCAAGCCAAAACTTGACCCTCACATCTCCTTCTTCTTTTTCTTTTTCTAATCCTCTTGTGCCGAAATTTCTTCCACTCTTCCTTTGCCGAATCTCTTCTTTTCCATCCTATTTTTCTTCTTCATCTTCCCACTTCTTGGAAAGCCGAATATCTTGCTCATAAACCCCTTTCTTTTTGCGTTATCTCTTCATCATCTCAAGTGTCAAAACTCATCTCTTCTTTGGTTCTCATAGCCGAACCTCAAACTTGGGTGTGGTAAGTTTTGTTACTTCATTTCTTTTCCCTTTTTATTTCTTGTCGTGTATGGCCGAATCTTCTAAGTAGCCTCACCCTCTCTTTTGGTTGTCGATTCCTTTATCTTGGGATGCTAGGGCCGAATCTTTGTGAAAGCCAGAAGGATCTTTTGCGTTAAGGAAGGGGTGACGCCAACGTGTAGGTTCTCGAGTTCCGTTTGGATTGTGGCTTGGATCTAGATCTTCTAGATCTTCGGAATTTGGTCGTCGACTTAGGTAAGTACTTTAACATTTTGGGATCTGTTTCATATTCTTTCAAAGCCGAAGGCTAATTGTTTCTATGTGATAGTGGTTGGCCGATTGCAAGGGAGATCATCACGTAGCTTCAGGATTCGGTTGGAAACCAAATTGGCACTAAGGTAAGGGTTATTTTCATGCGACATATCCTTCGGGATTCCTAGTTTAGCCGAATGGGCTTTTGGTTACTAACAAGTATTGGCCGATTGTAGGAAGGGGGAAAACAATGTTTCGGGATTTCGCTAGTTTCGCGTAGTTTCAGGTTTCGCTTAGATCTACAAGTAGTCAGGTGTGTAACCTTACACACTTCATTAGTATTACATGTTATTGTGTTAACTGTTATAAACCGATTAGTCATTGAAATCAGTGGTTTTGCCTTGTGGGCATGAGCGTGGACTCCGGGTAAGTCCCCTGCTATGTGATTTTTGATATACATCGTCATGTTACCGTTAAATGCTATGCTATGCGTTAATTGCATGATTTCATGATATTATGATACTTATGATTTGGACATGATAATGGGTTGATGAGAGGAGGGGAGGATCTATTTGGACTCACCACCGTGGTTTTTGACCACACGACGGTTGGCCCCGTCTTTGATATTATTATTTGTGACTAAGTCCCGGTGGTTTTGACCACCAGTGGGTTTTGACCACATTGATGATATTTGTGACTACGGTCACCAAAGGTTTTGACCATATATGGATATTGTGACTCGTCCCAGTGGTTTGGTACCACGATGGGTTGGCCCCACATGATTGATACGAGATTGTCATCGCTGGTTTTGACCACCACGATGGGTTGGCCCCATCACTTGATTTGTGACTACGTTCACCAAATGGTTTTGACCACAACGATATATATATTTGTGACTTCGTCACGATGGTTTTGACCACCAGTGGTTTTGACCACACGGGGTAGATAAAGGAGATCGATTGTTAGATAATGGGGTTGCATGATTTGCATGTTCTATTAATGTATTGTGTAAGTGCTATTCTATCGGGTTGGGGATTTATACACCTGAGTCTCTCGTGACTCACCCCTTCCTTATATTTTGCAGATGAGGCATAGATCGCGGATAGGAGCCAGGGAGGACTCGAGGTGGCCATGCAAACTTATTTTCGGGTTTTGATTTTAAATTACTACTCTAGTTTTATCTATTTACTTTAAATTTGGTTTGGTTTTGTAATAAGGCCGCTAAGTATTATTTTGGGTTTTAAATTACTTGCTTTACTTTTTGATGATATTATGCATGTGCTTAACGAATTGATTGCTTAAATAACCGGTAAAAAGCAATGTTTTCAAAATTATACCTCATTCGAGTTTTCAAATCTCACTATCGGGTAACAACATTTACAATATGATTGCAAAGGTAACCTAAATGATTTCCGGATTTAAGTTTCAAACAACTTCAAAGCGAATGGTTTTAACCTGACTATACACAACTTACTCGGAATTTAAAGAATCACATGATATCCAAAAGCTAGTATCGATCAACAGATTTTTCAACCATAAAGTTTTCTGGGTTTAAAGCAGCATCAAAATGATTTCAGCATCACTTTATACAAGGTTTTTCAAACACTAAAACGTTAAAGGGTTTTTCAATAAAATTTAACCGGTAACTTGTTTTATTCAAATATTTTCACTCTGTAACATGCCAGATTCGGACGTGGTGTGTTGACCGGGTTTGGGGTGTTACACCTTTATCTCCGAGAAAGAAAGATGCAATCTGGGTGATAGTTGACAGATTAACGAAATCAGCTCATTTTGTTCCGGTGAGAACAGATTATTCGCTTGATAAGTTAGCTAAATTGTATATTTTCGAGGTTGTGAGATTGCACGGAGTACCATTATCCATTATGTCTGACAGAGATCCGCGGTTTACTTCGCAGTTTTGGAAGAAACTGCAAGAGGCTCTAGGTACAAGCTGTATTTCAGTGCTGCATTTCATTCATAAACGGATGGTCAATCTGAACGGATTATTTAGATTCTTGAGGATATGTTGAGATGTTGTATTCTTGAGTTTGAAAGTACATGGGAAAAGCATTTGCCGTTGATTGAATTTGCGTATAATAATAGTTTTTAATCTAGCATTAAAATGGCACCATATGAGGCTCTTTACGGTCGTAAATGTAGAACTCCATTATATTGGACTGAGCTTAGTGAGAATAAGATTCACGGGGTTGATATGATAAAAGAGACTGAGCAGAAAGTGAAAGTGATTCGTGACAGTTTGAAAGCTGCATCGGATCGTCAAAAGTCTTATGCAGATTTGAAACGGAAAGATATTGAGTTTGAGATCGGTGATAAAGTGTTTTTGAAAGTGTCTCCGTGGAAAAAAATACTTTGTTTTGGCAGAAAAGGCAAATTGAGTCCGATGTTCATCGGGCCGTATGAGATTATCGAATGTATCGGGCTGGTTACTTATAGATTGATGTTGCCACCTGAGTTAAAGAAGATTCATAATGTATTTCACGTATCGATGCTTCGACGATACAGATCTGATCCATCACATGTGATTGCTCCTACTGAAGTTGAGATTCAGTCTGATCTATCGTATAATAAAGAACCGATTCAAATTTTGGCTCGTGAAATCAAAGAGTTGAGAAATAAGAAAATTTCTTTAGTGAAAGCGTTGTGGCACAGACACGGAGTTGAAGAGGCTACGTGGGAGCCTAAAGATGTTATGAGAGAGCAATATCCAAACTTATTCACTGGTAAGATTTTTGGGGACGAAAATCCCTAATGGGGGAGAGTTGTAACAGCCCGGTTTAGAACCTAGTCAGAATAGTGGTTTTGAGACCACAAATCCGAGGTCAGAAAAATATTTTAATATTATTTTTGGTGTTTAAAGTATGTGATTAAGCATGTGCGAAATTTTTGTGTGAAAATTTTATCGTTTGTGTGTTAAATTACGAAAAAAGACTTAATCGCATTAAATGCAAAAGCTGTGTGCTAATTGTTAAAGTGCTTAAATGTCATGTCTTATTAAATATGAAGTCCTTATTATGAAATTTGACCATGGTTTTAATATATGGACATTGATGGACATGAGTTAGTGGATTTTAAATGTATTGGTTAAGGGTAATATTGGTATTTTATAAATAATGATAAGATTAATTAAAATAAAAACAAATGGTTCATCTTTTTCATGCATTCTCCACCGAAAATAAGAGAAACAAAAAGGGGTTTTAGCTTTCTCAGCATTCGGGTATTGAAAAACTTTGATTAAGGTATGTTTTTACTTCGATTTTTGATAATTTCTACGTTTTTGTGATCGTTGCTTTTTGTTCTATCAAGCCCATGTCTTAATTTTAGAATTTGATAATGATTTTGAGATGTGCCATTGATGAATATGTGAGCTTTGTGTTGATAGTTGGTGAAATATGAAAGTTTTATGTTGGGTTAACATATTTTGTCTTTGGATTTTTGGTGAAATTGGTTATTTTGGGCTAAATTGTGAAAATGAGAAATTGAGGGACTAAAATTTGAAATAAATAAAATATGTGGGCTTATATGAACATGAGGAAGATTCGGCCTAAGCATGGTGTAATAAAATTTTGGGTATTTTGTGATTTTATGAAATAGGGACTAAAATGTCAAAATGTGAAAATGTGAGGACTAATTTGTAAAATGTCTTAAATATCTGTGTTTGGATTAAATTGAATGAATTGGTGATTGAATGAGTTGAGTTTAATATTATATAGATCAAGAAAAGAGAGATTTGGATCGAGATCGAGGCAAAGACAAAGTGCTCGATTGATCGACTAGTTTCGTTATTTTCCACGTCCGAGGTAAGTTTGTGTATAATACGAATTGTTTAAATCATATTCATGTGTTATGTAATGAATGAATTTGTGGTTGATGAATTAGTAATGCTATATTTAGATTTAAAGATGTGGCACTAAGTGTGCGTAAATATGATCGATACAGTGATGAATGGCACTAAGTGGGCGAAATAAAGAAAGCTTCGGCTATATTATTTGGTACTGTGTGTGCAATACCGAAATATCATCGGTTTGTTGTAATGGCACTAAGTGTGCGTTAATATTGTGGCCTCGGCGAATTATACGGCACTGAGTGTGCGAATTCATCGAATGTTTAAAGAGAATCGAATGAGTAAAGGTTTGGAGCATTGAATGGAAAATGTGGTAGTTAAATACGTGATGGTATAGGTATGTACGAAACCTATGTGGTTGATGATATCGTATATGGATAAATGGATGATTATGTGAGTAATGACTATGAATGAGATTGTATATCATGTGAATTGAACCATGTGTTAATTTATTTTGTATATTGAATTTGAATGGTTAAGTTAAATGTATCATATGACGAACTTACTAAGCTTTTAAGCTTACTGTGTGAAGTGTTTCTTTGTTTTACAGTGTCATTAAAGCTAGCTCGGATCTAGGGATCGTCAGCGACTCAATCACACTATCGGCTATCTATTTTGGTACTTTTGGAAGTTATACATTTGGTATATGGCATGTATAGGCTAGTGATTAGGGTATGTTTTGAGATATATATATATATATACCTTGCCATGTGATATGGCTTGATGGATGAATGATCTTAGTATATGGTTTGGATATGTGAGAATGATGGTTATAATGTGTTTATGTGACTTTGTGTGAATGACCTTTATGATATGTTTTAGTGGATGGAGGTAGTATGTTTCATGATATGAATTGGTAAGAATTAAATGATGTGTGGATTACATGATTATGATAATTTGGATTGATATGTTTGAGTTAGATTTGAATATGAAATGGATGATGATGTTAAGAGATTAAATTGTGCATGTTTTGGTATGTTTTGGAATGGTTTGAAGCTTGTAGGTATGACCCAAAGTGTGGGTGGCAAATTGGCCTTGCAAATGGCCTATATTTGCCCACACAGTTGAGCACACGGGCGTGTGGCTCGACCGTGTCTCTTAAGTTTGTAATTCAAAAACAAGTCAGACTCGCACACGGGCTAGACACACGGGCGTGTGACTGGCCGTGTGAAATGAGTCAGTGTCGACCACGGGTTAGGCACACGGGCGTGTCTTCGGCCGTGTGGTCAAGTCAGTAGGTATGCCCTGTTTTGCCATGGCTTGGACACACGGGTGTGTCTGAGGTCGTGTGAGGCACACGGCCTACCCACACGGGCGTGTGACCTCTGTAACTTTGAAAAATGATAAGTTTTTGGAAAAATTTTGTATGTGACCGGTTTAGTCCTGACTCCTTCCCAATGCATGTTTAGGGTCTCGTAGACCTTATTATGGGACTTAATGACATTGATTGATTATGTTTTAATGATGTATGATTAATGAAGGTTAAATGTTATGATTTGATCAGTAATGCCTCTTAACCCTATTTCGACGACAAATACAGGTTAGGGGTGTTACAGTAAAATTGATTCGAAATAGTCTAAAAGCAGCGTCTGATCGACAAAAATAATACGCAGACTTGAAACGAAAAGATATTGAGTTTGAGACTGGAGATAAAGTGTTTCTGAAAGTGTCTCCGTGGAAGAAAATACTCCGATTCGGTAAAAAGGATAAATTGAGTCCGAGATTCATTGGGCCGTATGAGATTATCGAGCGTGTTGGACCGGTTGCTTATAGACTGTTGCTACCATCTGACCTAGAAAAGATTCACAATGTGTTTCATGTATCAATGCTTCGACGATATAGATCAGATCCTTCGCATGTAATTTCTCCATCTGAGATAGAGATTCAGTCTGATATGACTTATGAAGAAGAACCAATTCGTATTTTAGCTCGCGAGGTTAAATAATTAAGAAATAAGAAAATTTCATTAGTAAAAGTATTATGGCATCGACACGGGGTCGAAGAAGCTACGTGGGAACTTGAAGATGCTATGAGAGAGCAATATCCGAATCTGTTCAACGGTAAGATTTTCGGGGACGAAAATCCCTAAGGGGGAGAGTTGTAACAATCCGGTTTAGACCCTAGTCGGAACAATGGTTTCGAGACCACAAAACTGAGTCAAAAAAATATTTTAATATTATTTTCCGTGTTTATAGCATGTGAATTTGTATGTGTGAAAGTTTCGTATGAAAATTTTATTGTTTGTGTGCTTAATTTGCGAAAAGGACTTAATCGCAGAAAATGCAAAGGTAGCCTACTAATTAGTTATATGCTGAATTGACATGGCTTATTAACTATGAAGTCCTTATTATGCAAATGGACCATTGATATGGTTAATGGACATTAATGACCATCCATTATGTGTTATTATTTGTTTTTATTAAAGGTTAAATATGTAAATTAGTTAATAAAGTAAGTTAAATAAAATAAAATCATTTTCATTCATCATTTTCACTTGTTCTTGCCGAAAATAAGAAAAGAAAAAGAGTCATCTTCAAGCTTAGGGTTCGGCATTTCTAAGTATTGATTAAGGTATGGATTTTATTCGGTTTTTGATAATTTTTATGTTTTTGTGATCGTTGCTTCATGTTCTTTTAAGCCCATACCTTAATTCATGAAATTGATGATGATTTTGAGTTATGCCATTATTGATATTGTGAGCTTTGTGTTGTTAAATGGTGAAATATGGAAGATATGTGATAAATTAATATGTTTTGTCTTT
Source organism: Gossypium sturtianum (assembly GCA_025698515.1). Classification (NCBI taxonomy): domain Eukaryota; kingdom Viridiplantae; phylum Streptophyta; class Magnoliopsida; order Malvales; family Malvaceae; genus Gossypium; species Gossypium sturtianum. Next base: position 72,101,376 of record CM046948.1, read on the forward strand.
GAATTTTTTATGAATTTGACTATTATGGACTAATTTGTGAAAATGAGAAATTGAAGGACTAAAATGTGAAATAAATGAAATATATGGGTTGTTAGGGATCTATAGAGAATTCGGCTAAGCATGGGTCATATTGAAATTTGTGTATTTTATGATTTTATGAAATAGGGACTTAAATGTCAAAATGTGAAAATGTAAGGGCTAATTTGTAAAATGCCCTAAATATATATGTATATGGTTTGAATTGAATGAATTGTGTTATTAAATAGCTAAATTTGAATTTATATAGATCAAGAACAAAAGAAAACAGAATTAGATCGGGGGAAATCGAAAGTGGTCGAGTAGTTGTTTCCATCCGTTCGTATCCGTACGAGGTAAGTCTATATACAAATAAATGTGTTTGAGTTGATTTATTCATTCTTATATGAAATTGAATTGTGATGAATGATTATGGAAGATGCATTTGTAAAATCTGAGAAAGCTTCGACAATGTGTCAATGTCTGAAAAGCCCTGTATGAACTATAGGAATAGTTAGGATACGTATGTCATGACATAGGATTCCGATATGTGTTATTGTGTATGACCACGTCTGGGACGTTGGCATCGATTTATTATTTACGTGTAAGACCATGTCTGGGACATTAGCATCGTATATGATTTCGTGTAAGACCATGTCTGGGACAGTGGCATCGATATTTGATTACATGTAAGACCACGTCTGGGACGTTGGCATTGTATGAGCTCTCAGAGATATCTGAGTATCCTTATGGATTTCGAACGGTTCAACAGGCACTCCGAGAAATGAATAATTATGTGAAATGTGTTTCCGATGCAGGTACGTTTGAAATGTATGCAAAGTTCGAGTATGAAAAGTAAGTATATGTGAAAAATGTGGAATTGAGATACATGTATGAGATCATTGAAATAAAATGTGTTATATACAAATGTGCTATGATCAAATGAGCTACATGGAGATGTGATATGTTTGTAAGCAAGTGGTTAGGAACAATTAAGCTAAATGAGAAATATGAATTTGCTATTGTATTATGCCATAATTTATGTAAATGAAATGGTTTATGAATGTCCTATATGATAAGTTTATTTGTATATAGCTTACTAAGCTTTTGAAAGCTTACTTTGTGTGTGTTTGCATTGTTTTATAGATTATCGAAGCTACTGGAAGCTCGGGGATCGTCGAGGATCATCACCACACTATCGAACTATATTTTGGTACCTTTTTGAAATGTACATATTGAAGTACGGCATGTATAGGCTAGAGATTTTAAATAATGCTTTGAAATATGTATATATATATATATAGCCATGTGATATGCCTTGTTAATGAATGTGATTATGGGTGAATTTAGTCCAAGCTATGTGATGTAAGTGTTGATTTGTTTGATGAGCTCATGAATGGCCAAATAAGATGGTCAATTTTGGTATGTTTTGGCTTCTTTTGGGTAATAGTTTGATGCTTGTAGGTATAACCTAAAATGGGTGGTAATTTGGCCTTGCAAATGGCCTATAATTGCCTACACGGTTGAACACACGGACGTGTGTCCCGACCGTGTTCCTCACTGTTTCAATTTGAAGCTAGTCAAAATTGCACACGAGCTAGACATACGGGCGTGTGACAGGCCGTGTGACCCAAGTCAGCATTGCACACGGGCTAGACACTTGGGCGTATGACAGGCCGTGTGATTCTAGTCAGTTTTGCACACGGGCTGAGACATGGTCCAAGGCACGGCCGTGTGAGGCACACGGGCTAGCCACATGGGCGTGTGCCCTATTTTTAAAAGGAAAATTTTCTAAGTTCCATAAGGTTCCGTATGAGATTGGTTTAGTCCCGAACCTTCTCTAAAGCATGTTTAAAGTCTCGTAGACTTTCTAAAGGGACTATATGTGTGTGGATCATTATGAAATGATGTTGAATGATTAATGTTGTGGAATGAGTGTAAAATGTTTCGATATGTCTGGTAATGCCTCTTAACCCTAGTCCGGCGATGGATACCGGTTAGGGGTGTTACACAAGTTATCTGTAAAGTCTTTGTGGCGAATTATCTGAAACATCTTTGTGGCATATTGTATGGAAAGGTTGTATGACTAATTTTGTAATGCCTAAGTGGCGAGTGGTTAGATCGCCTTCGTAGTGAAATTTGGGTATGCCTTTGAATCATTTTCTGAAAGAACTCTCAGTAGTGTATCCGAACGAGGAACCCACCTTAGTAATCCACCAGGATGGAGAATTTGGTAAACGTCTACCAAACCTAAATATTTTTACGTTATGTATCAAAGTTATTTGGAATTATATTAGATTATCTAAAATAATACATTCATCTGAGTAAGTATGTTTGTCTGGATTAATTTGAAGATTCAGTGTGAATGACGTTTTGACAGCCACCAGAGTCAGTAGGAGAATCAATCAAGAGTAGTATCCATATAAATATCGTTCTGAGGAGTGTATCCAACTACTATCTTCAAAGAGATTGTGTAATAGGATTTGAACTATGATGTGAAGTATGTGATTCGCTGGTCAGGTGGATTGTCTATAAGGTGTTCAAGTATAGAGATTGGTGTATAGTTATCCGCCAATCAAAAATCAGAAAAGTTTCAGCCAAGGTCTGAAAGGAAGTCTAGGATCTTAAAGCCAATGATTTCTTCAGTGACGTTAAAAGGTAAAACTGATTGAGACTATTAAGGTCCATTGAACTTATGGATGTTTATTTGTAATGCAGGTTCTTGAGTTGAACCAGTTCGCCAAAAAAGACCAAGCCAGGAATGCGTTAAGGTGGTTTGATCGTAGTGCGATATTATGCATATAGAGGGACACTTTTAGGAATATGTTTTGAAATGGAAAATAGTATTATACGCCACAAATATGTCTGTCTTATCAAATATTTAAGTTGTAATGCTTTATACTGCTTTTAAGAGTCTGTTATAAATAATAAACATTTCATTCAAATCTTTTGACTTAAAAATAATTATAAATAAATAAGAAGTACATCTAGTATGGTTTTCACCAGTTGTAAAATTTTGTTAAGTATATAAGTATTGTGACATCCTATATTCGGATTTGGTAAATCTGGGGTGTTACAAGTTAATGCATCCGTTTTCGTGATTGTTAAGTTTAAATCTGGGGTGTTACAAGTTAATGCATCCGTTTTCGTGATTGTTAAGTTTGATTAATTAAGGGAGAGTCATTTAGGGGGAGCATTTGTTTCTATTTGTGAGTATGTTCTCCTATTATGATTTTGTTCAAAAAATTGCCAAAAGAGGAGATTGTTGAGGCAATTTTAGTGCCTAGACCAGTGCTAATTGGTTGTGGTACTGCTTGCTTAGAAAACTTGTCATGTTTAAGTTAGCAAATTTTTTGTAACCAAATCATTAGGCTATGATATTTCTTGATATTTTAGACGTGTACAAGCCCATCTATGATATCCAAACTTGTTATAAGAACACATGCTGAAGATTGATTTTGATTAGATAAAGGAAATCAACTTCACTACTTTGAGGAGATTGGATTGGATAGGTATCTTGGTTACATATCCTGAATATTTGAAGACTTATCATGGTCATATTGAAGATATTATTATCCTTGCTGGTTATCTTGCTATTTTGATGGGAAGATTGATTATAATTGATTTTTATCTTGAAAAGCTTGTGTAGGTAAATGGCGTGGAGAATTTTAACACTTATTCTATTATTTAGAACCTATTTTTCAAAGTGCATTTTATAAGTAATCAAGTTAGTTACTTGTTTTTGTCCTAAGTTTTCAGAGGAAAACTTAGAGGAAAGTTGTTTAGATCGTAGGTGCAAAAGTGAGGTTGCTAATTTGGTGAGTGTTAGTGCTTGTAATCACTTGTTGTACGATTTGCTAAGATAGTGGATTATCTATCTAAGAAAAACCCTATAGACGTAGGGAAATCGAACTTAGTAAACATATCGAGTGCCTGAAGCAGTTAGCACTGCTTGTATAACTGCTCGGTTTCTAAATTGCAATTATCAATTTTAGACCTAAAACAACAAAAAAGGGATAAAGCAATATTTAGCCTGTGAACTTAACAACTTTCTAGCTTTGGCACCTTTTTTCCATTTTAGTCTTGGAACTTGTTAGTTTTTCTCATTTTAATCTCTAAACTTTGATTTTGTTAAAATGTGATGACAGAACACTTTGAGATTGTACGAGATCACTTTGGGATTGTGTCATATCATATGTATATTTTTTTAAAATTTTTTTATAACTTTTAATACTTTTTGTATTCTTAAAGTTTTATATAATTTTTTAAAATCTTTAAATGATAACTTGAGGTTCTAAAAGAATTTAAGTTTAATGACTAAATTAAAAAAAATCATATTTTCAAACTAAAATCAACAAAAGTAAATTCAAAGATTAAATTAAAAGTACTAAATCCTCCTTTATTAAAAAATCGATATAGTTGTAAATTTTTTTCCCCAAAGGGGAAAAAATTTGAAGTGAAAGAAAGAAAAAAAAAAACGAAAATAAAGAAGAGAGAGGAAAAATTGTTGGGTAGCAATAAAAAACGTGTTAGTTCAGTCCAGTCCGGGTACGAAAACAAAGTTTGCAACCAAACAAAATCCAATCTTTGTGGCTATCCCCTCCTCTCTTTTCCTTTACCTTCACTCTCTTTCCCTTTTTGCAGTTTCCATTGAAACTGTGGCTCAACAATCAAACATGAATTACAAAATCAAAAGCAACATTTTGTCTTGTTGAGATATCAATTTTATCCAACACCTTGTACCACAACTTTGAAACTTTAACATTTTCTTTTATTTTTTTTTTCCTTTTTGTTTTTCTTTTTATGGCTGCCACTACTTCTCTATCTCTACTGCCTTCATCTCTTGGTTTTCCAAATGAACGCCCTTCCAGCACTTCACAATCCTCTTCTTATTCTTGTTCTTGTTCTGTTTTCTTCAATGCTGGGACCCGTCTCAGGTCCCACGACAGCTTCGCTTGTGTGACTTTTCCTTCTTCTTCCTCTACATGTTCTTGGAGATTCAATAATAGGGCTGGTACTCACCGTTTTGGGACCACGGTGGTGGCTGCTTCTGGGGACTATTATGCTACTCTTGGCGTACCCAAATCAGCCTCCGGTAAAGAAATTAAGGCCGCTTATCGTAGATTGGCTCGTCAGGTACTTCACTCAGTTCAATTGTTGTTGTTGCCCCCCCCCCCCTCCTCTTTAAATTTTACAAGTTTATTTATTAGTTTTGCATTTCCTTTCTGGGTTTTGTTGCTGCTCTTTTTTTTTAGAAATAGTTAAATATAGTTCTAAGAGAAGATACTTTGTATTAGAGAAGGAAAAAGCTCTTTTCTTAGGTTTTGAGTTACGAAAAAGAGGAAAATTTTCCCAGCAGAACCCAAAATTCGGACCGAGAGCTCAAGGCTCAAGTTTTAACTGTTGGAATTGGTGGATATGAATGAATGTTTAATGGGGCAAGACACTTGATTGTTCCTTGGATTATTTTGGTCATATCATTTTGGCAGAAACCCATTTTCTTTTTCATATTTTGAGTAATTAAACTGTAACATATCATGGGTTATTCTAGTAATGCGCTCAGCATTATTGCTCAATCTTTTCTATTGGTTTTATAGAAGGGCATGCATGGGGTGACAATTACTTGGCAAATTTATTTTTTGTTTAATTTAATCTCATTTGGCCTATCTTTTTCCGTTGTTTCTTTGAACTATTCCAAGTTCACTTGTTGTAGTCTGTTGCTAGTCATAATATCAGTGGCAGAATAGCTACCACTGGGAATCAAATTGTACTTCATGCACCACTATCTCAAGCTGGTGTCTTTTATATTGTTCTTTGAACTTTCTAATTTGGCTTGATTCAATCAAGCTATGGAACCCTTGGAAGTAGCTCTGCCAAGAAGGTAAAGTGGTGTTCTTCCTAGTTTGCTGGTTTAATTTCATTATCTCTTTCTATTTTTAAATGTGCTCTCATATAAATATGAAGCTACTAAGTTTGTATTGGCACTGTGAACATTAATGAATTGTCTATTTCTTCACTTCTGTTTCATTTGTCTTGGTAATCTGACATTGTAACGTTTCATCTTCATTTGAAGTATCATCCTGATGTCAATAAGGAGCCAGGAGCAACTGAAAAGTTTAAGGAGATTAGTGCTGCATATGAGGTATGCGCAAAAGGTTTAGACCAAAATGTTGTTACAGCATGGAACCTTTTAGATTATAAGGACAATGAATACCGGCTTTCTTGTTTTTTATTGTGATTTGTGATCAATGATATGTCAAGCTGTTATTTACCTTTTGGAGGAGATATCTAGGCTAACTCATGTATGATCCCTATAAAGTCCTCTCAAACTTAAACAACTTCAGAATCCTGGTAAAGGAGGAATTAGATGTAAAGCCTGTTGAAAAAGCATCTGAAATTTTCTTGCCCCACAAACTAAATTTATTTGACCATTTCATCCTTGGGAGGTGATAGAACACGTATGATATGCATTCTTCTTTGAATAGGGAAGCAAAAAATGAGTTTTTATTGTGTCAAGTTGATTAATTGTCTTTCATGATGAGTTTATTAAAGCGTTGTTCATACTGATTCAACATTCCTTGAAGTATTAAGATTCAATTCTATTATTTATCCTATGATTGGATATAAAAGTCTTGATATTTATCATGTTGGTCAGCACAATTGTTTTATATTTTCGTCCTTCTCTGTTAGCGACATTTCAATTTGTGGAGCATGGAGTGCTGCAAATTTTCTTTGCTAGAGGTTTCTTTGTGTAAAAGTACATTACCATGTTCAAATTTATTCATCATGTTGTTTTTTGAACAATGAAGTGCAACACTGTCAGGTGTTATCAGATGATAAAAAGAGAGCTTTGTATGATCAATACGGTGAAGCTGGAGTCAAGAGTGCAGTAGGGGGCCAGTCCAGTGCTTATACGGTATGCATCTACTATGAGATTTTCTAATTAAGCTTGTACTCATGAGTCATAATTGCAAAGGATATCTGGTTGGCATATGCTTGGAAGTTTAGACATCCTTTGCCTTGTTTATTACTTCATGGGAAGATATATTTTGGTTATTCATTTCAAAATATTTGGTTGCCCGGGTGTAAGAATGATGCCTCTTAAAATGTTGAGTTCAAATAATCATTGTGAGATAATCATTTTTTTCAGACAGCCTGTCTGAGTCATTATTTCCTTGTACTTGCCAATTTGTGATCCATGTCTACCTCTAAGCAGTGACTTTTTTTTTGCATAGTCTGCTTTATGTGTAGGGTTTTGACTGTGTTTCACAATAGATGGGGAAGTAAAACTGTTTTGCACCTATAATGTTGTGAAATGTCATGATTTATGCTCTACTAACTAGCATGCAATTAGCCCAGGCAGCACCAAAGACTTTCGACATCTGTCTAAGTAAAACTCAGACATTAATTTTCTTTCCCTGCAGACTAATCCCTTTGATCTCTTTGAAACATTCTTTGGACCAAGTATGGGTGGTTTTCCTGGCATGGATCAAACTGGATTCGGAACAAGCCGTCGTAGTACGGTTAGTAAAGGTGATGATATACGGTAAGTTGAGATCTTCGTTTGATGTTTTGATAATAGTTACCGGTCCTTGATTATTCATTTTGTTTATAGTGAGTGTTGATTGACTGATTGCTTTAGTATGTTTACCAAGCTTGGCTACGGTCTTCTTTATTTCCAATCTGTAGCATTTCTTGTGTACAGTGTTTTATTGCCTTGTGTGATCACACTATTTCAATCTTTCATTTTCTAATTGTTTGATTGTTTTCATGTCATGCTTAAATCATGCTTCTCTCTGCTCTTTTCTTTTTATTTAGTACCAGAAAGATATAACCAGTCAAACCAACGATATCCAACTAAATCCCATCCTATCATCCTATCACTTACCTAAATGCTCTTTTTGATAAACTTCAAATGTCTTGTAAGTTTGATTATGAAGAAATATCATTTATGTCAGATAAGCCCTTGGTAATAATGTTAATCAAATATTTTTTGCATATTCTTGTATATGTTCTCATTTTTCTGTATCTTTGCATCTATACATCCTTTTTCAAAGGCTTTTATAATCGATATTGTTCTGGTAATTCAAATATTTTCAGTTACGACATTACTTTAGAATTCTCGGAGGCTATTTTTGGAGCTGAAAAGGAATTTGAGCTTTCCCATTTAGAAACATGTGAAGTTTGTTTTGGAACTGGAGCAAAAGTTGGGTCAAAAATGAGGATATGCTCAACTTGTGGTGGAAGGGGTCAGGTTATGAGGACTGAGCAGACGCCCTTTGGCTTGTTTTCACAGGTAATCGGAAATTTTCTTGTCCAATTGGCTCTTGGTCACCTTTTTTCTGGGGGGCTAGGGGGTACTAGGCATTTTATGATCATCATTTCTCATCATGGCAGGGGGTGTTATGAGGAAGTAAGGTTTTTTATGATCATTTCTCATCATGGCATTTTCTACATTTTAAGTGTGTAAACATCCTTTAGGATCAGGACCTTGGCGGTACTAGGCATTCTATTTAGTTGTAACAATGGACTACTATCTGCTTGTTATACATAAATTGTAGGCAGTGGTTTACTTGAGGTGGGTTTACTCACTGGTACTTGAGTTGGTCACATTTTATACTAACAAATCGGAAATCATATTGTGAAGAAAAGAGGTAAAAGTGGAGAGTTTGACGCCAAAGATCAGTTTTGTACAAAAAAATGTCTACTGCTTTACCACACGGGAATAGCGATAGAGCCATGTTGGTACTTGGTACATGGTTAAAATTCCAAGACCAAAATGATAAAGCCTCTTAAGGATTAAAAGATAAATTTGGAAGACATTGCCAATGAACTTTTCAATCTCATCCGTGGAAGGGTTTTTGTCTAACCAGGTTCTAGTGGAAAACTGATGATGCTATTGTGTAATGGATTACTTTCATTTAAGTTGTAGTAATTTTATTGATCCCAATTGATGAATTTGACTCAAAAGGCAGAGAGAAAGAACCTCCCAGTACTTTTTTTTTCCAGTGCTGAACAAATAGATCAAAGGAGACATTGAACAGGATGATATTTGTATTCAATATAGGGAGCTTTTAATGTGTCTGCTAGCCTGCTAGATAGGGAAGCAATCATGTTTAAAAATAATGATTTGGTTGTCCTTTTTCCCTCCATGGTTTGCAGTTCCAATCTTGATTTCTGATCTGAACCAATGTCTGATGATTTTGTTATATGATGCTTCTTATATAGCTTCTCCATTGCAATATGTTAGGTTTCTGTTTGTCCAAATTGTGGTGGGGATGGTGAAGTTATTTCTGAAAACTGTCGAAAATGCTCTGGTAAAGGACGTATACGAGTTAAGAAAAATATCAAAGTCAAAGTTCCTCCCGGGGTTAGTGCAGGCAGTATCCTCAGAGTTGCAGGCGAGGGTGATGCTGGACCAAAAGGGTACGTAGATGGACTTTTTATTGTATATCTAATATTGATGAGATATTCGGGTATTAAATGCCAATTGCATTCTGAAGTTACATTTTTAATTTTCAGTTATACTAGATAGTTTCCTGCTCTTATAATTTGTTATTGGATATACATAAGCTCATTTCTGTCATCCATAATGATCTGGTATGAGAGTTGCTGCTAGATTTCATGGCAGATGTATATTTATATTTGTTACTTTTAGGATACAACATTAGTTTATTGGCTAATTGTAAAATTAGGGAACTGGTGGTTACCTTCAGGAAGTTAAAATACTAGCCAAAACTATATCTTGCATCATGACAGCCTGTTCATGTTATATTGAATTAAAATATGCATGGGAACATCCAGTCTTACATTTTAAAGTTAAGAATGGTGAAGTTTGATTTTAAGTTGCAATGATAGTGATGTTCCTTTTCTCTAATTCCTTGACTTCATTAACTTCTTGCACTTGTACTATGATTCTACTGCATTTATTTGGTGTAGATGGTCCGTTTTCTTATTGAAGTATTGTCACAGAAATGTTATTATATTGTGATTTTAACCCTTCCACTTTATTTCTTTCCTTTTCTTCCCAATTAGTGTTTTTTTTTGTGTTATTTTTTATGAAGTAAATTTGTTAATATAATATTTTCAGGGATGCTGTTTCATGTCTCAAATGGTTACATTTTGCTTATTACTACTTTAGACAAATTTATTATGCAAGGAATAAAACTTACTGTTGAGTAACTAGGAACTTTTAGCTGCAGAAGTAGGATAAAGGAGGCTGTAGTCTTAGGTCTTAGATATTTTCTTGTTGTTGAGTATAGAAAATGCTCTGGTTTTAACAGGGGCCCTCCAGGAGATCTCTATGCATATCTAGATGTTCAAGAAGTCCCAGGAATTCAAAGAGATGGCATAAATCTTTTGTCAACAATTTCCATTAGTTACCTTGATGCCATACTGGGGTCTGTTGTCAAGGTAGTTCCTCACTATCTTTTGCGTTTATCTTACATTCATGCATTAAATTTTTTATGCTTTAGTTTTCATATTAATTCTTATAAATTAAAGAAATGCATAAAGTTTGAATGAAAAAGCATATGTGTGTTTAGAAATTAATGCGCAACTTTGGAGAGTAAAAGCCTGCATCTACATATCTCTTTGATCGTTTGGTTCTTATCTGGTTGATTATTGTTTCCAGTATTTTATTTTATTACATTACTTGTAAGCCCATTCCTATCTCCCTTATGAAATCACATTCTCAAGGTGTCATCCTAAAATGCACTGCACATAGCTTCAATCAGGGAGACAGCCTGATGCATGCTCAAGTAACTCATCTAGGTTCTGCATGACAGCCATATGCCATTTTATGCCAGAGTTTTTGCGAATTACTGCCCTGCACAGTGAAGTGTTTTCTGAGCTATATCTGCTACTTTTTTTGTTTTTTAACATGATCCAAATAAAGATACAAATACGTATTTTTGGTGTCTTATGTTCAATCAACGAGACAGCCATATGGCATTTTATGACCCTCCAAATACATGTAAATTTTTTTAAAATTTTAAACATACCCATGTCGGAGACATGCCTGTATCTGACACACTTGAGTCCCAGTAACATACTTGGTGTAACTTTATTCTTATTTTCCCTTAACCAACATCTCGTTCTTCATCAAGTATTTGATTCCTTTCACTTAAACAGGTTAAAACAGTGGAAGGGGTGACTGACCTACAGATCCCGCCAGGGACTCAACCAGGGGATGTATTAGTACTTGCAAGGAAAGGCGCACCAAAGCTGAACAAACCATCTATACGTGGTGACCATTTATTCACAATCAAAGTTAACATACCAAATAGAATTAGGTATAAGATAAATTTTTATTAGCATTTAATTATGTGGAAATAGGATAGCTGAACTGCATTCTGAATTAAATATATCATTTGATTCTCTTTTATATTTTCTTTCTAGACCATATGAATTATCTTCAGTTTGGTAAATTAGACTACTTTATAATGGTTTGGCCTTGCCTGACCTGACCTGTTATTGACCAAGCTGTTCCCTCAATGTCTCGGATCTATTGAAATTAGTTATTTCTAATAACTTCATGCTGTAATTCTTCCTTGCATGCAGTGCTAAGGAGCGAGAATTGCTTGAGGAACTTTCCTCTCTAAGTAATACAAACGGCAGTCGCTCTCGAACTCGCCCTAGGACTCAACCCGCAACTGCAAGTAAGCAATTGCTTATTGCTGAATTCATATGCACTTCACTGTTACATATGGCCTAAACTTTTAGCATTTAATGAGTCAAATATATTGCGATACCAACATATCATCGTCACCATCTGGGCTATATGCAAAAGTTGTATTCTTTCTCTTATGTTCCGCAAGATCATAGTTTATTGCTTGGATTACACAAATTTAGCATTCACATACTCATGCAGCCAAAACTAGCGGAAGCAAGGTTAGTACCGATGGAGAGAAAACTGAAGAAGCAGCTGCAGATGAGAATGATCCGTGGACAAAGTTAAAAAATTTTGCCGGGTAATCTCTCTTACTCTCCACACGTCATGTGTGTGCATGCGTTCTCACATGCTTACCTTTCTTCATGCATGTGCTACTATGGATATGATTATATAGATATACAATTGTTCAGACTTGCCAAAATGGGAGCCCCACCTGTGTCAACACGGCATGACGCGGATAAGAGTACGGAATATGGGTCGAATCTGTCGGACTCTTAGTGACTGGGTGAGATGAAAAGGAAGAAAAAGAAGAAAAAGAAAGAAGAAACGACAGAAAGGAAAAGAAAAGATATTAGATGAAAATCAGGAAAACTATTTGACAGAAAAAAAATATAAAAATAAAAGTAAAGTATAAAAAGTATAAAAGATATAACAAGTATTATATATATAAAAATACTAATGTATTATATACTACTAGAAAATTAGCATCAGATATTTGTCATCGCCTATTAATATTTAACCAAACCAATACTCGAGTCTTGAGTTTAACTTAATTGACGAGTTGGATATTTCGACACATACCCATATCCATACCCATACCCAACATCTGTGTACGAGCAACATAGTATATAGATTAGATGTATAAAAGAAACTTGCAATTAAGTTTTATTTCTTTGGCTTGGGACATGGACTTTCAATTCAAGATTGATGCATGGGGTATGAATGATAGTGGTGCAAGATCCGGTGAACCATTGCTCCCTACCTTGTGTTGCATGTTTTACCATTTTTCATTCAAACATCTTCTGCAACAAAATCATTACAGCCACCATCTTCTTAAAAATTATCTCTATCTAGAATATGTGAAGCAGACGCAACGAATCTTTTTAGCATTATTTGATTTATCATCAATATCGGATCTCTCTGTCAGTGTTCCCTCTCATTTATTCATTTTGTTTGAGTTTCTTTGTTAGTTTCTGGTATAATAATCATAGAAAATGTGGTATCTTGCAGGTCAATTGCAAATGGAGCTGCTAAATGGCTAAAAGACAACCTCTAAATTGATGTCTCTCCGGATTAGGTTTTAGCCTAAACTCAGGAATACCTGGCCTTTGAGTACACTGTTTTGCTAAATATTTTGATCTTCGGATAACACCAAGGTGTCAACGTAGTTTGGGAATTAGCTTTAAATGCAATTTCTTGGTTTTGCGCTATAAAAGAAATATAAGGGGAAACTGAGCAAATTGTTTTAAATTTTTATTTTTTATGCAGCTTATTTGGAATTAAACAGTTGTGTATGCTTATTTGCTACTATTCAATTTTTAATTAATACATTGGCATGAACAAGAAACACTTTCTTATTGCAATTGAACTTGTATTCTTTTTTATTATTTCTTTTTGAAGTATATTACTATATTGGTGAGAAGTATGTCTCCTATGACGCAGTTAGCTGGGCTGATTCGAGGTTGGTTTACCCTTGATTTAAATAATAAAAAAACAAGTCTATTTAATTAAGTCAATAATTAATTTTAATTGAATAATTTATACGATTCATTCTAATTTTGTTAATATTTTAGCTTTATTGTATTAAAATTTTATTGTATTAGAATTTGTGTAAACGTATTTAATTATCTAAATAAAATTAAATTATGATAGATAATTTAAAAATTCACTTTAATTAAAAGCTACTTATATTTTATATTAAATTTTTGTTCAATGACTTTGTTGGCTTTGTTATGTGTCACTCTTATAATATGTCCATAATCTTGTATTAAATATGTTGACCTAATTTAATGCATTTTATCTCATTTTTGTATTTTTTATAATGAAAATGGTTATTATTAGTGATGATTAATAATTTCTCATAGATACTTTGTAGTCTTGTTCCATTTGCATAATACATAAAATAATGATAAGAGGAAGTCATGTTAAGTATAAATCATGTGCTTATTTGAATTTTATAATTTGCAAAATTCGATTCGATTTGAAAAAATAAAATAAAAATTAAATTTCAAGTTATTCGATTTTTTTAAGTCAAATGAGTAATTCGAGTTTCGAGTTTGATTCAAGTTGAGTTTTATAATTTGAATAACTCGAATAATTCGAATAACAGATTGGTGTAAATATATCGTTGGGCTTTATCAATTTTGAAAATGAGCAAATCAGTCTCTTTTAGCAAAAATTACAAAAAAAAATAATCAAAATATTTATAAAAATTCCACAATTTATATTAATTTTTTTAAAAAAAATTCCAAAGAATTTATAAAGAAAGTTAAAATTTTAAAAATTTTCTAAAATAATAATTTTGGGACCTAAGTAAGTTAATTTAATGATTCAAGTTTATCATATTAAAGTATCTTTTTTTTTTCTTATTTTGCTTTGAAAAGTTTTCAAATATATATGGTTTCAAATTTGTGTGCTCTAACATGAAATTAATTATATTGTAACAAGATTTCAATTTGACATGTTTAATTTTTTAATTTAACTTGAACAATTTCACTTGATTCGAATCGACTTGAATTTCATTCCACTTGATTTGATTCGAAAAAAATTTAAATCGAGTAAGGATGATAAAATAGGATTCACCAACTCGATTAACTCGAAATTTTTTCACTCGATTTGATCAAATGCTCACGCCTACCTAATATACCAACTTTTAGCCCACTACCATGAGAACTCATACAAATAAACATTTTTTTTATGGAGAACCCTTAAGACTTTATTCAACTCTCATTCCAGAGAACATCAAGACCTTTTCTCAGTTATACTTGTTATCGAACTACTAATTACTCATACCTTACCATCGAGATAGACATTCTGATTCATAGCTTATTAGATATTCCTGACAGTTCACGCCACTAAGACGGTCCGTTCAAATTTTGCCACAAAGGCTTTTCTTTCATATTACGCCACAAAGTCTTTCCTTTCATATTACGCCACAAATGATTTTCTTTCATATTACGCCACAAAGGCTTTTCTTTCCTGACGTGTTTATGACATGGATTTGCCTAAACTCACGTTATGTGAGGTTTGCCCATCATCATCTTGGGACATGCAAAGAACCCCATTGGGTAATCACCGTCCTTTAGTTCCTTTCGGAAGGTGAAATTGCCATGGGCTTTTCTTTCAAGATTCATATCAAAGAGTGTGTTTTTAGTCTCGCCGGACCCCTTCAGACTCCACCGCGGTGAACAAACATAGACTCATTTCAACATCAGGATTCTTAACACATGCTTAAACTTGACAGATTCCATATAAATTATACATGTTACTCTCAGCAAACATTTTTACTATATTTTTCTGATTTCAGTTTCATAGTTCAAACAATTCCCACAAAAGTTTGTCATATGAACAGTGTTCATGCAAGAGTCAACTTATAGACTCACCTGGTTCTCATGAATAGCAACTTGATCTCCAAATTCACACATCCATCCAGAAACTTTAGCAACCTCTACTTGTAAGACACATGAACACCATTAAAACTCATTCATATAATCTTTACCATCATCTCAAACCCAGAGAACCCCCATGCAAAGCCTTACTTCTTCATCTTACTGTTCACGCACATAAAACAGACTTACTCTTTTAGAAGTCAACATGCAAGACCATAATAATTACCTAGGATGTTAAACAGCCCTCTACATGAACTCAGATCCTTTGTTTCAGCTCAACAAGAAAGATCTATGCTCAGCTCCATGGTAAATCAATAATGGAGCTTTAAATGGAAGAAAGAAGATAACTCTCTTTTCTTCTCAAGCCCATATCATAATATGTATAAAACCCATGTTCTCATAGTGGGACTTGACAAATATCACAAATTTTCAAGACCGCCTTTATTAATGGTTTACAGTTGTAGGCAAACGTATACGAGAATCCAATATCTCATATTTATATCTGATTCATCCCTTTGTTCATTCCTAACCATTTTGTTAGAATTGAACTAGCACAGTAACTTAACAAACTTGGCGTACTATACCTTTGGCGGTACCCATATTACCCCAAACCCCTCAATACTCTTACCAATCTCTTCTTCTTTACATCTCCACACATTCAGAGAATAATCCTTACCTGATACTCTAACATCAACTATGCGCCCGATGAATACGCCACTTAGATTTCTTTCGGTTTACTCACCAACTTAGGACCCGCCAAAGCTGGGTGTTAATGATGATGTTGATTTAGAGTTTTTCAGAAATCAATGAAAATTTTTTGGAAAAGTTCCTACCCAACTCCGCTACACACCATAAAAGAGTTCCCCATAACTTATCCATCCAATAACACACCAAAATTATGGACAAGCCACCATATAATGCAGACAAGCTGCCTGAACAGACATATATGTGGACAAGCCACCAGATTCGCAAATATACTGCCATAATATGTGGTTAAACCACCAGAATGTGCAGATCATTAAATTGATAGAATCTTCCTGATGTGCCCCGGGTCCACGATAGACACGAGTTGCAGAGTTGCCCGATCGTCGATGAGGAGAGGTTACGAATTCCATAAGATGAAAGTAAAATAAATAGGTGTGCGGAAGCTTTAGAAGGGGTTAAGGATGAATTGGCTAAAGTTGTGATAGGTTCGGCTAGGGTAGGAAAGAAAGAATAGAAAGGTTCAATTTAGAAAATGAGAAAGAAGGTTAGAGAAATATATGGTTCGGGTTGGAGTTGGTAATAGGGTTGTGGGTGTTGGAAGATAGAACTTACCCAAGAGCGATTCAACACTAAAAAGTGTCACCCCGATCCTTATACGGTTAAGGTGAAAGATGGAATAGAATGAATGCCACACTCGGGTTTAAGAGTGATAAGTTTGGATAAAAAGACTCGGACTGACGCCACTAGAAGCTAGATAAGTCGGTCGGGTCTCGAACGAAAATTGAGAGAAAAGTTTCTCACAAATTCGGCAGCAATTCATTAAAGTATCAAAAGTTCTTTTTACAAGAAAATAAACAAGTATTTATAGGCTAGAGCTAGCTAGCCGAATAGCCACTAGAGATCCTTAAAAATTAAGTAAGAAAATTCAGCTAAAAATTCTTGAATAATCTAGAAGAAATCCATTGAATTTGCTATGTCCAAATTCGGCTGAATGGAAGTGCATGGGACGGCTTCTAGATGGCTGAATGCATGAGGATAATTAACTTGATGCATGCTTCCTTCTAGGTTCGGTTAATGGAGTTAAGGCCTCAATCAATAGGCAACTCTTGCTGAATAGTTATGAACTTTAATTAGAGAAGTTGAACAGCCTTGGAAGTGTGAAAATGAAGATTGAATAGTCATTGAGGTGTGAAATAATCCATCCGAATGATCTCTTGCATGGGCAGCTAGTGTGAACGCCTATTGATGGTGCATGAGAAAGATAATCGGCCAAACATCAAAGGGGTGAATGCTGGTACTTGTTGACCGAATGGACACCTTGAAACTCCAAAAATCAGTAGCCAAATACATTGCTTCAGCCGATCCATGTATTAGCCAAATTCATTGCACCTAGGTGCATGTATCTCTTTAAAGCTCCTTGAAGATTCGGCTGAACCTACATACATGGAGAAAAATACATTAACTCAATTCATTTCAGCTGAATATCAATTGAACTTAGCTAGGACAACTAAAGGAACACTTAGACAAATTAAAATAAGCTAACTAAAACACATTCAATATTCGGCTGTAGCCAAAAATAATTAGACTTGCTGTAAAAATTAAGACAAATTAAATGAAGTTTTGGACATCATAAATTTGACTCTAATGAAGACTCAAAGACACATTAAATTTCTGTAGAAAATTAATTAAAAACATTAAATTCAAATTTAATTAAATGACAATTAAGCAAGCTGATTAATTCAGCTCATTCGAGCTAAACCAAGCTGGGGTAATTTGAGTGAGCTGAAAGTGAGCTAAAGTCAGCTCGTAATAAAGTATATAAACGACTTTGTTTGTTGTTTTGAGCTGCTATGGCATGCTTGCTAGCTGAATCAGCCCACATTTGTTCCACAAGAGCCGAAATAGCCTCTTTGAGCTGCCTAGCTCGTGCACGCGTGATAAGGCCTTGGGGCATCACCGAGGGATCCATGTCCGAACTTGAACCTTGCTCGGGCGAGGTCGCATCATTCCCGCCTTCTTCAAAGCGATTTGTCCTCGAATCGATCCCTTTTCTCTCTTGGAAACATTTAGTCACCTCCAACTCTAGTCGTTCGGTCACAAAACAATGGTTTTCAGAGATTTGAAATAGAATTAAACCATGAGCAAGAGACAATTGAATATCATCACGACGCAAAAGTTTATCTTCGAAATCAAGAAAGGATTGACTAACCTTTGGGTGTTTAACATCAAAAATAAAGAACTTAATGGTTGAAGTTAACGGAATACGTACCCTTTCAGATTGTATTGCTAAGCTCTCCTTTGTTCGAACCATAGGAGCTAACTCAAAGACTCGGGGCTTTCATACCTTGCTGACCTTATTCGTTTATATGTTTTCAAAGACTTTCAAGATCCAAATATTCAGAATTTAGCAAAGATTTCCTTGAACAAAAAGGTAGATTAGATTCGATTCGGCCAAGACAAACAACATTAGAATTTCTGTTCAAGTTTTGCTTATTGAGGTGTAACAAAGGCCAAGACTTGTTCACATTTTCCTCACATTAAACATCTTTACCAAATTCATTGGAGTTAGAGAAATTCATGGAACGTTCAGAAAACAAACCGTGTACTTCTTGCATGACAAACCTTCATTCTTGAGGAAGGTACTTCAATCGTAGCTCCTTAGGGCGAAGGACCTGAAAAGAAAAATCAAAAAGAAAATGGTTAAATAAAACACTCTTTTTCTTCTCTCCTTTTCTTTCACTTCCTTTTTCTCGTTTGTTTCTTTCTTTTTCTTTTTCATTTTCTTTTTTTTTTCATCAATTCGCAATCTGTTTTCACTCTCATTTTCTTTTTCAAATTCTCTCTCTCTTTCTTTTGAAGTTACAAGTTTTTCATTCAGATTTTCCAAAGTGTGTCGTAGATGTTGTTGGTCCTCCATCACTTGTTGTGGCGATAATGGCGCCAACACGATGTTCTTGCCATTATGTTTTAAAGAATATTTGTTTGCGTAACCATCGTGTTTGACACGATGATCAAATTGCCACGGTCTACCTAGCAACAAATGACCTGCATGCATTAGAACGACATCACAAAGCACTTCATCATGGTAGTTACCAATTGAAAAAGGAACTTTCGCTTGTTTGGTAACCTTGAGCTCGACACCTTCGTTGAGCCACTGAAGATTGTAGGGCCTCGGGTGCTTAATCGTTGGCAGGGATAATTTCTCAACCATGAGCGTACTCGCCACATTCGTGCAACTTCCGCCGTCTATCACAACGCTGCATACTTTACCAAGAACATGGCATCGAGTATGAAACAAGTTTTCCCGTTGAGGATCACTTAACGATGGTTGCGTGTCGAGACTTTGTTTGACTACAAGCATCTCTCCATCAACCGCAAACTCGACCTCCTCATCATTCTCGATCGGATGTTCCATTTCGTCATCATCTTTTTCAACTTCTTCCTCCGATTCAATCTCGCCATTGGGTAGCATGATCATTGTGTTTCGATTTGGGCATTGACTCGCAATATGCCCTCGGCCTTGGCATTTGAAACATTTAATGTCTCGAGATCGCGATTGAGAAGTTTCAGGGGCTTTACCTTTGTTGGTTTCTGCCACAGACTTGTTAGACTTATTAGGTACCGCAGGTTCCTTTGACGGATTCGAAGAAGTAGCTTTACTCGGGCCTTGATTCCACTTGGGTGTACTCGAAGTGGAATATCCTCGTATCGCACCTTTTTTTCTTGATTTGCTTTTCAACTTTAATCGCCATGTGCACCATGTCGACGATCTCTACGTAGTGTTGTAACTCGACAACGTTGGCAATTTCTCGGTTTAGTCCGGCCAAGAATCGTGCCAAGTAGCCTCTCGATCCTCTTGCACGTCCGCACGGATCATGGCCACTTCCATTTCCTTGAAATAATCCTCCACATTTCTTGTTCCTTGTCTGAGGTTTTGGAGTTTCTGGTACAACTCCCAGTGATAGTAAGAAGGAATGAAGCGTCGTCGCATGACTGCTTTCATCTCCGCCCACGTTTGGATGGGGCGTTCGCCATTTCATCTCCGACTCGTGGTAAGCTGATCCCACCATATCATCGCATAGTCGGAGAACTCTATGGCCGCCAACTTCACCTTCTTTGCCTCGGAGTAGTTGTGGCACTCGAACACTAGTTCGATCTTTTTTCCCACTCGAGGTAGGCCTCGGGATCCGAACGACCTTGGAACGGAGGAATGGATAGTTTGATGCTTTTTAAGTCATCGTCGAATCTCTCTCGGTCACGTTGGCCTCGATTGTGGTGGCCTCTCCTCTGAACACTCGAGTTGGAACCTTGATCACTTTCGTGATCACTTGGCTCGGAGAGATCATCTTCTTGGTCAACTTGCCTTCCTCAGTTTCTTGGAGGACTTACGGGCGTTCTTCGTCGTTGCGCTCGTCCCTCCACTTGATCGAGTCGTTCTTAGATCGGTTCTAATTTCTGATCAAACAATCTTTTGACCTCTCGTAATAAGGCTTGTAGATTTAAATCGGGAACATTTTGGATAGGTTTTCGTTTGGCCATATTTCTTTCAGGACTTCGAGACATGTAAGTCGTATCTCACAACAAGGCTCACTAGTCACTCACAAAGAAAAGTTCGCTCACGCTCGTGTTTAATTCAATATTGGCTTTTTCTTTGATGTGTACACTCTCGCCTTTTTTTCCACTCGTCTTTTCTCTCGTGTCTTCGTAGGAGACTCGATGTGACGTTATCGTAGTCTAGATGGGTCAGCTACAAAGTGGTTACAAGGGAATGAATGTAGGGTGTTCGGGGAGGCTAAACAAAGAAAAAAACAAAGTTTGGTTATGTGTGGTGTTGGGGGGGATAGAAGATGGTTGGCCAAATGATGATGAAAGGTTTTGATTGATCGAGATTGAAAGTAATGGGTTAAAGATCAGAACTAGAGGAGAAGATCAGAAGAACCCAATACTTGCTATCTTGAACACTTTTTTTTTATATTTGTATTTTTTTAATACTTCAATACACAGAAATATTACAATGAAAATGGAATTACAACTTAATTTTTTTTACTACGAAATCTTTTTTTTTACAAACACGAACCTATTCCAGAATTACTCGATGAACGTCGGCTCTTCGTAATCAAGCTTTGATACCAAATGATGCGCCCCGGGTCCATGATAGACACGAGTTGCAGAGTTGCCCGATCGTCGACGAGGAGAGGTTACAAATTCCGTAAGATGAAAGTAAAATAAATAGGTGTGTGGAAGCTTTAGAAGGGGTTAAGGATGAATTGGCTAAAGTTGTGATAGGTTCGGCTAGGGTAGGAAAGAAAGAATAGAAAGGTTTG
Source organism: Gossypium sturtianum (assembly GCA_025698515.1). Lineage (NCBI taxonomy): Eukaryota > Viridiplantae > Streptophyta > Magnoliopsida > Malvales > Malvaceae > Gossypium > Gossypium sturtianum. The sequence goes on from CM046948.1 coordinate 72,122,702, forward strand.
ATTTAGAAAATGAGAAAGAAGGTCGAATGAAAGAGAAACATATGGTTCGGGTTGGAGTTGGTAATAGGGTTGTGGGTGTTGGAATATAGAACTTAACCAAGAGCGATTCAACACTAAAAAGTGTCACCCCGGTCCTTATACAGTTAAGGTGAAAGATGGAATAGAATGAACGCCACACTCGGGTTTAAGAGTGATAAGTTCGGATAAAAAGACTCAGACTGACTCCACTAGAAGCTAGATAAGTCGGTCGGGTCTCGAACGAAAATTGAGAGAAAAGTTTCTCACAAATTCGCCAGCAATTCATTAAAGTATCAAAAGTTCTTTTTACAAGAAAATAAACAAGTATTTATAGGCTAGAGCTAGCTAGCCGAATAGCCACTAGAGTTCCTTAAAAATTAAGTAAGAAAATTCAGCTAAACATTCTTGAATAATATAGAAGAAATCCATTGAATTTGCTATGTCCAAATTCGGCTGAATGGAAGTGCATGGGATGACTTCTAGATGCCTGAATGCATGAGGACAATTGACTTGATGCATGCTTCCTTCTAGGTTCGGTTAATGGAGTTAAGGCCTCAATCAATAGGCAACTCTTGCTGAATAGTTATCAACTTTAATTAGAGAAGTTGAGCAGCCTTGGAAGTGTGAAAATGAAGATTGAATAGTCATTGAGGTGTGAAACAATCCAGCCGAATGGTCTCTTGCATGGGCAGCTAGTGTGAACGCCTATTGATGGTGCATGGGGAAGATAATCGGCCAAACATCAAAGGGGTGAATGCTGGTACTTGTTGACCGAATGGACACCTTGAAACTCCAAAAATCAGCAGCCAAATACATTGCTTCAGCCGATCCATGTATTAGCCAAATTCATTGCACCTAGGTGCATGTATCTCTTTAAAGCTCCTTGAAGATTCGGCTGAACCTACATGCATGGAGAAAAAATACATTAACTCAATTCATTTCAGCTGAATATCAATTGAACTGAGCTAGGAAAACTAAAGGAACACTTAGACAAATTAAAATAAGCTAACTAAAACACATTCAATATTCGGCTGTAGCCAAAAACAATTAAACTTGCTGTAAAAATTAAGACAAATTAAATGAAGTTTTGGACATCATAAATTCGACTCTAATGAAGACTCAAAGACACATTAAATTTCTGTAGCAAATTAATTAAAAACATTAAATTCAAATTTAATTAAATGACAATTAAGCAAGCTAATTAATTCAGCTCATTGAGCTAGATTAAGCTCATTCGAGCTAAACCAAGCTGGGGTAATTTGAGTGAGCTGAAAGTGAGCTAAAGTCAGCTCGTAATAAAGTATATAAACGACTTTTTTTGTTGTTTTGAGCTGCTATGGCATGCTTGCTAGCTGAATCAGCCCACACTTGTTCCACAAGAGCCGAAATAGCCTCCTTGAGCTGCCTAGCTTGTGCACGCGTGATAGGGCCTTGGGGCATCACCGAGGGATCCACGTCCGAACTTGAACCTTGCTCGGGCGAGGTCACGTCACTTCCTCCTTTAAATATCGTCCCAACCCCATGCATGTGATATGGCATACATAAATAGAAATTTTCAATGGGCATGCTTAACACGCGAATCAGATTCTTATTACAGAAGAGTACAACGGGCAAGCTTAACATGTGAAACAGATTTTCATTAACATAGATGGTGGCATGATTTATTTTTCATGCTTATCAAAATAAAATGCAATACTCATGGTTTAACATGATATAGAATTTTTGCTTAATCAAATAATGCCATTAAATCACATAACATGAGTGTTAGAACATAAACATAATATTTCATCTATCAACATAACACACAAACACATTTATAACATCACAGATTAACCAATTCAGAATCACTTACTTGGACGCGTATAACCATATTTTAGAATACTTATAAAAGTGCCAATCATTAGTAAATATTACTTAACCATTATTCGTACAATTTTTATATTAAGTTAGACCCACACTTGAACTTCATAGATCCAATGCTAAACTACAATCCTTCGAATACCCACTCTTGGATCTAATTAGATCAATCTCAGATTTGAGCACAGAACAATAATCCATCATTAAATTATCACTTAAGTTATTCCTTTTAATAATAAATGATTTACTCCTGATTTCTAATACCACACTTATGCTTATACGACTAGAATCAGAGGTGTGATTCACTTTCAAAAGTCAAGGGTGGTCCTTCAACATGATACATGCACGGGAACGATTGAAGTGCATTTGAGTTCATTAAGTGGACCAAACTCCAAGTTGCATGTTTCAAGACAGGATCCAATTGAAATTCTCATGGGGTTTATAACACGTGCTAGATCAAAGAAGTTTAAAAAGACGATGATGGGCCTGATTCAGTAAGTTTCGATAACAACACGAAGGAACCCCCAAAGTAGCAAAGTGAGGGTGCGAGCGTCCAAACCAAAACCGAGAAGATCCCTATGACTCAAGCGAGCAAGAAAGTGACCACTCATCTGCTCGAAGTGTACGGCATCGAGGCCAATGAAACTGGGGCTATAAAGAAAGAGATTGTCTCGACGATAATCTCAAGAACATCAAAATGACTATACCACCATTCCAAGGGAATAACGACCCCGAAGCGTACTTGGAGTGGGAGAAGAAAATCGAACTTGTCTTCGAGTGCCATAACTACTCAGAGAGCAAGAAGGTAAAGCTCGCGGCCATAGAACTTTCTGACTACGCAATTGTATGGTGGGATCAACTCGTGATGAGTCGGGGGAGGAATGGGGAAAGGCCTATTTCGACTTGGGCTGAAACGAAGGCAGTCATGAGGAAACATTTTGTTCCATCGTACTATCACCGAGATTTGTATCAGCGGCTACAAAACCTCACTCAAGACAACCGGAGTGTCGAGGATTATTATAAAGAGATGGAGGTTGCCATGATACGAGCCGATGTCGAGGAAGACCGCGAGGCGACAATGGCTAGATTCCTAGTAGGGTTGAACCGTGACATCGCCAACATAGTGGAATTACAACACTATTTTGAAGTGATGGACATGGTCCACATGGCGATTAAAGTCAAGAAAAAACTAAAGCAGAATGGAACCACCCGAACCTATCCTACCTCTTCTACCAACAAGTGGAGTCAAGGGACTAGTAAAGCCCCTATGCATTCCAAGGAGCCTATTGCGACCACCAAAACCAATCAACCGAGTGGTGAGGCAAGTAAAGGTAAGAATGATCCTGTCCCTAATCATTCTCGGGATATTAAATGTTTCAAGTGCCAAGGGAGGGGACACATAGCCAGTCAATGTCCCAACCGTCGAGTGATGGTGGTTAGACCAAACGGCGAAATCGAGTCTGAGGAAGAAAAAGAGGAGGAGCCTGAAATCCCTACCGACGAAGAAGAAGAACTCGAATATCCCGTCAAAGGCAAAATTCTCGTTGTCAAAAGAAGCTTAAACATTCAAGGTTTTGAAGACGAGCAACAACGGGAAAATATCTTTCACACTCGCTGCCACGTTCAAGGCAAAGTGTGCAGCATGATAATAGACGGAGGGAGTTGCACCAACGTTGCGAGTAGCATGCTCGTAGAAAAACTCGGCTTAGCCACGACGAAACATCCGAACCCTTACAAGTTGCAATGGCTAAATGATGGTGGTGAACTCAAAGTAACCAAGCAAGCTGTAGTGGCATTTTTGATCGGCAAGTACCAAGACAAGGTGGTATGTGATGTAGTGCACATGTACGCGGGACACCTTCTGTTGGGGCGTCCATGGCAATTCAACCGGCGTGTGATCCATGACGGCTATACGAATAGATACACATTCAAACACCTCGGGAAAAATGTCACTTTAGCACCCCTTACCCCAAAACAAGTGTACGAAGATCAAATTAAAATGAAATAATCTGTAGAGAAATCAAAAGAAAAAGAACAAGAAAAAAAGAAAGAAAAAGAAAAAGAAAAGAAAGTTGAGAAAAAGAAAGGAAAAAGTGAGAAAAGTGAGGCAAAAACACGAGTGGAAAAAGAAAAGCAAAAAGAAAATGAGAGTGAAAAAATGAGTGTTTTTGCAAGAAAAAGAGATGTGAGGAAGTTATTTTTTATGAGACAGCCCATTCTTGTACTTATGTACAACGAATGTCTTTTTGAAACTAACGAACTTGATTAATACATTGCCATCTTCTGTTGTTTCTTTGCTCCAGGAATTTGAAGATGTATTCTCGGATGAAGTGCCGAGCGGCTTGCCTCCCATTCGAGGCATTGAGCATCAAATAGATTTCGTGCCCGGAGCAACGTTCTCGAACCGACCAGCCTATCGAAGCAACCTCAAAGAGACTAAGGATGATACGATCGCGCCCCAAAGTGCACCTAACTCGAGCAAAGATTCAATGGTGCTGCCTCAAGGGCCAATTACGCGAGCTCGACTAAGCAATTCAAAGAGGCCATTTCGGCCTTAGTTAACCAATTGTGGGGCGAGGCTTTAGTAGGAGAAATAGAACGAGTTGGGACCAGTTCAATAAAGTTTCCTTGCAACATATTGCAAATCGATTTCGGCTCAATTCCAGCTCTTTGAACCGATCCAACTAAATTGAACTCTTTATTTAATTTCCAGCTTTGCATTTAGTTTGCATATTTAATTTTCAGCTTTGCATTTAGTTTGCATTTTAAATACTTGCATTTAAGCATCTTAGTTCAATAAATGGTTGCTGGCCATTAATTCAACTCAACTTAGTTTAATTAATTGAGTTCTTTTAATGAATTTAATTTAATAGTTGTTTCTTTAATTAATCTAGTTACTAGGTTAATTTATTGATGCATGAGTTAAGTTCATTTAGTGATGCTTTATTTAATTAAGCTAGTTGTTGGAATAAATGATGTTTAAGTGTTAGTTTATTTAATTAAGCTAGTTGCTGGAATAAATGATGTTTAAGTGTTAGTTTATTTAATTAAGTTAGTTGTTAATTTATTTTAAGTTTAATAATTGCATTAATTTGTCAGTTACATGTGATAATTGCAGGTGACTTTTCATCTTACATCCTTTATTACTATAAAATAAAGAAGAGCATTATGGTTCTTTAAATTGGCAGCCTCTTTGTCTTCAACTTCCATAACGTTTGCTTCATGGTATTTACTACAAGCAATCATTTCTCCATCATTTGGCTGGTGACTTTTCGGTTGATCATGGAGAACTCAAAGGACCTTGACAAGCAATTTAATTGAAGAATTAATCACATTGAAGATGGGAGTTACATGGCTAGAATTCCAAAAGTTGAGACTTTTCATTTGGTTGGTGACTTTTCAGTTGATCATGGAAGAACTCAAAGGACATTGACAAGCAATTTAATTGAAGAATTAATCATATTGAAGATGGAAGTTATATGGCTAGAATTCCAAAAGTTGTGACTTTTCATATGAATTCATTATTAGCCTCATTAAAAGTGACCATTCAACTAGTTTCATTTGACACTATAAATACATGTAACCAACCTATTGATGGACAACTTTTGATAATTTGTTAATAATATACTGCTCCATTTGTGAGGCAAACTTTTCTCTATTTTCGTTCAAAGAATCATTGGCTACCTAGTGTTCTAGTTGTGTCATTCGTTTTTCTTTGTCGAAAACTGAACTTATCACTACTTGTAGTGTGGCGTTCAAATATACCGAGGTTACTATCTTGCTAGATAGTGGGTCAAGGTCACCTTATCTATTCCTAAACCAAACTAAAGAGCTTATAAGCAATGGGTCGATACCAAATCGGTATTGGTTCTTGTTTGCACTTTCGTTCAATCCATTTTCCTTTCTTATCCATTTTGAACCAAAATCCATTCTTTCTTCCACATCATACCTTTTTCAAACCATATTCTTAAACTATCAACTTTTTTGCCAAAAAATACTTTATTCCTTACCAATTTTACCAAGCTAAATATTCATTGTTTCTCGAAGACGATCGGGCAATTTATATACGACTCGACTCACCCGAGACGGATCGTATCAAAGGAGTTGGAAAGACAAGTTGCTGACTTGATGGAGAAAGGCTACATTCGATAAAGCTTGAGCCCATGTGCGGTGCCCGTTTTACTAGTGCCAAAAAAGGATAGTTCGTGGCGCATGTGTTTCGATTGCCGCGCCATCAACAAGATCACCATCAAGTATAGGCACCCCATCCCTCGACTTGATGACATGCTCGATGAGCTAAGTGGAGCCCAACTATTCTCAAAAATTGACTTAAAGAGTGGCTACCACCAGATTCGCATGCTGGAGGGAGATGAGTGGAAGACCGCCTTCAAAACCAAATACGGTTTGTACGAATGGTTGGTAATGCCATTCGATCTTACTAATGCTCCTAGTACATTTATGAGATTAATGAATCATGTCTTGCGTGCCTTCATTGGAAAATTTTGCATGGTTTATTTTGATGATATTTTGATATACAACAAGTCTTTGGAAGACCACATCCAGCATTTGCGTGCGGTGCTAGAAGTTCTGCGTAAAGAGGTACTCTATGCTAATCTCAAGAAGTGTTCTTTCTGTACTAACAAGGTTGTGTTTCTAGGATTTGTGGTGAGTGCAGATGGCCTAGAAGTCAATCAAGAGAAAATCCAAGCAATCCGAGATTGGCCACGTCCTACGAACATCAGCCAAGTACGGAGTTTTCACGGGTTGGCAAGTTTTTATAGAAGGTTTGTGCCCAACTTTAGTACCTTAGCCGCCCCCTTAACAGGTACCATAAAGAAAAACTCTCATTTCAATTGGACTGATGAGCAAGAGATGTCGTTTAATAAAATTAAAGATTGTTTAACTAATGCTCCTCTGTTGTCACTACCTGACTTTAACAAAACTTTCAAAGTTGAATGTGATGCCTCAGGAATCGAAATCGGAGCGGTTTTGACTCAAGACGGACGACCCATTGCGTACTTTAGCGAGAAACTCAACGGAGCTACTCTCAATTATCGTACATACAATACAGAGATGTATACCTTGATTCAGGCCTTAGAGACATGACAACATTATCTCTGGCCTAAAGAGTTTGTCATCCATACGGACCATGAGGCCTTGAAGCACCTTAAGGGACAAACCAAGCTTAACAAGCGCCATGCCAAGTGGGTGGAGTTTTTGGAATCCTTCCCTTACGTGCTTAAATACAAGAAAGGTAAAGAAAACATCGCTGTTGATGCATTATCACGAAGGTATGCTCTTATCAATCAATTAGATTCCAAACTACTTGGTTTTGAGTTCTTGAAAGATCTTTATAAAACTGATGTTGATTTTGGAGAGATATATAAGTCTTGTGTGCGAGGTGCTCATGAAAAGTATTACTAGCAAGATGGCTATCTATTTCGTGAAGGTAAGTTGTGTGTACCCCAAGTTCAGTTCGAGAAGTGCTCGTTAATGAAGCCCACAACGGAGGACTTATGGGACACTTTGGTGTAGCTAAAACCTTGGCCATACTACAAGAACATTTTTATTGGCCTTAGATGAAACGCGACGTAATGAGAAAGTGTGATCGTTGTATTGCTTGTAAGAAAGCAAAGTTGCGAATCAAGCCAAACGGTTTGCATACATCCTTGCCAATACCGGATGCACCATGGGTTGATATATCTGTGGACTTCGTTCTAGGGCTTCCTAGAACCAAGAACGGAAAAGATTCAAATTTTGCCGTTGTAGATCGATTTTATAAAATTGCCCATTTCCTTGCTTGTCATAAAGCTGATGATGCTATTAATGTTGCTAATTTGTTTTTCAAAGAAATCGTTCGATTGCATGGAATACCCCGAACCATCGTCTCAGATCAAGAATGATGCGAGCTTGGCCAAGGAGCTAGTGGCTAAACCTTTGGAGCTGCCCGAATTCGATTTGTGGCAAGCATTCCTCCCACGTCTTCAAGTTTTTCCTAATGATGGCCCGCAGTAAGGTCGATAAGACCCAGTTGACTACCTCCGTTTGACCATCCGTTTGGGGGTGGCACGTTGTAGAAAACAAAAGCTTGGTGCCGAGCTTGCCCCACAAGGTCCTCCAAAAATGGATGAGGAACTTGGCATCTCGATCTGAGACGATGGTTCGGGGTATTCCATGCAATCGAACGATTTCCTTGAAAAACAAATTAGCAACATTAATAGCATCATCAGTTTTATGACAAGCAAGGAAATGGGCCATTTTAGAAAATCGATCTACAATGACAAAATTTGAATCTTTTCCGTTCTTGGTTCTAGGAAGCCCTAGAACGAAGTCCATAGATATATCAACCCATGGTGCATCCGGTATTGGCAAGGGTGTATACAAACCGTGTGGCTTGATTCGCGACTTTGCTTTCTTACAAGCAATACAACGATCACACTTTCTCATTACGTCGCGTTTCATCTTAGGCCAATAAAAATGTTCTTGTAGTATGGCCAAGGTTTTAGCTACACCAAAGTGACCTATAAGTCCTCCGCTGTGGGCTTCATTAACGAGCACTTCTCGAACTGAACTTTGGGGTACACACAACTTACCTTCACGAAATAGATAGCCATCTTGCTGGTAAAACTTTTCATGAGCACCTTGCACACAAGACTTATATATCTCTCCAAAATCAACATCAGTTTTATAAAGATCTTTCAAGAACTCAAAACCAAGTGGTTTGGAATCTAATTGATTGATAAGAGCATACCTTCGTGATAATGCATCGGCAATGATGTTTTCTTTACCTTTCTTGTATTTAATCACGTAAGGGAAGGATTCTAAAAACTCCACCCACTTGGCATGGCGCTTGTTAAGCTTGGTTTGTCCCTTAAGGTGCTTCAAGGCCTCATGGTCGGTCAACACGGCATATTGTGTTGGTTCAGTCTTAAGCCTTAGTCGAAACCATACTTGTTTCCATATCCGTTTCGAAACCATCCCATTTGAACCTATCCTTCATAACTTCAAGCCTAATTTGCAAATCGTCCAGACTTACTTAATTTTAACGATCGGGCAAACAATATGATTCGAGACATCTACAACCGAGATCATATCAAAGGGGTTCGACCAACTTTAGAAATTAAGTGTGGAGATGCTTCTTGGCTGAATAGTCACTTAGGGAAGCCAACAATCAGCACACCATTTGTAACATCCCGAATTTGGGCCTAGTAGAATTGGGCCCAATGGGCCTTGAGAGTAGTGGCGTTTAAAATTTTTGAGATCAAGAGATCGGCTCTTATACGGGTTAGACCTAGTAGGTGTGTGATTTTAGAAGGATATGGGGCTTCTATGAAGTCCCAGGTTCAAGTTAGGCCATAGGAAAAATTTGGGGTTTTGGGCACTTAAGGGGGGAGAGCTAGTGGAAGCAGGATTTAAGCATAATTGGTTGTATTTTGATAGCACAAGAAGCAGGGTGTCCTGGTGGGTGACGTCACAAGGGAGCATAGAGGAGGGAGAGGGTTCGAGTCTCTCATGCAGCATTCGAGAGGCTTTTATTTTTGTGCTCAGACAAGAGGTAGCTGAGTGAAGGCCAAACTCTGTAGGATAGAGGGAAGACTTGATCAATTAATTTGAAAAGGTGGTGGAGAGTGAATGGGGGAGTAAATCAAGGAGGAAATCGTGGGTTTTGGTTGGGTGGTAGTGTTTGGCCGAAAATGGGAAGTGCATGGGGGGGAGATGTGTAATTCGGCTAGGAGGGGGAGTTAGGTAGCAAAATCGGCTTTGGTTAGGAAAAGTTAGAAAACCGAAACCTCCTAAGGTGTGTGTGCCGAAATTCTCTAGAGTGTTAAGCATTTTTGACATTTCTTTGGTTTTTGCTACTCAAACATTTGGGGTCTTTTCCTTTCATTTCTTTTCTTGCTAGTGCCGAATCCCTCAACCCTTTTTCTTCATTTTTTCTCCTTAATTGAGTATTGGCCGAACCTTTAGAGGTTGACCACTTGTGCTTTTCTCTTCATCTATTATCTCCAACATTCATCTCCTTTCTCTCTGCGCGTTTTATCACCTCCTCTCTTGGCCGAATCTGGTAAGTATTGGTTCTTTCCCTTCCTCCCATTTTCTCCTTTCTATAGCCGAATGTATAACCTTCTCCATTTCTTTTGATTATTTCTTTTCTTCACTATAACCGAAACTCCATTTCCTCTCACCCTTTCTTCTCGCGTTCTCCTCTTGTAGTTGCTTGAACGGGGTTGGCCGAATCTCTCCATCTCTTTCGACTCATCTGTAATCACAAGGTAATGGTAATTCCTCCTCTTCTTTCTTTTCTTTTCGGTCTTATGTTATGCATAGCCAAAGTGGCTATTTCTCTTAATTCTAGTTCTAGACTAATCCCCTCTCTTCTTCTCTCAACATGCCATAGCCGAATCTGTCTGTGTTTGGTTCTCCATTGATCAAGGCCAATTGTACTAAGGATCAAGCAACTCTCTTCTCTGCTCTTTAATCTTTCAGATTTCGAGAAATCGTGGTAAAAGCCGAAACCCCTTGTTAGACAACCGCCGTTTTCACTGTGGTATCTTACTGATCGAGTTTTCTTCATGGTGGCAGGTGATAACCAGTCTAAGGGGGTATCGTTAAGGGGGTCTAAGGGGAGTGGACTCATAGCCCCTTCTCCCAAGTTCAAACGACGTAGGGTGTCAGTCGTTCGGGATTTCCCACCGGGTTGTGGAAAGGAGTCGACATCGATTTTGGATAGGCAAATCGTGGTTGTTCGTGCTAGTGAGGGTGATGGTGAGTAGGAGTGTTTAGTTCTCCACGTAATCAGGTGTGTAATCTCACACCGTAACCATGTAGTTTCGTAATACGCTGCAATGTTGGTAAAAACTAAATCACCGTAATTCGTATGTTTGATAAACCGGAATACTGCATGGAATCAAATAACTCGCTTAAATAACTTCAGTTCTAAATTTTGCTAAAATCGGTGTTTGCCGGCCGATTTACCAAAATGCCCTTATTGGGCCAATTTACCAAAATACCCTTATTGGGCTGATTTACCAAAATGCCCTTATTGGGCTGATTTACCAAAATACCCTTATTGGGCCGATTTACCCAAAATGCCCTTAGTGGGCCGAATTACTGAAATACCCCTGGGTTGCGAAATTACTAAAATACCCTCGTTGGGTTGAATGTCTGCTTTACTCTTAATGTTGTCTAGTAACGTGCATGTGTTTACATTACACTTTTGTATCTTGATATGTATGTTGCATTTTATCATGTTGTATGGGGCGGGATATTGAATGAAGAGCAGTGTAGCCTGGTGGCATAGCCACAATATATATATACATAATAATGACTCCGGTGGCTCAGCCACAAATATTCTGTGTTTAGCAGCTTGACTGCAATATTGGTGTGATTGGTGGGGTGGGTTGACTTGATCCCCACAGGTGTGATTGGCTGGTCGGGGGTGTGTTGGATGGATTGGGTTGGGCTGCATTAATTCATTTGCACTACTATGTTTATAGGGCTTAGGCCCAATTTGATGTCTTATGGGCTCGGGCCCAGTTATTAACGGTAAGGGGATTTCATACTGAGTTCTCGTAACTTACCCCTCTTTCCTTAACCTCGCAGGTAATATCCAGCAGTGAAGGATTTGGAGCCGTGGATGACTCGGTGGAGGCCATACTTTAGAAACATCGCTCGCGAACTTTAGTAAATTTCCTTTTTGCTTTATTTCTAAGATTATTTTTGTTATGTGGGTTTAATTGTTTGTAATAAGGCCTCTGGTTAAATTTTCTTTCAAGTTTTTATTAATAACTGTTGATTTCATAAATACAGGATTTTCTTAAAACATAAATAATCATTTTTTTAAAACATCACATTCCCGCAAATACTCAAGTTTGATTTTTCACAGCGAAAACAGTTTTGTTGATTAAAACATTAATAACTTCATAAAAAGGGCATTAAATAAACCGGGTTTCTATAAAAAAGCAACGTAACTCGAAGTTTTAAAGAGATGCAATGTCTTCAACTTACGCTTAGCTTTTTAACAAACCTCCTATGTGACACACTAGATCCGGTCGTAACGTCTAGGCCGGGTTTGGGGTGTTACACTGTTCATTGAAGGAAGTCATGCATGAACCGTCCCATGCATTGAACCAAACCGTGCATGTATCTTGGCTTTAATGCACCTTTTACATTCAGCTGCACCTACAAAAGCCATGAACCAATATTAAACAAGCCAAATTCGACTGAACCAAATAATAGCATACTTTAGACATAATAATTAACATACTAATTAAATTAAGACACAATTATTATAAACTAGCTAACTTAATAAATTCGGCTAGCTCAACTAAGTGAAAACAATTTAATGAACTGATTGATACGATCACGCCCCGGAGTGCACCTAGCTCGAGTAAGGATCCATTGGAGCTGCCCCAAGGCCCTATCACACGAGCTCGAGCCAAGCTATTTAAGGAAGCCATTTTGGCCTTAGTCAATCAAGTATGGGGTGAAATGTTGGCCGGACAAATCGAGAGAGCTTGGACCAGCTCAACAAGGACTCCTTGCAACTTCTTGCAAGTCGACTTCAGCTCACATTCAGCCCCACGAGCTTTGTTCAGCTCAATTCAGCTCGATTGAGCTCATTTCTACTTATTTAGTTCTTGCGTTTATTGGTAAAATAAACTTAAGTTTTTAATTAAATTAGTTAATTTAGTTACAGCTCATAATTATGTTTTTGTTTATTACATGATTTTAATGTGTTTTGTTCCAGCCAAATTTAATGTGTCTTATTTTATACAAGTATTTAATATGTCTTAACTTAAATACATGTTATTAATATGTCTTAAAATTAAAAATGTTTTTAATATGTCCTAGTGCAGCCGAATTTACTATGTCTTAATTTAATTTAATGTGTTCATTTGTTTTGTGCAGCACATGCATGGACGGCTTAAATGAGGGTGTGCTTATGCTTGAACTCTCCCAAGCACCTATTCGGCCAAAAAGCATGACTTTTGCAATCTTCCAGTTGCTCATTAAGTCTTCAAACCATTCTGCTGATCAAGGCAGGGCAATTAAGCCTCTTTAAGCACTATGGCCGAACCTAGCCAAGGCTCATCAGCTCCCATTCATTCCAATTAAATTCCAGCTGCATGAAAACTCTCTAGAAGCTGTCCAATGACGTTCTCAAGGCTGGAAAAGCTTCATGGAACCTTCTTGATTTATTCTTGAATTTTCAGCTCATTAAAAAGCTGAAATCAAATGTCATTTTAGCCCCTCACATGTCTATTCGGCTAGCCTTAGATTTTTCCTATAAATACTTCATTATTTGCTGTTTGTAAGGACTTTTGCTTATTTTGAATGAATTCTATATTATTTGTAAGGTTTTCATCTCTCAAACCTCGTCCGAGACTCAGCTTGACTTATCTGCTAGTCAGTGGTGTCATCCTGATTCTTCTTTCGAACTCATCACTCTCGTAGTGTGGCGTTCACCTATCCAATACCTTTGGTTATTACCTTGCTAGGTAACGGGTCAAGGTCCCCTATTCTCTATAACCGAACCACCTTAAGTCATATAAGCTCGGGTCAGCACTCTTCTTAGTGTTGGTTCGTTCTTGACACTTAAGCTTAATTTCCATCCCATCCAACTATCAACTATCCATTTTAACTTTTCTTGTTAGCCGAACCTAAATCCACAACACTTAGTGATGCGAGCACGCCCTATCATGAGAATAGCCCGAGCCGAGATCCTATGGTGTTGCCCCGAGGGCGGATCACGAGGGCACGAGTGAAGCAATTTAAAGACGCTATCGGTGCTATGGTTCAACAAATGTGGAAAGACGCCGATGCTAGCTCACTTGAACAAGTTGATGGCCACCAAAAGAGTCAATGTCGCACCCTCCTACAAGCTCAATTTCAATCAAACGAGCTCATCCTTAGCTCCTCTTCAACTAACGAGCTCAATTCCAGCTACAAACCAGCTCACAAGCTCACCTTAGCTCGTTTCTAGCTCATGCAAGCATAATGAGCTGCATATGGCCATTCGGCCTTAGCTAATTATTTAGCTGAAACATATTAAATAAAGTTTGGACATTTTAATTATGTGTTTTAATTATTTTGCTGCATATGAAATAAGTTTGATTATGTCTTAATTAATACATAATTAATAGTTTAAATTTAATGCATCTAGTTAGGACAAATTTATGAGTCTTTGCCCATTAAATTTGTCTAGCCAAACAAATTCCCATTAATATGCCTTAAGCTACACATTGAATTTTAACATGTCTTAATTAGCTTCCATTCAATTTAATTCCAGCTCAAAACATGAATTAAATATGTCCTAAGTCTTGGAAATTAAGTAGCTAAGTTTGAATTAATGAGTTGATTTATTTCTTTGTGCGGTGCATGTAGGGACTGGCATTAAGGTGCATGTGCAAATGAAATTTAATTCTTTTAAAGGTGATGGTTCGGTCATTGTAGGGGACACTACCAGCTGCTGATTTAGCTCCCAAAATGTCCATTTAGCTCCCCCAAGCTCACATAGATGCCGTTCACACCAAAGACCAAAGGAGTTCACATTGTGGCACAGTTAGCTCCTTATTTTCACACTTGTGGCTGTTGGAGTCAAGTGCATTCATCAGCTGAATAGTTAGCTATTCAAAGCTAAAATTAATGAGGTTCATCAAGGCATTCAAGCCCCCTTGGCCGAACATTGAAGAGCCATTCACCCCTATTTTTCCAAGGAGATTCTACTGCACCTAGGCCATCTAGAAGTCATCCCATTATTCTCCCATTCAAATAGAATATGGACATGGCATTTTAGGAGACTTAATTCTAGAACATACAAGATAAATCTAGCATTATTTTACTTAGCTACTAAGGAGAGTTGAGTGACCATTCGGCTAGCACATTAGCCTATAAATAGATGAACATTTTCATTTGTAAAAAACTTTTGACAAATTTTATAATGTTATGCTGTCAAATTTTTGAGACTTTTTCTCCAATTTTGTTTTAGGACTTCATTGGCTTACCTAGTGAGCTAGTGGTGTCAACCGAATTTCCTTTGTCAACCTTCCATATACCAAGGTTCCTATCCTTTTTCGATAGTGGGTTGAGGTCTAACTTCCATCCAAAACCGAGCCTTAAGAACTATATAAGTAACTTGGGTCGATACCATTCCGGTATTGGTTCTTACTTGCTTCTTAAGCCTTATAACATACCATCTCAAACACAAATCCAAAATCCGAACACTTCTCGATAAACCTCCATCACCTTATCGAGTACCTCTTCTATAACCGAAACCCATTTCTTATCTCAAACAACACCGAGCCATTTCCGATTCATTTCATAAACCCAACCACTTTCGAACTTTTGTCCAAACCCGAGCTAAACCCGAACCTTTTTCTAATTAGTCTAATTTGACTTCTTTATTCCTTTTTCATCCTTAGATCCATACTTAGTCTAATTTACATCGATTGATCCTTTTACTTCAATTCTTCGAACTTCTCGATTTACGATCAGGCAATAATTATACAGCTCAAATTCAACTCGAAGCCGGGACTGTATCATCTGGTATCAGAGCTAGTTAAACTGAGAATTACGAAGCTCCGATGACTAATTTCAAAGTTGAATAATGAAGATCCGAAGTAAGTAAAAAAAATTCTGATTAAAAAAAAAGATTCAAACTTATTCCGAGTTTTTTCATTTTCTCCTTCTGATTAAGTTTCTTCTCGACCCTACTCTATTTTCACCGACCCAAACTTACTTAAAATCCCTTCTTCAGCCTACCCCATCACCTAAAACATTACGACCCTTGAAACTTTTTGTGATCGACCCCTAAGCCCTGATAGGCCTTGGCAAGTCTGAAAAATGAAATCGCGAGAAAAGTAGAGAGGTAAAAGGCACGAGAGCGTGAGACCATTCGAGGGGAGGTAAAAGCCGAACTAAGAGTGTTAAACACGAGTGTGAGTGTCAATAATCTTCTTTCTTTCCGAGTGAACTGTGAGGACTTTGTCTGTGAGGACTTATAACTGTCAAGATGTCTCAAGATACCAGACGGAACACGGAGGAACAACAAGGACGACAATCGGTTAGAAATGTTTCTGATTTGCAAATGCAAGCTCTCTTGCGAGAGATGGAAAGATTACTTGATTGGAGACTCAATCCGCTTGAAGATCGTCTCTATCAAGTTGAGAACCAAGGGCCACGTGATGAAATGCCCGAAGAAGTTTGACGAAGGCGCGGGCAACCTAACCCCCGACGAGATCGACCAAGAGTTCCTGATGATGACATCAACGAATTTAGTGAAGGCAAAAGTGACCATGAGTCCAACCTAAGTGTTGGGCGAAGAGAGCCGCTGATACGATCTGCCTCGGGGTGAGTCAAAACGTATGCTAGTTGCCCAATCGTCTACGAGGAGGAATCAAGTCTTCGGAAAATAATCGGAAAAATATAGATGAGTTTGCAGAAGCTTTAGGTGAATTTGTTTAGAAGGTGGGTTTAAGTTAGGAATGGAGGTGTTTAAATGAAAGAGTTGATTTGGATAATTAAAAGGATAGGTTCGGTTTTAGATGAAGGGAAAGAAGTTGGGATTTGGTTTAAGGTTGAACAAACAATGATAGGCTGATGGTAATGGAATTGGAGAGATGGATAAGTGATGGTTTAGATAAATGATAGGTGATAGTTGATGGGAATGGATGAAAGAACTTAAACAAAGAATCGATTCAACACTAATAAAGTGTCACCCCGGGTTCTATATTTGTTTAAGGTGGAAAAATGGTAGTCGATGATGGACCAAGACCCATTATCTATAAAGATAAGAACCTATGGTATAAGTTGATGGAAGAGAACGATTGACGCCACAAGCAAGAAAACTTGATAAGTCGAAATCGAAACTCGTACGAAAGATAGAGAGGAGAATAATCTCACTCAATGAACAAAAGTTCATAAAATATATTCCAAAGTTCAAAAGTCTACTTTTTACAAACTAATAACAGTATATATATAGTGCTTACATGTGGTTAGTCAAGAGACAAATGAATTCAACTTTAATATGCATTTAAATGGCTAAAATAAAATCTAAAAACTCTTGAATTTCTCCAGCCAAATAACAGCAACTTTATGACTCCTAATGAGCTGATTAAATGAATTTGAATGCTTAAAAAGTGTCCCTTGGGTTCTTCCATGATCAACTGAAAAGTCACTAGACCAAATGAAAAGTCTCAACTTTTGGAATTCTAGCCATGTAACTCCCATCTTCAATGTGACTAATTCTTCAATTAAATTTCTTGTCAATGTCCCTTGAGTTCTCCATGATCAACCAAAAAGTCACCAGCCAAATGATGGAGAAATGATTGCTTGTAGTAAATACCATGAAGCAAACGTTATAGAAGTTGAAGACAAAGAGGCTGCCGAATTTAAAGAACCATAATTTTCTTCTTTATTTAATAGTAATAATGGATGTAAGATGAAAAGTCACCTGCAATTATCACATGTAACTGACAAATTAATGCAATTATTAAACTTAAAATAAATTAACAACTAACTTAATTAAATAAACTAACACTTAAACATCATTTATTCCAAAGAACTAGCTTAATTAAATAAACTAACACTTAAAGAAACTAGCTTAATTAAATAAAGCATCATTAAATGAACTTAACTCATGCATCAATAAATTAACCTAGTTACTAGATTAATTAAAGAAACAACTATTAAATTAAATTCATTAAAAGAACTCAATTAATTAAACTAAGTTGAGTTGAATTAATGACCAATAACCATTTATTGAACTAAGATGCTTAAATGCAAGTATTTAAAATGCAAACTAAATGCAAAGCTAAAAATTAAATAAAGAGTTCAATTTAGTTGGATCGGTTCAAAGAGCTGGAATCAGCTTCATTTTGCACTTTGGCCCCTCAAACTTAGGCCACTCTCGATGGCATCGGATGGAGTCGAACCATGATGCGACTAGGATCGCATCATACCCCCTCTTGAAAGCGATTCGTCCTCGAATCGAGCCGATGGTTCTCTCGAATAGAATTCCTTTTGCTTGGCTTTCTTCGATCAAATGGGGTGGATAGTTTTCAAATCACCTGAAAAAGGTATCCATGAGTTAGCAAGAAATGTTTTAAACACACTTGCAATTCAAGCACCAAACGAATAAATCGCATGTGAACAGGCATAAGCACATTATCATACAAAAGGAACATTGCCTTATCATACAAGGCATGCATACGATCTAATGGGATTCCACAAATCAAAATCATCTTACGAATAATGAATCAGAGGATAAACATAAACGTCACAAGCAGGTAGTTGAGAAAATGCATATGGAATACAACATTGAACAACCAGACCTTGCAGAGAATGATATATGAATTCACTCGCACATGAATTATAAAAATGATCGAACACAAAAATCCTTTTGTCAATCATCAAGACAGGTAAATCACAAACAGTCAAAATAAAACGATTAAGCATAACATGATCTAAATGTTTCACAAAGACGAATTCAGCAACACAAAGCTTATCACCATCCAAAGAGAGCAAAATTTCATCAACAATTTCAGAAGTCTTACCTTTATGCGCAGAAGGACAAAGATCATTCTTACCTTGTTCGAGCATTACAAACCTTCTCTCCGTGGGCATGTAGTGTAGTCGAAGCTTCACGTTCGAAACAACACTTTTCAAATGGAATGTGAATTTTAAGTACAACCACAACATTTGTTTAAGGAGCGAATAAAAATTGACAACAAAGTGGACAAAATTCGCTACCTTAGTCAAAAACCTCGTATCAAAAAGATAGAAATTATACGCACATAATTGATGTTGCTTAACTTTCCAACAAGATGAATCAAAATGGATTCCTAGTTTAAAAACTTGATTTTGATTATTTGAGTCAAGATGTACCAATGGTCTCGATAAATCAAACTTATTAAACCAATAGGAATTATGCACATTCAAGATCGAGCAATCAAAACTCTTGACATGTTTTAAAACCGATTTGCAAAAACCCAAAGATTCCGCATTAGACAATGAACAAATCTCGTAATAACCACAATCAAACAAACTGGGATTAAAAGAAAATTCATCATCATACTTTATCGAGTCTTGCATTTTTCAGATATACGTGACTCCATCGTCACAATTTACAATGCAATGATTTTCAAAAAATAAATTCGTTTTACCATCATTCAAAATATCACAAGGGATAGAGAGATGGCAAAGGACGATATCATTCACATAATCACATTCATTAGAAAAATTTGGTGGAGACTGAAACGTTTCGAAGCACTTACCTTCCTTACCTTCCGGCATAGGCGGTTCAATTTCACTTTCAACCTTACCTTTTTCAATCAAAGAAAAACGTCGCTCTTCCGGGAGGTATTGGAGTTGAAGATCTTTGTGCGATACGTCAGGAACCTGAAAAGTAGAAACAGAAGAAGAACAAGCTTCAAAGGGGTTAGTTAAAGCATCTCTCTCTTTTTCTTGCTCATCTTGTTCTTTTGTTTCTTTTTCAACATCTTTTTCTATCTCAGTTTCTTTCTCAATCTCGATTTCAATTTTTCTTTCTTCACTTTCTTTTTCTCTCATGTTCTCAAATTCTTTTTCTTCACTCTCATTTTTATTTTCTTTTCTCTCGAACTCTTTTTCAATTTCTTTTTCTTTATTTTATTTTTCTTTTTTGTTTTCTTCTTTTTCACTCTTTTTCACATTCTTTTTCGATTTCGTTACAACTCGTAGAGGTTACAAAAGAGTCGAAAAGAGAAGGGTTTGACTCAAAGAAAGAAGTCATTTTCTTATAGAAATCATTTGCTATCCTTTGTGAAAGATTCTTTGTGCAGGATTTCTTTGAATCATACGTCGAATAACTCGTGATTTCCCGTCCATTGCCTTGAAAAGAATTGAGCTCATAACTTCCTTCTCTCCGTCTTGACGGCCTCTTTGAGTAGGAGTCTCGATAATAGTCACTTCTCGAATAGTCATCGGGAACGGTTCTTCGAGAAGAATACCTCAAGGATGTTTTCTTGGAAATTTCTGAACGGGTATATCGATTAACTTGCATGTCATCTTGGAGGAAGTAAGAATCATAGTTAACTACTCGTCTTGGAATTGATGGCGAAAAGGACTCGCGTCGGGACTTCTTCAAGTAATATTCGGGGGTATATCTTCGTGGGGTTCTTGGGTCTATTTTTTGACTTGAAGTGTCTCGTTCATAGAAGGCTCGTGGTTCCACACGATTCAATCTTTCATGCAATTTGTCGAACTTTTAATTCACCATTCTTCGCATCCCTTGTGCCAAATATTGGAACTCTGATTCGATGAACTCTTCGCGAGACATGACTTTTTTGCTGAAAGAAAAAAATGTTAGTGCTCAAAAAATGAAATTAAATACCTTACCACAAAAGGTCTCACCAATCACTCAGAAAGAAAATTTACTCCACTCGTGTTTACACTCAGAATCGGCTTTTTCTATAATGTAACACTCGTGCCTTTTACCACTCAGTCTCGTCTCTCAATTTCGTACTTCATTTCGAAAAGACTTATTGTGACTTGAGGGTCGACTTCAAAATTGGTAACAACGGATGGATGTCGGGAATAGGGGAGGCTGAGCAAAGGAAAGTTTGGTATCGGGTAGGCTAAACAAAAGAGAAAGCAAATGGGGTAGAAGGATAAGTACCAATGATGGTAACAGAAAATTTGGAGATTGGGCGGTAGAAAACAATTTTGATGATCGAGAAACAGGATAGAAGAGATGGGATCCAAAACTTGCATAAACTTCAAGAACTTCACTATTTTTTTTACTCTCTTTTTTTTATTCGTATATTTTTTTTTGAATTTTCATTTTTTTTAACACTTCAAATGCATGAAAAAAATACAATAAAAACGAAATTACAACTTCACGAACCTATTTTGGCTCTCATCATCGTCGAAAACTCCTCATTTTGTAGCTCTGATACCAAATGATACGATTCGCCTCGGGGTGAGTCGAAACGTATGCTAGTTGCCCAATCGTCTATGAGGAGGAATCAAGTCTTTGGAAAATAATCAGAAAAATATAGATGAGTTTGCGGAAGCTTTAGGTGAATTTGTTTAGAAGGTGGGATCTGATTTGGATAATTAAAAGGATAGGTTCGGTTTTAGATGAAGGGAAAGAAGTTGGGATTTGGTTTAAGGTTGAATAAACAATGATAGGCTGATGGTAATGGAATTGGAGAGATGGATAAGTGATGGTTTAGATAAATGATAGGTGATAGTTGATGGGAATGGATGAAAGAACTTAAACAAAGAATCAATTCAACACTAATAAAGTGTCACCCCGGGTTCTATATTTGTTTAAGGTGGAAAAATGGTAGTCGATGATGGACCAAGACCCGTTATCTATAAAGATAAGAACCTATGGTATAAGTTGATGGAAGAGAACGATTGACGCCACAAGCAAGAAAACTTGATAAGTCGAAATCGAAACTCGTCTTTAAAGATAGAGAGGAGAATAATCTCACTCAATGAACAAAAGTTCATAAAATATATTCCAAAGTTCAAAAGTCTACTTTTTACAAACTAATAACAAGTATATATAGTGCTTACATGTGGTTAGTCAAGAGACAAATGAATTCAACTTTAATATGCATTTAAATGGCAAAAATAAAATCTAAAAACTCTTGAATTCCTCCACCAAATAACAAAGAACTTTATGACTCCTAATGAGCTGATTAAATGAATTTGAATGCTTAAAAGTGTCCCTTGGGTTCTTCCATGATCAACTGAAAAGTCACCACCAAATGAAAAGTCTCAACTTTTGGAATTCTAGCCATGTAACTCCCATCTTCAATGTGATTAATTCTTCAATTAAATTGCTTGTCAATGTCCCTTGAGTTCTCCATGATCAACCAAAAAGTCACCAGCCAAATGATGGAGAAATGATTGCTTGTAGTAAATACCATGAAGCAAACGTTATATAAGTTGAAGACAAAGAGGTCACTAATTTAAAGAACCATAATGTTCTTCTTTATTTAATAGTAATAATGGATGTAAGATAAAAAGTCACCTGCAATTATCACATGTAACTGACAAATTAATGCAATTATTAAACTTAAAATAAATTAACAACTAACTTAATTAAATAAACTAACACTTAAAGCAACTAGCTTAATTAAATAAAGCATCATTAAATGAACTTAACTCATGCATCAATAAATTAACCTAGTAACTAGATTAATTAAAGAAACAACTATTAAATTAAATTCATTAAAAGAACTCAATTAATTAAACTAAGTTGAGTTGAATTAATGACCAACAACCATTTATTGAACTAAGATGCTTAAATGCAAGTATTTAAAATGCAAACTAAATGCAAAGCTGAAAATTAAATAAAGAGTTCAATTTAGTTGGATCGGTTCAAAGAGCTGGAATCAGCTTCATTTTTGCACTTTGGCCCCTCAAACTTAGGCCACTCTCGATGGCATCGGATGGAGTCGAACCATGATGCGACTAGGATTACATCATCCGCGGCCCCATGGTCAAAGAGAACTGAGGCGGGAAGATGATGATCTAAAGAACATCAAGCTTACTATTCCCCCTTTTCAAGGTAAGTCAGATCCTGAAGCCTACTTGGCGTGGGAAAAGAAAATCAAACTTGTGTTCGATTGTCACAATTACTCTGAGAACAAGAAGGTCAAACTAGCCGCCATAGAATTTTCAGACTATGCCATGATATGGTGGGACCAGTTGACTACAAGTCGAAGGCGCAAAGGAGAACATCCAATTACTACGTGGACCGAGATGAAAGCGGCTATGAGACGAAGATTCATCCCTTCTTATTACCACCGGGAGTTACATCAAAAACTCCAAAATCTTACACAAGGGACGAGAAGCGTCGAAGATTACTACAAGGAGGTGGAGGTAGCGATGATCCGAGCCGATATACAAGAAGAGCGAGAAGCTACAATGGCTCGATTCTTAGCCGGAGTTAATCGGGAGATCGCAAATGTTGTTGAACTACAACATTATGTTGAGATGGAAGATATGGTCCATATGGCCATTAAGGTGGAAAAACAATTGAAGCATAAGGGAGCAACCCGAAGTTACTCCAATGCCAAACCCTCTAAGTGGGGCCAAAACACCAGCAAGGGGTTTCCTGCAAACAAGACGAAGGATTCGACGTTCACCCCTAAGACCAACAAGCCTTTGGCCAATACAAGTAAAGGCAAGGCTCCCAAAAGTTCTAATGCTCAATCGAGGGACATAAAATGCTTTAAGTGCCTTGGCCGAGGACATATCGCGAGTCAATGCCCGAATAGACGAACCATGGTGATGCGGGCTGATGGTGAGATTGAAACAGAAGATGAAGAAGATTATGAGTCCGAATCAAACTCTGAAAACGAGGAGGACCTAGAACAACCTGTAGAAGGTGAGTTGCTCATTGTAAAGAGAAGCCTCAATCTCCAAAGCGTGGGAAACGAGGAGCAACGAGAAAATATCTTCCATTGAAGATGTCAAGTGCAAGGTAAGGTATGTAGCCTTATCATTGATGGAGGGAGTTGTACGAACGTAGCCAACACCCTCATGGTTGAAAAGTTAGGATTAGCCACCATGAAGCATCCGACTCCTTACAAACTTTAGTGGCTTAACGATGGCGGAGAATTGAAGGTTACAAAGCAAGTCTTAGTACCTTTTAGCATCGGGAAGTACTCTGATGAAGTGCTATGCAACGTGATGCCGATGCACGCGGGTCACCTACTCCTAGGACGTCCATGGCAATATGACCGCCGAGTGATGCACGATGGCTACACCAATCGATATTCCTTCAAGCATCTTGGAAGGAATGTGACGCTTGCACCCTTACTCCAAAACAAGTGTTTGATGATCGTGAGAACTCAAACTCTCTATTGACCAAGCAAAAGAAAAAGAAAAGAACTCAAAAGAAAAATTCAAGAAAAATAAGAGAGTGAAAAATAAAAATACAAAAGAGAGCGAAGAAAAACAAGAGTTAAAAAAAATGGAGATGAAAAGGAGAGTGGCAAAATGAGCGTCTTTGCGAGGGCGAGTGACATTCAGAGAGCATTGTGTTTGAGACAACCGATGTATGTACTTTTGTATAAGGAAGTGTTCTTGAATACTAACGAGTTACCCGAAAATCTTCCTTCTTCTGTGTTGTCTTTGATACAGGAATTCGAAGATATCTTTCCGAAAGAGATACCAAGTGGATTGCCTCCCATCCGAGGCATAGAACACCAAATCGACTTGGTGCCCAGAGCTGCTTTACCCAACCACCCCGCATATCGAAGCAATCCTGAAGAGACAAAAGAGCTCCAAAAGAAAATTACTGAGTTATTAGAAAAGGGATATATCCGAGAGAGCCTAAGCCCTTGCGCGGTACCGGTGTTATTAGTGCCTAAGAAAGACGGTTCATGGCATATGTGTGTCGACTGTCGCACCATTAACAAGATTATCATTAAATATTGTCATCCGATGCCTCGACTCGACGATATGCTCGAAGAGTTAAGTGGAGCGTAAATCTTTACAAAGATCGACCTCAAAAGTGGATACCATCAAATAAGAATGCGCGAAGGTGATGAATGGAAAACAGCTTTCAAAACAAAGTTAGGTTTGTATGAATGGTTGGTAATGCCATTCGATCTTACAAACGCCTCGAGTACTTTCATGCATTTTATGAACCATGTATTACAAGCCTTTATTGGAAAATCATGTGTCGTTTATTTTGATGATATCTTAGTGTACAGCAAACCTTGGAGGAGCATGTACAACACTTGCGCACGATCTTGGAAACTTTACGAAGAGAAGTATTGTATGCTAACCTTAAAAAGTGTTCGTTTTGCACTGATAAGGTTATTTTTCTAGGTTATGTCGTGAGTGCAAAAGGCCTTGAAGTGGACCAAGAGAAAGTACGAGCCATCCAAGAATGGCCACATCCTACGATGATCAGTCAAGTCCGGAGTTTCCATGGATTGGCCAGTTTCTACCGTTGATTCGTGCCCAATTTTAGTATAATAGCTGCACCGTTAACGAGCGTAATCAAGACAAACTCAGCATTCCATTGGCCTGAAGAGCAAGAACGGTCTTTTAATTAGATTAAAGAGTGTCTTGTAAAAGCCCCTTTATTATCCCTTCCTGACTTTACTAAAACATTTGAAATTGAGTGTGATGCTTCAGGTGTAGGGATCGGAGCCGTTTTGACTCAAGATGGAAGACCAGTGGCGTATTTTAGCGAGAAATTGAGCGGAGCTGCACTTAACTATCCAGTGTATGACAAGGAGATGTACGTCTTGATTAGATCACTCAAAACGTGGCAACATTATTTGAGACCAAAGGAGTTTGTTATTCACTCTGATCATGAAGCACTCAAATACATCAAAGGCCAGCATAAGCTCAATAAAAGACATGCGAAGTGGATCAAATACTTAGAGTCATTCACGTACGTAATAAAGTATAAGAAAGGTAAAGAAAATGTAGTGGCAGATGCGTTGTCACGAAGATACACTTTATTGTCTATCCTTAACTCTAAACTGTTTGGTTTTCATCACATTAAGGATTTGTATGTTAACGATGTTGATTTTGGCAATATTTATAATGCTTGCGAAAGTGGTGCTTTTGATAAGTTTTACAGGCATGAAGGATTCCTTTTCAAGGAAAACAAGCTATGCATACCGCAAGGTTCCATTCGGGAAATGCTTGTGTTGGAAGCACATAGTGGTGGCCTTATGGGTCACTTCGGATGAGATAAAACAATGTCAACCCTTCAAGAACATTTCTTTTGGCTGGGGATGCGAAAGGATGTTGAACGGATCTGCGAGTGTTGCATAGCCTGCAAACGGGCTAAATCGGGAGTTCAACCACATGGTTTATACACTCCCCTTCCTATTTCAGACATTCCTTGGGCCGACGTATCCATGGATTTCATCCTTGGATTATCGAGATCAAAAACAGGGAAGGACTCGATCTTTGTTGTAGTTGATCGTTTCTCCAAAATGTCTCATTTTATTTCTTGTGCTAAGACTGATGATGCCGTGCATATTGCAAATTTGTTTTTTAGGGAAATCGTTTGATTGCATGGAGTTCCGAGGACGATCGTATCGGATCGAGACGTCAAGTTTCTAAGTCATTTTTGGCGGACCATATGGGGAAAGCTCAGTACGAAATTAATGTTTTCAACCACTTGTCATCCTCAGACGGATGGACAAACCGAGGTGGTGAATCGAGTCTTATCGACTTTGTTGCGAGCGTTAGTGCAGAAGAATCTCAAGACGTGGGAAGAATGTTTACCCCACATTGAGTTTGCCTACAACCGATCCGTCCACTCTGCGACTAAGTTTTCCCCTTTTGAGATTATTTACGGGTTTAATCCTCTCACTCCTCTTGATTTATTACCCTTGCCTACTGATAAGTTTGTTTATTCTGATGCTAGGAAAAAGGCGGAATATGTCAAGGAACTACATAGAAAGGTGCGAGAGAATATCGAGGCGAGGACCGAGCAATATGTCCAGCGAGCCAACAGGGGATGAAAACAAGTTGTGTTTGAACCCGGAGACTGGGTCTGGGTACACATGAGAAAAGAAAGATTTCCGGCTCATCGTAGATCCAAGTTGTCACCACGAGGAGATGGTCCTTTTTAGATCGTCAAGCGAATCAATGAGAACTCATATAAACTTGATTTTCCAGGTGAGTACAACATCAGTGCTAGTTTCAATGTGGCTGACTTAACCCCGTTTGTTGCAGGTACTAACTTGAGGACAAGTTATTCTCAAGAGGGGCAGGATGATGCGAGCACGCCCTATCATGAGAATAGCCCGAGCCGAGATCCTATGGTGTTGCCCCGAGGGCCGATCACGAGGGCACGAGCGAAGCAATTTAAAGACGCTATCGATGCTATGGTTCAACAAATGTGGAAAGACGCCGATGCTAGCTCACTCGAACAAGTTGATGGCCACCTAAAGAATCAATACCGCACCCTCCTACAAGTTCAATTTCAATCAAACAAGCTCATCCTTAGCTCCTCTTCAACTAACGAGCTCAATTCCAGCTACAAACCAGCTCACGAGCTCACATTAGCTCGTTTCTAGCTCATGCAAGCATAATGAGCTGCATATGGCCATTTGGCCTTAGCTCATTATTTAGCTGAAACATATTAAATAAAGTTTGGACATTTTAATTATGTGTTTTAATTATTTTACTGCATATTAAATAAGTTTGATTATGTCTTAATTAATACATGATTAATAGTTTAAATTTAATGCATCTAGTTAGGACAAATTTATGAGCTGCTGCCCATTAAATTTGTCTAGCCAAATAGCCCATTAATATGCCTTAAGCTACAGCCGAATTTTAACATGTCTTAATTAGCTTCCATTTAATTTAATTCCAGCTCAAAACATGAATTAAATATGTCCTAAGCTGCTGGAAATTAAGTAGCTAAGTTTGAATTAATGAGTTGATTTATTTCTTTGTGCAGGTGCATGTAGGGACAGCATTAAGGTGCATGTGCAGCTGAAATTTAATTCTTTTAAAGGTGATGGTTCGGTCATTGTAAGGGACACTACCAGCTGCTGATTTAGCTCCCCAAAATGTCCATTTAGCTCCCCCAAGCTCACATAGATGCCGTTCACACCAGCAACCAAAGGAGTTCATATTGTGGGCTGTTTAGCTCCTTATTTTCACACTTGTGGCTGTTGGAGTCAAGTGCATTCATCAGCTGAATAGTTAGCTATTCAAAGCTAAAATTAATGAGGTTCATCAAGGCATTCAAGCCCCCTTGGTCAAACATTGAAGAGCCATTCAGCCCCATTTTTCCAAGAAGATTCGATGCACCTAGGCCATCTAGAAGTCATCCATTATTATCCCATTCAAATTAATATGGACATGGCATTTTAGGAGACTTAATTCTAGAACATTCAAGATAAATCTAGCATTATTTTACTTAGCTACTAAGGAGAGTTGAGTGACCATTTGGCTAGCACATTAGCCTATAAATAGATGAACATTTTCATTTGTAAAAAAACTTTTGACAAATTTTATAATGTTATGCTGTCGAATTTGTGAGATTTTTTCTCCAATTTCGTTTTAGGACTTCGTTGGCTTACCTAGTGAGCTAGTGGCGTCAATCAAATTTCCTTTTTCAACCTTCCATATACCAAGGTTCCTATCCTTTTTCGATAATGGGTCGAGGTCCAACTTCCATCCAAAACCGAGCCTTAAGAATCGTATAAGTAACTTGGGTCGATACCATTCCGGTATTGGTTCTTACTTTCTTCTTAAGCCTTATAACATACCATCTCAAACACAAATCCAAAATCCGAACACTTCTCGATAAACCTCCATCACCTTATCGAGTACCTCTTCTATAACCGAAACCCATTTCTTATCTCAAACAACACCGAGCAATTTCCGATTCATTCCGTAAACCCAACCACTTCCGAACTCTTGTCCAAACCCGAGCTAAACCCGAACCTTTTTCTAATTAGTCTAATTTGACTTCTTTATTCCTTTTTCATCCTTAGATCCATACTTAGTCTAATTTACATCGATTGATCCTTTTACTTCAATTCTTCGAACTTCTCGATTTACGATCGGGCAATAACGTATACAGCTCGAATTTAACTTGAAGCCGAGACTGTATCACTTAGTCAATTCTAGCCTATTCATAATTTTTATTTTCCATACTTAGCCAATACAAACATATTTCGAGTTTTGGGAACGATACTTCCTCATTCGACGATCGGGCATCAAAATGACTCAACTCAACACACCGAGGTGAGATCGTATCATTTGGTATCAGAGCTTGCAAAAATGAGAAGTACAGACATTCGGAACATCCTCGGAGTAGGCTCGTGAAAAAAAATTCAAAAAAATTTTGTATTAAAGTATTCTACTTGTAATCATCTTTGTATAATTGAAAAAAAAAAGAGGAAGAAAGAAATTCAAAAATTATTTAAAAAAAGTGTTGAAAAGATTATGTTCATCTTCTTGTAATCCCGATCAAGTAAGTTCCTTCCTACTATCATCAACTACCTTACACGCCACACTCAAAACCAACTTTGTTTTCTTAAACCTACCCTACACCTAAAAATCAATACCATTGCAAACTGTTTAAAACCGACCCATAGACTACGATTAAGTCTAAAAGAGTCTCCTACGAAGTCACGAGAGAAGAAAAGAGTGGAAAAAGACACAAGTGTGTGAGCACATTAGAGAGAAGAAAAAGCCTTTTAACGAGTGCAAACACGAGTGTGAGTGTCATCTATTCTTTCTTTCCGAGTGAACGCGAGGTTTGTGGTGAGGATTTTTAAACTTTTCTCATGTCAAGGAGCCCGGATCAAAACATGGCGGAAAGACCCGAAAGACAACCAGTTCGTAATGTATCAGATCTCAATCTTCAAGCCCTTTTGCGTGAATGATACGAACTCGGCTCGTTGAAGATTTGAGTCGTAATATGTGCCCGATCGTAAATTGGAGTAAGTAAGGCTTTCAAGAAATTGGATTAAGAAAGAATAGGAATTAGGCTCAAAAGGGGTTCATTGGTGTATGGATAGGTTAAAAGAGATGAATGGAATAATTGACTAAGAGTTCAAGCCGAACTAACACAATAGGGTGTGTTAACCCGAGTCTTAAATGAACACTTAGGTTGGGAAGGGTTCGGTGGAAGGCTAAGGTAGATAGATGGAAACCTTGACCCGCTATCAATAAGTGATAGGAACCTTGGTATAGTTGAATGCCACACTTTGGGGTTACAAAGTGATAAGTTCGGTAGACAAAGACAAGGATGACGCCACAAGGGTTGCTTGATAAGTCAACAAGTCTTTGGAGAAAGTTGAGAGTTGAAAACAAACTCACAAGTTAACAAAGTAATATGATTGTTCATTGTCTCCAAAATATGGATCACATAGCCTATTTATAGGCTGAACAAAGGCTAGCTGAATGGCCTCTTAACCAGCCCCTTAGTCCTTAAGTTTTCCTAGGAAACTTCCTAGTAATTTCCTAACACATATTCTAGAAGAAATTTTAATTAAAAATCTGAATGGTCTTGCTTCTAGAACAAGAAGATTCGGCTGAACTTGGATGGGTGTGTCTACATTCGGCCTTGGTCTTTTAATGGAGTTTAAATGCTGCCTTGGAGAAGAGAAATGGCCACCTTTGAAAAAGCATGTCTTTTGGCCGAATATGAGTGGTCTTCAATGCTTCTAGCTGCTGGAATTAATGCGATAGCTCTTGGCCCTTGCTCTCCACGAATTGGACCCTTGGGGAAGCTCAAAATAGCAGCTCCTTTGAGCTCCATGATGAGGCATCAGCTGGGATTAATTCCCTTGTCATTTGGTCTCCACGAAGAGGTCACCTAGGAAAGAAAAACCAGCAGCACATTGAATGGCGTCCAGCAACATATTAAATGGCATCCAGTGTAACACCCCAAACCCGGTCAAGACACCACGATTGAATCTGGTATGTTACGAGGAAAACGTATTTGAGAAGTTGGGTTTTCGTTTAAAAACTTGATGAAAATTTTGTGAAAAGTTTTGAACGTGTAGAAATCTTGGGCATGATTGTTGAAAACTTCATGCGTCATTTTGAAAACTCAGAGATTTTGGAAACTTAATCAATTAAGAAGTTAAACAAGTTTATTTCATTTAGAAATTCAAGTTGCTTCTTGATGTTACTCAAACATTTAGACTTAGTAGGAAATCGAGTTTAGGTTTGAAAATCATTTGAGTTTCCTTGATACCAAATCATAGTGTGATACCCGATGGTATAGTTTAAAACACATTGCGTTATAGTTTTGAAACCGTTGTCCTTCCAAGTTTTTAGCAAATTTTAACTCAATTAATTTGTTAAGGCATATTAGAAAGCTACTTTAAGCATAAACATAGTAAAACCTAATTTAAAGGCCATTTACAACCCAAAATAAAACCAAATAGTAATAAATAAGCTAAAGTACCAAATTTTATAAAGTCTGAGCAAATCTTTATTAAAGCATGGCATGAGCACCTCGAGTCCATCCCGGCTCCATGTCGCGTCTAAGTGTCACCCGAAATGTCAAAGGAGAGGGTGAGTCGCAAGACTCGGTGCATAAATCCCACTCCCGATAATACAACATGCTAACACACATCATATCGTAGCAACATAATCAATGCACCCCGATCCTAACCATCCATATCACCTTTCTACCCCGTGTGGTACCAAACCACCGGGTGGTGCCAAACCACCGGTGACCCAAAGTCACGATATCCATAAGTGTGGTGCCAAACCACTTTGTGACCCAAAGTCACGAATAATCCAATGATGGGGCCAACCCATCGCGTGATACCAAATCACTAGCGACAATCCCGTATCTCATAAGTGGGGCCAACCCATGGTGGTGTTAACCACGGGGGCGAGTCGCAATGAGGTGCCAAACCTCGGTGTCCCAAAGACACGGTGTGATACCAAATCACCGGTGACCGCAGATCACAAATCCGATGATGGGGCCAACCCATCGTGTGATACCAAATCACTAGCGACAATCCCGTATCCCATAAGTGGGGCCAACCCACGGTGGTGTTAACCACGAGGGACGAGTCGCAATGAGGTGCCAAACCTCTGGTGTCCCAAAGACACGATGTGATACCAAATCACCGGTGACCGCATCACAAATCCGATGATGGGGCCAACCCATCGTGTGATACCAAATCACCGGCGTCAATCCCGTATAATCAATCAGCTGTGGGCCAACCCACCGTGGTACTAAGCCACTAGGGCGATACGAGGTGCCAAACCTCTAGTGACCCAAAGTCACAAAATATATCATCTGTGGTACCAAACCACCGGAGGTGCCAAACCTCCGGTGTCCCAAAGACACACAAAGTGTCCCAAAGACACGGATATCATCATCCCCCTCTCTCTCATTTCACCCATCATCATGCCATACTCATGTAAATTATGCATATCATACAAGTCATGCATATCATGCCAACATGCTTAGCATTACATTTCGTAGCATACATAGCATAGATCATAATATTAAATATATCATCAATAAAACTCGTAATGCTACTGAGACTTACCTCGGATCCGTACATATACCCCATTTGGGTACCAAATAATCCATCATCTTGTTTTGGTTTTAACAAGGCAATCGAGTTATTAACAGATATTACTAAGTATGGAGTGTGTTAGTTACACCCTGGTATATAGCAAGCCTAAATCCCAAAGAACCCGATCTAACCCACGATCCTCTTGCTCCTAACAACAATTGGCCAAAACATAGGTTAGCCTTCTACACCATTCGGCTAAGACCAAATAAACCAAAGGGTTTAACTTTGATCCCTTACCTTGCTATTGGTTTGGTTTCCTACCAAACCTCGAACCAACAAAGGGTTCTCCTCCCAACAATCGGCTACACCTTAAAAGAGAACGGTTAATTCTTTGAACCCTTAAGCTTAATCGAAACCAAAAGATTGAACTAATAATAATAGTACCCAACACTTACCACTACTTACCAATCGGTTTACAAAGAAGGAAGACTCCTCTTGATTACTTCCAATATCCAAAGACCCTATACGAGATGATTAAACAGGTGATTAACTCCTTTCAACCACAACCAACATAGGCTTTAAACAAACCCAGAAATCAACATAGTACTAGAGAAGAGAGAAATGGCCATTCGGCCAACAACACACTAGGTGAGGGGATAGGTTCGGTCACCACCTTGAACCCGAGGGAGAAGAAGATTCGGCACTCCTATGTTCGGCTTAGGGTGAGAAGAGAAAAGAAAATATGTGAATAGGGAGTATAGCTTCTACAAGATAGTATTGAGAAAAGAAAATGAAGATTAGGGAACAAAATAAGATGGTTTCGGCTTAATGAAATGGTAAGAAACAAATGAAAGATTCGGCTAAGAAGGAGATATGGATTCGGCACAAGAGTTGTAAAAGAATGGGAATATGAAAAAGAAGGATTACTAGTTTCGGCTTCAACAAATGAATAAAAGAAGGAGATGGTTGAGAACTTTCGCCACACCAACTCAAAAGGGCAACACAGATTCGGCAAATGAGAACTTGACTTTCGGTTTGCAAAAGAAAAGATGGAGAAACTCACTTGAATTTTCAGTTTCAAGAAGTGAAGAAAATGAGAGGAAAACCTTGGAAAATTAAGTGCAATTGACAAAAAGAGAAAGAACTTAGCTTACTAACCCTTGACCGAAAACACCAAAATGCCAAAATGAAATTCGGCACACCTCTCCTACCCACTACCAAAACCGGCCACTCACTCCACACACACCCCAATATTCGGCCACTACCTCCAATCACTCACAACCACCCAATTCAAACTAGTTGAACTAGTCTTCCTCCTAAATTCACTCTCCACCTTTCTTTTGAATAACTTGACTTGGTCCATGGTAGAGTTTGAACTACCAACAACTCCTCCTCCTTGAGCCGCCAAAATGGAAGCCAAAATGGGGAATTTCGCAGACTTGAACTCGGGACCTCTCGCCCTCCCCGCAATTGACGCCAACACCAGGCTCCAAGTGGCGCATGCTTTGCCACTCCACCAGCTCCTCTTTTGTACTCTAAAACACCAAATAAAATATAAAAACCCCTCTCCTCGGTTCCTCTCACCTAAGGCTTAAAAACTAAAATTTTCCTACCTGCTCGTGCATAGTCCTAGCCTACAATTAAGCCCCTAAGACACCAAAACAAAGAACATAGCAAGCTCCTAACATGCAAATTATGCCATAACAAAATAGCCCCTAACCCGGGATATTACAGTTCTACCCCCCTTAAAATAATTTTGACCTCGAAATTACATGATCAGAAAAGTTGAGGGTATTGCTGTCTCATCATATCCTCGGGTTCCCACGTAGCTTCTTCTACGCCATGATTCCGCCAAAGTACCTTAACCAAAGGCACAGAACTTCTTACGCAGAACCTTCACATCCCGATCAAGATTCGCACAGGTTCTTCCTCCGTGGTCAAATCTGAATTTACCTCGATCTCTTCCACTGCTACCACTTGCGATGGATCCGAACGATAACGCCGAAGCATTGAAACATGGAAAACGTCGTGGATCTGACTTAGCTCTGCTGGCAACTCAAGCTGATACGCCACTGGTCCCACTCGTCTCAATACCTTATACGGCCCAATAAACCTCGGACTTAGCTTGCCTTTCTTTCCGAACCTCAAAACCTTCTTCCATGGCGAGACCTTCAGAAAAACTTGATCCCCCACAAAAAACTCTATGTCTCTCCGCTTAAGATTGGCATAAGACTTCGCGGTCCGAAGCTTCCTTCAACCGAGCTGAATCAACTTAACCTTGTCTTCATTCTCAGCAACCAACTCGGGTCCTAACAACTGGCGTTCACCTAACTCCGTCCAACACGTAGGTGATCGACACTTCCTACCATACAACACCTCATATGGTGCCATCTTGATGCTCGCTTGGTAACTGTTGTTGTAGGCAAACTCGACTAATGGTAGAAACTCCTCCCAACTACCTCTGAAATCCGAACACAACCCCTCAAAGATATCCTCCAAGATCTGAATAACCCTTTCCGATTGTCCGTCGATTTGCGGGTGAAAAGCCGTCTTTGAAATCCAACCGCGTACCCGGAACTGATGCAACGCTTTCCGAACCTTGACGTAAATCGGGATCCCTATCCGAGATGATCGATCTTGGCACACCGTGCAACCTCACTATCTCTCGAAACATACGACCGCCAACCTCTGAAGTGAGTAGTCAACCCTCACCGAAATGAAATGAGCCGATTTAGTCGGTCGATCCACAATTACCCAAATCAATCCTTCTTGCTTGGCGTAGCGATAACCCACCGACGAAATCCATGGTTATCCTTTCCCACTTCCATCGAGGAATCTTCACAGTGAAGTAACCACGACGGCAAATCGATGTTCACCTTGACCTGCTGACATGTCGACACTTCCCAACAAACTCTGTCACTTCTTTCTTGAGACCGTGCCACCAAAATCGCTCTCTCGAGATCCCTATACATCTTACTACCTCCGGGATGCATAGCATAAGGGCTGCTATGTGCGTCTGAAGAATCCTCTCGCCTCGACTCAACATCCTTGGGCATACAAGCTTTACCTTGAAAACACAAAGACCCCATCACTAGACAAGTTGTAACCTTCCAAACCACCACTGTACTGCAACCTCCGCGCACTCGTAACCTCATCCTCTATCTGTTTCTCTCGATCCGCTCAACCCAAGTAGGCTTAACTCGCAACTCTGCGAGAATACTTCCGTCGTCATACAAACTCAAGTGGGCAAACATCGCTCTTAAGTCCGAAACAACCTTACGGCTCAACGCGTCGCCACCACGTTAGCCTTGCCCGATGATACTCAATCGAGCGATCGTAGTCTTTAAGCAACTCAACCCATCTCACACGCCTCAAATTCAAATCCTTCCGAGTCAAGAGGTACTTGGACTCTTATGATCGGTGTAGACTATTGATCTCTCTCCGTACAAGTAGTGCCTCCAAATCTTCAATGCAAAGACTACACCCGCTAACTCCGGATCGTGCGTCGGATAGTTGACCTTATGTGGCCTCAAATATCGAGATCGTAAGCCACAACCTTACCTTCCCGCATCAAGACACAACCCAACCCCGTATGTGATGCATCGCAGTAGACCGTGAATTCCTTACCAGCCTTAGGTTGAATCAAAACTGGAGCTTCTGTCAAAATCTTTTTAAGCTTATCGAAACTCTCCTGCTGTTTCTCAGTCCAAACAAATGGAACCTCTTTCCTTAACAACTTGGTCATTGGTGCTGCAATCAACGAGAAACCCTCTACAAACCTTCGGTAGTATCTGCCAAACCAAAACTCCGAATCTCGACCATCGACTTAGGCGGTTTCCAATCCAAAATCGCCTCAATTTTCCGAGGATCCACTCTAATCCCCTCACCGACACTACATGTCCCAAGAAAGTCACTTCTCTAAGCCGAACTCGCACTTATCGAACTTAGCATAAAGTCGCTTCTCCTCAAAATCTGCGATACACCACACGCAAATGCGCATCATGCTCTTCTTCGTTCTTGAATACACCAGGATGTCGTCAATAAAAACTACCACGAATCTGGTCCAGATCATCTGCTGAAACACCCTATTCATCATATCCATGAATGCTTTGCCGTAGCGTTAGTCAACCCGAATGGCATTACCGTAAATTGTAGTGCCCATACCGAGTCCAAACGCTTATTTCTTGTGAATATTCGCTTCTTTCACCTTTAATCGGTGATACCTGCACTCGTGTCAATATTAGAAAATACCATTGCACCCTTCACCGATCAAACAAGTCATCTATCCGTGGCAACGGATACTTGTTTTTGATCGTCGACTTATTCAAATGGCGGTAATCTATGCACATCCGTATTGTACCATCTTTCTTCTTAACAAAGAGTACCGCGCACTTACGGTGAAACACTTGGTCCGATAAAACCTCGGTCCAACAACTCTTGGATCCGAGCCTTAAGCTCCACCAATTCCTTTGGCGCCATCCTATACGAAGCAATAGACACCGCGCGATTCCGATAACAGATCTATCCCGAACTCTACCTCACGATCCGGCGGCAAACCCGAAGTTCTTACGAAACACATCGACAAATCCTTAAGCTGCTCGGACTTTTTCTACAGCGGACTCTTTAGCCTCCAAGGCATACACATGAACCACATACGCTTCACACCCTTTCTCACCATCTTCTCGCCTTTAGAGCGGATACCACATTAGATAAGTAATCTCTCCTATTACCTATCATAGCCACTTTATCACCCTCGATGCGTCTTTAGAACCATGCGCTTAGCGCGCAATCCAACTTCGCCGCCTGGTACTTAACCAACCAGTCCATCCCAAGAATCAAATCGAACTCCCCAAATGGCGGTTCCATCGGATCAGCAAGAAACACTACCCCTTGGAGTTCTAGGGGTACATCTCTAAATGACTTATCTACTACTACGAGTGACCTAAAGGGCTAATTACGGTCATCCGCCTAGAAGATATCTCGAGTCTAGATCCATGGTCTCTACTATACTATCGGCCATGTAAGAATCGTCGAACCCACATCAATCAAAGCGGTAAAGGGAGAACCAAAGATCAAGAACGTCTCGGTTATGACGTCCGGTCGTCGCCCCCTCTCTCTCGGCGCCTTCTTTGCATACACTAACCCAGTATCTGTCGTCGAACTACCCGCACCTGCCCGGTGCTCCACACCCGACTAGATCCATTACTACCTCTGCCATTACCACGGCCCCTCTGCGGTGGCGGTACATTATTCTGAACCGAGTACGGCCGACTCTCGGGCCAATCTGGCCAACTTACGGGCCCAGTCCCTCACGCGATGATCCAGAGAACCACACTCAAAACAACCTTTTCCACCGGTCCAGCCTCCCTCCCCAATGATATTTCCCACAATGGTTACACCGCGGCGGTCCCGACTAGCGGCAACAACCCTACCAAACCGATTCGGCCCACTGCTCTAGCCCTTTTTCGAGGGTTACCCGCGACCCGTAAGACCCAAAGCTCCTCTTATGCCTGCTCCTGCTCCATGCCCGCCTTACGGACTCCTTAACACCCTCGGCTACCTTAGCCTTTTCAACCAAGACAAAGCAAACTCACGCTCCTGCTGAGGAGCAATCAGCAGTCTCAACTCGTCTCTCAGACCATCCTCGAAACGAACACACCTCTCGTGTTCAGTAGCCACAATACCCCTAGCATACCGGCTCAGCTTCAAGAACTCAGCCTCGTGCTCGGAAACAGACTTACTCCTGGACTAGCCTCAAAAAGCTTTTATTTGCTGCGGCGTCGATGTAGCTAGCTCCAATGTACTTTTTCTGGTAGGCGACCTAAAATAATCCCACGTAAGATCCTCTTCTGCCACACTGTCCCGAACCGTGAGCCACCACTGGTATGACTCATCCCGAAGAAGCGATACTATGCCCTTGACTTTCTCTTGGCCGATCAAGTCGGATCATCCATGATCCGCTCTGTAGCCTCAAATAATACTCAAGATCTTTGGGAGCAACACCGAAACACCTCGAAAGAATTCGACCTCGTTTGCGGAGTCGCTCAGAGCATTTCCCTAACTCCCGCACCACCACCTACACCAGCTACCCTTTCCAACACTCGCGCGGCATCGCGCTCGTGACACTCGTCATCCCCGGTCGATCTTGAAACTCACCACCTCCACCGGTGGTGGTGCCGTATCTCATTTTCTCGACCCACGACCGGACCCTGGGTTCGATACGATCATCCTACCACGGCCACGTCCACGAGTATTACGACCACGTCCACCTCGAGTGCTCATGACTAGAATTCGACTTATCGATTTAGGAGTTTTATGCATCAAAGAATTATTCCACTATTTTAAAGCAAAGTCTTATGAATATTTAAGAAGCTTTGTTTTCGCGAGTTCACGAAATCCTATCGGTTTGATTTCTAAAGTAATCCACTATTGCAATCATCCAATCACATCAATAAATCACAAGCAATAGTAAGGGGTACTTACAGGCGGGCGGTGCAGGAGACTCGGTGTCATGCCTTTCAAACCATTTATTTCAAACAAAACACTTAAAACAGACTTTTGAAAACATTTTGGGCCTCGGGCCCACAAAAAGCCTTTGAACTTGGCTCTGATACCACAATTTTAACACCCCAAACCCGGTCAAGACACCACGACCGAATGCGGTATGTTACGAGGAAAACGTATTTGAGAAGTTGGGTTTTCGTTTAAAAACTTGATGAAAATTTTGTGAAAAGTTTTGAACATGTAGAAATCTTGGGCATGATTGTTGAAAACTTCATGCGTCATTTTGAAAACTCAGAGATTTCGAAAACTTAATCAATTAAGAAGTTAAACAAGTTTATTTCATTTAGAAATTCAAGTTGCTTCTTGATGTTACTCAAACATTTAGACTTAGTAGGAAATCGAGTTTAGGTTTGAAAATCATTTGAGTTTCCTTGATACCAAATCATAGTGTGATACCCGATGGTATAGTTTAAAACACATTGCGTTATAGTTTTGAAACCGTTGTCCTTCCAAGTTTTTAGCAAATTTTAACTCAATTAATTTGTTAAGGCATATTAGAAAGCTACTTTAAGCATAAACATAGTAAAACCTAATTTAAAGGCCATTTACAACCCAAAATAAAACCAAATAGTAATAAATAAGCTAAAGTACCAAATTTTATAAAGTCCGAGCAAATCTTTATTAAAGCATGGCATGAGCACCTCGAGTCCATCCCCGGCTCCATGTCCGCGTCTAAGTGTCACCCGAAATGTCAAAGGAGAGGGTGAGTCGCAAGACTCGGTGCATAAATCCCACTCCCGATAATACAACATGCTAACACACATCATATCGTAGCAACATAATCAATGCACCCGATCCTAACCATCCATATCACCTTTCTACCCCGTGTGGTACCAAACCCTTTGGTGGTGCCAAACCACCGGTGACCCAAAGTCACGATATCCATAAGTGTGGTGCCAAACCACTAGTGACCCAAAGTCACGAATAATCCAATGATGGGGCCAACCCATTGCGTGATACCAAATCACTAGCGACAATCCCGTATCTCATAAGTGGGGCCAACCCACGGTGGTGTTAACCACGAGGACGAGTCGCAATGAGGTGCCAAACCTCGGTGTCCCAAAGACACGGTGTGATACCAAATCACTTTGGTGACCGCGATCACAAATCCGATGATGGGGCCAACCCATCGTGTGATACCAAATCACTAGCGACAATCCCGTATCTCATAAGTGGGGCCAACCCACGGTGGTGTTAACCATAGGGGACGAGTCGCAATGAGGTGCCAAACCTCTAGTGTCCCAAAGACACAGGTGTGATACCAAATCACTTGGTGACCGCGATCACAAATCCGATGATGGGGCCAACCCATCGTGTGATACCAAATCACTTTGGCGTCAATCCCGTATAATCAATCTGTGGGGCCAACCCACCGTGGTACTAAGCCACTGGGACGATCGTTGAGGTGCCAAACCTCTAGTGACCCAAAGTCACAAAATATATCATCTGTGGTACCAAACCACTTTGGAGGTGCCAAACCTCCGTGTCCCAAAGACACACGGTGTCCCAAAGACACGGATATCATCATCCCCCCTCCTCTCATTTCACCCATCATCATGCCATACTCATGTAAATTATGCATATCATACAAGTCATGCATATCATGCCAACATGCTTAGCATTACATTTAAGTAGCATACATAGCATAGATCATAATATTAAATATATCATCAATAAAACTCGTAATGCTACTGGACTTACCCTGGATCAGTACATATACCCCATTTGGGTACCAAATAATCCATCATCTTGTTTTTGGTTTTAACAAGGCAATCGAGTTATTAACAGATATTACTAAGTATGGAGTGTGTTAGTTACACACAGTATATAGCAAGCCTAAATCCCAAAGAACCCGATCTAACCCACGATCCTCTTGCTCCTAACAACAATCGACCAAAACATAGGTTAGCCTTCTACACCATTCGGCTAAGACCAAATAAACCAAAGGGTTTAACTTTGATCCCTTACCTTGCTATTGGTTTGGTTTCCTACCAAACCTCGAACCAACAGTGGTTCTCCTCCCAACAATCGGCTACACCTTAAAAAGAGAACGGTTAATTCTTTGAACCCTTAAGCTTAATCGAAACCAAAAGATTGAACTAATAATAATAGTACCCAACACTTACCACTACTTACCAATCGGTTTACAAAGAAGGAAGACTCCTCTTGATTACTTCCAATATCCAAAGACCCTATACGAGATGATTAAACAGTGATTAACTCCTTTCAACCACAACCAACATAGGCTTTAAACAAACCGAAATCAACATAGTACTAGAGAAGAGAGAAATGGCCATTCGGCCAACAACACACTAGGTGAGGGGATAGGTTCGGTCACCACCTTGAACCCGAGGGAGAAGAAGATTCGGCACTCCTATGTTTGGCTTAGGGTGAGAAGAGAAAGAAAATATGTGAATAGGGAGTATAGCTTCGGCAAGATAGTATTGAGAAAAGAAAATGAAGATTAGGGAACAAAATAAGATGGTTTCGACTTAATGAAATGGTAAGAAACAAATGAAAGATTCGGCTAAGAAGGAGATATGGATTCGGCACAAGAGTTGTAAAAGAATGGGAATATGAAAAAGAAGGATTACTAGTTTCGGCTTCAACAAATGAATAAAAAGAGGGAGATGGTTGAGAACTTTCTACCACACCAACTCAAAAGGGCAACACAGATTCGGCAAATGAGAACTTGACTTTCGGTTTGCAAAAGAAAAGATGGAGAAACTCACTTGAATTTTCGGTTTCAAGAAGTGAAGAAAATGAGAGGAAAACCTTGGAAAATTCATTGCAATTGACAAAAGAGAAAGAACTTAGCTTACTAACCCTTGACCGAAAACACCAAAATGCCAAAATGAAATTCAAAGACACTCTCCTACCCACTACCAAAACCGCCACTCACTCCACACACACCCCAATATTCGGCCACTACCTCCAATCACTCACAACCACCCAATTCAAACTAGTTGAACTAGTCTTCCTCCTAAATTCACTCTCCACCTTTCTTTTGAATAATTTGACTTGGTCCATGGTAGAGTTTGAACTACCAACAACTCCTCCTCCTTGAGCCGCCAAAATGGAAGCCAAAATGGGGAATTTCGCAGCTTGAACTCAGGACCTCTGCCTCCTGCAATTGACGCCAACACCAGCTCCAAGTGGCGCATGCTTTGCCACTCCACCAGCTCCTCTTTTGTACTCTAAAACACCAAATAAAATATAAAAACCCCAGCTCCCTCAGCTCCTCTCACCTAAGGCTTAAAAACTAAAATTTTCCTACCTGCTCAGGCATAGTCCTAGCCTACAATTAAGCCCCTAAGACACCAAAACAGCAACATAGCAAGCTCCTAACATGCAAATTATGCCATAACAAAAATAGCCCCTAACCCGGGATATTACATCCAGCAGCATATTAAATGGCGTCCATGCATGGGAAAAACAAAACCCAACAGCCCCTT
The DNA here is from genome assembly GCA_025698515.1 of Gossypium sturtianum. NCBI lineage: Eukaryota > Viridiplantae > Streptophyta > Magnoliopsida > Malvales > Malvaceae > Gossypium > Gossypium sturtianum. The sequence continues at coordinate 72,164,592 of CM046948.1, forward strand.
TAATAATTGATACGGGCACACCCGGGGCATCCACAAAATTCAAAGCTCGAAGTGCCGTGGAGCTTTTGTGCATCTTGGTGCACTTTCAAATTGAGCTGGATTAGCTCATTCTAGCTCAATTTGAGCTCACTCGAGCTCGTTCCAGCTCATTGAGCTGATCACATAATTTTTAATGCTTTAAAATAAATTAAACATTTATTTTATTTATTTTTCTACAGCCCATTAATGTGTCTAAATATTTTAGTTAGTGCCTAAATTAATTTGTCTATGCTTGAATTAAATTGTCACATTTTATTACATGCTTTAAAGTTGTTTTAAATAAAAAATTAAAGTGCAGATTTTTACATTAAAAATAGGGGCTGCCGTTTTTATTAGGTGAACTTACTAGTGCTTGATGTGTCTAAAGTGTCCATAAAAGTGTCCTAGAGTGTCTAGCTGAATTTAGACATGTTATTAATGGTGTTTAATGTGTTTAATGTGTCCATAAAAGTGTCCTAGAGTGTCTAGCTGAATTTAGACATGTTATTAATGCTTGTCTCATGGTTTATTGAGTGAATTAAATACATGTCGCTTCTTTGTTTCCAAATTGAAATTAATGCTTGTCTAAAGCATGTTTGTATCGTGAATTGCAGCAGTAATTAAGGAGTCTTTCACTCTCCCCCATGGCCGGATTAATGCTTGAACAAAGGCTGATGTTTATGCTTCCAACGTGGCCATTCATGTCTCCCAAATTTACATTAAAACAAGTCAAAAACAATGACATGATGTGTGAGACCATATTTATGGAAGTGTGGGAACATGTTTTGGATGGAATTAAGGCTATTAAAGAAGCTTAATAAATCAACAGCATTCATGGCTTTGGACGGCACAAAAGATGGCTGAATGCTTCATTTTTCAATGTGCTTTTTCGTGTTCAACAAAAGGCACCATTTAAAATCTTTGGTTCTTTCCTTCTAGACATGAATTAATGTGTTGTTTCCTATCTCCAAGGCGTGGAAAAGGTCCAGCATTGAAGACACCAAATTAAAGTGGTCATTGGGTCTATGTCTCCAAGCGCGAGGAATATTTAAGGGCTGGTATTGGGTTTTGGGTGGTCTTTCACGTCCCCAAGGCATCTAGAACTAAGCATTGGCCATTCAGATTCCCAAGGCTATCCATGCACGTCCCTTGGCTAAATTTTAAGGGCCATTCAGCCTCTTTTCCCTTACAATAAATTCGGCTGCACCAAGCTCTTCTAGAAGCTGAACTCTTGGAGTTTCATGGATGAATATGGACAGCAAGCTAGAGAGACTCTTCTAGATTAATCTAGGATCATTAAAGGCTAAATTTCACTTAGTTCCTAAGCTATGTCCATGTCCATTCGGCTAGCTCTCATTTTTGTCTATAAATAGTTTTTCAAAGTCATTTTGTAAGGTTGGTTAATCTTGAATTAAAAATATATGAACTCTAGTTCTTTGAGTGAGTTTTATCTCCTCTTAATTTTCGTACGAGTTTCGATTCTGACTTATCAAGCTTGCTTGTGGCGTCAAGTCGTTTCTCATCCATTAATCTATACCATTGGTTCTTACTTCTCTAAGTAGCGGGTCTTTGGTCCATCTTCGAATCCATCCATCCACCTTAAACCTTTATAGAAACCGGGGTGACACTAATATAGTGTTGAATCGTTTCTGAGTTTGAGTTCTACTATCTGTTTCCACCAAATTATCAAAATATCATCTTAACACTTATCCATCATTCACTCTTCATCATTCAACTTTCCTTGAAACCGAAACCCATTAATCATCCATATTCCTTTCTATCTCCAAACCCGAACCTATCCTTCCACCATCTAAACCATTTCTTTCATTGCCTGCCTCCATTCCTAACTTAATATTATTTCCTAGATAAATTCATTAAAAGCTTCCGTAAATTTAGCTATCTTTTTCCATATTTTTCCTATTAATTCCCGAAGGCTTGATTTACTCCTTGTAGACGATTGGGCAATTCGCATACATTTCGACTCTTCCCGAGGCAGACTGTATCATTTGGTATCAGAGCTACCAAACGAGGAGCGCGACGTACGAGACAATCTCGGAAGTAGGTTCGTGAAGAAAAAAATAAAAAAAATCAAAAAAAATTCAAGTTGTAATTTTCGTTTCATGTATCATATTATATTGTATGTGAAGTAAAAAAGAAAGGAAAAAAAATACGAAAATTCAAAAAAAAATTCTTTCTTTTAGCCTAACCGATACCCAAAATTTTCTTTTATTCAGCCTCCCCTATACCCGACATCAATCCCTTGTTACCCACTTTGAAGCCGACCCTCAAGCCGCGATTAGTCTTTCGAAACGGAGTACAAAATTGTGAGAGCGAGAGAGAGCGGTAAAAGGCACAGGTGTAATCATCAAAGAAAAAGCCTTATACGAGTGAAACACGAGTGTGAGCGATTTTTCTTTGTGAGTGACTTGTGAGATTTTTGTGGTGAGGTCTTAATTTTTTTCTGTTTTATATTTCTAACGATCTTCCTTTTCAGCAATAAATATGTTCCAAGACGAACTATCCACCGAAGACTTCCAATTCTTGGTAAATGAAATGGACCGAATGCTCGAGAGGAAACTAAGTCCAATACAAAGGCATTTGGACTGAGCGGAGGAAAAGGTTCGACGAAAGCACACTACAACAAGTCGAGAAATGGAGTGGCGACCCTCTCGGAGACCCAATTTTAAAGAATACTCGAGAAAAGATTTCCGTTATGACTACCATTCGACCTCGACTTCAAGATCAAGAGATTCCTTTCAAGCATCCTCGTCATCAAGAAGTCCATCGTTTAATGACTATGTGAGAGAGGATTATTATCGAGATTTGTATTCGTCAAGACCTTCGAGACAACGAGCAGAAAGTAACGAGTACAAGGCTTTTCGACAACGTGAACGAGAAAGCACAAGTCGTTCTTCAAGAAATTCATCCATGAAGAATCTTTCAAGAAGAAACGATTGTGACATCTATGAGAACATCGCCTCGATATTAGAGTCAAATCCTTCTATTTTCAATTCCTTTGAAACATATCCTTATTGTAATCCAAGTGAAAAGGAATGTACAAAAGAAAATCAAGAAAAAGAAATTGAAAGTGAAGAAAAAGAATTTGAGATCATGAGAGAAAAAGAAGAAAACGAAAAAGTTGAAAAAGAAATAAAAGAAAATGAGCATGAAAAAGGAGATGAAGAAAATAAGATTGAAAAAGAAAGAAAAGAAATTGAGATAGAAAAAGAAACGAGAGAAAAGAACGAGCGAGAAAATGAGAGTGAATTTTCAACTAACCCATTTAAAGTTTTCTCTTCTTCTATTCCTTCATTTCAGGTTTTCGAGGAACCAAATGACGACTACCAACTCCAATACCTTCTTGATGAGCGACGTTTTTCTTTGGTTGAAAAAGGTAAGATTAAATCACGTAAGCCGGAAGGTAAGGAAGGTAAGATTTTTGAAGAGTTTCAATCTTCACCAAATTTTTTGAATAATAGTGATTATGTGGATAACTTCATCTATGACCATTCTTTGATTAATTTTGATGTTCTAAATGATGGTAAGACGAGTTCATCTCATTGTGCTGCTAAGTGTGAAAGTGGAGTAACGGATATTCAAAAAATGCAAGACTCGAGTAAGTATGACGATGAATTTTCTTTTAATCCCAACTTGTTTGATTGTGGATTTTATGAGATTTGTTCATTATCTAATACGGATTCGTTGAGTCTTTGTAAATCTGTTCTGAAACATGTTAAGAGTTTTGATCATTCGATCTTGAACACACATTATTCATATTGGTTTAACATGTTTGATTCATCGAAACCATTGTCCCATCTTGACTTAAACAGTCAAACCCATGTTTTTAAACCGGGAATTCATTCTGATTTGCTTTGTGGGAAATTCAAGCATCATCTGGTATGTTCGAAAGATTTCTATCTTCTTGATACAAGGTTTTTGAATAAGGTAATGAATTTGGTCTACTTTGTTTTCGACTTCTATTCGTTCCTTAAACAAATTTTGTGGTTGTACATGGAATTCGTGTACATGGAGTTCCCATTTGGTTTGAAGAAGGTTGATTCGTGAGTAAAGCATCGACTACATTACATGCTCGAGGAGAGAAGGTTCGTATTGATTGAGCAAGGTAAATTCGATCTTCGAGTTTCAGCTTGTGAAGACAAGCAAGGTAAGAACGGTCTCTGTTCCTTTGCATCTAAAGGTAAGTCTTTTGAAATAGTTGATAAATTTTTGCTCCCTTCGGATGATGACATATATTGTGTTGATGAACTGCCTTTTGCAAAGAAATTAGATCATGATATGCTTAGCTATTCCAATTTGCTTACTTATGATCTATCTATTTTAGATGTTGATGCGACACATAATGCTAAATTTTATTTTGTAAAACATTTCGATCATAAAGTGGTTGAATGTTCCATTCTACCTATTGATGATCCATCCATTTTGTTCATTGATAAAAAGCATTTCATGTTCGATACTTGTAATAATTCATGTACGAGTGAATTGATGCATCGTTTAAAGCAAAGTTTGGTTGTTCAAATTCATGTGCCATATGTGTTATTTCAACTACTTGCTTGTGACTCATATATCTATAATTTGATGTGTTACTCGCATGTTGATTATGACTTTTGGAGTCTGTTTAAATCGTATGCATGCCAAGAAGCCTATTCACTTTCGTTGTAAACATTTGATAAGGCTTTGTTCATTTTATATGATAAAAGGTTTATGCCCGTTTGCGTGTAACATCCTAAAATTTGAGTTTTGTATGTGTTACATTAAATTGGTGATTAAGCATGTTAGATTATTAATTTTGTTTGTTGAAGAGGTCCTGAGAAGGCTTGGGATCTATTTGGACCTAGTGAAAATTTTTAGCATTTGGTACTTTAAAGAGAGGGAGTCAGTGGATTTGTAACATATGGAAATTTTTGAGTAAGTAACTAACATAAGCTGAGCTAATGGTTAAGAGGATATGCGCCATATGTATTGTCTTGAGGGGAGAGGTTCGAATCCCATGGTATACATTTTTGTGACTTAAATTTTTGCACTCATCTAGCATGTGTCGGCCAAGCTTTATTTTTGGAAGGTTGGACTTTTAGTTTATGGCAATGTGGCTAATGGATTAAGGCAAGAATTGAACATAGGAAAGGAATCAATAGGATAAGGTATGTAGGGGACAAGTGGCTTAAATTGAGGAATGTGCTATGGAAAGTAAAGTTGGCAAATGTTGACCCCTTTTTGGCTTGAACATGGACGGTTTTTGGGGCTAGGGTGAGTGGCCGAATGTTGTTAGTAGTTTGGTTAGGATTAAGAGTTAGTTTTGGTCAATTTCTTAGCATCATGTGTATCAAAAATTCTCTCCAAACTCTTCCTTCTAGCCGAATTTTGTCATAAGAAAAAGGTAAAGTTTTTGTTTTCTTTTGGCCATTTCATCTTTGTGACCATCTTGATATCATCTTTTCTCCCTAAACTTTATTCCTCTTTGTGCCGAAATCATATAGTCTTTGAGTGACATTTTCTTTGTCTTCCATTTGGCCGATTATTCATCAACCGCAAGACCCTTTCTTTGTTCGTCTTCCATCATTGAAAATCGATACATAAACACTCTCTTTCTTTTAATTCTTTTTCTCCTTCCTTCCTTCTTGCAAAGAACTTTTTAAACATTTTTTTTCTTCTCCTCCAAAATCTTTCATCATGACCGAATGTTAATAATCATCTTCATAGCCGAATCTTCCAATTCTCATATATTTCTTCTCAATCATTTCTTCTATTCAAACTTTGGACAATCGTGAAATAGTGGAGGACCGAATCACCATCTCCTCGAAGTTATCTCGAAATCATAAGAGTTTGGATCAAAAACCTTCAAGGTAAAGAGAATTCTTCATGGATTTCATGATCACCCTCAATATTATCAAAATGATTATCAATTTGGAATGAAGTAACCAAAAATTTTATATAGGGATTCTTTTGGGGATCACTCAGAACATCGTGGTAAGCCTAGCTATATCATTTCTTTAAGTCCATACTTTAGTATATTATCGATTTACTAAAGATCTAACGAATGGAGGCCCGTAGTGACATTTTGAAAGGGAAATCTAGTGGTGATTCCAAAAGGAGTGGTTTGGCGTTCTCAACTCCTCGATTCAAACGAAGGTCCGTTTCGGCAATTTGAGACTTTCCACCGGGTTGTGGACCCTCCTCGGGTGAAAATCAATTATTCGAGCTTATTCGCAGTTCGGAGCCATTAGCTATTCGTGGTTTTCCAACGGGTTGTGGACCGTCCACCGGGGAAAATCGACAAATCATAGTTATTCGCGATTTCGAGGGTAAAAATCCTAGACCGTTTATCTTAGAATAAATTACTATAAGTGTTAATGATCTAATCGAGCGTTAAAAATATTCTAAGTGTTGACGATCAAGAAAGTGTAGTGCTCACCGTAATCAGGTGTGTAATCTCACACCATATCTCGTGGGTTGGATAACTATATTGTATTAATCGTTGGATTAAATCACAAGTTAGTGAAATTGGGTAAAATAGTATATTTATCATTTTAATGGTAAAAACTATGAAATCGGTATTAAAACCGTGAAAATTACGAAATTTGCCCTTAATGGGCTAAATCGATAAAAGTGACTAAATGGGCCATATGTGATATGTGATAAATGGGCCAAATGTGATATTGGCTACATGAGCCAAAATGTTGTATGGGCCAGATTGTGAGAATTTTTATATTGGGCCATATGTTTGTAATAATTATAGGAATGGATTGTAGTAATTGAATGTACATAATTTATACATGATTTGTATGGGTTGGGATATTTGACGAAGAGAAGTTCTGGTAGATTTGCTACAAAATTCTGGTGGCTTATCCACAAATTGATATATGGCTTAATGCCCAGTTTGATATATGGCTTAATGCCCAGTTTGGTGTGTTGGCGGGGTGGGTGACTAAAGCTCCCCACAGGTGTGTTGGTTGGTACGGGTGGTGTGTAGCGGATGGAAAACTAGGTTTGGTTGGGAAATTGCATAACACATGCATGTTATATATATGATATAATGCTATGATTGTAATGGGCTTTGGCCCAATAAATGCTTAATTGAATTTTGGCCCAGTGAAAGTGGTAAGTGAATTACACACTGAGTTCTAAGTAACTCACCCCTGTTTTCCTTACCCTCATCAGGTAATGATCAGTGATGGAGACTTGGGCCGGGGACGACTCAGTGGAGGCCATACTACGAATAATGGGTTATTTACATTCCGGATTTCTTTTTAAGTACTTTTATTATTTTTACTATTTAAGTTAAGCTGTAATAAGGCCTCTGGTTAAATTTTTATGGATGTTTTACTTGTGGATGGATATTATAATACGCTTTAAATACTTATGTGGGGTTTCTTTTCTAAAAAAAAAATAAATGTTTTTCTTAAAATAAATATGCAAAAAGGGTTTTCATTCTTAAATATTTTTACTCGCAAAATTGTCTGTTAACGACGTTCTTCAAAAATTTTGTTTTCAAAATTATTTTCGAACTCTATTAAATTTTCTCGAAATATTATTTTAACTTCTTGTAAGTTTCAATTTATAAATTCTTACGACTCAAATTGTTTGAGTTATCAATCAACCTTAGTTTTCAATAAACTTCACATCAAGATATTTTGGAAAATCCGATTTCTTAAAATCTTTAAAAAAGACTAGATGTATATTCCTTTCCGTGTGACATGTCAAATTTGGTTTTAACGCATAGACCGGGTTTGGGGTGTTACATTGCGTGCCATCTATTTGTCTTGTTTTGCTTATATTTGGTTTGCAAGAATGTTTGCTAACTTATAGTTATCTTTTTCAGGTAACGCGATTATCATCCATCCCGTTTGATCGAGGAGAATCGAACAAGGAGAATTTTGTTCGAGGAAATCAACAGGTCGATTCGAGGACGAATCGTCTTGAAGAGGGGAGGGATGATACGGGCACGCCCGGGGCATCCACGAAATTCAAAGCTCAAAGTGCCGCGGAGCTTTTGTGCATCTTGGTCCACTTTCAAATTGAGCCGGATTAGCTCATTCTAGCTCAATTTGAGCTCACTCGAGCTCGTTCCAGCTCATTGAGCTGATCACATAATTTTTAATGCTTTAAAATAAATTAAACATTTATTTTATTTATTTTTCTACAGCCCATTAATGTGTCTAAATATTTTAGTTAGTGTCTAAATTAATTTGTCTATGCTTGAATTAAATTGTCACATTTTATTACATGCTTTAAAGTTGTTTTAAATAAAAAATTAAAGTGCAGATTTTTACATTAAAAATAGGGGCTGCCATTTTTATTAGGTGAACTTACTAGTGTTTAATGTGTCTAAAGTGTCCATAAAAGTGTCCTAGAGTGTCTAGCCGAATTTAGACATGTTATTAATGGTGTTTAATGTGTTTAATGTGTCCATAAAAGTGTCATAGAGTGTCTAGCCAAATTTAGACATGTTATTAATGCTTGTCTCATGGTTTATTGAGTGAATTAAATACATGTTTTTCTTTGTTTCAGTAAAATTAATGCTTGTCTAAAGCATGTTTGTATCGTGAATTGCAGTAGCAATTAAGGAGTCTTTCACTCTCCCCCATGGCCGAATTAATGCTTGAACAAAGGCTGATGTTTATGCTTCCAACGTGGCCATTCATGTCTCCCAAATTTACATTAAAACAAGTCAAAAACAGCAGCATGCGTGAGACCATATTTATGGAAGTGTGGGAACATGTTTTGGATGGAATAAGCTTAATAAATCAGTAGCATTCATGGCTTTGGACAGCACAAAAGATGGCTGAATGCTTCATTTTTCAGTGTGCTTTTTCGTGTTCAACAAAAGGCACCATTTAAGGTGCTGGTTCTTTCCTTCTAGACATGAATTAATGTGTTGTTTCCTATCTCCAAGGCATGGAAAAGGTCCAGCATTGAAGACACCAAATTAAAGTGGCTGGTGGGTCTATGTCTCCAAGCGTGAGGAATATTTAAGGGCTGGTATCGGGTTTTGGGTGGTCTTTCACGTCCCCAAGGCATCTAGAACTAAGCATTGGCCATCCGAATTCCCAAGGCTATCCATGCACGTCCCTTGGCTAAATTTTAAGGGCCATTCAGCCCCTTTTCCCTTACAATAAATTCGGCTGCACCAAGCTCTTCTAGAAGCTAAATTCTTGGAGTTTCATGGATGAATATGGACAGCAAGCTAGAGAGACTCTTCTAGATTAATCTAGGATCATTAAAGGCCGAATTTCACTTAGTTCCTTAGCTATGTTTGTAACACCCCATACCCGAGTCCGAGGTTAAGACCGAGTATGAAACATTACTATGCTTGAACGTTCTTAAACATGTACTTACGGGCTATAAAATTTTGTTCTGAATTAATAACTCCTCTTTCTTAGTCAAAACATACATATCATGGGCCTACGAGGCCTTAAACACATATCCGGAACTTTCATTTCAATCGAAACCTTTATTCAAAATAGGGCCACACGCTCTGTAGGTTTTTGGGACACGCCCGTGTACCCCTTGACACGCCCATGTCTTCCAACCGTGCTAAAAACTTGAGCATTCTACCAATTGCTCCACGGCCATGGCACGCCCGTGCTCCCCAACCGTGGGAAGTTACTGACTATACTCACACGGCCTTGACACGCCCGCGGGCCTAGACCGTGTGCTAATCCTTAATATACTGACTTGATGAACACGGTCTGGGCACACGCCTATGTTCAACCCGTGCGTCCTACACGGCTCATACAAACGGCCGTGGGATTCTCCAGTGGTCTATTCTGACTTAATAAACAAAGGTGCAGGGTACACACGGCCTAGACACACGCCCGTGTGTCTATTCATGTGGGCACTTAAAGGCTATTTACCAAGCCAAAATTCTACTCTCATTTACACCCATTCCTATACTAATACAATAAAGTCTCAAATCATCAACTAAACACATGAATTTATACATTTGATTCATGAAAATAAAGTTTTCCTCCCACACAATTACAACAACTTAAGCCATCATCAATGGCTATACACATTTAAACTATGAACCCTCTTAGGCCAACACAATTAGGCACATTAACAATAACTTAATCAACCTTAACTTCTAGCCCTATACATGCCATGACTCATAAGGACTTGATACCTCATACCAAGTGTCTGCTTGATAGTGTGAAAACATCTCCGGCGGCCTCCAACCCGAGCTAGTTAATATAACCTATAAGAGATGATAAAAGTAAAGGAGTAAGCAGTAATGCTTAGTAAGCTCATCTGCATAATGCGTCAAATATTGATATACATAATTACAAAGTATCATGAAGAGTGTCTCTCATAAACTCATGGTTACTTACTCAACTATTCTTAGAACTTACTCATTCGGTCTCTTACCACATTTTTACCATGTCACAAGCCAACTGCTCATTTAATAAGCGTGCGTTCTGCTCGCACCGATCACCACATGATCATATAAAACAACACATCAACCATTTTCACTAAGCCGCTCATGCTACTAATATCTCGGTGGTTTCGCATTTAGCCCATCGGTTACTATTAATACGGTGATATTGCATAAAGCTCACTGTTATTTTACATTCATGAATAATAATCCTCAAGTATATCTCCATTTTAAATGTTCCTCCGAGAACATCCTCACATACTTCTATTCTTACTTAACTTTCTACGATGCTCGCTCGCATTCACACGATGTATTAATGAATCTATCTCATACAACTAAGGTGTATTGAATACACATAACCCACTAAGGGTTCATCGTATATCGAATTCATATCAATTCAATTCTAGCACACACACTTGTGCTTTTTCCATGGTACGACCACGTGCTTTCTTTCTTTCAACATATACGTTGAATCACTCAAGTTATTAAATAACTCTCTCTCGAGTCTCATACACATAATGTCACATAGCATTCATACCCCAATAGGGTCTTACTTGTATTAACATATCGATGCCATGTCCCTGGCATGGTCTTATTTAATGTCTCTCACCGAAGCCATATTCCAATATGGTCTTATACGGAACCTTAATTAATCATCATTTCATACTATCTACATTTCTCATCACTCTTTGATTCAATTCTCTTGGCATTTCATTAAATATAATTCATGCATTCGTAAGGTATTTATACATTCCATACAGCATTGGAATATTAAATAAACTTGTACATAAGTGTAACATTCACACATGAACTTACCTCGATGTCGAAATAGCCGAAAAGGACTATTTGCTCACATTTCTCTTTTCATCCGTTCTAGGTTCGAAACTCATTTTCTTTGATCTAGAACAATGAAATATACTGATTTATTCATTTATAAATCATAAAATACCATTTTACACACTTTAGGCAAAAATGACCATTTTGCCCCTACACTTGGGCAAAATTATGATTTTGCCCCTAGGCTCGTAAATAAATTTTCATCACATTTTCTTGTTAAACAAGCCTAGTTGAACATTTAATCCTCTTACAACTATCTCCAATTTCCACTATTTCATGCTTTAATGAACAAATTACAACTTTTGCATTTTAGTCCCAATTAGGTGTTTTCATCACAACACCCTTCACAAAAGTTGTTTATGAAAACTCTATCATTCATTTTCTTCCATAAAAACTCTGCAACCAACATAAAATCTCTCATGGCAAGTCCCTAGACTTTCAACCATATTGCATAATAGTCCCCTCATTAGCTAGCTTAAGCTTTGGGGACTCCAAAAGTACAATTTTTATCAAGAAAGGTCACCAAAATCACTTACTTGTGAGGAGAAATGTTTGCTAAAATTTTTGAGTTCTCCAACCCTTGTTTGCTGCCAATTTTTGGTGGTGATGAAGAGAAGAAAAGATGATAGCTTTCTTTCCTTTATTTTCTCTTATTTTATTTCTTTTTACTCACCTAACATGACAACATTTAATGCCCTTGTCCCCCCCTTATCATCCTTTGACCCGCCAAGCTAATTTCCATGGCCTAATTGCACATTTGGGACCTCCAATTAATATTCCATAACTATTAGGCACCTTAGCAAATAAAATAGAACTTTCGTACTTTATGCGATTTAGCCCTTTTTCACAATTTAACTAGAAATTGCTAAAATTAAGGCACCAAAATTTTCATGCATCCTTATAATCATGTTATAACTCAATATATAACATGAAAATAATTTTATCTAACCTCAAATTAGTGATTCTGAGATCACTATTCCGACTAGCCCCTAAATCGGGCTGTTACAATTCTCCCTCCCTTAGGGAATTTCGTCCCCGAAAATCTTATCAGGAGGATTTGCGACCAGCAATCTTAAAACATTTCCATCTACTCTTCCAAATCATGAATCCACTTATTCTCAAGTTTCTCTTGCCAAAAACTCTTAAGCTGTGATACACAAGGTCGAAACGTAATTTGAGACCTAGGTTATTTTTCCTCTGGGGCATATACTATATTCAGTAGTCCATCAATTGGAACTCTGTATATGTCCAAATGATCGTTTGGATCTTTACTGATTGATCCACCACAACTCGAATGACATCCCCCCTCTTCGAGAATCTTGTTCAACTAAATTAGAAATCAATAAGGTTTCATCTCACTTTCTCATTAAAGCATTCGCCAAATGTAACAGTCTTGATTTGTACGCTTTAAAAACTCACTTTTTTAGAGTCAACCACCTTTGACCATAACTCAATCTGTCATGAAATGTACTCTCTTCACAAAGCATTTATGCACATAATCGTTTTTCCTTTTTCTTACTTTAGCGGATATGCTACTACTAAATTTCATACCAAAACCTCTGTATAAGTTTTGGATTCATCACCATTCAATTCCATCTCAAGAATCATCAACAACGAAAGAACTTATACAACATGTATTCATTATCTCAAATAAACTCATTCGAGCTTATTTAAAATACCATTTACTATATCTCTTACAACCCCTTTTTTCTACGAAAAGAAAACTCGCTTTGCTTATCATGGATCTTTTACTCGGTTATCATCATTACTATGTCTCTTATCCGAGAAGTATTATAGTAACTATACCCACTATGGTAATAGCTCAAGCCGTTTCCACTATCTCATTATCATAAGATGCTCTCACTCATAAAAATTTCAGAAAATACTTATCGATTTCCCATAGATCATTTCAACACATCCAGTTCTCTACAGATACAAAAGTGATCGTCTCGGGATTACCAATTTGGCAACTGTCTTTCTCAATTCAGTCTGAACTCAGTACTAGAATCTTTAATCAATAATTTCGTCAATAGCTTTCAACTTGACCATCACGGTTTGATCATTTCTATGAGCATATCTTTGTATCACGCTCCTTACCCACGAACATACAGAAATTATTCTCTTCACTGGTTCATGCGTGAACATATTTATCATAAACAATGGCATCACAAATCGCAAGTACTTACTTACTCTTACTGCTTTTCACATACATCATGGCACTTACTAGTCTCGTGCTTGTAAGGTAAACAAAGTACCTGTAACACTTGATCACATAGATCAGTATGCTTTACTATAATAAACATAATCTCAGCATCATCATTCATAACATGAATTATACTTGTTAGTCAGCCTTAACTAGCATGACAAAATATCAACTTTACTACTAACTTTATTGCTATCTCATTTAAGCTTTACTTGTTCGCCCGATGAATTTCTATGAATAACCGAGGATACTGAATCTCATCTCACATAACTCAATGCCAAAGCCATATCCTAAATACGGTCTTACATGGAATCTCTCTTCTTGGTTTCGAGGCCATGTCTTGACATGGACTTATACGAAGTCTTTCTCATGAGTTCCCTTGGGAAATTACCATTGCCATGTCTTGACATGGTCTTACTTGGTATCTTTACTCATGAACTGGTCAATGCCGAGCCTTGGCTTGGACTTACATGAAATCTCTTTCTCTTGATAGCTTTTTAATGCCAAGCTTGCCTTGGACTTACATGATAACTTGCTTGTTTTCCGATGCCATGTCTTGACATGGTCTTATACGGACTTTCTTGTCTCATATAGCAGATTGAGTATCCTAAGTAATTTATTTTCAATCGGGACTTTCATATACATACTCTTAACAACTTCTTTGTTTAATAAATCATTAAACACTTTCATGGAAATAGTGTGCATTTTGAAACATAGCAAGAAATTCAATGAAAATATCCATGAAGCTTGGAAATCATACAACTTACTGAAATTAGCTCAGTTGGGAATCATCACTGTCTTAACAAAACTATTTTGTTAGAGCCGGGAGACATCACACTATCACTGTCCACATATGGCATGTATAGCTAGACTCTTACTCACGCTAGGTTAGTCCTAGAATCGACTAAACCATAGCTCTGATACCACTAAATGTAACACCCCATACCCAAGTCCGAGGTTAAGACCGAGTATGAAACATTACTATGCTTGAACGTTCTTAAACATGTACTTACGGGCTATAAAATTTCATTCCAAATTAATAACTCCTCTTTTTTAGTCAAAACATACATATCATGGGCCTACGAGGCCTTAAACACATACCCGGAACTTTCAGATTTCAATCGAAAACCTTTATTCAAAACAAGGGCCACACGCCCGTGTAGGTTTTTGGGACACGCCCGTGTACCCCTTGACACGCCCATGTCTTCCAACCGTGCTAAAAACTCGAGCATTCTGCCAATTGCCCCATAGCCATGGCACGCTCGTGCTCCCCAAACGTGGGAAGTTATTGACTATACTCACACGGCCTTGACACGCTCGTGGGCCTAGACCGTGTGCTAATCCTTAATATACTGACTTGATCAACATGGTCTGGGCACACGCCCATGTTTAACCCGTGCGTCCTACACGGCTCATACAAACGGCCGTTGGATTCTCCAGTGGTCTATTCTGACTTAATAAACAAAGGTGCAGGGTACACACGGCCTAGACACACGCCCGTGTGTCTATTCGTGTGGGCACTTAAAGGCTATTTACCAAGCCAAAATTCTACTCTCATTTACACCCATTCCTATACTAATACAATAAAGTCTTAAATCATCAACTAAACACATGAATTTATACATTTGATTCATGAAAATAAAGTTTTCCTCCCATACAATTACAACAACTTAAGCCATCATCAATGGCTATACACATTTAAACTACGAACCCTCTTGGGCCAACACAATTAGGCACATTAACAATAACTTAATCAACCTTAACTTCTAGCCCTATACATGCCATGACTCATAAGGACTTGATACCTCATACCAAGTGTCTGCTCGATAGTGTGAAAACATCTCCGGCGGCCTCCAACCCGAGCTAGTTAATATAACCTATAAGAGATGAGAAAATTAAAGGAGTAAGCAATAATGCTTAGTAAGCTCATCTGCATAATGCGTCAAATATTGATATACATAATTACAAAGTATCATGAAGAGTGTCTCTCATAAACTCATGGTTACTTACTCAACTATTCTTAGAACTTAATCATTCAGTCTCTTACCACATTTTTACCATGTCACAAGCCAACTGCTCATTTAATAAGCGTACATTCCTGCACTGATCACCACATGATCATATAAAACAATACATCAACCATTTTCACTAAGCCGCTCATGCTACTAATATCTCGGTGGTTTCGCATTTAGCCCATCGGTTACTATTAATATGGTGATATTGCATAAAGCTCACCGTTATTTTACATTCATGAATAATAATCCTCAAGTATATCTCCATTTCAAATGTTCCTCTGAGAACATCCTCACATACTTCTATTCTTACTTAACTTTCTACGATGCTCGCTCGCATTCACACGATGCATTAATGAATCTATCTCATACAACTAAGGTGTATTGAATACACATAACCCACTAAGGGTTCATCGTATATCGAATTCATATCAATTCAATTCTAGCACACACACTTGTGCTTTTTACGTGGTAATGACTGACCAGCGTACTTTCTTTCTTTCAACATATACGTTGAATCACTCAAGTTATTAAATAACTCTCTCTCGAGTCTCATACACATAATGTCACATAGCATTCATACCCCAATAGGGTCTTACTTGTATTAACATATCGATGCCATGTCCCTGACATTGTCATATTTTAATGTCTCTCACCGAAGCCATATTCCAATATGGTCTTATACGGAACCTTAATTAATCATCATTTCATACTATCTACATTTCTCATCACTCTTTGATTCAATTCTCTTGGCATTTCATTAAAGATAATTCATGCATTCGTAAGGTATTTATACATTCCATACAGCATTAGAATATTAAATAAACTCGTACATAAGTGTAACATTCGCACATGAACTTACCTCGATGTCGAAATAGCCGAAAAGGACTATTTGCTCACATTTCTCTTTTCATCCGTTCTACGTTCGAAACTCATTTTCTTTGATCTAGAACAATGAAATATATTGATTTATTCATTTATAAATCATAAAATACCATTTTACACACTTTAGGCAAAAATGACCATTTTGCCTACACACTGGGCAAAATTATGATTTTGCCCCTAGGCTCAAAAATAAAATTTTCATCACATTTTCTTGTTAAACAAGCCTAGTTGAACATTTAATCCTCTTACAACTATCTCCAATTTCCACTATTTCATGCTTTAATGAACAAATTACAACTTTTGCATTTTAGTCCCAATTAGGTGTTTTCATCACAACACCCTTCACAAAAGTTGTTTATGAAAACTCTATCATTCATTTTCTTCAATAAAAACTCAGCAACCAACATAAAATCTCTCATGGCAAGTCCCTAGACTTTTAACCATATTGCATAATAGTCCCCTCATTAGCTAGCTTAAGCTTTGGGGACTCCAAAAGTACAATTTTTATCAAGAAAGGTCACCAAAATCACTTACTTG
Organism: Gossypium sturtianum; assembly: GCA_025698515.1. Taxonomy (NCBI): domain Eukaryota; kingdom Viridiplantae; phylum Streptophyta; class Magnoliopsida; order Malvales; family Malvaceae; genus Gossypium; species Gossypium sturtianum. Next base: position 72,181,474 of record CM046948.1, read on the forward strand.
TGAGGAGAAATGTTTGCTAAAATTTTTGAGTTCTCCAACCCTTGTTTGCTGCCAATTTTCGGTGGTGATGAAGAGAAGAAAAGATGATAGCTTTCTTTCCTTTATTTTCTCTTATTTTATTTCTTTTTACTCACCTAACATGACAACATTTAATGCCCTTGTCCCCCCTTATCATCCTTTGACCGGCCAAGCTAATTTCCATGGTCTAATTGCACATTTGGGACCTCCAATTAATATTCCATAACTATTAGGCACCTTAGCAAATAAAATAGAACTTTCGCACTTTATGCGGTTTAGCCCTTTTTCACAATTTAGCTAGAAATTGCTAAAATTAAGGCACCAAAATTTTCATGCATCCTTATAGACATCTTATAACTCAATATATAACATGAAAATAATTTTATCTAACCTCGAATTAGTGATTCCGAGATCACTATTCCGACTAGCCCCTAAATCGGGCTGTTACAATGTTCATGTCCATTCGGCTAGCTCTCATTTTTGTTTATAAATAGTTTTTCAATGTCATTTTGTAACGTTGGTTAATCTTGAATTAAAAATATATGAACTCTAGTTCTTTGAGTGAGTTTTATCTCCTCTTCGTTTTCGTACGAGTTTCGATTCCGACTTATCAAGCTTGCTTGTGGCGTCAAGTCGTTTCTCATCCATTAATCTATACCATTGGTTCTTACTTCTCTAAGTAACGGGTCTTTGGTCCATCTTCGAATCCATCCATCCACCTTAAACCTTTATAGAAACCGGGGTGACACTAATATAGTGTTGAATCGTTTCTAAGTTTGACTTCTACTATCCATTTCCACCAAATTATCAAAATATCATCTTAACACTTATCCATCATTCACTCTTCATCATTCAACTTTCCTTGAAACTGAAACCCATTAATCATCCATATTCCTTTCTATCTCCAAACCTTAACCTATCCTTCCACCATCTAAACCGTTTCTTTCATTTCCTGCCTCCATTCCTAACTTAATATTATTTCCTAGATAAATTCATTAAAAGCTTCCGCAAATTTAGCTATCTTTTTCCATATTTTTCCTATTAATTCTCGAAGGCTTGATTTACTCCTCATAGACGATTGGGCAATTTGCATACATTTCGACTCTTCCCGAGGTAGACTGTATCAATAATGCTCCTTTTAATGCCGTTCCTTTACCATTCACGAAGCAGCTCTTTAACAGCTTGTTGTTCATGAGAAAGGAGCTGAATTGTGCCGCCCCAAGCATTGTGCATGCAGCAAATTAATGCTCCAACATCTTCTTTAATTTGGCCAGCATGCTCCTTAATTGCTGCTGCTGTTCACGAAACAAAATGTACTTTAGTGGCTGCAATAAATTCGGCTGGACTAAAAGTAGCAGCATGAATTAAAATCAACTCATTAAACCATTCAGCAATGTTGAGACAAACATTAATAACATGTCTAAACTAGGACAATCATTAAATTCGGCCTAGACAAAATAAATAGCAACAACTAAATAATTTGTCCCAAGCTTGACATATTAACTTCATGTAATTAAACTAGACTCAACTAACTTAAGACATATTAATAACATGCATTAATATAGAACACATTTAATACTTTAAAATTAAAATGTCTAGATTTTATTTAATTAAATGACTTGAGTTGATTTTAACTAACAAAACTAAATTAAACTTATTCAAAGTAAATGCAATCAGCTCATTGAGCTAGCTAGGTGCCGAATGGGCTGAATTGAGCTAACACGAGCTCGAGTAATCCTCCCCGATGGTAGCTCCATAGATTTGGCATCTAGTTTCTTGGGTGGGCTCGCATCAGCGAAGTTGAGCGCCTATTCGACTAAAAACTCGAGCCTATCCAAGAAAGGCTAGGTCAAGTCGAGGAGAGAGGCCAGCATGAAAGGACTCCTCAAGGTCCACAGAGGGAACGAGGCCGACCAAGGCTTAACAAAGACGATCTTTATAACTCTAGCAATGCCGAAAGTGAACAAGGGTCCAATATAAGTGATCGGCGGAGGGGTCAACGAAACCGTGGCCAAAGAGAACGAGGGCGAGTGGACGATGACTTGAAAAACATTAAACTCTCCATCCCACCCTTTCAAGGTAAATCTGATTCGGAAGTGTACTTAGAGTGGGAGAAGAAGATTGAATTTGTTTTTGAATGCCATAACTACTCCGAAACCAAGAAAGTGAAGTTGCCAGTAATCGAATTTTCTGACTGATACGGGCACGCCCGGGGCACCCTCGAATGTCAAGTTGATGAAGCTCGACTCCAATGTCCCAAGTACCGTGAAGTTGATATGCATTTTGGTGCACTTCCAAATTGAGCCGAATTAGCACATTTGAGCTCAATTTGAGCTCACTCGAGCTCACTCCAGCTCATTGAGCTGATTGCTTAAATTTCATGCTTTAAATAAATTGAACATTTAATTTATTAATTTTTCTACAGCCAATTAATATGTCTAAATATTTTATTTGGTGTTTAAGTTAATTTGTCTAAGCCTAAATTAATTTGTCACATTTTATTGCATGTTTTAAAGTTGTTTTAAAACTAAATTAAATGTGCAGGTTTTTCTAGTTAATTAGGGGCTGCCGAATTTAGTATGTGTCCTAATGGTGTCTTTAAGTTGTCTAAAACATCCATTAATGTGACCATAGCATGTACTTAATTATATTCAGCTGATTTGGCTTGATTTAATGTGAATTCATGGCCATTGTAGGTTCAGCCGAATCTATGGAGCACATTTAAGAGATACATGCACCTAGGTGCAATGTATGTGACCAAATGCATCAATGCACTTGGAGGATGCATGGACGGCTAGAACATGAATGCTGGCTGCTCATTTTTGGCTTCCCAAAAGGCACCCTTTCAGCCAAAGAGTCACCAGCCCATTCATCTCTCCAAGGTGGCCGAATGTCTCCCCCATACACATCAAAGACGTTTCACACTTGCTGCACAAGTCAAGGCTGTTCGGTTGCTCACTTTTCATCCAAAAGACACCAATTTAAGAGCCTAATTAAGTAAGGGACGTACCTAGCTGCTGCATGCATCTTCAAGGGACCTTAAAATACATTTCTCCTTCTAGAAAGTTGCCTCTTGACGTCCCCAAAGCCTGCACATGGACTTGGACTAAATTTTGGACAATCAACCTTCTAGAAACCGTCCAATGGAGTTCCTTTTGCTGCCAAATACATTCAACAACTTTCCTTCTCCATTAAGGTGACTTTAGAACGTCCCAAGAGGCTGAATTTGGAGCTTGGCCATTGACCTTCTTCAAGCATTCAGCTTACCAAGTAATTGATCCATCTAGAAGCTGTCCATTAGTCTCCCATTCAGCCGAACTTAGCCAAGAAGATCATTAGACTTTATTCCAGATTTTTCCAGCAATTTATGGCTGAAATTAAACTTAGTTATTAAGGGTTTTATGTCCATTCGGCTAGCTCTTTAGTTGGCTATAAATATTTGCTAATTTTCAGTTGTAAGGTTACACAATTTTTGACTTTGATATATTTTATGAACTCATGTTCTTGAGTGAGATTTATCTCTTCTTCATTTTCGTACAAGTTTCCTAGACTTATCAATTGCTTGTGGCGTCTAGACTTGTCCTTCCATTAATCTATACCAAGGGTTCTTACTTTGATAAGTAACGGGTCCTTAGTCCACCATCGATTTTTTCATAATTTCCACCTTAAACAAAAATAGAAACTGGGGTGACACTTTCTTATAGTGTTAAATCGTTTCTCGTTTAAGTTCACTTTTTCCATTCCCACAAATTATCTCTATTCATCCTTAAACCGAAAACCTTTATCAATCATATTTCTTTCTATCACCAAACCCGAACCTATCCTTCCCTTACTAAATTGTTTCCATCATCTTTCAAACTTCCATTCCTAACTTAATTCCCTTTTCTAAAACAAATTCAATTAAAAGCTTTCGCAAACTTAACTATAAATTTTGATATTTTCCCGAAGGCTTAATTCCTCCTCGTATATGATTGGGCAATTCGCATACGTTTCGACTCACCCGAGGCAGACCGTATCATCTGGTATCAGAGCTATAAAACGAGGAGTTTTTGACGACGACGAGAGCTGGAATAGGTTCGTGAAGTAAAAAAAAAGATCAAAAAAAATTCCAAGTTGTAATTTCATTTCTATTGTATTTATTTTCATGCATTTGAAGTGTTAAAAAAAAGAAAATAAAAATGAAAATTCAAAAAAAAATCGAAGTTAAAAAAAAGGAAAAAAAATACGAATAAAAAAAAAGAAGTAAAAAAAAAATGAAGTTTTTGAAGTTTTTGCAAGTTTTGTGTTCCCATCTTTTCTATTCCATGTCCCGATCATCGAAATCATTCTTCTACCCCGACCCTCAAATTTCTTCAACCATCATTTGGTACCCTCATTCTTCTACCCGATCTTCAAAACCCCCATTTGTTTTTTTTGTTTTTTTTGTTTAGCCTACCCGAACACCCAACGTTTCCCCTTGTTAACCACTTTGAAGCCGACCCTCAAGCCGTAATAAGTCTTATCGAAACGAAATACGAATTTGTGAGAGTGAGATTGAGAGGTAAAAGGCACGAGAGTACTCATTAGAGAAAAAGCCACAAAATGAGTGAAACACGAGTGGAGTGATTTTTTTCTCTTCCGAGTGACTTGTGAGGTTTTTGTGGTAAGGAATTTAATTTTGTTTTATTTTGAGCACAACATTTTTCTTTCAGCAACAAAGTCATGTCTCATCAAGAGTTCACTGAATCGGAGATCCAATACTTGGCACAAGAAATGCGAAGAATGGTGAATTAAAAATTCGACAAGTTGCACGAAAGATTAGATCGTGTGGAAAAAGGAGCCTTCTATGAATGAGACACTTCAAGTCAAAAAATGGACCCAATAACCCCACGAAGATATACGCCCCGAATATTACTTGAAGAAGTCTTGACGTGAGTCCTTTTCGCCATCGATTCCGAGATGAGAAGTTGACTATGATTCTTACTCCCTCCAAGATGACTGATACAGTCCGCCTCGAGAAGAGTCAAAATGTATGCAAATGCCCAATCATCTACGAGGATGAATTTTAAGCCTTTGGGACAAATGAGAGTAAATACGGTTAAGATTGCGGAAGCAATGATTAAATTTACTTATAGAAAGGAATTTAAGTTAAATATGGATGAATGAGGGACGGTGGAAATGATTTGGAAATATGGAATGATACGTTCGGTTTTATAAGGAAGAAAGAGGGATAAAGGGATAAGTGATGTTTTGGTGGAAATGGAATAAGGAACTTAAACAAAGAAACGATTTAACATTAGTAAATGTCACCCCGGTTTCTATATTTACTTAAGGTGGAAATATGATATCGAAGATGGACCAAAGAACCGTTACTTAGAGAAGTAAGAACCAAAGGTATAAATTAATAGAAAGACAAGTGATAGACACCACAAGCACAGCCCGATAAGTCTATGAACTTGTACAAAAGTGAAGAGGAGATAACTCACTCGATGAACAAAGTTCATGTAATTTCATAAAAAATTTGATCAAAAACCTAATAACAAATGAAATGTGCAAAGTATTTATAGCCAACTTTAGATGCTAGCTGAATGGTCACAAAATGCCTTAAAGACTAAGCAAATTTTGAGCTAGAAAATGCTAGAGAAATCTAGAAGAAAATCCCTTCATGTGCTTGGCTAGGTTCGGCCGAACATGGCCCTTGGTATGCTTGCAAATTCGGCTGAATATGGGGGAATAAAGGGCAGCCCTTAGATGATTAAAAGTCAGCTTCTTGGGACGCCAAAAGCCTTCTTAATGGAGGGAAGAAATGGGCTGATTATTAATCTTGGAAATGCCAACCATCAGCAGCACATTAACTTCCATTTGTGCCGTCCAAAGAACTTGTCCATGAAGCAAATTAATTTCTTTGTTGTTCACGAAATTATGTGCTTTGAAAAAGCTGAACAAACAGCTCATAAATGACGTCCTCATGCATGTAGACAACCCCTTAATTATTGTTTCATGCATGCTAATTATGTTTGGCCAAATGGCCATTTGGGCACTCCAAACGTCAGCCTTCCTTTGTGGTTCACGAGATGCTCCAGCAGCCTATTAATGATGCCAATGCATGCTCCAACAAAGCATTAAATTTGGCAGATAAAGCATGCAGCACATTGATGGTATTCATGCATGCTTAGCTCTCTTTAATAGCTTGTGTTCACGAGGAGAATGAGCTCTTTAATGCTGAAACAAATTCGGCTAGACAAACACTCATAAATTCGTCCAACAAACATGCAGCAAATTAATTCCCAACACCTCATTAATTGATGTTCTATGCAAGCTCCCTAGACAACCTCTTAAATGTCGTCCCAACATGTCCATAAATGATGTCCTTGCATGCTGAACGTGGCTCTTTAAATGGACGCCCCATGCTTCTCCAACAATGCATTAATTGATGCTCCAAGCTTGCTGCTCATTAAAGGTGTCGTCCATGCTTCCATGCACATTTGGCTGACCTATAAAAGGGAATGAATTCACATTAAAACACTCCAAATCAGCTGAACATAAATTAAACATGTTCATGACATCTTAATAGACACTTAGGACAACTTAAATTCACATTTAACACACATACTAAATTCGGCAACCCCCTATTTAAGTAGAAAAATCTACACATTAATTTTATCTTAAAAACATCTTAAAAGCTTGCAATAAAATGTGACAAATTAATTTAGGCTTAGATAAATTAAATCCAACACTAAATTAATCATTTAGACACATTTAGTTTGCTGTAGGAAAAATTTAATAAATTTAATTACTCAATTTATTTAAAACATTAAATTAAAAGCAAACAGCTCAATGAGCTGGAACGAGCTCGAACGAGCTCAAATCAAGCCCAAATGGACTAGTCCGGCTCAATTTGGAAATGGACCAAAGTGCATATCAGCTTCACGGCATTTGGAACATTTGATCTGAGCTTCGTCACTTTGCAAAATGCTGGTGCCCCAGGCGTGCCCGTATCATCCCTCCCCTCTTCAAGATGATTCGTCCTCGAATCGACCCGTTGGTTGTCCGAACAAAACTTCTTTTGGCTCAGTTTACCTCGGTCAAATGGGGCGGATAATAATCATAGTACCTGAAGAATATAGCCACAAGTTAGCAAACATTCTTGCAAACCAAATATAAGCAATACAAGATAAATAGATGGCACGCAAACGGGCATAAACATATTATCATACAAGAGTAACAAAGCCTTATCAAAATTTTGAAACATGATGGAATTAGCTTCAGAACATGCGTACGATTTAAATGAATTCCACAAGTCAAAAATTTCATGCGCATAACACATCAAATGATGGACATACTCGTCACAGGCAAGCAGTTGAGAAGAGGCACTTTGCACACGATATTGAACAACTAAACCTTGCATTGAACAATATATAAGATCACTCGCACATGAATAAGAACTATCGCACTCAAGATTCCTTTTGTCATTTATTAGGACAAATAGATCATCAATAAGCAGAATAGGACATTCAAACAATCCATGATCTAGATGATTTTTAAGATGGGAAACAGTAACACAAATCTTATCAACATCCAAAACAAATAGATCATCAACAAACGAATTGGAGCATTCAAGCATATAATGATCTAAATGTGTTTCAACAACGACATCAGCAACGTGACTCTCGTCACCATCCGAAGAGAACAAGAACGCATCAATAATTTCAGAAGACTCACCTTTATGCACAAACAGACAAAGATCATTCTTACCTTTTTCGAACATTACGAACCTTCTCTCCGTAGGCATGTAGCGTAGTCGAAGCTTCGCATTTGAATCAACACCTTTCAAATGGATTGTAAATCTCAAATACAACCACAAAATTTGCTTAAGGAGCGAATAAAAATTGTAGACAAAATGAACAAATTTTGCAACCTTACTCAAAAACCAAGTATCAAAAAGATAGTAGTCTTTCAAACTTACCAGGTGATACTTGAATTTCCCACAAAGCAAATCAGAACGAATTCCCAGTTTAAAAACATGGGTTTGGCTATTTAAGTCAAGATGGGACAATGGTTTCGATGAATCAAACATGTTAAACCAATATGAATAATGTATGTTCAAGATCGAATGATCAAAACTCTTAACATGTTTTAAAACTGATTTGCAAAAACTCAAAGTTTCCATATTAGACAATGAACAAATCTCGCAATATCCCTAATCAAACAAATGGGGATTAAAAGAAAAGTCATCGTCATACCGGATCGAGTCTTGCTTTTGCCAAATAGATGTTACTCCACCGTCACACTTTGCATCATAATGATTATTATGGGATAAACTCATCTTACCATCATTTAAAGGATCACAAGGGATGGGGGAATGGCAAATGACGATATCTTTCACATAATCACAATCATTAGGAAAATTTGGTGGAGACGGAATCACTTCCAGACACTTACCTTCCTTACCTTTCTTACCTTCAATCTTGCGTGATTCAACTTTACCTTTTTCAATCATGTGAAAACATCGCTCGTCGGGAAGGTATTGAAGTTGGAAATCATCTTTCGATATATCGAGAACCTAAAATGATGAAACAGAAGAAGAGAAAACTTCAAGTGGGTTAGTTGAATCAACTCTCTTTTTTTCTTGCTCATCTTGTTTTCTCGTTTCTTTTTCAACATCATTTTCTCTTTCTTTTTCAATTTTCTTTTCAATATTTTCTTCTTTCTCTTTTTCTCTCATGATTTCGAATTCTTTTCCTTCATTCTCTTCATTCTCATGTTTGTTCTCTTTTCTCTCATTTTGATTTTCTTTTCTCTTGTTTTCTTTTTCATATTCTTTTTCACATTCAATTTCGTTACAACTCGTAGATGTTACAAAGGAGTCGAAAAGAGAAGGGTTTGACTCAAAGAAAGAAGTCATTTTCTCGTAGAAATCATTTGTTATCCTTTGTGAGAGGTTCTTCGATCGTGACTTCTTTGAATCATACGTTGAATAACTTGTACTTTCCCGTTCGTCGCCTTGAAGAGAATCGAACTCATAACTTTCTTTGATCCGTCTCGAAGATCTCGTTGAGTAGGAGTCTCGATATTTGTCACTTCTTGAATAGTCATCGGAAGGGGTTCTTCGAGAAGAATACCTCGTGGATGTTTTCTTGGAAGTTTCGAAACGGGTATATCGATCAACTTGCTCGTCATCTTGGAGGGAGTAAGAATCATAGTCAACTCCTCGCCTCAGAATTGATGGAGAAAAGGAATCACGTCGGGACTTCTTCAAGTAGTATTCGGCGGTATATCTCTGTGTGGTTCTTGTTTTTGATTTTCGACTTGAAGAATCTCGTTCGTAAAGGGCTCCTTTTTCCACACGATCTAGCCTTTCGTGCAACTTGTCAAATTTGGAATTAATGACTTTTCGCATCCCGTTCAACAAGTATTGATAATCGGATTCTAACAACGCTTCTTGAGTCAAATTTATTTTCTGCAAAGAAAGATCGTTAAAAGAATAAAATCGAAAAGTAAAACCTCACAACAAAAATTCACAAGTCACTCACAAAGAAGAATCGCTCACACTCGTGTTTTCACTCGTATAAGGCTTTTTCTTTGATGAATTCACTCGTGCCTTTTACGCTCTCTCTCGCTCTCGTAAATTCGTACTTTGTTTCGAAAAACTTATCGCGGCTTGAGGGTCGGCTTCAAAAATGGTTACAAAGGATTGATGTCGGGTATAATGTAGGCTGAAACAAAATAAAAAGGCAAATAGGTTAGGGGTGGCGTTGGGTGGGGAGGATGAAGCCACAAGGATGGTAGAAGATCGGGGTAGTGGAGGAGAATGAACAACAAACTTTCAAAAATTTCCACACTTCTTTTTTTTTTAATACTCAATTTTTTTTCTTTTTTTTGAATTTTTTTCATTTTTTTAACACTTTAAACACACATATACTGATTACAAGAAATAAAATAAAATAAAATAAAATACGACTTTTTTTTATTTTTTTATACAAACACGAACTAACTTTTGGCTTCACGTACGTTGTCAAAAATCCTCGTTTGGTAGCTCTAATACCGGATGATACAGTCTGCCTCGGGAAGAGTCAAAATATATGCGAATGGCCAATTGTCTACGAGGATGAATTTTAAGCCTTTGGGACAAATGAGAGTAAATACGATTAAGATTGCGGAAGCGATGATTAAATTTACTTATAGAAAGGAATTTAAGTTAAATATGGGTGAATGAGGAACGGTGGAAATGATTTGGAAATATGGAATGATAGGTTCGGTTTTATAAGGAAGAAAGAGGGATAAAGGGATAAGTGATATTTTGGTGGAAATGGAATAAGGAACTTAAACAAAGAAATGATTTAACATTAGCAAATGTCACCCCAGTTTCTATATTTGCTTAAGGTGGAAATATGGATATCGAAGATGGACCAAAGACCCGTTACTTATAGAAGTAAGAACCAAAGGTATAGATTAATGGAAAGACAAGTGATAGACGCCACAAGCACAGCCCGATAAGTCTATGAACTTGTACGAAAGTGAAGAGGAGATAACTCACTCGATGAACAAGGTTCATGTAATTTCATAAAAAAAATGATCAAAAACCTAATTACAAATGAAATGTGCAAAGTATTTATAGCCAACTTTAGATGCTAGCCGAATGGTCACAAAATGCCTTAAAGACTAAGCAAATTTTGAGCTAGAAAATGCTAGAGAAATCTAGAAGAAAATCCTTCATGTGCTTGGCTAGGTTCGGCTGAACATGGCCCTTGGTATGCTTGCAAATTCGGTGAATATGGGGAATAAAGGGCAGCCCTTAGATGATTAAAAGTCAGCTTCTTGGGACGCCAAAAGCCTTCTTAATGGAGGGAAGAAATGGGCTGATTATTAATCTTGGAAACGCCAACCATCAGCAGCACATTAACTTCCATTTGTGCCGCCCAAAGAACTTGTCCATGAAGCAAATTAATTTCTTTGTTGTTCACGAAATTATGTGCTTTGAAAAAGTGAACAAACAGACTCATAAATGACGTCCTCATGCATGTAGACAACCCCTTAATTGTTGTTTCATGCATGCTAATTATGTTTGGCCGAATGGCCATTTGGGCACTCCAAACGTCGCCCTTCCTTTGTGGTTCACGAGATGCTCCAAAGAAATTTATTAATGATGCCAATGCATGCTCCAACAAAGCATTAAATTTGGCGTGATAAAGCATGCAACACATTGATGGCATTCATGCATGCTTAGCTCTCTTTAATAGCTTGTGTTCACGAGGAGAATGAGCTCTTTAATGCTGAAACAAATTGGCTAGACAAACACTCATAAATTCGTCCCAACAAACATGCAAAGAAATTAATTCCCAACACCTCATTAATTGATGTTCTATGCAAGCTCCTAGACAACCTCTTAAATGTCGTCCCAACATGTCCATAAATGATGTCCTTGCATGCTGAACGTGGCTCTTTAAATGGACGCCCCATGCTTCTCCAACAATGCATTAATTGATGCTCCAAGCTTGCTGCTCATTAAAGGTGCCGTCCATGCTTCCATGCACATTTGGCTGACCTATAAAAGGGAATGATGAAACACCCCAAACCCGGCCCACGAGCCCAGACCGGATCTGGTATGTTCCTCGAGTAAAACTTTTCAAATTAATGTTTATTACTTTGGAAAATTTGGGTGGTTTATAAAAAAAAATGGCCGAGTTGTTTTGGAGTTAATCTTTAATTCGAAAATCGTTTGTGTTTAGGTGTCTAAACATTTAAAATTTATTTTTAAGAAAAGTTGCTTAAACTTTAAATGGATAAAATTTGTATCATAATAAAATAAATAAAAATGCATGCATAATCAGTTTATAGCTATGGCCTTATTACATCAAAGCAAAACCCGAAATAAATCCAAAATACTTAGAAATAAAAAGTCCAAAATTAAAATAAAGTTTGAGTTGAACATGGCCACCACTAAGCTCCTACTGACTCCGGTCCACATCTTGAGTGTCACCTCAAAAATATCCCACAATGGGGTGAGTCAAAAGCGGACTCGGTGTGTATAACCAACACCAATCCCAACGATTTAGGCACATCAAATCATACACATATAACGAATATAAATAATGATGCAATCCCAACCCAAACCTAGATAACCATCCGCTACACATCACCCGTACCAACCATCACACCGTGGGGACTACTAAGTCGACCCTCCATCCGCTACACATCATCGAAGCGATCGCTGCAGCACGACATGCTCATCGCCCTTATAAATTGTGGCATAGCCACGGATAATGTGACAAAGTCACCAGATAGTAATTTGTGACATAAGTCACCACATTCGATTTCGTGACATGAGTCACCACATTCGAGATATTGTGGTATAAACCACCAAATCACTTCCCTTTCCATATAACCCATATGCCCCATGTCACACAGAATATGCAATATCATGCCTTATGCCTTATTTCACATTCTTATCGATATTCACATATGTACCATATTCCAAATATTCATATCATAATAATATTCATATCATTTATTAACATAATGTTAAGGTTACGTACCTGAGTACTTTGTACCATCACATGGTACCTTTGCCCACTTTTCACATTATTATTAACACATATATTAAATTGATGCCATAAATCGATTAAGAGTTAGTGTGGGGTACACACCTGGTTTACTTAATGCTTTCACTGAAATCCCGAAAATCCCGATCTAAACCTCTAGATCCTTAGTTCCTTGCTGCCAATTTGATTACTAATCAAATCCCAAAACTTTGTGACACTCCTTCCTTGCAATCGGCCAATACTAGATCACCTGACTTGGTTAGTTTCGGCTTCTAAATAACTAAGAAACATATTTGAATCACTAAATATAGACTTGGCCGAATGTTCAGGTTCACTTACCTTGCGAATCTTAAATCCTGAAATTGCTACTTGCTCTTGGCGATGTCGAGATCCCTATAGGTATATGTTAGATTCGGTTTAACACTTAATCCCATGAAAGTGGCCCATGACCGAATGCTTCATATCACTTACCTCGATCACTTCTAATCCCGAAAGACTCCTTCACGCTGGCTACAACCAAAACACGAAATTATGGCTTAATACACATTCGGCCATCCTTAGAAATCAAGGCTTAACCATTGATTTCGGCACTCAAATGGAAAGAAACCCATAACCGATTGCTAGGAGAGAAATACTTACCACTACACGTTGTGTGAAGAGACTAAAAGAGAGTGGCCGACAGCACCTTCCTTGGGGATTCGGCTTCCAAGAAAATATTAAGAAAGAGAGAGTTCGGCTATGGCTCTCAAAGGGTTATGAAATATTCAGCTACAAGAGGAAGGGGTAAGGTTGAAGGGAAAGAAAGAAAAAGATGACTTGGGAAACACTTAGGAGAATTCGGCCAAAAGACTAAAGGAGAAAGAAGAAGAGAATGAATGCTCACTAAAAGAAAAATTCGACACTTACTCCCTTGCCACACTTCTAAGCCGAAAAAAATGCAAGCCCCTAGAGTCCTATATTCTGCCACTACATCTCCTCCTATCACATCCCTTTTTCTGCTCCTACTTTCTCTCTTCTCTACCCATTCAAAATAATTTGAATGGTCAACCATTATCTCCCCTCATCTAGCCGAATTTTTTAAAAAAAAATATCAAGACTTATCCTCATCTTTTTGAAGTCCACATGCCGTCCAACACTTCTCCCCTCCTTGACGCCAACATGCAAAATAAAAGCCACACTCCCATGCTGCCAACATGATTCGAACCTCCTCCCTTCTCCCTTTCTTGAGGCGTCACATACCAAGACCCTAAGTGGCGCCTCCAAGCCACTTTACCAAGCCTAATCTTGTGTCATAAATTCTCCTACAAATTCTCTTAAGGCCTATCAAGCTTAGATCCTCTTTAAAATCAAATAATTTCTAAGGCATTTTCCTACACTCTAAAGTTCTCAAAATTCATAAAACATATTTACAACACACACAGGCATGCTACTTCACATAATTAAGCAATAATGCACAAGCCATAAATCCCGGATATTACAGTTCTACCCCCCTTAAAATAATTTCGTCCTCGAAATTACCTGGCTGAAATAAGTGAGGGTATTGCTGTCGCATTGTTTCTTCCGGCTCCCACGAAGCTTCTTCCGATCCATGATTACGCCATAACACTTTGACTAAAGGAACTGATTTCCTTCGCAACACTTTCACATCTCGTTCCAAGATCTGAATCGGCTCTTCCTCGTAGGACAAATCTGGTCTTAGCTCCACCTCCTAAACTGGTACTACATGAGACAGATCCGATCGATAACGACGTAGCATAGAAACGTGGAATACATCGTGCATTTGCTTCAACTCCGGAGGCAACTCTAACTGGTATGCCACTGGTCGAACTCGCTTCAACACCCGATAAGGTCCTATAAACCTTGGACTTAATTTCCCTTTGCGACCAAATCTCATCACCTTCTTCCAAGGCGAAACCTTAAGAAACACTTGATCTCCCACAGCAAATTCTATTTCCTTTCGCTTAAGATCTGCGCGTCGACTTACATGCATCGGATGCTTCCTTTAACCGTGCCCGAATCAACTTAACCTTTTCTTCGGATTCTGCCACCATCTCTGGACCCAAAACTTGACGTTCTCCCAATTCTGTCCAACACGTAGGAGTGCGACACTTCCATCCATACAGCGCTTCATACGGTGCCATCCGAATACTGGCTTGATAGCTGTTATTATATGCAAATTCTGCTAAAGGCAAGTATTCTTCCCAACTTCCTCTAAAGTCTATTACACAGCCTCTCAACATATCTTCCAACACTTGGATCACTCGCTCAGATTGGCCGTCTGACTGTGGATGAAATGCCGTACTGAAGTCTAATTTGGTGCCCAAAGCTTGATGTAGTGCTTTCCAAAACCGAGACGTAAACCTTGGATCCCTATCTGAAATAATTGACACCGGCACTCCATGCAACCTCACAATTTCTGCCACATATAACTTTGCCAACTTCTGTAAAGAATAGTCAACCCGCACTGGTATGAAATGCGCGGATTTTGTCAATCGATCCACTATCACCCATACTGAGTCCTTCTTAGTAGGCGTAAGGGGAAGCCCACTAACGAGGTCCATGGTGATTCTTTCCCACTTCCACTGCGGAATCTTTATCGGCTGAAGCAATCCTGACGAAACTTGGTGTTCAGCCTTGACTTGCTGACACGTTAAGCACTTCCCTACAAATTCTGTAACTTCCCGCTTAAGACTAGGCCACCAAAACTGCTCCCTTAGGTCTCTATACATCTTACTACCTCCAGGATGCATAGCATAGGGGCTACTATGCGATTCCCGAATAATCCTCTACCTTAACTCCTTGTTCTTCGGCATACAGACCTTACCCTTGAAACACAATACTCCCTCGTCATTAATACTATAATCTTCCAACTCTCCACTCTGCACTTGCCGTAGCTTAGCACTTAGATCATCATCCATTAACTGACTTTCCTTCACCTCATTCAACCATGTCGGTTTAACTTGCAACTCCGCCAATAAACTTCCATCATCATACAAGCTAAGATGTGCAAACATTGCCCTCAGATCCGACACTACTTTCCGACTTAGGGCATCTGCCACTACATTCGCCTTGCCCGGATGATACTCTATAGAACAATCGTAGTCTTTCAATAACTCCACCCACCTTCGCTGTCTCAGGTTCAGCTCTTTCTGAGTCAGCAGATACTTAAGTCTCTTGTGGTCTGTGTAGATCACTGACTTCTCCCCATAAAGATAATGCCTCCATACCTTAAGAGCAAAGACCACCGCCGCCAATTCCAAGTCGTGCGTCAGATAGTTAACCTCATGTGGCCTTAATTGTCTAGACGCATAAGCAACTACTTTCCCATCTTGCATTAAAACACATCCCAACCCTGTGTGGGAAGCGTCACAGTATACCACAAAATCCTTTCCCGCCTCCGGCTGTATCAAAACCGAAGCTTCAGTCAAAACCCTCTTAAGTTTCTCAAAACTCTCCTGTTGCTTATCTGTCCATACGAAAGGTACTTCCTTTCTCAACAACTTCATCAAAGGAGCAGCTATTGATGAGAACCCTTCCATGAACCTTCTGTAGTAGCCTGCCAATCCCAAGAAACTGCGAACCTCTGCCACCGACTTAGGTGGTTTCCAATCCAACACTGCTTCGATCTTCCTAGGATCCACCCTTATTCCTTCTGCAGACACTACATGCCCTAAGAATGCAACCTCCTTAAGCCAAAATTTACACTTGTTAAATTTGGCGTAGAGCTTCTTCTCCCTTAACACTTGCAACACTGTCCGGAGATGCTCGTCATGTTCTTCCTCCGACTTAGAATACACTAGGATGTCGTCTATGAACACAACGACGAACCGATCCAAGTAAGGTTGAAAAACCCTGTTCATCATATCCATGAACGTGGCTGGGGCATTCGTCAATCCAAACGGCATTACTACAAACTCAAAATGCCCGTATCTTGTCCGGAAAGCTGTCTTATGGATATCCACCTCCTTCACCTTAAGCTGATGATACCCAGACCTTAGATCTATCTTCGAGAATACTGCTGCCCCCTTCAGTTGATCGAACAAGTCGTCTATCCTCGGCAACGGGTACTTGTTCTTGATGGTCAGCTTATTCAACTGACGATAATCTATGCACATATGCATAGTTCCATCCTTCTTCTTCACAAATAAGACCGGTGCTCCCCATGGAGACACACTGGGTCGGATAAACCCACGATCAAGCAACTCTTGAATTTGAGCTTTGAGCTCCACCAATTCCTTTGGTGCCATTCTATACGAAGCGATAGATACTGGCTCCGTTCCAGGCAGTAAGTCAATTCCAAACTCCACCTCCCTATCAGGGGGTATTCCAGGTAACTCCTCCGGGAAAACATCCACAAATTCCCTTACGGTTCTAACTCCACTAACTCCTTCTTCTTTTGCATCCAACGCACTAACGAAAGTCAAGAATGCCTTGCACCCTTTTCGAACCATCTTATCAGCCTTTAATGCAGAAACTATGTTAGACAAGTGGTTTCTTCTTTCTCCTATCATAATTACCTCCTCATCCTCCGGGGTCCTTAACTCCATTCGCTTAGCTGCACAATCCAATATAGTCCGATGTTCCACTAGCCAATCCATGCCAAGTATGAGATCAAATTCTTCGAAAGGTAGTTCCATCAAGTCGACAGGGAATATCACTCCCTGAATCTCTAGGGTACATTCCAAATATCTTGTCCACCACTACGATTTGACCTAACTGGCTTACTTACAGATCATCTCTCTACTAGACAGTTCAGAGGCTATGCCTAGAGTTTCAACTACTCTACATGCAACATACGAGTGGGTCGAGCCAACATCAATTAAAGCAAAGTAAGGCTTATCAGCTATAAGGAACATACCAGTTATGACGTCCGGTGCGTCTCCATCCTCCCTCCGACGAACCGCATATACCAGTCCTGGCTGTCTAGCCTCAGCATTACCAACACCTCTGCCTGGTGTTCCACGTCCTCTTCCAAACCGCTTTCCTCGCCAATCGGACCACGACCCCGCTAAGGCTGCTGTCCCCCTCTTCTAGCCTGATTAGAACCCTGACCTGTTGGTCGACTCCCATCTATCTTAATAGGACAGTCCTTAATCATGTGTTCCTTGGACCCACACTTGAAACATCCCCCTTTCTTCTTCCAACACTCTCCTAGGTGCCTCTTCCCACACTGATCACAAGTACGATACTGCCCTCCTGTAATAGCTTGCTAACCTCGCGGCCCATCAACTCTAGGCCTCTTTTGAACATTCCCGGATGACCCTGATGACCCAAAACCTCTATTGTGCCTATTCTGTTCAGTATTCTGTCTCATAGAGTCCTTAATCCCTTCGGCTACCTTAGCCTTTTCCACCAACACGGTAAACTCTCGCTCCTACTGTGGAGCTATCAATAACCTTAGATCATCCCTAAGTCCATCCTCAAACCGGGCACATCACTCATGCTCCGTAGCCACGATACCTCGAGCATACCGGCTTAACCTTAAGAATTCAGCCTCGTGATTGCGCTACGGACTTGTTCCTTTGAACCACCCGAAATGCCTTCCTCTCGAGCATCGGTATAACTAGTTCCAACATACTTCTTCTCGATATGCCGCTTTAACATACTACCAAGTGAGATCCTCGTTTGTAGCACCATCCCGAATCGTGAGCCACCACCGATATGCCTCATCGCGAAGTAGCGACACCATTCCCTTCACTTCTCTTCGAAGAGTCGATCCACTCATCCATAATTCGCTCTGTCGCTTCCATCCAATACTCACCAGATCTTGGGTGCCACACGAGATACGCCATGGAATACTTCAGCTCCATTTGCTCGGAGTCGCTCGGGTACAGATTTTCGAGCTCCCCCACCTCCACCTGCTCCAGCCACCATCTCAAGAACCCGCAGATCGCCGCGCGATCGCATCATCCCCCGTCTGATCTTGCTGCTCAACACCAACAACTGGTGGTGGGGGTGGTGGTACCTCATTTTCGGACCCTTGTCCAGACCTAACGGGTTCTGATACGGTCATTCTGCCTCTACCACGTCCTCACACATTACGACCACATCCCCTAGAACTCATTGCTACGATCGCGCTTTAATCTGATTTAAGGAATTTTATGTATTAGTATTTGTTCCACTGATTATCCGCGAAGAAATTTTATGAAAAGGAGCTTAGTAGTAGTGCTTTCGATCATTACAGGGTTTACATTTCAAGTCTTCTATCCTAGTTCAGAGAAAGATGCACCTTCATTCAGTAGTATCTACTACACACATTCATCACTTGTACATATTTGTCCGTTTTAATCCTAGGGGTATTTTCATAATTTGTCCTATAGGGGTATTTTGGTAAATTTCCAAACCAGGGTATCTTGATGTTTTGCAAAATAGGGGTTTTTGGTATTTTTGTAAAGTAAGAATATTTTAGAAAAAAAAATTGAGGGTAGTATGGTAAATTTATAAACCAAGGGCATTTTAGTAATTTTACAACCAGGGGTATTTTAGTAAATTTTTGTAAATCGAGAATATTTCGGAAAAAATTTTGTAAAAGAGTTTCTACAAATCAAAGGGGTAATCTGGTGCTTTTAAAACTAAAGTTTTTATAAAAATATGGCTAGTCCCTTTTGGGTTTTAATTATTGAGTTTAGCCTATGAATGAGTCCTCTTGGTTAGGGTGAACCGTTACTACGCACCAGGTAGGATTTGAGCGAAGAGGAGGTGAGTCACTCGGACTGCTTAAATACCAGGCTCTTCCTGAATCCAATCCTAGACATGCGCATAATGGTTGCCACACCCTAACTCGGTGACTCAGTCACAGGTTTGTTTAATTAGGCCTTAAAGTTTTATGTAATTCTGTATTGAAGTAAGCTAATCCTAGGGTTCCATAACTTAATATACTACTCTAAGTTCCCGTTACACCCATATACAAATCATACATTAATTCACACAACGGTTAGGGGTACTTACCTGGTGGACTTCGGGTCGGAGACTTAGGTGCCATGCCAGAGAAACCTGCTCAATTCACAAAAATTTTCACAAAACTTATTTGGGCTCTATTTTGAAAACGTTATGGGCTTTAAACCCAAGGCCGAGAGTTTAAAACTGGGCTCTGATACCAAAAGCGAAAAACACCCCAAACTCGGCCCACGAGCCTGACCAGATCTCAGTATGTTCCTCGAGTAAAACATTTCAAATTCATGTTTATTACTTTGGAAAATTTGGGTGGTTTATAAAAAAAATGGCCGAGTTGTTTTGGAGTTAATCTTTAATTCGAAAATCGTTTGTGTTTAGGTGTCTAAACATTTAAAATTTATTTTTAAGAAAAGTTGCTTAAACTTTAAATGGATTAAATTTGTATCATAATAAAATAAATAAAAATGCATGCATAATCAGTTTATAGCTATGGCCTTATTACATCAAAGCAAAACCCGAAATAAATCCAAAATACTTAGAAATAAAAAGTCCAAAATTAAAATAAAGTCTGAGTTGAACATGGCCACCACTAAGCTCCTGCTGACCCGGTCCGTTACTGAGTGTCACCTGAAAAATATCCCACAACGGGGTGAGTCAAACAGACTCAGTGTGTATAACCAACACCAATCCCAACGATTTAGGCACATCAAATCATACACATATAACGAATATAAATAATGATGCAATCCCGAACCCAAACCTAGATAACTATCCGCTACACATCACCCGTACCAACCATCACACCGTGGGGACTACTAAGTCGACCCTCCATCCGCTACACATTATCGAAGGCAGTCGCTGCAGACGACATGCTCATCACCCTTATAAATTGTGGCATAGCCACCAGATAATGTGACAAAGTCACTAGATAGTAATTTGTGACATAAGTCACCACATTCAGATATTGTGGTATAAACCACCAGATCACTTCCCCTTTCCATATAACCCATATGCCCCATGTCACACAGAATATGCAATATCATGCCTTATGCCTTATTTCACATTCTTATCGATATTCAAATATGTACCATATTCCAAATATTCATATCATAATAATATTCATATCATTTATTAACATAATGTTAAGGTTACGTACCTGAGTACTTTGTACCATCACATGGTACCTTTGCCCACTTTTCACACTATTATTAACACATATATTAAATTGATGCCATAAATCGATTAAGAGTTAGTGTGGGGTACACACCTGGTTTACTTAATGCTTTCACTGAAATCCTGAAAATCCCGATCTAAACCTCTAGATCCTTAGTTCCTTCTTCAAGATTTGATTACTAATCAAATCCCAAAACTTTGTGACACTCCTTCCTTGCAATCGCCAATACTAGATCACCTGACTTGGTTAGTTTCAAACTTCTTAATAACTAAGAAACATATTTGAATCACTAAATATAGACTTGGCCGAATGTTCGGTGTTCACTTACCTTGCGAATCTTAAATCCTGAAATTGCTACTTGCTCTTGGCGATGTCGAGATCCCTATAGGTATATGTTAGATTCGGTTTAACACTTAATCCCATGAAAGTGGCCCATGACCGAATGCTTTATATCACTTACCTCGATCACTTCCAATCCCGAAAGACTCATTCACGCTGGCTACAACCAAAACACGAAATTATGGCTTAATACACATTCGGCCATCCTTAGAAATCAAGGCTTAACCATTGATTTCGGCACTCAAATGGAAAGAAACCCATAATCAATTGCTAGGAGAGAAATACTTACCACTACACGTTGTTTGAAGAGACTAAAAGAGAGTGGCCGACAGCACCTTCCTTGGGGATTCGGCTTCCAAGAAAATATTAAGAAAGAGATAGCACAGGGTTTGGCTATGGCTCTCAAAGGGTTATGAAATATTCGGCTACAAGAGGAAGGGGTAAGGTTGAAGGGAAAGAAAGAAAAAGATGACTTGGGAAACACTTAGGAGAATTCAGCCAGAAGACTAAAGGAGAAAGAAGAAGAGAATGGATGCTCACTAAAAGAATAATTCGGCACTTACTCCCTTGCCACACTTCTAAGCCGAAAAAAATGCAAGCCCCTAGAGTCCTATATTCGGCCACTACATCTCCTCCTATCACATCCCTTTTTCTGCTCCTACTTTCTCTCTTCTCTACCCATTCAAAATAATTTGAATGGTCAACCATTATCTCCCCTCATCTAGCCGAATTTTTTAAAAAAAAATATCAAGACTTATTCTCATCTTTTTGAAGTCCACATGCCGTCCAACACTTCTCCCCTCCTTGACGCCAACATGTAAAATAAAAGCCACACTCCCATGCTGCCAACATGATTCGAACCTCCTCCCTTCTCCCTTGCTTGAGGCGTCACATACCAAGACCCTAAGTGGCGCCTCCAAGCCACTTTACCAAGCCCAATCTTGTGTCATAAATTCTCCTACAAATTCTCTTAAGGCCTATCAAGCTTAGCTCCTCTTTAAAATCAAATAATTTCTAAGGCATTTTCCTACACTCTAAAGTTCTCAAAATTCATAAAACATATTTACAACACACACAGGCATGCTACTTCACATAATTAAGCAATAATGCACAAGCCATAAATCCCGAATATTATAAATGAATTCACATTAAAACACTCTAAGTCAGCTGAACATAAATTAAACATGTTCATGACATCTTAATAGACACTTAGGACAACTTAAATTCACATTTAACACACATACTAAATTCGCATTTTCTATTTAAGTAGAAAAATCTGCACATTAATTTTATCTTAAAAACATCTTAAAAGCTTGCAATAAAATGTGACAAACTAATTTAAGCTTAGATAAATTAAATCCAACACTAAATTAATCATTTAGACACATTTAGTTTGCTGTAGGAAAAATTTAATAAATTTAATTACTCAATTTATTTAAAATATTAAATTAAAAGCAAACAGCTCAATGAGCTGGAACGAGCTCAAATGAGCTCAAATCAAGCCCAAATGGACTAATCCGACTCGATTTGGAAATGCACCAAAGCGTATATCAGCTTCACGGTATTTGGAACATTTGATCCAAGCTTCGTCACTTTGCAAAATGCTGGTGCCCCGGGCATGCCCGTATCAATGACGTGCAAGTTGATCGATATACTCGTTCAGAAACTTCCAAGAAAACATCCTCGAGGTATTCTTCTCGAAGAACCGCTCCTGATGACTATTCGAGAAGTGACTATTATCAAGACTCCTACTTAACGAAGCCGTCAAGACGGAGAGAAGGAAGTTACGAGCTCAATTCTTTTCAAGGCAACGAACGGGAAAGCATGAGTTATTCGACGTATGATTCAAAGAAATCTCGCACGAAGAACCTTACACAAAGGATTGAACGTGATTTCTATGAGAAAATGTCTTCTTTCTTTGAGTTAAACCCTTCATTTTATGATTCTTTTGTATCATCTTCTTGTTGTAACCAATTTGAAAAAGAAGAACAAGAAAAAGAAATCAAAAGAAAAGAAAAAGAAAACGAGAGTGAAAAAGAAGAGAAAGAACAAAAAGAAGTTGAAAAAGAGGAAAAAGAAATCGTAAGAGAAAAAGAAAAAGAAGAAAGAAACATTGAAAAAGAAATTGAGAATGAAGAAAAGAAAATTGAGATTAAGAAAAAAATTAAAAAAGAAAAAGATGTTGAAAAAGAAACGAGAGAACAAGATGAGCGAGAAAAAGTGAGTATTGATTTAGCTAACTCATTGAAATTTTGTTCTTCTTCTATTTCTACTTTTCAGGTCCCCGATAAATCGCACGATGACCTTCAACTACAATACCTTCCTGACAAGTGACGTTTTCATATGATTGAAAAAGGTAAAATTGAATTACACAAGCTGGAAGGTAAGGAAGGTAAGTGTCCTAAAGCGTGTTCGTCTCCACCAAATTTTTTGAATGATTGTGATTATGTGGATAGCATCGTCGATTGCCATTCTTTGATTAATTGTGATGACTTAAATGGTGGTAAGACGAGTTCATCTTATAAAAATCATTGCGTTGCAAATTGTGACGATGGAGTCACGTATATCCGAAAAATGCAAGACTCGATAAGGTATGATGATGACTTTTCTTTTAATCCTAACTTGTTCGATTGTGGTTATTACGAGCTTTGTTCATTATCTAACATGGAATCTTTGAGTTTTTGCAAATCAGTTTTAAAACATGTCAAGAGTTTTTATTGCTCGATCTTGAATGTGCATAAGTCTTATTGGTTTAATAAGTTTGATTTATCGAGACCATTGGTACATCTTGACTCAAATAATCAAAATCAAGTTTTTAAACCGGGCATTATTTTTGATCTGTTTGATGGAAAAATCAAGTATCATCAATTGTGTGCAAGAAATTCCTATTGTTTCGATACTTGGCTTGTGAGTAAGGTTGCGAAATTTGATCATTTTGTTTTTAACTTTTATTCGTTCCTTAAACAAATTCTGTGGATGCACTTAAAATTCACTTTCCATCCGAAAAGGTTTGAATCGAACGTGAAGCTTTGACTACACTAAATGCCTACGGAAAGAAGGTTTGTATTGCTCGACCAAGGTAAGCAAGATCTTTGTTTTTCCGCGCATCAAGGTAAGTCTACTGAAATTGTTAAAACATTTTCGTTCTTTTCGGATGATGACTTGCATTGTGCTGATGAACTACTTTTTGCAAAACCATTAGATCGTGATGTGCTAAGTATTTCTTATATGCTCGATGATGATCTATCTGTTTTGATGTTTGATAAAAAGATGCTCGTTTCTCACCTATCTACCTGTTTTGAGGACTCGCATGCATGCTAATTTTGTTTTGAGGACTCTGTTTAAATCGTATGCATGCTATGAAGCCTATTCGCTTATGTCTCAAACATTTGATAAGGTTTGTTACTTTTATATGATAAAGTGATTAAGCCCAATTGCGTGCCATTTACTTGTCCTGTTTTGCTCATATTTGGGTTGCAAGTATGTTTAAAACATTTCTTGCTAATTCTTGAATTTTCTTTTCAGGTAATTCGAAAACTATCCGCCCCATTTGACTGAGGTAAACCGAGCCAAAAGGAATTTTGTTCGGACAACCAATGGTTCGATTCGAGGACGAATCATCTTGAAGAGGGGGGATGATACGGGCACGCCCGGGGCACCCTCGAATGTCAAGTTGATGAAGCTCGACTCCAATGTCCCAAGTGCCGTGAAGTTGATATGCATTTTGGTGCACTTCCAAATTGAGCCGGATTAGCACATTTGAGCTCAATTTGAGCTCACTCGAGCTCACTCCAGCTCATTGAGCTGATTGCTTAAATTTCATGCTTTAAATAAATTGAACATTTAATTTATTAATTTTTCTACAGCCAATTAATATGTCTAAATATTTTATTTGGTGTCTAAATTAATTTGTCTAAGCCTAAATTAATTTGTCACATTTTATTGCATGTTTTAAAGTTGTTTTAAAACTAAATTAAATGTGCAGGTTTTTCTAGTTAATTAGGGGCTGCCGAATTTAGTTTGTGTCCTAATGGTGTCTTTAAGTTGTCTAAAACATCCATTAATGTGTCCATGGCATGTACTTAATTATATTCAGCTGATTTGGCTTGATTTAATGTGAATTCATGGCCTTTGTAGGTTCAGCCGAATCTATGGAGCACATTTAAGAGATACATGCACCTAGGTGCAATGTATGTGACCAAATGCATCAATGCACTTGGAGGATGCATGGACGGCTGGAACATGAATGTTGGCTGCTCATTTTTGGCTTCCCAAAAGGCACCCTTTCAGCCAAAGAGTCACCAGCCCATTCACCTCTCCAAGGTGGCCGAATGTCTCCCCCATACACATCAAAGACGTTTCACACTTGCTGCACAAGTCAAGGCTATTCAATTGCTCACTTTTCATCCAAAAGACACCAATTTAAGAGCCTAATTAAGTAAGGGACGTACCTAGCTGCTGCATGCATCTTCAAGGGACCTTAAAATACATTTCTCCTTCTAGAAAGTTGCCTCTTGACGTCCCCAAAGCTTGCACATGGACTTGGACGAAATTTTGGATAATCAACCTTCTAGAAACCGTCCAATGGAGTTCCTTTTGCTGCCAAGTACATTCAGCAACTTTCCTTCTCTATTAAGGTGACTTTAGAACGTCCCAAGAGGCTGAATTTGGAGCTTGGCCATTGACCTTCTTCAAGCATTCAGCTTACCAAGTAATTGATCCATCTAGAAGTCATGTCCATTAGTCTCCCATTCAAATTAAACTTAGCCAAGAAGATCATTAGACTTTATTCCAGATTTTTCCAGCAATTTATGGCTGAAATTAAACTTAGTTATTAAGGGTTTTATGTCAATTCGGCTAGCTCTTTATATTTGCTAATTTTCATTTGTAAGGTTACACAGTTTTTTACTTTGATATATTTTATGAACTCATGTTCTTGAGTGAGATTTATCTCCTCTTCATTTTCGTACAAGTTTCCTAGACTTATCAATCGCTTGTGGCGTCTAGACTTGTCCTTCCATTAATCTATACCAAGGGTTCTTACTTTGATAAGTAACGGGTCTTTGGTCCACCATCGATTTTTTCATAATTTCCACCTTAAACAAAAATAGAAACCGGGGTGACACTTTCTTATAGTGTTAAATCGTTTCTCTTTTAAGTTCACTTTTTCCATTCCCACAAATTATCCCTATTCATCCTTAAACTGAAAACCTTTATCAATAATATTTCTTTCTATCACCAAACTCGAACCTATCCTTCCATCTACTAAATTGTTTCCATCATCTTTCAAACCTCCATTCCTAACTTAATTCCCTTTTCTAAAACAAATTCACTTAAAAGCTTCCGCAAAGTTAACTATAAATTTTGATATTTTCCCGATGGCTTAATTCCTCCTCGTAGACGATTGGGCAATTTGCATACATTTTGACTCACCCGAGGCGGACCGTATCCCTGACTATGCTATGATATTGATGTGATCCAGCTCGGTGATGTTGAGTCGAGTCACTTGATTGCCCGATCATCGACGAGAAGATTGTTCGTAACATTGAAAAGGGGTTAATTTTTGTTAAGGTAAAAGTGGAAGTTTAACAAAAAGATAAGGATAGGTTATGGATGAATGAAATAGGTTCGGTTTAACAATAAAAATAAAGATAGGTGAAATTCGAAAAAGTGGGTGGAGTGGAAAAATGAACTTAACATCAAGAATGATTCAACAATATAGAGAGTGTCACCCTGATTCTTATATTGTTAAGGTGGTAGGATGGATTGGTAGATGGATAGGTGAACGCCACACCAATTAATGGTGATAAGTTCAAGAAACAAGTTCGATAGACGCCACTAGCAAGCTAGATAAGTCACACGAGACTCGTACAAAATTGAGAGGGAGTTAACCTCACAGAAACAAAGTTTCATTCAAATAAAATGGCAAAAGTCTATACAAAATAAAAATAGCTAAGTATTTATAGCTATCAAACTAGGCTAGCTGCATGGACAAAGACATTGCTTAAAGCCTAAGTATTCGGCTATTAATGTACTGGAATAATCTAGAATAAAACTATTAAAATGCTAAGTCCAAATTCAGCTTGCTAGACGCCAATGGTCATGCTTCATGGAGAAGAAAATAAGTTGGATGCACTTGGAAGCAAGGGAACTCCAATGGACTTGTCTAGGTTCGGCCATGAGCTTAATGAGCTCATTCAATTTGCAATGTTTGGCCGAAAAGATGTAGGCATTAAAATTCGGTTCATGCTTGAAGATGGTGCATGAATTGGACGAACCATCATGTTGCTTCACTTGGTGCATTCATGCATACTTAGCCTTGAAGAATAGCCATAATGCCATGAATGTGCAGCCCTTTAATACTCCTACATCTCCCTTGGTCGAATGAAGCTTTAATGTTCCTAGAATACTTGAATGGTCATCTTGAAAATGCATGAAACATGCATGAAACATCCCAATGTATGTTCATCCATAAATACAGTCCATGAATCTTCAAATACATGAACAATAAGTAGCTTCCTCTTGCATGAACGTCCCAAATACATGTGCTCCTTTAAATGCCATCCATTGAACCTCAATTTTGCATGCACCCTTCCATACTTTGCACCAAGCCGTACATGAACCTTGCATTAAACACATCTTCACATTCGGTTGAACCTAAACACACATTAAACACACTCAATCAAACATGAATTCAGTCGAACCTTAATAAAACATCATCTAGACATATTAATAAACATAATAATTAAATTAAAACTTAATTAATATGAACTTAGCTAGCATATTAAATTCGGCTAGCTCAAACATGTAAAAACAATTAATGAACTGATTTGAGCTAGGGAATTCAGTCATGAGCTGTATCAAACTGAATAAATTAAAACTAATACTTAATTTATTTAAATGATAAAAGAAATGAGCTGGAAAGAAACTAAATCGAGCTCAAATGAGCTGAAATAAGCTCAAGTGAGCTGATTCGAGCAAGATGGAGCTCGGAGAACTGAAGATGAGCTAAAATCAGCTTGCACTAAGGTGCAAGGAGTCTTTAAAGTGCTGGCCCGAGCTCGATTCATTGGGATACTGAACAGCTTTGTGATGTAACAGTCTGGTTTAGACCCTAGTCGAAACAGTGGTTTCGGGACCACAAATCTGAGCTAGTAAAATATTTTAATATTATTTTCTGTGTCTTTGATATGTGATCAAACATGTGTTAAAGTTTTGTAAGTTAATTTGTCTGTCTGTGTGCTTAATTTGATAAAAGGATTAAATTGCATTAAATGCAGAATTTGCATGCTTTATGAGAAGACACCTATTTGAGATGGCTTTTAAATGGGGAGGCCTTATGTGGCAATTAAAACATTTTTAAGATAGTGGTTGGTTAATAGTCAATAATGGCCTTGAATTATATGTTATTATATGTTTATTAAAAGGGCCAAATAAGTAATTTGAGAAATGAAAGATTATTAATGAAACAAAAGCATGAAAATAGCATGGTTATCATCCTTAGTGCCGAAAATTAGCAAAGAAAAAGAAGAAAGAAGAACATCTAGGTTTCGGCTAAGTATAAGCTTGATTCAAGGTATGTTTGACTTCAGTTTTTGATAATTTCTACGTTATTGCAATCGTTGCTTCGTATATTACAAAACCCATGGCTTAATTTTGAGAATTGATGATGATTTTGAAATGTGTTTTTGATGAATAAATGAGCTTTTGAAATATTTGATGATGAATTATGGAATATATGTGTTTGATTAGCATATTTTGTCTTTGGAGCTTTATTGAAATTGAGTATTTTGGACTCAATTGAGAAAATAGTATTTTGAGGGATTAAATTATGGAATAAATGAAATGTATGGACTAATATGAAGCATGTGAAAATTCGGCTAGGCATGGGTAATTTGAAATTATATGTAATTTGTGATTTTATGAATTAGGGACTAAATTGTCCAAATGTGAAAATGTGAGGGCTAAATTGCAAATTGCCCTAAATATATGTTTTTGGATTGATTTGAATAAGTTGATGAATAAAAGGGTTAAATTTGAATATGTATAGATTAAGAACCGAAGAAAACATACTTAGATCGTGGGAAATCAAAAGTAATCGAGTAGTCGTATCCGTTCCCGTTAAACCGAACTCGAGGAAAGTCAATATACAAATAAATGTATTTGTATTGCATTATGTATGCTCATATGACTATTGATAGTGATGAATGCATATGAGATGATGTATACATGAATTCCGAGATAGAATCGACATAGTGTCAATGTTCGAGAGGTCCCGTTTGAACCTAGGGATAGATAGGATAGTATATGTCATGACATAGGTGTCTGATATGTGATATCATGTAAGACCACGTCTAGGACGTCGGCATTGATTCGAGATTTCGTGTAAGACCACGTCTGAGACGTTGGCATCGGTATGAGATTTACGTGTAAGACCATGTCTGGGACATTGGCATCATATCGATTCGTGTAAGACCCTGTCTGGGACAGTGGCATCGATATTTGGTTACATGTAAGACCATGTCTGGGATGTTGGCATTGTACGACTATTCCGATCACTCTGAGTATCCTATTAGATTCCGAACGGTTCAACGGACAAGTCCGAGATACGAATGACTATATGGTTTGCATATCTATTTTAGGTACCTCTGATAAATACACTTTGTGTGTATAAGAAGGTAAGTATATTCATAAACTTACCTAGATGAATTGTGTATTTGAATATGAGAATGTAAATGTGATACATGAATGGAAAAGCTATGAGCTAACAAGTATATGATGATATGCAAGATTGAAAGATGAATGGCTAAGTAAATGTGCCAAGAAGAATTATGGCTATCCAATTGAGCTATTAGTGAATTCATATTGATTATATGTTTTGAATGCTTAAATGTTAAGTTTATTTGTATATGGCTTACTAAGCTTTTAGAAGCTTACTTTGTGTGTGTTTGTTCTGTTTTATAGATCGTCGGCTCTCAAGAAGCTCGGGGACCGTCGAGGATTGTAATCACACTACTCAAACTTGTTTTGGTACTTTGAAAATGTGTATATAGCTAAATATGGCATGTATAGGCTAGTTATTTGGTATAAGTTTGAGATATGAATTTAGCCATGTGATGTGGCTAGTTATGTGTTGGTATTATGCATTTGTGAAGATGGTATATGATGTTGGTTTTGGCATGATCTTATGACTATGAAATTTTGAGTATGTATATTTGATCAAAGAAATGGTTATATGAAAGATAAATGTAGATGAATCATACTTGAATGTATATGTGTTCTGGTTGGGCAAATTGATAGATAAGTTAGCATGATTTGAGTTGAAATTAGATAAGATGGCATGTTGATCTTTTGACATGATTTTGGTTGTCAATTGTGCATGAGATGAATTGGTATATTTCTTGCAGGTATGACCCTAATGTGGGTGGCATTATGGCCTTGCAAATGGCCTGTTTTGCTTACACGGCCGTGGCACACGGACGTGCCTAGTAGCCGTGTGAATAAGTCAGTAGCTAGCCTAATTTTACACGGCTATGGTACACGGGCGTGCCTGGTGGCCGTGTGATCAAGTCAGTAGCTAGCATAGTTTCACACGACCATGGCACACGGGCATGTCTTGTAACAGCCCAGTTTAGACCCTAGTCAGAACAGTGGTTTCGAGACCACAAATTTGAGGTTGGAATAATATTTTAATATTATTTTCTGAGTTTACAGTATGTGATTTAGCCTGTGTGAAATTTTTGTGTGAAGATTTTATCGACTGTGTGTTCAATTTGCAAAAAAGGACTTAATCGCATAAAGTGTAAAATGCTGTGCTGATTGTTATATGCTTAATTGTTGTTGTCTTTATAAATTGGAGGATTTATGTTGAAATTTAGCCATGTTATAAGATAATGGGCGGCAAGGCTATTAAATGTATAAGTTTTATATGTTATTTTAATGGTTAAAATATATAAATTAATAATATATGATAATATAATAAAATAAAACAAGAGTAAGTGGCCATATTCACTATCTTTGGCCGAAAATACAAAAGAAGAAGAAAAGAAAAAGAAGCTAGGTTTCAACTAGCTATTAATTCAAATTCAAGGTATGTTTTTAATCAGTTTTCGATAATTTCTACATTTTCGTGATCGTTGCTTTGTGCTCTAGCTAACCCATGTCTTAATTTTGTGAATTGATGGTGATTTTGAGATATGCCATTGATGAATGCTTGAGCTATGTGTTAGTTGATGGTGGAAAATGAAAGATATGTGTTTGATTAATATAGTTTGTCTTTGGAGTTTCTTTGAATTTGAGTATTTTGGACTCAATTGAGAAAATGATTATTTGAGGGACTAAATTGTGAAATAAATGAAGTGTGTGGGTTTGTATGAACACAAAGCAAATTCGGCTAGGCTTGTGCTAGGTGAAATTATGTGAATTTGATGATTTTGTGAATTAGGGACTAAAGTGTCGAAATGTGAAAATATGAGGGCTATTTTGTAAAATGCCCTAAAGATGTGTGTGTGGACTAAATTGAATGAATTAGTGATTGAATGAGTTAAATTTGAATGTGAATAGACCAAGAAAGGAGAGGTTCGAATCGAGATCGAGGCAAAGACAAAGTGCTCGATTAATCGACTGTTTCAGTATTTCGATGTCCGAGGTAAGTTCGGATATAATACTAGCTATAAAATATATCTTTGTGATGTGAATTGAATTGAATGATTATATATATATAATTATGAGATTGGAAATGCTATGTGCGGAATTAAATTTGAGGGCAC
This sequence comes from Gossypium sturtianum, assembly GCA_025698515.1. Taxonomy (NCBI): domain Eukaryota; kingdom Viridiplantae; phylum Streptophyta; class Magnoliopsida; order Malvales; family Malvaceae; genus Gossypium; species Gossypium sturtianum. Next base: position 72,213,189 of record CM046948.1, read on the forward strand.
TAAGTGTGCAAAAATTTGAAACGAGACCGAGATGATTAGCACTGTGTGTGCGAAAAGATAGAAGCTTTGGCTTATCAATTTGGCACTGTGTGTGCGATACCGAAATGAGTTCGGTTTATGTTGAGGCGCTAAGTGTGCGATGACAATTATGTTTCGACTACGAAATTGGCACTAAGTGTGCGAACAAATCAAAAGAATGGTCAAGGTTGATCGGAACGTAAAGTCGAGCAATTGAGTAGCTTGGATGGTGAGTAACTATGTGTTGGCTAAGGTATGTATGATAACTATGTGTTGGCTAAGGTATGTATGATAACAATGTGTTGGCTAAGGTATGTATGATAACTATGTGTTGGTTAAGGTATGTATGATAACTATGTGTTGGCTAAGGTATGTATGATAACTATGTGTTGGTTAAGGTATGTATGATAACTATGTGTTGGTAAATTTGAAAGTAGATGGATGAAATGTTATGTGAGTATTGAGCATAGTTAAGTTTGTGTATTATTGGTAAACTAATCTTAGTGATGGCTTATCCTTGTATATTGACTTGAGTTGTTGAATTACATGTGTTATATTACGAACTTACTAAGCTTTGAAAGCTTACTGTGTGATTGTTTCTCTGTTTTACAGTGTCAGTAAAGCTAGCTCGGATTCGGGGATTGTCAGCATCTCTATCACACTATCGGCAATCTATTTTGGTACTTTTGGAAAGACGTATATATATTTGAAATATGGCATGTATAGGCTAGTTGTTTTGAAACATATTTGAGATGTGTAAATAGTCATGTGATGTGGCTAAATATATGTTGGCTATAAGCATGAGTGGATTGGGTATATGATGCATATTATGGTATGGCTTGTTGGTAACGAAAATGTCTTATGAATGATAAGCTTAGTGTTGGATTGATGCTAATATGATTTAGTGATATTATGGATGAATCATGCTTGGTAATGCATGTGTTTTAGTTGTGGAATTTGGTCTATAAGTTGGTTAGATTAGAAATGAGATTGGATAGGATGGTATGTGATCATTTGAGATGTATCCAAATTGTGTGAGAAAATATGCTTAATTGTGCTTGTAGGGTTGACCCTTGTATGGGTGGCAAATTGGCCTTGCAAATGGCCTATTTTGCATACATGGCCAAGAGACACGGGCGTGTGTCTCTGCCGTGTGGTTTAAGGATCACTTCTAGGTGTGTCTGGATAGGTCACACGGCCGAGGCCCACGGGCGTGCCTGGTGGCCGTGTGAAAAAGTCAGTAGCTAGCCTATTTGCACACAGCCTTGGCACACGGGCGTGTCTAGTGGCTGTGGGGATAAGTCAGTATACATGCTCTGTTTTGGCACGGCCAGGACACATGGGTGTGTCTGGTAGCCGTGTGAGGCACACGGCCTGATTGCACGGGCGTGTGACCTTTACAGTAATGAAAAATGTTTGAAATTCTAAAAATTTTCTAAGTGATCGGTTCAGTCTCAGCCCTATTATAAAGCATGTTTGAGGTCTTGTTGACCTCGATAAGGGACTATATGTTTATAATTGAATATGTTTGATTGATGATTGACTTTGTGTTGTGAATTGGATGTGAATTGTTCCGATTGTTCGGTAATGCCTCTTAACCCTATTCTGGCGACAGTTTTGGGTTAGGGGTGTTACATTTTATTGGTATCAGAGCTACGATTTAGTCGATTCTCGGACTAACGTAGCGTGTGTGAGTCTAGATATACATGCCATATATATATAATTATGATAGTGTGATGAATCCTGACAGTTGAAATTATGTTTTATATAGTAATTGATCCCAATCGAGCAGTTGCTGACGATGTTGAGAGTAACGCCCCTGCTCCCGCTCAAGGGACAGCGCCGACCACATCTAGGCCGAATGATAGTGGTGAGGGGGGAGAGGCTTAGCAAGCCTTCTTCCGAATGATGAGTGAGTGGTTTTCGGAGTTTGTTCGAACGAATCTGGCTGCTCCACAACCTCCACCCCCACAAGTACCTGTCGTGCCACAAATTATAGATCCGATCAGATTGAACAAACCTCCTATGGATAAGATTCGTAAGTACGGGGCCGAAGAGTTTAGGGCCACAGTTGATGATGATGCTGAGTGAGCCGAGTTTTGGCTCGAGAACACAATTTGGGTATTCGATGAGATGTCGTTGACCCCTGATGAATGTATCAAGTGTGCAGTTTCTTTGTTGAGAGATACGGCTTATAATTGGTGGAAAACATTGATTTCTGTGGTTCCGAGAGAGAGGATTACCTGGGATTTCTTTCAAGCCGAATTCAGAAAGAAGTATATCAGTCAACGATTCATTGATCAGAAACGTAAAGAGTTTCTTGAGCTGAAACAAGGCCGTTTGTAAATTACTGAGTACGAGCGGGAATTTGTGAGACTGAGTCAATACGCAAGGGAATGTGTTTTGACCGAAGCCACTATGTGTAAATGCTTCATTGAAGGGCTGAATGAGGATATTAAGTTGTTTGTTGGGATACTTAACATAAATGAATTTGTTGTGTTAGTTGAAAGAGATTGTAAAGCCGAGGAGCTCAGTAAAGAAAAGAAGAAAGCTGATTCTGAAGCTCGTGATGAAAGAAAAAGATCGATGAGTAAGTTTTCTCAACCTTCGACGAAGAGATTTAGAGATGCAAATAACCGATCAAATGCTTCAATTGGACATTCGAATAGAGATTGCGCAAGACTAAGTGTTGGTCCGAGAACTCAAGCTCCAATAGAACTAAGTGTTGGTAGTGTTAAAAACAACAAGCCTGAGTGTAAACAGTGTGAAAGACGACATGTGGGAGAATGTTGGGGCAAGTACTGTAACACCCTTAACCCATATCCGTCGCCGGATTTGGATTACAGGACATTACTAGACTTAGCACAGACATAGCAAAATAATTACCAAATAAATAATCATAAAAGAGTACTTAATTAACAACGATACATTTACGAATTGAAATGATTTAAATAATCATGCTCTTAACTCATTTCTATATTCAACCAAGTACACGCATATATGCATACATTTATATCATCTAATAAAAGTCACTATTCATTTGGTCATTTTAGTGACAAAATCCGATTATGAACATTTGCTCTTTACCAATCTACCAAACATGAACCAAACATTTTAAAACATTTACATAGTAACTAACTCATATACATATAGTTGAACAACCCATTTATCTAACCAAATTGATACATTTCTTAACCCAAAATGCATGAGTCCAATCCATCATTTTAAAAATAATATATCATAATACTACTTACCCAATTTCGCAAGGTACCATGAAATGAAATTCCAAATCAAGTTTATAACAAGGCTGAATATTCCAGAAACATTAACATCTTGATCAAACATTACCAAATCAAACCCAAGCATAGAAATATAACCATTTTCGCATGGCATATATGTACATCTCATTCATAATGAATTCAAAAGAGTAATATAGCCTATACATGCCATAGTTTCAAAAGTTCAACTATTAAAAGATACCAAAATTTAGTTGATAGTGTGATAGACTTTGACGATGATCCCCGAGCTCGTAGCTAAACTTAAAAACCTATAACACCATACAAATAAAACACACACACAGTAAGCTAACATAGCTTAGTAAGTTATAAGCAATTACAATACAATGAATTAGATATTTTAATGATCAGCCCACACATTCCATAACCTTTAAAATAAATTATCTCAACATTCGGTAATAGCATTCATGTAAGTTTATAATCTTCTTCTTACCTCAAGCAATTTCATGCATATATATATACATATATATATATATAAAATACCGAAATTCACTCTCACATTCAATTCTTATAATCTTCATATAAACATACATGATACAGTATTATCATTTTTAACAATGAAACTTACTTACCATCCATAAGATAGTTTATCTTTGCATACCTGATCTTTATACTTACTCTTTTGTACATTCGATAAATATTACAGTTAAGAAATAGGCAACATGTACACTTCACACCAAAACATAATAACAAATCACGTGCTTAATATTGACATATTAATTCCTTGCGCATATAATACCAGAATCCTCGTAACGTATCGCACACTTAGTGCCGTTACCTTAATTTCTCATATTAATAGTGATATATGAGCGATTTTGCACACTCAGTGCTCGGTATTTAAACTCGCACACTTAGTGCTCATTGATCGATTTCGCACACTTAGTGCTCATTGATCGATTTCGCACACTTAGTGCTCGGTATTTAAACTCGCACACTTAGTGCTCATTATCATATCTCCTCCTCATTCATATAAACACATATGATCTCATTTCCTTTCATATATATACACATATATTTATATATGTTCCAACCAACCTATTCATCCTATAAAACATCATCACATTCGGCAATATCAAATAAATATGTATACCCACCTATTCAAATACAACCACCTCCATTTCAATTTCACATTCAACAATCTCTTAATATATATAAATATTCATTCAACTCAAATAAATCAAAAGCTTATATATATATATACCAACCTTACATTCGGCTAGTATATAATTCATTCAATGTCATATTCGGCACTAAGAAATTAGACATACCTACTTCTATTTAACATATACACATTAATATAGATTAAAATTCAATTCAACCAATTGCTTAAAAACTTACTTCGGATATCGACGAACTTAGATTTTCTGGCTATTCAATTATTTTCTCCTTTCCCCGATCCAATCCCGATCCTTTTTGTTCTTGATCTAAATTAATTTCAAATTAAACTCATTCAACATATTTTCACTCAATTTAGTCCAAAAACACATAATCTAGAAAATTACATTTTTACCCCTAACATTTACAATTTTTACAATTTAGTCCCTATTGCATAAAACACAAAATATGCAAAATTTGAACACACTCCTTTAGAGCTGAATGTTACTCATGTCCATACAAATCCATGCATTCCATTTATTTCACATTTTGACCCTTCAATTTACAAATTTTATAATTTAGTCCTAAATACTCAAAATCATCAAAATTTCCAATACAAAACATGTAAATCTAAAACATATCTTTAATATATAGTCATCAACCATCACAAAACACAAATTTTCATCAATGGCCGAATTCCAAACATGCATCAAAATCAGAAATTCTAGCATGGGTCGGATAGTATTCGAAGCAACGATCTCAAAAATGTAAAAATTAACAAGAACCGAGCTAAATACATACCTTAAATCAAAGCTTACAAGGGCCGAAGGTTTCAAGCTCAAACTCTCCTTTCTTTCTCTTAGTTTCGGTCAAATGAAAATAAAAAGATGAACATGCAACACTTTTTTTTTATGTTTTCGTTATAATAAGTTTATAATATATTATTATTATTAATATAAACTTAACATATAAAAAATATATATATAAATGCATTATAAAAGCATATTGCCGTCCACTAGTCTTATAAAAAGGAAAATTTGCAACATAAAACCTCCTCATTATAAAGACACACTATTTAAGCCACTCAATCAAATAAAAGGCTACTTTTACCACTTATCTGATTTAGTCCTTTTTCCTTAAATCAAACACACAAACAGATAAATTAACTCACGAAACTTTAACACATGTTCGATCATATACTATAGACACCAAATATATTATTAAAATATTTTTTTCTAACTCGGGTTCGTGGTCCCGAAACCACCGTTCTGATTAGGGCCAAAATCGAGCTGTTACAACTCTCCCCCTTAAGGATTTTCATCCTCCAAAATCTTACCGGTGAATAAGTTTAGGTATCGTTCTTTCATCGAATCCTCAAGCTCCCAAGTTGCTTCTTCGACCCCATGCTTATGCCACAGTACTTTCACCAACGAGATTTTCTTATTGCGTAACTCTTTCACTTTGTGAGCTAAAATACTAATCGGTTCTTCCTCATAAGTCAAATCAGACTGAATCTCAATTTCTGATGGACTAATCACGTGAGAAGGATTAGATCTATATCATCGAAGCATCGAAACATGGAAAACATTGTGGATCTTTTCTAATTTTGGTGGCAACATCAACCTGTACACAACCGGCCCGATACGCTCAATAACCTCGTACGGCCCAATAAATCTCGGACTCAGCTTTCCTTTACGACCAAATCTAAGTATCTTCTTCCACGGTGAGACTTTCAAAAATACTCGATCACCCACTTTCTCGGATCACTTTTACTTTCTGTTCAGTCTCTTTGATTAAATCAACCCCGTGTATCTTGCTTTCACTTAGCTCGGTCCAATATACAGGTGTACGACATTTACGACCGTACAAAGCTTTATAAGGTGCCATTTTGATACTCGATTGAAAGTTATTATTGTATGCAAATTCAATCAAAGGCAAGTATCATTCCCATGTACCCTCGAACTCAAGAATGCAACATCTCAACATATCCTCGAGTATTTGAATAATACGTTCGAATTGACCATCCGTCTGAGGGTGAAAAGCAGTACTGAAATGTAATTTAGTACCTAGAGCATCTTGCAGTTTCTTCCAAAATCATGATGTAAATCTCGGATCTCTATCCGAAATAATAGAAATAGGTACTCCGTGCAATCATACAATATGAGAAATGTACATTTCAGCTAACTTATCAAGCAAGAAGTCCGTACGTACCGGAATAAAATGGGCCGATTTCGTCAATCTATCAACAATAACCCAGATTGCATCTTTCTTGCTCGGTGTCAACGGTAACCCAGCTACGAAATCCATTGTGACTCGATCCCATTTCCACTCAAGTATCATAATCGGCTGAAGTAATCTTGATGGCACTTGATGCTCGGCTTTTACTTGTTGACATATTAAACACTTCGACATAAAATCTAAAATATCTCGTTTCATACGGTGCCACCAGTAATGTTGTTTTAAATCATTATACATCTTCGTGCTACCCGGGTGAATAGACAATCTACTATTATGAGCTTTATTACAAATCGTTCGAATTAACTCAGGGTTCTTTGGTACACATATTTGGTTTCTGAACCGTAAGCGTCCCTCAGCATCAATCTGAAATTCTGAATCAGTATTCGAACCACAATGATTTCTTTTTGCTAATAAATCATTATCAACCTTTTGAGCTTCGCAAATCTGTTGAATGAATAACGGACTCGCTTTCAATTCTACATTGATCGCACCGTCACTAGTCATAGCTATATCCACATGCATTGCACGTAGAGCAAATAGTGATTTTTGACTTAGTGCATCAGCAACCACGTTAGCCTTTCCCGGGTGATAGTCAATCACGAGCTCGTAGTCTTTTAACAATTCCAACCATCGTCGCTGTCTCAAATTCAGATCCTTCTGAGTCATTAAGTATTTTAGACTCTTGTGATCGGAATAGACATGACATTTTTCACCAAATAGATAGTGACACCATATTTTCAAAGCGAAAACTATGGCAGCTAACTCGAGATCATGCGTCGGATAATTCTTTTCGTGCGACTTTATCTGTCTCGAGGCATAGGCTACAACCTTACCCTCCTGCATCAAAACACAGCCCAAACCATTCAAAGATGCATCACTGAAGATAATGAACTCTTTACCCATCTCTGGTTGCACAAGCACTGGAGCTTCCGTTAACAAAGTTTTTAGCTGATCAAAACTCTTCTGGCACCTCTCTGACCACTCGAACTTGACATCTTTCTGCAACAGCTTTGTCATCAGAGCTGCAATCATTGAAAACCCTTTCACAAAGCATCTATAGTAACCGGCAAGTCCCAAAAAACTTCGAACTTCATAAACATTTTGCGGGGGTTTCCAATCAAGTATAGCTGAGATTTTACTCGGGTCAACCCGAATACCTGATGCTGAAACAACATGCCCCAAAAAGCTAACTTCACGTAACCAAAACTCACATTTTCTTAATTTTGCGTACAACTGCTTATCACACAAAATTTGTAACACAAGTCTTAAGTGTTCGGCATGCTCTGTTTCGTCACGCGAATAGATTAGAATATCATCTATGAATACAACCACAAACCGATCCAGATACTGTCTAAATACCCGATTCATCAAATCCATGAAAACAACAAGGGCATTAGTGAGTCCGAACAGCATCACCAAAAACTCGTAATGGTCGTATCTCATCCGAAAAGCAGTCTTAGGTACATCTGAGTCTCTAACTCATAGCTGATAATAACCGGATCTCAAATCGATCTTCGAAAATACTGAAGCTCCCTTTAGCTGATCAAATAAATCATCAATACGTGGCAACGGATATTTATTCTTTACGGTCACTTTATTGAGTTGTCGATAGTCGATGCACATTCTCAAAGTTCTGTCTTTCTTTTTCACAAATAGAACTGGCGTACCCCAGGGAGAGAAACTCGATCGAGCAAAACCTCTATCTGTCAATTCTTGCAACTGAGCTTTCAACTCTTTTAATTCGGTCGGTGCCATTCTATACGGAGCTATTGAGATCGGAGTCGTCCCTGGCACTAACTCAATACCAAACTCTACCTCACGAACAGGTGGCAATCCTAGTAATTCCTTCGGGAACACATCCGGATACTCACATACAACTGGTACAGATTCTATCTTCTTTTCGGTTACTTTACTATCAATCACATAAGCAAAGTAAGCTTCACAACCCTTTCTCAAATACTATCGGGCTAACATTGAAGATGTCACAGCTGGTAGCCCATTCAAATCCGCAGATTCAATTCGAATTATCTCATTATCCTGGCACCGCAAATCAATAGTCTTTCGTCTGCAATTCACTACTGCATCGTGCACGGTTAACCAATCCATACCAAGGATAATATCGAACTCATCAAATGGTAGTAACATCAAATCAGCCGGAAAACATGAATCTTGAATCATCAAAAGGCAATTCTTGCACACCCTATCAACTAGCACACACCGTCCCAAGGGGTTCGAAACCCGTATTACAAACTCAGTAGACTCGACAGGTAGAGTCTTGCTGGATACTAATGTTTCACACACATAGGAATGGGTTGAACCAGGATCAATCAGAGCAGTTACACTAGTATTAAAGAGAGTGAATATACCGGTGATGACATCTGGAGATAAAGCCTCCTCTCGGGCGCGAATGGCATAGGCTCTAGCTGGTACATGAGCCTCTGATCGAATAGCTGTATCTGAAGTCCCTCTCTGAGTGCCGCTCCTACCTCCCACATTTCGGGGTGGTCTACCTCTAGCTGCAGTACCGCTCAGTCTTGCACTCTGAGCATTATCCTTTTCAGCTAACTCTGGGCAATCTCGGATAAAGTGATCCTGCGAACCACACTTGTAGCAAGCTCGATTGTTGGACTTGCTCCAACATTCACCAAAATGTCGCCTACCACACTGTTGACACTCAGGTTTATTCAGTCGAGTATTGCCGACACTAGTAATCGAGGTAGCTCATGAACTCACTGGTGGTCGTTCTCGTATAGAGATCCCTGTATTAGCTTTGGATCGGCTATTATCATTTTTGAACTTCTTTGATGACGATTGAGAAAATTTACCCGCTGATCTCTTACGAAAATCTCTAGCTTCAAATTCAGCTTTTCGTTTTTCTTTCCCTAGCTCTTCGGCTTTACAAGCTCGCTCAACAAGTACCACGAACTCATTTATTTCAAGTATACCCACCAGTAATTTTATGTCTTTATTTAAACCTTCTTCAAATCTTCTACACATAGCAGCCTCAGATGAAACACACTCGCGAGCGTATCGGCTAAGTTTCATAAATTTGCACTCATACTCGGATACGGTCATACGACCCTATTTAAGCTCGAGAAATTCCTTGCGTTTCAGATCTATGAATCGGGGTGATGTATTTCTTGCAAAACTCATCTCGAAAGAAGTCCCAAGTAACTCGTTCCTTTGGAACTACCGATCTGAGAGTGCTCCACCAATAGTAGCGAGAAATCCCGTAATAAAGATATAGCACATTTCGTGCACTCATCAGTGTGCGGGATAGTTCATCGAAAACACGAATTGTATTATCGAGCCAAAATTCAGCTCGTTCAGAATCATCATCATCTTCAGCTCTAAACTCTTGAGCCCCGTGTTTTCTGATTCTTTCAACTGGAGGCTTATTTATTCTCTCAGGATTACTGATCGGGGGTACCACCGGTACTACAGGTGGAGTATTCAGATTCGGGGGTTGTTGAATAGTCGGATTGGTCCGGATATATTGATTGAACCAATCGTTCATTATACTAAAGAAGGCTTGTTTAGCCCCCTCATCATGATTACTCGTAGCTGGTCGAGATTCATCCGGCGCGATCCCTTGTGCGGGAGCAGGCGCCACACTCTCTACATTGTCAGCTATAGGTCACTCGGGATCAGGACCCATTTACTATACGAAAGAAGAAAACACATTTCACTGTCAGAAGTCATCACATTATCACAGTATAAATTATGGCATGTATAGCTAGACTCACACGCGCTACGTTAGTCCGAGAATCGACTAAACCGTAGCTCTGATACCAATTAAATTGTAACACCCTTAACCCATATCCGTCACCGAATTTGGATTACAGAACATTACTAGACTTAGCACAGACATAGCAAAATAATTACCAAATAAATAATCATAAAAGAATACTTAATTAACAACGATACATTTATGAATTGAAATGATTTAAATAATCATGCTCTTAACTCATTTCTATATTCAACCAGGTACACGCATATATGCATACATTTATATCATCTAATAAAAGTGATACGGGCCCACCCTATCATGAGCCAAGTGTAACTCGAGACCCCATCGTGCTACCTCGAAGGCTGATTACGAGAGCTCGTGCGAAACAATTTAAGGAGTGATACGAGCACGCCCAAGGCCTCCAACATTTTGCGAACTGATGAGCTCGAATCGTCGAAACCAAGTGTCGTGAAGTTGATATGTACTTTAGTGCACTTCCAAATCAAGCCGGATTAACCCATTCAAGCTCAATTTGAGCTCACTCGAGCTCGTTCCAGCTCATTGAGCTGATTTGTTAATTTTAATGCTTTAAATAAATTGAGTATTTAATTTATTAATTTTTCCTACAGCAAATTAATGCGTCCTAATATTTTATTTAGTGTCTAAATTGATTTTTCCTAGTCTAAATTAATTTGTCACATTTTTATTACATGTTTTTAAGTGTTTTAAATAAAAAATTAAAGTGCAGTTTTTTTTCTATTAATTAGGGGCTGTCGAAAATCCCATGAGTCCTAATGGTGTCATTAAGTTGTCCAAAGTGTCCATTGATGTGTCCCTAACATTTATTTAATTCTATTCAGCTGAATTGAAAGGATTTAATGTGTGATTCATGCTCTTGTAGGTACAGTCGAATGAACCAATGCATTAAAGGGAGGTTCATGCACTTAGGTGCATTGTACTTGGCCGAATGCTTCAATGAACCATGGAGGTGCATGGACGGCTGGAAGCATGCATCATGGCAGCCAAATTTTGGCTATTCAAGCCCCCATTTGGTTGGAAAGAGGGTTAAGTGCATGGGTTAAGTTCATGAAGGTTTTTAAGTTGAAATTAAAATGGGCAGCAGCTTATTTAATTCCCTAGGGGCTGTTCATGTATAGCAAGGGTCAAGGGAACTTAAGGGCTAAATTAAACCACATGGAAGCTATTCAAAGTTGAGTTTTAATGCTGGAAACTTCTCAAGCATAAGGTGCAGATCATCCCTAATGTTGGCCGAACCTAGACAAGCCTTTTCAGATCCTTTGCTGTCCAAATTCGTTTGGCCACTTTCTTCTTCATTAGGATGTCTTCAAAACGTCCCAAATGGCTGAATTTACACATCCAAAAGAACTATTCATCTTCATCATTATTGATGGACATTTTTCAGCAAAAAGAAAGCTAATTAAGAGGTCAATTATTGCATGGGACGTACCTAGCTGCTGCATGCATTTTCAAGTGACCCAAAACTCATCTCTTCTTCTAGAAGCATGGCTATTGACGTTCCAAGAGGCTGAATTTGGACTTGTCCATTGACCTCCTTCAAGCATTCATCTACCAAGTTAATTGCTCCATCTAGAAGCTGTCCACTTGACTCCCATTCAGCCGAATCTGCCCATAACCACTTAATGAGTTTATTCCAGATTTTTCAGCTCAATTAAGCCTTCTAGAAGTGGCCTTTGACGTCCTCAATGCATGGGAAACTATAAGGAAACCTTCTCCAAAATTTTGGAAATTTCTAAGTATTTCTAGATTAATTTAGCTTAGTTATTAAGTTATTTGAATGACCATTCGACGAGCTCTAATTAGCCTATAAATACTTGTTATTTTCATTGGTTATGAAGATTAAGACTTTGATTAAACATATATGAACATTTGTTCACCGAGTGAGTTTTATCTCCTCTTCACTTTCGTACAAGTTTCTTAGACTTATCGAGCCATGCTTGTGGCGTCTATCACTTGTTCGTCCATACCATCATACCATTGGTTCATACTTCACTAAGTAAAGGGTCTTTGGTCCATCTTCGATTCCATTTACCACCTTAAACAATTATAGAACCCGGGGTGACACTTCCTTAGTGTTGAATCGATTCTTTGTTTAAGATCTACTATTCATTTTCCATCAAATTATCACTCAACTATCCTAATTTTACTTCTTCTTTGTTTCATCCTTAAACCGATCTATCCAACACCATCGTCTTTCTTTCATCCTAACCGAACCTATCCTTTACATTATCCAAATCATCTCCATTACTTATCAACCTCCATTCCTAACTTAATTTCATTTCATAATCAAATTTACTTAAAAGCTTCCGCAAACTCATCAATATTTTCTGATTATTTTCTGAAGGCTTGATTCTTCCTCGTAGACGATTGGGCAACTCGTATACTTTTCGACTCTTTCCGAGGCGGACTGTATTAAGGAGGTAATTAGAGCTCTAGTTCAGAAAGCTTGGGACGAAACTAAATCTGGCTCGAACTCTACTTCAACTGCATGTTGCGTGATCCTGCAAGCTCACGTGCATGAAGAGCTCCATCTGGCCATTCAGCCTTAGCTAATTATTTAGCTAAAAAATAATAAATAAATTCGGACATAATAAATATTTATTTCAATTATTTTGCTGCATTTAAATAAGCTTAAATAAGTCTTAATTAGTGCATGATTAATAGTTAAAATTAATATGTCTAGTTTTAGGACATATTTAATAGTTTGCTGCTACTTACTTTAATTGGCCGAATTGTTCATTTAATTCGTCTTAAAACTCCAGCCGAAATTTAATGTAAGCTTTGACCAACTCCTATTTAATTTGTTCAGCCTAAAACATGATTTAAATGATGTCTTAAGTGGCTGGAATTTAAGGTGCCGAATTATTGATGTGCAGGTGCTTTTGGGACACCATTTAAAGCTTGGGCGGTAGCTTCATTTATGGAAGTATTGGAGCATGCATGGGACATTAAGTGGCTGACATTTGTGCTCCCCAACGTGACCTTTTATGTCTTCCAAATGCCCATTAAAGATGGACAACCAGCAGCATGCATGAGACATTATTTATTGCAATGTTGATGCATGTCTTGGACGACATTAAAGTCTATTTAGCATGCATGGCTTGGACGCATCGTGAAAGTAAAAAAAAAGAGACACCATTAATGTGCTGGTTCCTTTCTCCTAGGCGTGGTGAATGCTTCATCTTTCAAGGTACTCTTCGTGAATGGCAAAGTATTAAAGTGGATGGATGCTTCGTGAATGTAAAAGGCAAGACATAAAGGAAGCCGAATTTAATGTGTTGTTGGGTTGCTTCTCCATGCATGGGAAGTAATTAAAGGGCTGATATAAGTGTTGGGGTGGTCTTTCACGTCCCCAAGGTATCTAGAACAAAGCATTGGCCATCCGGATTCCCAAGGCTAACCATGCACGTCCCAAGGCCGAATTTTAAGTGCCATTTAGCTCCCTTTCCTTTACATTAAATTCGGCTGCACCAAGCTCTTCTAGAAGCTGAATTATTGGAGTTCCCTTGGCTGAATATGGACAGCAAGTGATACAGTCCGCCTCAGGAAGAGTCGAAATGTATGCGAGTTGCCCAATCGTCTACGAGGAGGAGATAAGCCTTTCGAGAAATAATCAAAAAATATGGATGAGTTTGCGGAAGCTTAAGTGAATTTGTTTAGAAGATGGTTTAAGTTAGGAATGGAGGTGTTTAAGTGTGGGAATGATTCGGATATGGAGAAGGATAGGTTCGGTTTTATGATGAAAGAAGATGGATAAAGGTTAGGTGATATTTTGATAGTTTGGTGGAAATGGAGAATAGGACTTAAACAAGAAACGATTCAACACTCGAAGGTGTCACCCCAGTTTCTATAGTGTTTAAGGTGAAAATATGGAAATCGATGATAGACCAAAGACCCGTTACTTAGTGAAGTAAGAACCAATGGTATAATGGTATGGAAGAGTACGATTGACGCCACAAGCAAGCTTGATAAGTCAGAATCGAAACTCGTATGAAAATGAAGAAGAGATAAAACTCACTCAAGAACATAAGTTCATAAAATATATCAAAGTTCAACAAAGTTCTATACAAATGAAAAATTTCAAATATTTATAGTCCTAAGGAACTAACTGAAAAGACATAAAACTTAGCTTAATTTCTAAGTAAAATTCGGCCTTTAATGATCCTAGATTAATCTAGAATTTTGGCCCTTGAGTTTGCTGTCCACGTTCATCCATAAAGCTCCAACAATTCCCTTCTAGAACTTCTTAAGTGCAGCCGAATCTAATAGGAAGAAAGAGGGGCTGAAATGCTCTTAAATTCGGCCTTGGGGACATGCATGGTTAGCCTTGAAATCTGAATGGTCATGCCTTTGTTCTAGGCTTCATTGGGACGTGAAAAGCCAACACTAGCATTCATGCTAGCCCTTTAATTGCTGCCAACGTTTGAAGAAGCAAGCCCCCAACAGCACATTAAGTTTAGCCTTTAATTGTTGCTCTTTTTACTTTCACGAAGCAAACATCTCCTTTAATTCTTTGACATTCACGAAAAAAGCACCTTGGAAGATGAAACATTCAGCCTTCTTTATTGCCGTCCAAAACCATGCATGTTCAGCTTATTTAATGCCATTCAAACCAATACCAACATCCCATTAAAGGATGTTTTGCATGCTGCTGGTTGTCCATCTTTAATGCACATTTGGGGGAAAGGAAAAGGCACGTTGGAAAGCATAACCATCAGCTAATGAAGTCCCATGCATGCTCCAACACGTTAATAAATGAGGTTGCCGCCCAAGCTTTAAATGATGTCTCAAAAGCACCTGCACACTAATAATTTCGTCACCTTAAATTCCAGCCAAAAAAGTGCCTTGAAAAGCCAATAATCAGCAACATAAATGCCCCTTCCAACCGTCCATGTCCCTCCAATGCTCAATGATGCATTCGGCCCAAATAAATACTCCTAGTGCATGGTTCTTCCTTTAATGTTTTTGGGAATTTTGGCTGAACCTATATTAAGCATGAACATTCATTAAATCAGGCCAAATAAGTTAAACATAATTAAATACATTCTATGAACACATTAATGGACGTTTTGGACAACTTAAAGACACCATTTAACATACATGAAAATTCGGCAGCCCCTAAATTAACTAAAAAAACTGCACTTTAATTCTTGAATTAAAACACTTAAAAACATGTAATAAAAATGTGATAAATTAATTTAGACTAAGAAAAATTAATTTAGACACTAAATCAAATATTTAGACACATTAATGGGCTGTAGAAAAATTAATAAATAAAAGACTTAATTTATTTAAAGCATTTAAATTTTAGGCAATCAGCCCAATGAGCTGGAGCGAGCTTGAGTGAGCTCAAATTGAGCTCGAATGAGCTAATCCGGCTCAATTTGGAAGTGCATGAAAATGCACTTGAGCTCTACGGCACTTGGGACTTTGGCGTCGAGTTTCGTCGACTTGAAAGTCGGTGGTGCCCCGGGCGTGCCTGTATCAGCAAGCTAAAGAGACTCTTCTAGATTAATCTAGGCTATTAATGGTTGTACATTTCTTAGTCTTTAAGCTTGGCCATTCCGCTAACCCCCTTAGCTTATAAATAGTTTGTTAATTTCAGATGTAAAGGACTTTTGAAAACTTTGTTAATGTTATGCTGTCGAATTTGTGAGACATTTTTTTCTCCAATTTCGTTTTAGGATTTCGTTGGCTTATCTAATGCGCTAGTGGCGTCAACCTATTCCTTTGTCCATTTCCATATATCGAGGTTCCTATCCTTTTTCGATAGTGGGTCGAGGTCCGATTTCCATCCAAAATTGAGCCTTAAGAACCGTATAAGTAACTTGGGTCGATACCATCCCGGTATTGGTTCTTACTTGCTTCTTAAGACTTATATTGAACCCTTTTTCTTTCTAATCCCAAAACCCGAACACCTTTTGATACATTTTTCGTAACCTTATTAAGTATTCCTTCTAAACCCAAAACCCCTCTCTCATCGTATCCTAAACGAACCCCATTGAACGACTATCCCGATTTAACATCCCAAACTTAACTTCGTTTCTCAACCCATCCGTACCAATCCCAAACTAACCTTAAACCAAGATCAATTCCCGATTTATTCTTCTAAACCCGAGTTAAACCCGAACCTCTCGTACTTCAACTTAAATTCAAACTTCATACCTTCCTACCTAATTCTATACTTAGTCTATTTTACAACATCCATTCCTGTCTCTTATCAACTTTCGTATTTCTGGTTTACGATCGGGCAACTATGCATACATCTCGATTTCATCTCAAAGCCGGGACTGTATCATCTGGTATCAGATGATTGCTTGTAGCAATGTAGAAAGGACTCTATTGACGACTTCGGTTTGGCCGTCCATTTGCAGATGGCAAGTGGTGGAAAATAGTAACTTGGTTCCCAACCGCCCCCACAACGTTCTCCAAAAATGACTAAGGAATTTCGCGTCCCGATCAGACACGATCATTTTAGGCATGCCATGCAACCTGACCACTTCTTTAAAAAAAAGATTAGCAATATTCACAGCATCATCAATTTTATGGCAAGCTATAAAATGAGCCATTTTAGAGAATCTATCCACAACCACAAATATCGAATCTTGACCATTTTTACTTCTTGGTAAACCGAGTACAAAATCCATAGAAACATCAGTCCAAGAAGTTTCAGAAATGGGTAAGGGTTTATACAAACCGTGGGACTTGATTCGGGATTTAGCCTTTTTGCACGTAATGCATCTTCCACAGTCCCTTTATACGTCGCGTCGCATCTTAGGCCAGAAGAAATGTTCTTGGAGTGTAGCCACGGTCTTAGCAACTCTGAAATGTCCCATCAATCTGCCACTATGAGCCTCGTCTATCAAGACCTCTCGTACTGACCCTTGTGGAAGTTTTCCTTCTCAAAATAAGTACCCATCATGATGGTAATACTTCTCGTAGGCTCCCTTTTTGCACAACCTAAAAATTTCACCAAAATCAGCATCGCTGGCATACAGATCTTTAAGAAATACAAACCCTATCAACTTGGAATCCAACACATTTAACAAAGCATACCTTCGAGATAGTGCATCAGCCACTATATTTTCTTTACCTTTTTTATACTTAATGACATAAGGAAATGACTCGAGAAATTCTACCCATTTAGCATGTCGCTTGTTGAGCTTATGCTGCCCCTTTAGGTATTTCAAAGACTCGTGGTCGGTATGAATCACGAACTATTTGGGAAGTAGATAGTGCTGCCAAGTTTCTGAGGCTCAAATGAGGGCATATAAATCTTTGTCATACGTCGGGTAGTTTAGGACGGCACCGTTGAGTTTCTCACTAAAATACGCAATAGGGTGTCCATCTTTCATGAGTACAGCTCCAATACCTAAACATGAAGCATCACACTCTAACTCAAAGGTTTTGTCAAAGTTAGGTAAAGCTAATAAAGGAGCATGAGTCAAACAGTCTTTAAGTTTCAAAAAGGTTTTCTCTTTTTCTTCTCCCCAAACAAAGTTAGAGTCCTTATGGATTACCCCAGTTAATGGTGTGGCTAACGTACTGAAATTCGGCACAAATCGTCAATAGAAACTAGCTAATCTGTGAAAGCTGTGCACTTGGGAAATGTTCATTGGACAGGGCCATTCTTGGATTGCTTTAACCTTCTCTTGATCGACTTCAAGGCCCTCCGAGCTGACAACAAAACCTAAAAACACAATTTTGTTAGTACAAAAATTGCATTTCTTTAAATTGGCATACAAGGTCTCTTTTCATAAAACCTCAAGAACGGATTTCAAGTGTTTCACATGCTTTTCTAAAGTTTTACTATAGACAAGTATGTCATCAAAATATACGACACAAAATCTACCGATGAATGCTTGCAACACGTGGTTCATGAGTCGCATGAACGTGCTTGGGGCATTGGTTAGCCTGAATGGCATAACCAGCCATTCAAGAGCCCTTGCTTCGTCTTGAAAGCAGTCTTCCACTCGTCACCCTCACGCATACGTATTTGATGATACCCACTCTTAAGATCAATTTTTGAGAATAGGCTCGCCCCGCTCAATTCATCGAGCATGTCATCCAATCGCGGAATAGGGTGTCGATACTTGATCGTGATCTTGTTGATGGCATGGCAATCTACACACATTCTCCACGTTCCATCTTTCTTAGGAATTAGCAAAACTGGCACTGCACAAGGACTTAAACTTTCTTGCACATAGCCTTTTTCAAGAAGTTCGTTCACTTGTCTTTGAAGTTCCTTTGTTTCCTCGGGATTGCTTTGATAGGCGGGTCAATTTGGAATCATGGCTCCCGGCACAAAGTCTATCTGATGCTCAATTCCACGAATGGGAGGCAGTCCACTAGGAATCTCTTCTGGGAATATGTCTCGGAACTCCTGCAACAAAGTCAAAACAGAAGAAGGCAACTTGTCATCAAAATCGTTAGCTCCAATTAGACTTTCCTTTTACCGAAGTACCAACAGGGGTTGTTTCAACAACATTGACTTTCGAACATCCCTCTCTTTTATGTAAAAAAATTCTTTTTTTACTCTTATCTTTTGTTTCTTTTTCTTTTTCTTTTTGTTCAAGCTATCTTTTTTTATCACTCATTTTTTTACCTTTCTTTTTTTCTAAATTCTTTTCTTTTTCTTTTTCAATTTTTCGCTCACTCTCTTGTGATTTTTTAATAGATATTTTCAATTTCAATTGATCCTCGTACACTTGTTTGGGAGTTAGCGGTGCTAACATTACGTTTCAGCCCAAATGCTTAAAAGTGTACCTATTAGAGTATCCACCGTGAATTACTCATTTGTCATATTTCCAAGGCCGTCCAAGAAGAAGATGCCCCGCGTGCATCGGTACCACATCGCACAGAACTTCATCTTGGTACTCTCCGATCGCAAAGGACACCAACACTTGCTTTGTGACCTTTAGCTCCCCCCCCGTCGTTAAGCCATTGCAACTTATACGGATGAGGATGTTTGGAGGTAGTCAAGCTGAGTTTTTCAACCATCATGGTACTAGCAACATTAGTGCAGCTTCCTCCGTCGATAATGACGCAACAAACCTTCCCTTGAACTTGACAACGTGTATGGAAGATGTTTTCGCGTTGTTGTTCATTCTCGACGCCTTGTAAACTTAGACTTCTTTTCACAACAAGAATTTCACCATTTTTAGCCTCTTCTATCTCCTCCTCATCATTAGAAGTTTCATTGGCATCATCCTCGATCTCATTTTCGGATTCAATCTCGCCATCATCTCGGATAAACATTGTATTCCGGTTCGGGCATTGACTTGCAATGTGACCTCGTCCCAAACATTTGAAACATTTGATGTCACGGGACCGATTTGAAACGGCCACCGCCTTGCCTTTACTTGACTCGCCACTTGGTTTATTGAACTTGGGCGCACCACTTGTCTCTTTGGGACGGCTCGGCATGTCTCGCTTGAATGCCCCTTGTCCCTATTTAGAAGATGATGAAGTATTAGGGATTATACGAGACGTACCTTTGCGTTTGAGTTGCTTCTCAACCTTTATAGCCATATGGACCATGTCAATGACCTTGACATAATGATGTAATTCCACAATATTTGCGATGTCACGGTTGAGTCTGGCGATAAAACGTGCCATGGTGGCTTCTCGATCTTCCTCCACATTGGCTCGGATCATGGCCACTTCCATCTCTTTATAATAGTCCTCCACGCTACGTTGGCCTTGTGTTAGACTTTGCAACTTTTGATGCAACTCGCGGTGATAATAAGTGGGAATGAATCTCTTCCGCATGAGTGCTTTCATTTCAGCCCACGTGGATACGGGACATTCTCTGTTGCGTCGTCGGCTTGTCGTTAATTGATCCCACCAAATGATGGCATAATCAGAGAATTCGATTGCAGCAAGTTTTACCTTTTTACTTTTCGAATAGTTATGACATTCAAACACTAACTCCACCTTCTTTTCTCATTCTAGATATGCTTCCGGATCAGATCGCCCTTGGAAGGTAGGAATTGCCATTTTTATTTATTTCAAATCATCATCGGGTCCTTCATGGTCCCGACATCCTCGTGCTTATTGGCCTCTTCCCCTTGCGCTTTGTCGTGATGCTTGGTTACTCTCTACGTCACTTGGCTCATATAGATCATTATCATGTTGCCAAGGCCGCTCTTGATCCCTTCTCAGGTTTGGAGGGGTATTTGCCTGCTGATTTCATTCATCCCTTTCGTCCAAGTACTCGTTGATGGAATCTAACTGAGGTTGGAGCAATCGGGTGATTTCTCGAATTATTGCTTGCACTTGTAAGTCGGGGACTCCACCTCCGGGCACATTCCTTCGAGGAAGTTGGCCTCCTCCTCTTCTACCGGTGGCATTGGATGCTCCTCCACTTGTTCCTCTTCGCTTCGGACTTCTAGACATATTAAATAGATTAAAGAAAACCTCACCACAAACCTCACTAGGCCACTCGCAAAGGAAGTAATTGTTGAACACTCGCACTCGTGTTTACACTCAAATTTAGCTTTTTCGTTAATGAGTCTCTCTTGCCTTTTGCCTCTCGAATCTAACTCTCAAAATTCTAAAAGATTGCCTTAGACTTATTTGCCACTCGTGGGTCGGCTTCAAGGGGGTTACAAGGGATAAAATTGTATCGGGTGTAGGGTAGGCTTAAAGAAAGAAAAATTTTGGGTATGTGGCGATAGATTATAAGAAATTTAGAAGACAAAAGATGAATATGAAGATCGGGATTGGAAAGTAAACACAGAACTTGTAATTGCATTCACTTTTCTTCTCTTTTTTTTACTCGTAAATCCTTTTTTTTATTTCGTAATAATAAATTTTTTTATATCTTCTTTTTTTATTAAAAAGTCTTCTTCTTTTTTTTGAATAACTTTTTTTTATATACTTACTTGGAAACTCAAAAATATCGCAAAAACGTGCCTAATTTAACTAGCTCTGATACCAACTGATACGAATCGCCTCTGAATTGGTAATGAGTCATAGATGTTGCCCGATCGTAAATTAGGACGCTCTCGTTCAATTTGTATAAGATTGTAAGTTCGATAATTCAAGATAGTAGAATAGGTTTGGTAAGGAAATGGTTGGTGGATAAGTTGAGTAATGGATTGAAACAAGAAAGAACCTTTAATAAAAATTAAAGACCCAAATCTTATATGTTTCAAGTGGACGATGGAATAGAAAGATAGAACCGAGACCCTCTAATTAGCAAATTAGGAACCTTCGGCATAAGGGTTGAACGCCATGCCCGGGAATGGATGATAAGTTCGGAAACAAAGTCGATTGACGCCACTAGTAGCTAGATAAGTCAATTGAACCTTGAAGAATTAAGAGAGTGAATAACTCACTATATGAAAATTCAATAATCATAAAAAAAAAAGTCCCCTCTCAAACAAAAGAAACAAATATTTATAGCCTAGAGAGCTAGTAGCCGAATGGCCATAAACAAGGCTTAATGGCTAAGTAAAAATCATTCTAGAAATAGCTAGAATTTTCCATAATTTAATCCTTAAAGTGTCCATCAAAATTCGGCTGAATGAAGACTCCTTAAAGCTTAAGTAAATGAATCTTCAAGAAGGTGAATGCATGGGAAGTCCACCAGCCACGTCTAGGTTCGGCCAAGGCTTTAAA
Source organism: Gossypium sturtianum (assembly GCA_025698515.1). Taxonomy (NCBI): domain Eukaryota; kingdom Viridiplantae; phylum Streptophyta; class Magnoliopsida; order Malvales; family Malvaceae; genus Gossypium; species Gossypium sturtianum. Next base: position 72,235,230 of record CM046948.1, read on the forward strand.
TGGCTCATTGAATTGGTAACTATTGATGAATAAGTAGGAGCAATAATGGAGGACGTTGGACAACCATTTAGGTGTGAAAATGAAGCTTGAATGGCCACTTGGGTGTGAACAAAGCCAACCGAATAGTCCCCCCTTGTATGAACAGCAAATGTGAACACAAAGATGCTCTTTGGGAAGGTAATCGGCCAAACATGATGTCTTTAATGTGCTGGTCTCTCTTGGCTGAATAGTCACCTTGGGGAAGCAAAAATATCCATCATTCATGCATTGATAAGGTTCATTCATGAACCTTCCGATGCATAAATCTACATGCATGAATCTGCCCAATGTATCTCCCAAATTCGGTTAACCTACAAAACAATAAAAACCCATTAAATTTTAAGCCAAATTTGGCTGAACACATTTAAAACCATAATATAGACATGTTAATTAACATTTAAACAACTTAAATAAAAACTATTTAAGACATATTAAAATTTGGCTAAGTCTTGGACATTATTAATTTATGTATTAACTAAGGCAAATTAAATGCTGTTTAAGACAAACTAAATCAACTAATTATGCTGTAGTAAATTAATTAATAATGCATATTAAAGTATGTAATTAGCTAATAGCCGAACTAGCAAGCTAAGGAAGATTCGGCTCCCATCAAGTTGTAAATTTTCGATTTAATCTTGAACTCTTTTTGATCATCTTTCCAAGCTTGTTCCACCAAAGCTAAAATGGTATTTGCAAGTTGTTTAGCACGTGCACGCGTTATCGATCCAATGGGCAGCTTGAGGGCATCGTGAGTTACATCCTCTGTAGGCGAGTTCGTATCAATGAAGTTGCATCAACAGGTTAAGGAGAACTTAGAACGGAGGACTCAGCAGTACGAAAAGCAAACAAACAAAGGAAGAAAGCGAGTCACCTTCGATGTTGGTGATTGGGTTTGGGTTCATTTCTGACAAGAATGTTTTCTAGCCCAAAGACGGTCTAAGCTGTTACCGCGAGGAGATGGTCCTTTTCAGGTGTTGGAGAAAGTGAATGACAACGCCTACAAATTGGACTTACCGAGTGAATATAATGTAAGTGCCACATTTAATGTTTCGGACTTAACCCCTTATGACAATTTTGCAGATTTGAGGACAAATCCTTTTCACGAAGGGGGGCTGATGTGGGCACATCCAAGCCAATCAAGGAGGATGATCCAGAGGTCTTGCCATTAGGACCTATCACATGATCTAAGGCAAAGAAATTCAGGGAAGTTCTTTCTTTCACTTGTGCTAAAGTTTCTGACTCTTTCGAAAGTGAATGTGCCTTAGAAGATAAGTTTTATAGTGTCTTTGCATGTTTGATATGTGACATACATATGCCATACTACTTATATTGGTGTGTTTAGTATGTATATATTATGCTAAGTATGTTTTTGGATTGGGTTGATAGTATTTGTATTGTCTTCAAGTTGTTTGTGTGTTAACGAATAAGTGTGCCCTTGTTTACAACTTATTAGACTATGTTATATTAAGTTTACATAGCTTTGATAAGTGTTATATTGTTTTGTAACATGTACACGAAAGGACTCTAGCTTACGAGAGTATATGCAGCTCACCTTCAGCTCAAGTCAGCTCAGAGGCTTGTTCCCCAGTTCAACTCAACTCAGAGCGCTCGACACCAGCTCATGTCAGCTCATTTCACTTCTAACTAGCTAAATTCAGCTCAGTTTAGCTCCAGTCAGCTCACCTCCGGCTCCACTAGCTCAACTTCAGCTGACAAGTCCAGAAGTAGCTGAATAGTGTCCTACGTGTCGGGGAGTACGCCAGTGCACATGTGGCAGCCTAGGTGGTGTCCAAGCATGTGGATGTGCATGTGCCAGCCTTGTACACATGTGGTGCACATGTGTGACCACAAACCAGCCCGTTCTTGTGCATTTGTGTGGCAATTGAAGAGATAAGGACAAGGGAAGTTGTGTGTTTGAATTTCAAACGAATTTAACACATTTTTAAAGTGATAAACATGCCAACTCCCTCTTTTTTACTTGGCTGCAAATTAATTCCGCCCAAAAGGAGTTATTTCAATTCACATTTAATTTTTAAACTCCTTTAATGTTAACCACACAATGTAATTCGGCCACCTCTTCATTCTTCTATATATTTGTACTTCAAACATTGTTAAAAAGTAGACTTTTTCAAATAAAAATTACTTTGTGAGTTTTCTCTCAAATTCGGTTTTTTTTTGAACTTCTTTCTTGACATTTCAATTTTGAATTATTGTGTCAATCTTGTGATACTTCGGGTTCCTAGATCGCTATTTAGTGGGTCCAAGTCCATTGACGTAGAACAGATTCGATTCGGGTTTGCATAACAGATTGTGCGAGTTCTTTCGAGTTTTTTGTTGTTCAAATTCCCAGCCAGTTTCCAGCGTTATTTCTACCATTTTTTATTTTTATTTTTTTTGAATTGTTCAAGGCTGCGATGGATGAATTTTGAAGCATTCATTTTCTACCTTCTTCAAATCTGTCTTGAAATTCCAGCAACATCTTTTCCTCTTCAAATCTGTTCAATTTCGTGTGTTTTTAAGTCTAAAACCAACCTCTTTGTTTTGTTTAATTGTAGGGAAGTGCTTGCTACAATCCTAGATCTGTAAACACTCAAGGATCGTTGTTTTGCCAAGCAACGCCTTATCATATGGTAATCAGAGCCCAGGTTGGATTTTTTAGCACATTCTGCACTCAAAATCAAGAAAACAAAATAAAAAGTTAAAAAAAAAAACCAAATTTGAAAATTCAAAACAAAAAAAACACAAAAAAAAACAGATTCGAAACACAACAACAAAACATAAACAAAAGAAAAAAGAAAGTGTGCTAATTTGTTGAAATGATAAAAGATGCTCATATTATGCCATGAAATACTTGGAAATCAACCGAAACAACTTATTCTTGTCTGTTCAGTGATAGGTTCGTTGTAAGCATTTCTGCTGCAGTAAGTTGTTGATTTTTTATCCTTCTTGTTTTCTTCATTGTTTTCTTCATTTCGTTTGTTAATTTTCCAGCCTTGTATTTCATTGTTTTCAGCCTTTGTATCTCATTTTTTTCCAGCCCTATTTTCATTCTAACCCTTGATTCTTTATCCTTATTGTTTCTTACAAGTTGACATGGTAAACAGATTCTGAAAGATCGAAATTAGTTCCTTTAAAGAACTGATTATGAGAGATTGAGTGGAAAAGGCAATTGAGCGTGTGAGATCAGAAGGGGAGACAAAAAGAGCCTTTAAAGTTTTCTCCCGAGTGAAACACGAGCGCTGAGTGAAATTGTTGAGTGTTCTTTCTTTGGGAGCGATCTGTGAGACTGTGTTGAGTGTGCTGTGAGATCCATTCCTTTATTTTCACTAACCTTTAATAGTGTTTTTGCTTGTTTCTTTTTTTATTATTATTATTTAAGATGACAGGTTCTAATGAGAGCAACCCGGATGGCCGACAACCAAACTTGCAAATGCAGGCCATAAGACTTGAACTTTAGCGTCTTTTAAGACAAGAACTCGAACCCCTCAAATCTGTTCAATTTCGTGTGTTTTTAAGTCTAAAACCACCCTCTTTGTTTTGTTTAATTGCAGGGAAGTGCTTGCTACAATCCTAGATCCGTAAACACTCAAGGATCGTTATTTTGCCAAGCAACGCCTTATCAATTTAACATGGTACATGCATGCAAGGTTCAATGCACTTGGTAGATGCATGTTTGGCTGGGCAAGCAAGTTACAATGAATGGCCGAATGCATGAATGTCCAGCTACATAAATTTTGCTGATTCTTTGAATCTCCTAAGTGACCATTCGGCCAAGAGACACCTTTTGGAAGCTACCTTCAAGCCATGGCCAAATTTGGACAAGTCCATTCACCTCCCTATAGCCAAATTCATCCAGCTGAGTTTTCTTCCTCGTTAAGCTGCCCCTTGACATCCCAAAGGCTGCCCCTTTATTATTGGTCACTTTTCAGCCAAAACAGAGCAAATTAAGAGCTCAATTATAGCAAGGGACAAATCTAGCTGATGCCATGAATTTGCTACATGCTTCAAATACATTCAGCCATCTAGAAGCTGCCCTTTTGCCTCCTATTCAGCCGAATCTGACCATGGCATTTTAATGAGTTTATTCTAGATTTTTCCAGCATTTTCCAGCTGAATTAACTTAGTCTTTAAGCTATGTTTAGTGACCATTCAGCTAGCTAGTAGATAGCCTATAAATACTTTGCTATTTTCATTTGTGATTGACTTTTGACCGTTAAACAAATTTATGAACATTGTGTTCTGGAGTGAGTTATCTCCTCTCTATCTTTCGTACAAGTTTCTTAGACTTATCAAGCTTACTTGTGGCGTCTTTGACTTGTTCTTTTGAACTTATCACCAAACCCTTTGGTGTGGCGTTCATTCTATTCCATCGTCCACCTTAACCGTATAAGAACCGGGGTGACACTCTTTAGTGTTGAATCGCTCTTGGTTAAGCTTGTATTCCATCTTTCACCGACTTACCTGATTATCCCATTTGATTCGATTATCGTTTTTCGAAACCCCCTATCTTTCCATTTCTTCTAAACTGAATCCTTCCATATTTACCTTGACTACCTTATCCCGAACCTATCTTTATTCTTCTTCTAAACTAAGCCTATTACCCATTACCTCCATTCCTAACTTAACCCAAAATACCAAAGATAATCACTTCATAGCTTCCACATATCTCTTCTTCTCATTTCTGACTTTTGGAATTAGTAACCTCTCCTCATCGACGATCGGGCAACTTTGCAACTCGTGTCTATCGTGGACCCGGGGTGCATCACTTAAGCTCTCCAATGCTGGCCGTTCCTATCTCCCAAGAGGCATCATTCCTTTCATATATGATGTTCACACCAAGGGCCATTCGGTTGGCTATGTTCATACCATGGAGACCATTCAAAACCAACTTTTCACACCTATAGTGGCTGCTCAAGTGCCAATTAAATGCTCAATGATTTTTCAGCCAAGAGTTGCAATTTTAATGAGCTTTAATACACCATGGCCGAATCTAGCTACTGCCATGCACCTTGGAAGTTTCCCAAATGCACTCATCCTTCTAGAAACCATCTCAAGAGCTTCCATTCAGCCTAATTTGGTCCTAGCATTTTAATGAAGTTCTTCTAGAATATTCCAGCATTTTCTAGCTGAACTTAAGACTCGGGTTAAAACATCCTATTGTGTTAGTTCGGCTCGAACCCTTAGTTCAATATTCTAATTCATCTTTTCCTATCCATCGAACCATTTTGAGCCTAATTCCCTTTCCTTCTTAAACCATCTTTCTTGAAAGCCAAGCTTTCTCCAATTTACAACCGGGCACATATTACGAATCGCATCTTCAACGAGCTGAGTTCGTATCACTTATCAAGTAACCCTTGTGGCGTCAACCCGTCTTTGTTGTTCCGAACTTATCACTTTGTACCCAAAGTGTGGCGTTCAAGTTATACCGAGGTTCCTATCATCTTTGTGATGTAAGCCAACCCGGGGCAACCAACGATTTGTATCTAGTTGATCTCGTAATGACCGAAGGACCAATGGCTCGAGCTCGGGTCAAAGGATGCAAGATGTCGAGGAGCTGTCCATGCACTTTGGTGCAAATTAAACTTAGCTCGGATTAGCTCATTTGAGCTCGTTCCAGCTCATTGAGCTGTTTAATTAATTTGCTTAATTTTCTATGCTTGAATAAATTGAACTATTTATTTTATCTATTTTATTACAGCAAGTAAATGTGTCTTTTGTATTTTAATTAGGGCCAAATTTAAGTTGTCTAAACTTAGTTTAATTTGTTTCAATTTTATTATAGGTTTTTAATGTGTCCTTCTTCTAGCCGATTATTAAATATGTCTTAAGTAGCTTGTGTTTAATTTGTCTAAGTGTCCATTAATGTGGCCTAGCTATGTTTTAATTTTTATTCAGCTGAATTAAATTGAATTAATATGTTTTCCTTGTGCATGAAGGTGCAGCCGAACCTACAAGGTACATTAAGAAAGGTGCATGAATGTAAGATACATTGAACCTAGGAGATGCATGTTCGGCTGGTGCTACACTTAATTGTTGGTCATTTTTGGCTTATTCAAAGCAACTATTTGGCTAAGAAGCTTCCATCCCTTTAGCTCTCCAATGCTGGCCGTTCCTATCTCCCAAGAGGCATCATTCCTTTCACATATGATGTTCACACCAAGGGCCATTCGGTTGGCTATGTTCATACCATGGAGACCATTCAAAACCAGCTTTTCACACCTATAGTGGCTGCTCAAGTGCCAATTAAATGCTCAATGATTTTTCAGCCAAGAGTTGCAATTTTACTGAGCTTTAATACACCATGGCCGAATCTAGCTGCTGCCATGCACCTTGGAAGTTTCCCAAATGCACTCATCCTTCTAGAAACCATCCCAAGAGCTTCCATTCAGCCGAATTTGGTCCTAGCATTTTAATGAAGTTCTTCCAGAATTTTCCAGCATTTTCTAGCTGAATTTTAGCTTAGTTCTTAAATATTTTAGTGTCCATTCGGCTAGCCCTTTTGTAGTCTATAAATACTTAGCCAATTTCAGTTGTAAAGAAATTTTTGTCAATTTGATTATATGAACTTTGTTCAAAGAGTGAGAATACTCCTCTCCAAATTCGTACGAGTTTTCGGTTGACTTATCAAGCGTGCTTGTGGCGTCTCCGAAATTTTTTCTGAACTTATCACCTCTTCGGTGTGGCGTTCAACCTTTCGATAATTCCACCATTCACCTTAAACCGAATAGAAATTGCGGTGACACTACATATAGTGTTGAATCATTTCTCGAGTTTAAGTTCGATAATCCATCCCCACAATTCTATCTTTGCCTATCCCATCTAAAACTGAGCCATCAAATATCTATTCTTTTATCCATCCTTATTAATCCCTTCTAAACCGAATCACCTATTTATCTATCTTTCTTCATCCTTGCTTAACCGAACCTACCCATTCCAATTCTAACTTGATTCCATTAATCTACAACCTCCATTCCTAACTTAAACAAATATAAATAGATAAATAGCTCCCGCAACTTAACTACATTTTCCCATTATTTTTCGAAGACAAACTCCTCCTCGTAGATGATCGGGCAAAACTACCTGAACGACTCAACTACCTCGGGCCGTCTCATATCATTTGGTATCAGAGCTAGAAAATGAAGAGCTCCAAAGATCGAATCGAGCCGGAGTACGTAAGGTGAAAAAAATCAAAATTAAAAAAAAATTCAAGTGTATTTTATTATTCTTGTATTCAGCATTTCGTGTATTTGAAGTAAAAAATACGAAATATATAATAAAAATATATATATTGAAGTTTTGCAAGTACTTGTTGTTTTCTGTTCTTCTCCTCGTCCCCGATCTTCAAAATCAATCTTCTACCTCGATCCTTAAAATTCTTCGACCATCATTTGGTGTTACCTTTTCCACCCCAACGCCACACTTAACCAAATTTTTCGTTCTTTCAACCTACCCTATACACCCGACACTACCCTTGCACCCACTTTGAAGCCGACCCTAAAGGCAACGGTAAGTCTACTAAAAACGAACTATGAACTTGTGAGAGAGAGTCGAGTGGTAAAAGGCACGAGTGATTGCACTAAAGAAAAAAAAGCCTATATATAAGTGAAACACGAGTGTGAGTGAAATTTTCTTTGTGAGCGAACTCGTGAGAATTTGTAGTGAGGATTCAAACTTTACATGTCCCATAGTCCCGAGAGGAACATGGCAGAAAGGTAACCCGTTCAAAATGTTCCCGATTTGAACTTACAAGCCTTGTTACACGAATTTGAGAGATTGTTCAGTCAGAAGCTAGAACCGATCCAAGAGAGGCTCGATCAAGTGGAGAGACGAGTCCAACGAAGAAGAACCTCCGTAAGCCCCCCAAGGAATTGAGGACAGCAACCCGACCAAGAAGATGACTTTTCTGAGCCAAGTGATCACAAAAGTGGTCAAGGTTCAAACGCAAGTGTCCGAATGAGGGGCCCCCGCAACCGAGTCCAATGCGACCGAGAGAGATTCGATGACGACTTGAAGAGTATCAAATTATCAATCCCGTCGTTCTAAGGTCGATCAGATCCCGAGGCCTACCTTGAGTGGGAGAAAAAGATCAAACTTGTGTTTGAATGCCACAACTACTCTGAGGCGAAGAAAGTGAAGTTGGCGGCTATCGAGTTCTCTGACTATGCGATGATATGGTGGGACCAACTTACAACTAGCCGAAGACAAAATGGCGAGCGTCCTCTCCAAACATGGGCCGAGATGAAGGCTATAATGCGACGACATTTCATCCCTTCGTACTACCACAGGGAGTTGTACCAAAAACTCCAAAATCTCACGCAAGGAAAAAGAAGCGTGGAAGATTACTATAAAGAAATGGAAGTGGCTATGATACGTGCGGACGTGCAAGAAGATTGCGAGGCCACCATGGCACGATTTTTGGTCAGATTGAATCGAGACATAGCCAATGTCGTCGAGTTGCAACATTATGTCGAGATTGTCGATATGGTGCATATGTCGATCAAGGTGGAAAAACAACTCAAGAAGAAAGGAACCATTCATGGTTATTCCACTTCGAGCACACCTAAGTGGAACCAAGGCCCAAACAAGAATTCCTCTGTGAATCCAACAAAGAAACCCTCGATTCCTGCAAAGTCCAATAAGTCTATGGCCAAACCAAGTAAAGGCAAGGCCCCTGAAAGTGTTCAATCACGATCCTAAGGCATCAAATGTTTTAAGTGCCAAGGCTGAGGGCACATAGCAAGCTAATGCCTGAATCATAACACGATGATCGTGCTACCCAACGGCAAAATTGAATCGGAGGATGAAGAGGACAAAAATAAAGACAAAGGCGAGCATCCATCCGAAAATGATGAAAAAGTAGAGTTTGCTATTGAGGGTGAAATGCTTGTGGTCAAACGAAGTCTCAATGCGCAAAACTCAGTAAGTGAGCCTCAACGAGAAAACCTTTTTTATACTCATTGTCATGTTTTGGAAAAAAGTGTGCAGTGTTGTAATTGATGGCGGGAGTTGCACGAATGTTGCGAGCACTCTCATGATCGAGAAGTTGTCTTTGCCGACTCTCAAGAACCTGAGCCCTTATAAGTTGCAATGGCTCAACGAAGGAGTTGAACTCAAGGTGACCAAGCAAGCTAAGATTCCTTTCTTGATTGGCAATTACCATGACGAGGTCTTGTGCGATGTCGTGCCCATGCATGTGGGCCACCTACTACTAGGAAGACCGTGGTAGTTTGACCACCGACTTAAGCATGATGGGTTCGCAAATCAGTATTCATTCAAGCATAAAGGCAAGAATATCATTTTGGCACCATTGTCACCGTAACAAGTAATGGAAGACCAGCAACGCTTAAGGCAATCCATGGAGGCTTCGAAAGAAAAGCTTGTAAACTCAAAAGAAAAGAAAGAGGAAAAATCGAGTGAAAATAATTTGAGAATTGAAGAAAACGAGGGTGAAGAAAAAAAGAAAATGAAAAGGAAAAGGAAAAAGAAAAGAAAAGCGAGAAAAACAAGAGTGAAAAAGAAAGTGAAAGAAAAAAAAGAGAGAAAAAGAAAGGTGTTTTACTTAACCGATGTTTATTTGTTTCTTCTTCCTAGGTTAAGCCAATCCAAGAACTTCAATTACGATACCTTGTCAGTGAAAGGAAGTTCGTACTAGAAGCACAAGGTAAAATTGATTCTCATTTCTTTCTCCCCAAAGGTAAGCAAGGTGAGTCTTCTAAAATTCCTAAACAGCTCTATTAGGATCCATGTAGAGATCTTGTTCGTAATGTGAATTTTGGGAAAGAAAACTACCTTGTTGGGAGTACTCGTCCATTTCAGATTGTTGAACACTTGTTTGCTGTGAATGATGATATTAAGGTTCTTCTTCTTGGTAAATGTGGTGTTATTGCATTTGAGAATTCCATAGTTGAACAGCCTTTGCCAAAACTTTTCTATATCCCTTATCTTGGTAAATGGCAAAGTGAACTGTTTGGATCCGTTGATTTGTTTGAGTGAAACCTTGTTGGCTGTTCCGCAAGGCCGTGTTTTGCGTGTTAATATAAATCAAGCTGTTGATGATTTTTGCATAACTTTCAAAATGATTTGCCAAACTCATTACCGAATATTGAGCATTTGAGTGAACAGGTTTATGTGAGATTCCTCGCCTCATTTGCTCTTAACAAGCCAACGGAGAATGTGAGTTTTGAGGCGAACGAGCGACTCAACTTGGGGACAAGTCGCTTTGAAGAGGGGGGATAATGTAAGCCAACCTGGGGCAACCAACGATTTGCATCTAGTTGATCTCGTAATGACCGAAGGACCAATGGCTCGAGCTCGGGTCAAAGGATGCAAGATGCTGAGGAGCTATCCATGCACTTTGGTGCAAATTAAACTTAGCTCGGATTAGCTCATTTGAGCTCGTTCCAGCTCATTGAGCTGTTTAATTAATTTGCTTAATTTTCTATGCTTGAATAAATTGAACTATTTATTTTATTTATTTTATTACAGCAAGTAAATGTGTCTTTGGTATTTTAATTAGGGTCGAGTTTAAGTTGTCTAAACTTAATTTAATTTGTTTCAAGTTTATTACAGGTTTTTAATGTGTCCTTCTTCTAGCCGATTATTAAATATGTCTTAAGTAGCTTGTGTTTAATTTGTCTAAGTGTCCATTAATGTGTCCTAGCTATGTTTTAATTTTTATTCAGCTAAATTAAATTGATTTAATATGTTTTCCTTGTGCATGAAGGTGCAGCCGAACCTACAAGGCACATTAAAGAAGGTGAATGAATGTAAGATACATTGAACCTAGGAGATGCATGTTCGGCTGGTGCTACACTTAATTGCTGGTCATTTTTGGCTTCTTCAAAGAAACTATTCGGCTAAGAAGCTTCCATCCCTTAAGCTCTCCAATGTTGGCCGTTCCTATCTCCCAAGAGGCATCATTCCTTTCACATATGATGTTCACACCAAGGGCCATTCGGTTGGCTATGTTCATACCATGGAGACCATTCAAAATCGGCTTTTCACACCTATAATGGCTGCTCAACTGCCAATTAAATGCTCAATGATTTTTCAGTTGTAAAGAATTTTTTGTTAATTTGATTATATGAACTTTGTTCAAAGAGTGAGAATACTCCTCTCCAAATTCGTATGATTTTTCGGTTGACTTATCAAGCGTGCTTGTGGCGTCTCTAAAATTCTTTCTGAACTTATCACCTCTTCGGTGTGGCGTTCAACCTTTCGATAATTCCACCATTCACCTTAAACTGAATAGAAATTGGGGTGACACTACATATAGTGTTGAATCGTTTCTCGAGTTTAAGTTCGATAATCCATCCCTATAATTTTATCTTTAACTATCCCATCTAAAATCGAGCCATCGAATATCCATTCTTTTATCCATCCTTATTAGTCCCTTCTAAACCGAATCAGCTATTTTTCTATCTTTCTTCATCCTTGCTTAACCGAACCTACCCATTCCGATTCTAACTTGATTCCATTAATCTACAACCTCCATTCCTAACTTAAATAAATATAAATAGATAGCCTATTAATAGCTTCTGCAACTTAACTACATTTTCCCAGTATTTTCCGAAGACAAACTCCTCCTCGTAGACGATAGGGCAAAACTACCTGAATGACTCGACTACCCCGGGCCGTCTCACATCACTTTGATAGCAGGTCAAGGTCTTATTCACCTATCTTACCATCCTATCTACATTTTCCAACCTAAGTATTCACATAAGTCTCGGGTTAACACACCTTTATTGTGTTTGTTCGGTCTTGAATCCTTAGCCAAATTCCAATCTCCATTCCTTGAATCATTCCATAACCCGTTGAGTCTATTCAAGCCTAATTTCCCCTTCTTTTCTTTAACCTTTCTTGAAAAGCCTTCAACTTAATCAATTTACGATCGGGCAAACAGTTACGACTCAAGTCTTAACCGAGGCGAGTGCGTATCAAGTTGGTATCAGAGCTAGTTAAATTCGAGTAAGTATCGACATTTTTGGGAGTCTTGGGATTGTATCTTGTTGAAAAAAAATTTCGTCAAAAAAAAGGAATATATATTGAAGTATTAAAATTTTGAAATATTAAAAAAAATTTAGAAATTAAAAAAAAATTGCTCGTATTGTTTCTACTGCCTGAAGTACAATATCTACCCTAGCAACACTAAACCCCTTTTCTTTCTTTGATAGCCTACCTCAATCCCGACATCATCCCCACCAAACCACATCAATTTTGTAAGCCGACCCCAAATGGTACTGATTCGTCTATCTAGTTTGAGGAGAACTTCGAGAGGCAAAAACCGAGCGGTAAAGGCAAGAGAGATTAGTGAGATTATCCGAGAGAAATAAAAACCGAAGTGAGTGATTGTCTTTGTGAGTGATTTGTGAGTTTTTGTTGTGTCTCTAAAATTTTCATGTCAAGAAGTCCCGAGAGGCGTCAAATTGACGGGGGAGGGTTGCGTCCCATTCGCAATGTTACGCAAGGTGGAGGAGTTCCTGATTTGGGACAATAAGCGTTGATATGAGAATTTCAGTGTATGCTCCGAGAAATAATAGAACCAATGCAAGAGAAATTGGATCAATTAGGCGAGGAAGTACAATGCGTAAGGGCTCCACAAAACCAAAGGCGAGAGCGTGGACAACCTAGGGAAGTCCAAGATGATCTATATGATCCTGGTGACTACGAGAGTGATCATTCGTCTGCTCAAAGTGTTCGACAACAAGATCGAAGGAACCATGGACTACGAGATAGAGATTGTCCTGACGATAACCTTAAAAACATCAAAATGTCCATACCACCCTTCCAAGGCAAAAATGATCCGGAGGTGTATCTAGAGTGGGAAAAGAAAATAGAGCTCGTCTTCGAGTGTCACAATTACTCAGAGATTAAAAAGGTGAAGCTCGCCGCCATTGAATTTTTAGATTATGCGATCATGTGGTGGGATCAACTTGTGACTAGCCGAAGGAGGAACGGAGAGAGGCCTATCTCTACTTGGGCCGAAATGAAGGCTGTTATGTGGAAGCACTTTGTTCCCTCCTACTACCATCGAGAATTATATCAGCGGCTACAAAATTTCACTCAAGGCAATCGTAGCGTCGAAGACTACTACAAAGAAATGGAAATTGCTATGATAAGAGCCGACGTGGAGGAAGACCGTGAAGCCACAATGGTGAGATTCCTAATCGGCTTGAATCGCGATATCGCTAATATCGTCGAACTTCAGCATTACGTTAAAGTTATGGATATGGTCCACATGGCAATAAAGGTCAAGAAGCAATTGAAATGGAAAGGAGTCACTTGATGCGAGCTCGCCCATGAAGCTAGATGTCGAATTTATGGAGCTGCCATCGGGGCCAATTACTCGAGCCCATGCCAAGAGATTTCAAGAAGCCGTGGCATCCTACATTGCGCGAGTTTGGATCGAGGGAATGGCTGAACATAAAGTGGCCAACTCAAATAGCTCAATGTGCACTTTTCTACAAGCTGATTTAGCCCGTGCTAGCTCAAGGGAGCTCAATTCGGCACTTAGCTAGCTTAATGAGCTGATTGCATATTTTGTTTTACTTCATGCATTTATTTTGAATAAGTTTAATTAAATGTGTTAGTTAGATTAAGCTCAAATAATTAAATTAAATAAATTTGGACATCTTAATTTTAAGTATTAAATGTGTCCTATGTTAGTACATGTTTTTAATATGTCTTATGTTAAGACATAAATTAAATGTGTCTAGCTTTAGGACATAGTTCTAATGTGTTTAGCTTAAAGACAAATTTATTAAGGCTGCTAATTAATTTGCCTTAGCCGAATTTAAGTTGTCTCTACCTTTATTTAATTACTGCCGTTTAATTTGTCTAGGAGGCATGTGTGGACGGCATGATTGTGTGCAGCCACTAAAGACACCTTTTTTGTGATCAACAGCAGCATTAAAGGAGGCATGCTGGCCGAATTTAATGTGCAGCAAAAGGGGAGCTGTTCAGCATGCAAGGGACGTCCATTTAATGGGCTACTGACTTCTCGAATCGTGTTAGTTCATTCTATCTCAAATATTACTATAAGGAAATGGAGGTGGCGATGATCCGAGCCGATATCCAAGAAGAACGAGAAGCTACAATGGCTCAATTTCTAGCCAGACTCAACCGGGAGATTGCAAACATTGTTGAGTTGCAACATTACATTGAGGTGGAGGACATGGTCCATATGGCAATCAAAGTGGAGAAGCAATTGAAGCAAAAAGGTGCAAACCGAAGCTTTCCCAATGCCAAACCGTCTAAGTGGGGCCAAAACACCAACAAAGGATTCCCAACAAACTGACCGAAGGAGTCCACGACAACCTCTAAGCCAAACAAGCCTATGGCTGAGACAAGCAAAGGTAAGGCTCCTGAAAGCTCCACTGCTCGTTCGAGGGACATCAAATGTTTTAAGTGCCTTGGCCGAGGACATATCGCGAGTCAGTGCCCGAATAGATGAACCATGGTGATGCGAGTCGATGGCGAGATCGAAACGGAGGACGAGGAGGCGAATGAGTCCGAGCCTAACTCTAAAAACGAGGAGGACTTAGAGCAGGCCGTTGAAGGAGAATTGCTCGTAGTAAAGCGAAGCCTAAGTCTCCAAAGTATGGGAAACGAGGAGCAACGAGAGAAGATCTTTCATTCAAGGTGTCAAGTGCAAGGAAAAGTATGTAGCACCATAATCGATGGAGGAAGTTGCACTAATGTTGCCAGTACTCTCATGGTGGAAAAGTTGGGTTTGACAACCACCAAGCACCCGACTCCCTACAAGCTTCAGTGGCTTAATGATGGCGGAGAGTTGAAAGTTACGAAGCAAGTCCTAGTGTCTTTTAGCATCAGGAAGTACTCCGACGAAGTGTTATGCGATGTGGTGCCGATGCACGCGGCTCACCTACTCCTAGGATGACCATGGTAGTACGACCGATGGGTGATGCACGATGGCTACACCAATCGTTATTTCTTCAAACACCTTGGAAGGAATGTGACGCTTGCACCCGTCACTCCTAAGCAAGTTTTTAAAGATCAGCAAAAGCTTAAACTTTCTATTGATCAAGCGAGAGAAAAAGAAAATAGTACAAAAGAAAAAGTCAAAAAAATGAGCGAGAGAAAAAAAATGCAAAAGAAAGTGAAAGAAAATAGAAATTAGAAAAAAATGGAGATGAAAATTAGAGTGGTAAAATAAGTGTCTTTACGAGGGCTAGTGATATTCGGAGGGCTATGTTTTTAAGATAACCAATGTATGTACTTTTGTACAAAGAAGCGTTTTTGAATACTAACGAGTTACCGAGAAATCTTCCTGCTTCTGTGTTGTCTTTGATTCAGGAATTTGAAGACATTTTCCCGGATGAGATACCAAGTGGTCTGCCTCCCATTCGAGGCATCGAGCATCAGATCGACTTGGTGCCCGAAGCTGCTTTACCCAACCGCCCCGCATACAGGAGCAATCCTGAAGAAACGAAGGAACTCCAAAAGCAAATCACCGAACTCATAAACAAAGGATACATTCGAGAGAGTCTGAGTCCCTGCGCAGTGCCGGTACTACTTGTACCTAAGAAAGATGGGTCGTGGCGATGTGTGTCGATTGTCACGCCATCAACAAAATCACTGTTAAGTATCGACATCCGATACCTCATCTCGATGACATGCTCGACAAACTATGTGGTGCACGAATCTTTACAAAGATCGATCTCAAAAGTGGCTACAACCAAATCAGGATGCGTGAAGGCGATGAATGGAAAACGGCCTTCAAGACGAAGCTAGGTTTGTACGAATGGTTGGTAATGCCATTCGGGCTTACAAGTGCTCCAAGTACTTTTATGCATCTTATGAATCATGTATTGCATGCGTTTATTGGTAAATCTTGTGTAGTCTACTGTGATGAAGATTTTGGAAATATCTATGCTGCTTGTGAAAATGGTGCTTTTGAGAAGTTTTACAGGTACGAAGGATTTCTCTTCAAAGAGAACAAGTTATGTATACCACAAGGCTCCATTCGAGAGTTGCTCGTGTTGGAGGCACATAGTGGTGGCCTTATGGGTCACTTCGGAAGAGACAAGACGATGACAACCCTCCAAGAGCATTTTTATTGGCCAAGGATATGAAAGGATGTAGAACAGATCTGCGGGCGTTGCATAGTTTGTAAGCGGGCTAAATCGAGAGTTGAACCTCATGGATTATACACGCCCCTTCCAGTTCCGAACACTCCGTGGGCCAACGTATCCATGGATTTTATCCTTGGATTACCAAAATCTAAGACAGGGAAGGATTCAATCTTTGTTGTAGTCGATAGATTCTCTAAAATGTCCCATTTTATTTCATGTGCTAAGACTGACGATACAGTGCATATTGCAAATTTTTTTTTAGAGAAATCATACGACTGCATGGAGTTCCGAGGATGATTGTATCCAAACGAGACGTAAAATTCTTGAGTCATTTTTGGCAAATATTATGGGGAAAGCTCGAAACAAAACTGAAGTTTTTGACCACTTGTCATCCACAAACGGATGGACAAACTGAGGTGGTAAACTGGGTGTTATCAACTTTGTTGGGAGCATTGGTACGGAAGAACCTCAAGACGTGGGAAGAATGTTTGCCCCACATTGAGTTTGCCTAAAATCGATCCGTCCATTCAGTGACTAAGTTTTCTCCTTTTGAGATAGTTTACAAGTTTAATCCTCTAACTCCTCTTGATTTATTACCCTTGCCTAATGATAAATTTGTTCAATTCGATGCTAGGAAAAAGGCAGAATATGTCAAGGAGCTACATAGGAAGGTACGAGAGAATATTGAAGCAATGACCGAGCAATACATCTAGCGAGCCAATAAAGGGCGAAGGCAAGTTGCGTTTGAACCCGGAGACTGGGTTTGGGTGCACATGAGAAAAGAGAGATTTCCGGCTCGACGAAGGTCAAATTTGTCACCACGAGGAGATGGCCCTTTTTAAATCATCGAGCAAATCAACGAAAACTCATATAAGCTTGACTTGCCGGGTGAGTACAATATCAGTGCTAGTTTCACTGTTGCTGACTTGACTCCGTTTGATACAGGTACTGACTTGAGGACAAGTCATTCTCAAGAGGGGGAGGATGATACGGGCACGCCCCACCATGAGCCAAGTTCAACCCAAGACTCGATAGTGTTACCTCAACGGCTGATCACAATGGCTCGTGAGAGGCGATTCAAGGATGCTATTGGGGCTATGGTTCAGCAAGTGTGGGATGAAGTCAATGCTAGTCCATTCGAACAAGCTGGAGGCAACCTAAGGAGTCAGTATCGCACTCTCCTACAAGCTCAAGTTTGAGCTACCGAGCTCAACCTTAGCTCCAAATCAACATTCGAGCTCAATCCCAGCTATTGGCCAGCTCACGAGCTTCCCTTAGCTCGATTCTAGCTCATTCGTGCATGATGAGCTCACTAAGGCTATTCGACCTTAGCTATTAAATTAGTTAGCTACATTAAATAAATTTGGACATATTAATTAGTTGTTTTAAATTTGCCGCGTTTAAATAAGTTTGATTAAGATTTAATTATTACATATTTAATAGTTAGGAATTAATATTTAAAGCTTAGGACAAGTTTAAAGCTTGCTGCCCATTTAATTGGTCTAGCCAAAATTAGCTCATTAATGTTGTCCTAGCTCCAGCCGAATTTTAGACAAACTTTAATCCCCATTTACTTCATGTTTCCTAGCTCAAAACAAGTTTTAAATGTGTTTCTAGCTGCTGGAAATTAATGTGCTTCTAATGAGTTAATGAGCTAACTTTAATTAATGTGCAGGTGCAGTTGGACGGTATTAAAGGCTTGGACGGCAGCATGCGTGGAACACCGTTTAATGAGTTGCTCATGCATGGTTTGGGACGGCATTTAAGGCTACTTAGCTGCTGACTTCTTTTCCCAAGGTGTGGTGATGGTTCGGTTATTGCAACAGCCACCTTAATTGCTTTTCACCTTCCCAACGTGGCCATTGAGCTCTACCAAGCACCATTATTATTCCATTCACACCAGCAGCTTGGGGCATCACATTGAAGGTTGTTGTTTCCTTGTTTTTCACTCCTATGGCTGTTGTGTTCCTTGTGTTCTCACCCCATGTCTAGCAAGCTACTCAAGGCAGCTTATTCAAGTTCCCCATGCCGAATTTAATGAAGCATTTTAGCTCCCAAAGTCCCTATTGAATTTTGACTGCACCTAGGCCATTCTAGAAGCTGATTTTTGGTGTTCTTTGGCTGAAAGTGGTCCGCAAGATTAATGGTGTTCTTCTAGATTAATCTAGGTGATTCATGGATGAACATTTCTTATATATTAAGCATGTCCATTCGGCTAGCTCCTTAGGCTTATAAATAGCTTGTTGATTTCAGTTGTAAAGGACTTTTGGCAAAAATTTTAATGTTACTTTGCTGAATTTGTGTGACATCTTTTCTTCAATTTTGTTTAGGACTCGTTGGCTTATCTAGTGAGCTACTGGCGTCAACCGTTTCCTTTTCTATCCACCCTATACCGAGGTTTCTATCAATCCTGATAGTGGGTCGAGGTCCAAATTCCATCTATCCCGAACCTTAAGAATCGTATAAACAATTTGGGTTGATACCAATTCGGTATTGGTTCTTGTTTGATTTCTTAAGACCTATTTCGTACCATTTCGTACCCCAACTCCAAAACTGAAAACGCTTCACTATCTATTCTTTATCCATATCGATACCATCTTTCCAATTTATCCACTTGAATCTTATTGCCAATTTCACCTCTTTCTTCCATAAACTAAAACCATTTTCTAAACCTCTTGTACCGGAACCAAAATCGAATCATTCCAGACTTAGTTTCTTTCGATCTCACTTCCTTTTCTCAATTCACTCCTAAACTTAGACGACCCAAGTGTCATTCAGTTTCTTCTATACCCAACATTCTACTTTTCGTTAACGATCGGGCAATCTCGAATACATCTCAGATTCAACTTGAAGACGGGACTATATCAAACATTTTGTGAGAAAATCAAGTTTCATCGATTTTGTACGAATAATTTCTATCTGCTTGATCCTTGGTTCATGAATAAGGTAACGAAATTTGATAACTTTGCTTTCAATTTTAATTTGTTCCTTAAACAAGTTCTGTGGTTGTATATGAAGTCCGCGTTTTGTTTGGAAAAGGTGGATTCGAATGCGAAGCCTCGACTATACTACAATCCCGAGGAGAGAAGGTTTGTTTTAATGAAGCAAGGTAAAATCAACCCTTATCTTTCTGCGCCTAAAGGTACGAAGCTTGAAAACTTTGAAACGTTCTCGTTCTTCTTGGATGGTGATAAGCTTTACGTTGATGAATTGGTTGTTGTAAAACATATAGATCATGATATGCTTAAATGTTCCATTTTGCCTATTTATGATCTATCTGTCATGATGGTTGATAAAAAGATTATTGTGTTTGTTAATTTTTACAATTCATGTGTGAGAAAATCCATGGTCAAACGTCCAATGCATGATATTATTGTGCAAATTCGCGAGCCATGTAAATTTTTTCAAATATCTACTTGTGACGATTATGTCTACCATTTGACTCGTTACTCGCGTGATAATCATGACTTGTGGAAACAAATTAAGACATTTGAATGCTTTAAAGCATGTCCGATTTTGTTTCAAACTTTTGACAAGGCATTATTTTGTTTGTATGTCAAATTGGTTCTGCCCTTTAGCATGTGTTATACTTGTGTTGATATGTTTATGCTTGAATTGCAAGTTTGTTTGAAGCATTATTTGTTAATTCATGGTACTTGAGGCACGTGGGTGGTTATCCACATGCGTCCTATTTGTTTTGCTCTGATTAAGCATGGGTGTCAATTCTGCTTGCTTTGCTTATTACTAATTCACGGTTATTCTTTTCAGATGAAACGATTACCATCCGCCCTGTTTGATCGAGGAAAGCCGAGTAAAAGGAACTATGTCCTCAAGAACCAACGGCTCGATTCGAGGACGAATCACTTTTAAGAGGGGGTATGATGCGAACCTGGTCGCATCATGGTTCGACTCCATCCGACGCCATCGATAATGGCCTAAACTTGAGGGGCCCAAGTGCAAGATGAAACATCTCATAGGCCTGATTAATTGTTGGGCCAATGTTTTTAAGGACTTTTAATTTAATTAAGTTTTATTTAAATTAATAAGTTTGCATATTTTAATTTTAACTTGCACTTTGTGTGTTCTGCATTTAATAAAGTAATGCGTTATGTAACTTTCATGTTAGTTTAGTAAGCATCATTAATAATGACTTGCATTATGAAACTCCCATGTTAGTTTAAGTCTGCATTATTAAATTAAGTCTTGCATTAAATAATTCATCTGTTTATTTAGTTTGCATTTTAAAACCATGCATTTAAGCATTTTAGTTTAATAAATGAGTTACTAGTTTTAATTCAACTCATTTTAGTTTATTTATTTGAGTTTTATTGGACTTCATTTAATAAGATGCTTATTTAATTAATCTAGTTACTAGGATAATTTAATGAAGCATGAGTTTAAGTTTATTTAATTTTGCTTTTTTAATTAAACTAGTTGCTGCATTAATTGATGTCTTTGCTTTTAGTTCATTTATTGAAGTCAAGTGTTTAATGTGTTTGAGTTTAATAAGTGTTTAAATGTGTTTAATATGTTTGTTTTAATGTGTTAGTTGTAGGTGTCTTTTCAATTGGAAACCGTTACATTCAAGGGCTGTTACAAATTGATTAAAGAGACTTTTCAAGTGAATTTCGGTTACATTCAAGGGGAAGCATTATTCTTCATGAAAAGGAGTTATTTTCATTCATTAAAGGGATCATTATACATCATTAAAATCAGCAGTAGCCTCTTTCATATTCCATAATCGATTGTTGATTAAGTGATCACTTCATGAGTTAATTTTTCATTAAAGTTGCTGGTGTCCATTCGGTTGACCAAGGAGATTTCAAAGGTTTTTTTTAAGCATTCAAGACCATTGATTCAGCTGAATTGAAGTGTATTGAAGGGTGGAGTTATTTAGTTTGGCATTCCAAGAGTTTTTAAGCTTTATTTTAGCTCATTATTAGCTCATTAAGATGATCTTATGTGACCATTCAGTTAGCCTCTTTTAACACTATAAATAGTTGTAATCAGCCAATTGTAGGGGAGTTTTGAACCTTAATCAAATTTATGAACTTTGAGTTCTTGAGTGAGTTTATCTCCTCTCTATTTTTCGTACAAGTTTCTTAGACTTATCAAGCTTGTTTGTGGTGTCTTTGACTTGTTGTTTTGAACTTATCACCAAACCTCTTTGGTGTGGCGTTCATTCTATCTCCATCTTCCACCTTAGACAATATAGAAATCGGGGTGACATTTTCATATAATGTTGAATCGTTTCTGACGTTTAAGTTCATTTTTCCATCCCCACAAACTATCCTCTACTTAATCTATCTCCATTCATCCTTAATCGAACCATCCGAACCCCATCTTCATTCCTTTCATCCTTAGCCGAACCTAACCCTTCCATCTTCTAAATCGTTTCCAACATTTCTCAACCTCCAATTCCTAACTTAAATCCATTTCTAAAAGCAAACCTAATCAAAGCTTCCGCAAACTAAACCATAATTTCTATTATTTTCCCGAAGACTCAACCTCTCCTCGTAGACGATCGGGCAACTCACATACGACTCGACTCACCCCGAGGCGAATTGTATTATTTGGTATCAGAGCTATTAAAACGAGGAGTACCGATGTTCGTAGCATTCCCGGAAGTTAGGCACGTAAGTTAAAAAAATCGAAAAAAATTTAAGTGTATTTTATTATTCTTGTATTCAGCATTTCGTGTATTTGAGTAAAAAAAGGAAATACAAAAATTAAAAAATATATATATATAGTGAAGTTTTCATTTGCAAAGTTCTCGTTTTGTTTCTCATTCTTCTACCCCGATCATCAAAGTCTTTTGCCATCCTTTGGTACCCTCCAATTTTACCCAACGCCACGCTTAACCGATTTTTCTTTTCAGCCTACCCTATACACCCTCACATTCACCTTTGTACCTAATTTTGTAGCTGATCCTCAAGCCGCGTCAAGTCTAATCGAGACGAAGTACGAAATTGTGAGACGAGGTTGAGTGGTAAAAAGCACGAGTGTATTCATCAAAGAAAAAGCCATATACGAGTTAAACACGAGTGTGGGTGACCTTTTCTTTGTGAGTGAACTTGTGAGCCTTTATGGTGAGGTTTGTAAATATTTTTCTCTTTTTCTGATTTAATCACTTATCTTTTCATTGCTAACATCATGGATCAAGAAGTGTTGTCAGAATCTGACTATCAATATTTGATGAACGAGATGCGTAGAACCGTGAACTCCAAAATTGACAAGTTGCATCAGCGATTAGATCGAATCGAGGAAAGAGACCAACAAGAATGACTTACTTCAAGTCGAAGGATGGAGTCAAAGTCGTCAAGGAGACACACATTCAAAGATCATTCGAGAAGAGATTTCGAACGAGATTCTTATTCATCAAGAAAGTCGAGACGGTATGAATCAAACCATGAAGTTGAAATCTTTCGAGGTTACCAACGAGGAGGTATAAATTCTTCTTTAAATGCTTCAATGTATCCATCTGCAAAGAAATCCTTACAAAAAAAGTGAACGTGGTTCATATGCGTCCAAGTATTCGTCCACAAAAGATCATTCTCGAATTGGTTCATGTCATGATTCCTATTCGACGAGGGATTCAAGGCAAGGCAAAGCAAATTTCGAGTTTGAAGCCTATTATGGTGACGAACAAGAAAGTACGAGCTACTCTTCGAACGCTTCAAAGATGTCACGCTCGAAGAATCTTTCACGAAGAATCGAACGTGATTTCTATGAGAAAATGTCCTCTTTCTTTGAGTCGAACCCTTCTATTTTTGATTCTGTTGTAACATCTACAAGTTGTGATAAAATAGAAAAAGAAGAAAAAGAAAAAGAAGAAAACGAAAAAGAAAAAGAAAATGAGAAAGAATTTGAAAAAGAAAATGAGAGTGAAAAAAAGGCAATTGAAAAAGAAAGAAAAGAACTCAAATTGGAAAAAGAAACAAAGGAACAAGATGAGTGAGAAAAAGTGAGTGTTGATTCAACTAACCCATTTGAACTTTATTCTTGTTCTGGTTCTTCTCTTCAGATTTTCGAAAGACCGAAAGATGACTTTCAACTTCAATACCTTCCCCATGAAAGACGCTTTCGTATTAGCAAAGGTAAGGTTGAAAATGGACCACACGAGCTGGAAGGTAAGCGAGGTAAGGAATTTCTAAACGAGTCATGGCAAACTAATTTGAAATTTGTCAATGAAATTTTCGGTGACCTAGTTTTTTAAAGATTTCATTATTCTCCTCCGATTAACTTTTACTCATTGAATGTGGTTGATATCTTTCGCTCTGTTCGACAAAACCATTTGACTTTGCAAAATGACGAGTTTCCACGAAAAGTAAATAAATTGATCGAATATGGTGATTTCGTGAATCAATTTTTGCCTCTTGAAAAGTCTTTGAATTTGTGCAATTCTCTTTCGATGAGTGCAAAAAGTTTTGATTATATGATGCCGTGTATGCAAAAGTCATTTTGGTTTAACATGTTTGATTTAATGAAACCGTTGTTACATTTTGACTTAAATAATCAAACACATGTGTTTAAACCGGGAATATGTTTTAGAACATTGATACGGGCACGCCCTACCACGAGCCAAGTTCAACCCAAGACCCGATGGTGTTACCTCGAGGGTCGATCACAAGGGCTCGTGCAAGGTGATTCAAGGACGCTATTGGGGCTATGGTTCAGCAAGTGTGGGATGAAGTCAATGCTAGTCCATTCGAACAAGCTGGAGGCAACCTAAGGAGTCAGTATCGCACTCTCCTACAAGCTCAAGTTCGAGCTACCGAGCTCAACCTTAGTTCCACATCAACATCCGAGCTCAATCCCAGCTATTGGCCAGCTCACGAGCTTCCCTTAGCTCGATTCTAGCTCATTCGTGCATGATGAGCTCACTAAGGCTATTCGGCCTTAGCTATTAAATTAGTTAGCTACATTAAATAAATTTGGAATATTAATTAGTTGTTTTAAATTTGCTGCATTTAAATAAGTTTGATTAAGATTTAATTATTACATATTTAATAGTTAGGAATTAATATGTAAAGCTTAGGACAAGTTTAAAGCTTGCTGCCCATTTAATTGGTCTAGCCGAAATTAGCTCATTAATGTTGTCCTAGCTCCAGCTGAATTTTAGACAAACGTTAATCCCCATTTACTTCATGTTTCCTAGTTCAAAACAAGTTTTAAATGTGTTTCTAGCTGCTGGAAATTAATGTACTTCTAATGAGTTAATGAGCTGACTTTAATTAATGTACAGGTGCTAGTTGGACGGTATTTGTAACACCCCAAACCCGGTCAACACCCCACGACCGAATCTGGTATGTTACGAGGGAAAAACGTATTTGAGTGGTTAGGTTTTTCACTTAAAAGTTTGATGAAAACTGTGTATTCGTTAAAAAGCTCATATTCTTTATAGTTGTGGTGAGAAATCGAGTTTAAGTAATTTTGAATAAGAAATGGTTTATTATCATTTTAGGAAAATCCCATATTGATCATTTAATAATAAGCAATAAACAAATTGAAAGTCAAAACCAAATAAAATACCCAAGGCCTTATTACATAACAAAACTCAAATAAAAATAAGTCCAAATAAAAGAAACGAATTTACGAGTGAACATATGTATGGCCTCCACGAGTCCACCTCAGCTCCCAAATCCGCGATCTAATGATTACCTGCAAAATTTAACTAAGGGGTGAGTCATCGAGACTCAGTGTGTAAATCCCCATCCAATGTGCCCTTACACAATTTCATATGAAAATATGCATATCATGTACCCAAACCTAGCCATCCGCAACTCCTTTTTCTACCCCGTGTGGTACCAAACCACTGGTGGTGCCAAACCACTGGTGACCCAAAGTCACGATATCCATAATTGTGGTATCAGAGCCTAGGTTCAAAAACTCGGCTGTGGGTTTGGGTTCAAAAAAATGTTTTCAAAAGATGGTTTGGAAAATGGTTTAGAAAAATATATATCTGTTCTTTTTGTTGAAATATGGCACCCGAGTCTCCGGCACCAATCCGCACTGTAAGTTTCCTGATACTTTTCTTTGTTATATGCTGTATTTTGAATATCTATTCTATGTGTTTGGGTTGGATGTGATGTTCGGATATAGAGTTGATTATGTCATTTAAATATTTGTCTGCTTTAATGGTTAGTTTTTTTTTTAGTATGTGTAGGATTTCTAAATTCTAGTTAAAAGTATATTAGGGTTATTGGAATCAGAGTGCGCAGCGTGAGCACAGCGTTGTAGGTTAGGTGGTACGAATGTTCCTGTAGTTGGAAATTTCGAGGACGAAATTTCTTTAAGGAGGGTAGATTTGTAACATCCCGAAATTGGGCCTAGTAGGATTGGGCCCAATGGGCCTTGATTTTAAAATTTTTGAGAACGGCATTAATGCAAGTTAGACTTATTAGGTAAGTTATTTTGGAAGGTTAGAGGGCTTCTATGAAGTCCCGGGATCAAATATTAGCTTTGGGGAAATTTTGGTTTCAGGTGAAAAAAAAACCCTGGGAGTTGGTAGGTAGGCTCTAAGAATAAAATGTAGAGGAAAATGACACAAAAGGAGTGTATGGTGTAGTGGCAAAGTGACGCCACATAAGAGACAAGGGGGTGACACCACAAGGAAGGAAGGAGGTCCAAGGTTCAAGTCTTGGCTTTTGCATTTTGGTTTTCTTTTTACTTGGACCTCAGAATTTGGCTATAGATTTATATTTAGTTGCGCATGGTTTAAGACACAAGAGGAGCTTGTGGCCAAGTGGCTAGCAGCGTGGATTATGTTGCAAGGGAGCCTGGTTCGAATCTCATGAGAAGCAAGGAGTATTTATTTTGCGATGCAGACGGAAGAGTTTCAGTTGAATTTAAACTCTACTCGACGAAGGGATCCCACATCGGAAAGATACAAAGAAGGAAGGTGAAGAGCTAGCTATATAAAGAGCATTCCAGAGGAGGGTTGACACACCTTGGAAGGCGTTTGGGCACGAGGAGTGGTCGGAGCGCTGATTAACACCAGAGTCCTATCGTGTGTGTAACTCTCTCTACTCTAGTTGTAGAGCGGCAAATGCCGGGCGTTTGGCCACACGGTAATAGTAGCCACACGAGCGTGCGAATGTATGCGTGTAGGGCTTCGACGCGATAGTTGAGGCCGTCGCAGTATTCTTGTGGGTTGGGGTCGCTTGGGGCGCGATGGGCCGGTGGGCCCAATGGGCCGTGTGGCCCTTATGAGTAAATTGTGCGATTGTGTAGTATATAGTGAACTAGACTAGGTGGAACTTATATACATGGCTAGATTTGTGCTAGGTGGGCCACACGAGCGTGGGGCTGAATGGGCCGAATCGTTTTTGGCCAATCGTCCGGCATGACCGGAAATGGTAGCCGAGTCGCTCGGGGTGACATTTGGGCCTTTGGGAAAGGCCATTGTAGGTGCAAAATTACCAAAATACCCTTGGTGGGTAAATTACCAAAAATACCCTTGGTGGGTAAATTACCAAAATACCCTTAGTGGGTAAATTCTTTGAAATACCATGAAGGGTAAATTATGAAAATGCCCTTGGTGGGTAAATTACCGATATACCCTTGGTGGGTAAATGACGAAAATGCCCTTGGTAGGTAAAATTACGGTTATACCCTTAGAGGTTGATTAGGGTGATTATGTTGTTTTATGTCTATCTCGATTATGATGGTAATTCATGTTATACTTATATTTGATATATGTCTAGCATACATGACATAACGCATACACGAATTATTATGTCATATTGCATGGGTATGATGAGAGGAGGGGGAATATGATATCCGTGTCTTTGGGACACCAGTGGGTTTGGCACCACCAAAGGTTTGGTACCACAGATTGATTATTGTGACTTTGGGTCACCAGAGGTTTGGCACCTCGGCGTCTCGCGTCCCAGTTGGCTTAGCACCACAATGGGGTTGGCCCCACATTGATTATACTGGGATTGACGCCAGGTGATTTGGTATCACACGATGGGTTGGCCCCATCATTGGATTCGTGACTTCGGTCACCGGTGATTTGGTATCACATTCGTGTCTTTGGGACACCGGAGGTTTGGCACCTCATAGCGCCTCATCCCGGTGGCTTAGCACCACGATGGGTTGGCCTCACACCGATTATACGGGATTGACGCTAGTGATTTGGTATCACACGATGGGTTGGCCCCATCATTGGATTATTCGTGACTTTGGGTCACCAAAGGGTTTGGCACCACAATTATGGATATCGTGACTTTGGGTCACCAGTGGTTTGGCACCACCGTGGGTTTGGTACCACACGGGTAGAAAAAGGAGTTGCGGATGGCTAGGTTTGGGTGCATGATATGCATATTTTCATATGAAATTGTGTAAGGGCACATTGGATGGGGATTTACACACCGAGTCTCGATGACTCACCCCTTAGTTAAATTTTGCAAGTAATCATTAGATCGCGGATTTGGGAGCTGAGGTGGACTCGTGGAGGCCATACATATGTTCACTCGTAAATTCGTTTCTTTTATTTGGACTTATTTTCATTTGAGTTTTTGTTATGTAATAAGGCCTTGGGTATTTTATTTGGTTTCAGCTTTCAATTTGTTTATTGCTTATTATTAAATGATCAATATGGGATTTTCCTAAAATGATAATAAACCATTTCTTATTCAAAATTACTTAAACTTGATTTCTCACCACAACTATAAAGAATATGAGCTTTTTAACGAATACACAGTTTTTAGACATTTCTTTCATTTGACATGCCAGATTCGGTCGTAACGTTTAGGCCGGGTTTGGGGTGTTACAGTATTAAAGGCTTGGACGGCAACATGCATGGAACACCATTTAATGAGGTGCTGGTGCATGGTTTGGGACGGCGTTTAAGGCTACTTAGCTGCTGACTTCTTTTCCCAAGGCGTGGTGATGGTTCGGTTATTGCAACAGCCACCTTAATTGCTTTTCACCTTCCCAACGTGGCCATTGAGCTCTACCAAGCGCCATTATTATTCCATTCACACCAGCAGCTTGGGGCGTCACATTGAAGGCTGTTGTTTCCTTGTTTTTCACTCCTATGGCTGTTGGGTTCCTTGTGTTCTCACCCCATGTCCAGCAAGCTACTCAAGGTAGCTTATTCAAGTTCCCCATGCCGAATTTAATGAAGCGTTTCAGCTCCCAAAGTCCCCATTGAATTTCGACTACACCTAGGCCATTCTAGAAGCTGATTTTTGGTGTTCTTTTGCTGAATGTGGTCAGCAAGATTAATGGTGTTCTTCTAGATTAATCTAGGTGATTCATGGATGAACATTTCTTATATATTAAGCATGTCCATTCGGCTAGCTCCTTAGGCTTATAAATAGCTTGTTAATTTCGGTTGTAAAGGACTTTTGGCAAAAATTTTATTGTTACTCTGCCGAATTTGTGAGACATCTTTTCTCCAATTTTGTTTAGGACTCGTTGGCTTATCTAGTGAGCTAGTGGCGTCAACTGTTTCCTTTTCTATCCACCCTATACCGAGGTTCCTATCAATCCCGATAGTGGGTCGAGGTCTAAATTCCATCTATCCCGAACCTTAAGAATCGTATAAACAATTTAGGTCAATTCCAATTCGATATTGGTTCTTGTTTGATTTCTTAAGACCTATTTCGTACCATTTCGTACCCCAACTCCAAAACCAAAAACGCTTCACTATCTATTCTTTACCCATATTGATACCATCTTTCCAATTTATCCACTTGAATCGTATTGCCAATTTCACCTCATTCTTCCATAAACAGAAACCATTTTCTAAACCTCTTGTACCCGAACCAAAACCGAATCATTCCAAACTTAGTTTCTTTCGATCTCACTTCCTTTTCTCAATTCACTCCTAAACTTAGACGACCCAAGTGTCATTTAGTTTCTTCTATACCCAACATTCTACTTTTCGTTAATGATCGGGCAATCTCGAATACATCTCGGATTTAACTCGAAGATGGGACTGTATCATCTGGTATCAGAGCCACTTAAAACGGGAAGTACGAGTGATACGGGCACGCCCGGGGCATCCACGAAATTCAAAGCTCGAAGTGTCGTGGAGCTTTTGTGCATCTTGGTGCACTTTCAAATTGAGCCGGACTAGCTCATCCTAGCTCAATTTGAGCTCACTCGAGCTCGTTCCAGTTCATTGAGCTGATCACATAATTTTTAATGCTTTAAAATAAATTAAACATTTATTTTATTTATTTTTCTACAGCCCATTAATGTGTCTAAATATTTTAGTTAGTGTCTAAATTAATTTGTCTATGCTTGAATTAAATTGTCACATTTTATTACATGCTTTAAAGTTGTTTTAAATAAAAAATTAAAGTGCAGATTTTTACATTAAAAATAGGGGCTGTCGTTTTTATTAGGTGAACTTACTAGTGTTTAATGTGTCTAAAGTGTCCATAAAAGTTTCCTAGAGTGTCTAGCTGAATTTAGACATGTTATTAATGGTGTTTAATGTGTTTAATGTGTCCATAAAAGTGTCCTAGAGTGTCTAGCCGAATTTAGACATGTTATTAATGCTTGTCTCATGGTTTATTGAGCTGAATTAAATACATGCTGCTTCTTTGTTTCCAGCCGAAATTAATGCTTGTCTAAAGCATGTTTGTATCGTGAATTGCAGCAGCAATTAAGGATTCTTTCACTCTCCCCTATGGCCGAATTAGTGCTTGAACAAAGGCTGATGTTTATGCTTCCAACGTGGCCATTCATGTCTCCCAAATTTACATTAAAACAAGTCAAAAATAGCAGCATGCGTGAGACCATATTTATGGAAGTATGGGAACATGTTTTGGATGGAATTAAGGCTATTAAAGAAGCTTAATAAATCAGCAACATTTATGGCTTTGGACGGCACAAAAGATGGCTGAATGCTTCATTTTTCAATGTGCTTTTTTGTGTTCAACAAAAGGCACCATTTAAGGTGCTGGTTCTTTCCTTCTAGACATGAATTAATGTGTTGTTTCCTATCTCCAAGGCGTGGAAAAGGTCCAACATTGAAGACACCAAATTAAAGTGGCTGTTGGGTCTATGTCTCTAAGCGTGAGGAATATTTAAGGGCTGGTATCGGGTTTTGGGTGGTCTTTCACGTCCCCAAGGCATCTAGAACTAAGCATTGGCCATCCGAATTCCCAAGGCTATCCATGCACGTCCCTTGGCTAAATTTTAAAGGCCATTCAGCCCCTTTTCCCTTACAATAAATTCATCGCACCAAGCTCTTCTAGAAGCTTTGAATTCTTGGAGTTTCATGGATGAATATGGACAGCAAGCTAGAGAGACTCTTCTAGATTAATTTAGGATCATTAAAGGCCGAATTTCACTTAGTTCCTAAGCTATGTTCATGTCCATTCGGCTAGCTCTCATTTTTGTCTATAAATAGTTTTTCAATGTCATTTTGTAAGGTTGGTTAATCTTGAATTAAAAATATATGAACTCTAGTTCTTTGAGTGAGTTATCTCCTCTCTATCTTTCATACAAGTTTCATAGACTTATCGAAATGTGTGCTTGTGGCGTCTATCACTTGTTCTTCCATACCGTTATACCACTGCGGTTCTTACTTCACTAAGTAACGGGTCTTTGGTCCATATCGACATCCATATTACCACCTTAAACAAATATAGAACCCGGGGTGACACTTCATTAGTGTTGAATCGATTCTTTGTTTAAGTTCCTTATCCATCTCCACCGATCTATCACCTATCTACTTATCCATCATTATTTCTTTCCAACAAACCAAACCATTCCCTTATCACCATATTCCTTCCATAGTTATTTTTGAACCTATCCCTTCATTCATCTAAATCGTTTCTTTTATTTTCTAACCTCCATTCCTAACTTAACCCATTTTCTAAACCAATTCATTTGTAGCTTCCGCAAACTCTTCCATATTTCTCGATTATTTTTCGAAGGCTTGAATTACTCCTCGTAGACGATTGGGCAACTCGCATACAATTCGACTCTTTTTGAGGTGGACTGTATCAACGAGGCTTCAGAAAACCATCCCGAAAGAACCGAAGTAAGTAAAAAAAAATTGTATTTAAAAAAATTGTATAAAAAAATTTGTATTAAAAAAAATTCAAATCTAATTTCATCTTTCTTCTTTCTTTGAACAAAATTGTTTCTTGACCCTACTCTACTTATCATTCTTCTTCACCCATCCCTTCAATCTTTCAGCCTACCCTATCACCTTCTACTTTACGACCCTTGAAACCCTGTTGTGACCGACCCCTAAGCCTACTGCTAGGCCTTGACGAGTCTGGAAACAAAATCATGAGAAAGGAGGAGAGGTAAAAGGCACGAGAAACTAAGAGTGTAAACACGAGTGTGAGTGTCATTGAACTTCTTTCTTTCCAAGCGAACTGTGAGGTTTTGTTGTAAGGTTTAAATTTTGTTAAAATGTCACAAAATACTGGCCAAAACGTGGAGGAACAACAAGGGAGACAACCAGTCAAAAATGTTCCAGATTTACAAATGCAAGCTCTTTTACGTGAGATGGAACAACTACTCGATCGGAGACTCAATCCTTTTGAAGATCGGCTCTACCAAGTTGAGAACCAAGGGCCACGTGATGAAACATCCGAAGAAGTTAGACGAAGGCGCGGACGACCTAATCCATGACGAGAACAACTAAGAGTTCCCGACGATGATATCAATGAACTTAGCGAGGATGAAAGTGACCATGAGTCCAACCTAAGTGTTGGGAGGAGAGATCCTCGAAACCAAGGGCCAAGAGAAAGAAGGAGGGAAGATGATGATCTGAAGAACATCAAACTTTCCATTCCCCCTTTTCAAGGAAAGTCAGATTCCGAAGTGTACCTAGAATGGAAGAAGAAAATCGAACTCGTGTTCGATTATCATAACTATTCAGAAAATAAGAAGGTCAAGCTAGCCGCAATAGAATTTTTAGATTACGCTATGATATGGTGGGATCAGTTGACCACTAGTCGGAGGCGTAACAGAGAAAGGCCAATCACCACTTGGGCCGACATGAAGGCGGCCATGCGACGACAATTCATCCCAACATACTATCTTAGGGAGTTACATCAAAGGCTCCAAAACCTTACCCAAGGGGTGAAGAGCGTCGAAGATTACTATAAGGAAATGGAGGTGGCGATGATTCGAGCCGATATCCAAGAACAACAAGAATCTACAATGGCTCGATTTCTAGCCGGACTCAACTGGGAGATTGCAAACGTTGTTGAGTTGCAACATTACATTGAGGTGGAGGACATGGTCCATATGGAAATTAAAGTGGAGAAGCAATTGAAGCAAAAAGGTGCAAACCGAAGCTTTCCCAATGCCAAACCGTCTAAGTGGGGCCAAAACACCAACAAAGGATTCCCAACAAACCGACCGAAGGAGTCTACGACAACCTCTAAGCCAAACAAGCCTATGGCTGAGACAAGCAAAGGCAAGGCTCCTGAAAGCTCCACTACTCGTTCGAGGGACATCAAATGTTTTAAGTGCCTTGGCCGAGGACATATCACGAGTCAGTGCCCGAATAGACAAACCATGATGATGCGAGCCGACGGTGAGATCGAAACGGAGGACGAGGAGGAGAATGAGTCTGAGCCTAACTCTGAAAACGAGGAGGACTTAGAGCAGGCCATTGAAGGAGAATTGCTCGTAGTAAAGCGAAGCCTAAGTCTCCAAAGTGTGGGAAATGAGGAGCAACGAGAGAACATCTTTCATTCAAGGTGTCAAGTGCAAGGAAAAGTATGTAGCATCATAATCGATGGAGGAAGTTACACTAATGTTGCCAGTGCTCTCATGGTGGAAAAGTTGGGTTTGACAACCACCAAGCACCCGACTCCCTACAAGCTTCAGTGGCTTAATGATGGCGGAGAGTTGAAAGTTACGAAGCAAGTCCTAGTGTCTTTTAGCATCGGGAAGTACTCCGACGAAGTGTTATGCAATGTGGTGCCGATGCACGTGGGTCACCTACTCCTAGGACAACCATGGCAGTACGACCGACGGGTGATGCACAATGGCTACACCAATCATTATTCCTTCAAACACCTTGGAAGGAATGTGACGCTTGCACCCCTCACTCCTAAGCAAGTTTTTGAAGATCAGCAAAAGCTTAAACTTTCTATTGATCAAGCGAGAGAAAAAGAAAAGAGTACAAAAGAAAAAGTCAAAAAAAATGAGCGAGAGAAAAATAAAAATGCAAAAGAAAGTGAAAGAAAACAAAAATTAGAATAAAATAGAGATGAAAAAGAGAGTGGTAAAATAAGTGTCTTTGCGAGGGCTAGTGATATCCGGAGGGCTATGTTTTTAAGACAACCAATGTATGTACTTTTGTACAAAGAAGTGTTTTTGAATATTAACGAGTTACCCAAAAATCTTCCTGCTTCTGTGTTGTCTTTGATTCAGGAATTTGAAGACATTTTCTCGGATGAGATACCAAGTGGTCTGCCTCCCATTCGAGGCATCGAGCATCAGATCGACTTGGTGCCCAGAGCTGCTTTACCCAACCGCCCCGCATACAGGAGCAATCCTGAAGAAATGAAGGAACTCCAAAAGCAAATCACCGAACTCCTAGACAAAGGATACATCCGAGAGAGTCTCGAGTCCTGCACATGGTGTTTGCATTTTTACTTGTACCCAAGAAAGATAGCACGTGGTGGATGTGTGTCGATTGTCGCGCCATCAACAAAATCACTGTTAAGTATCGACATTCGATACCTCGTCTCAATGACATGCTCGATGAACTATGTGGTGCACGAATCTTTACAAAGATCGATCTCAAAAATGGCTACCACCAAATCAGGATGCGTGAAGGCGATGAATAGAAAACGACCTTCAAGACGAAGCTAGGTTTGTACGAATGGTTGGTAAAGCCATTCGGGCTTACAAATGCTCCAAGTACTTTTATGCGTCTTATGAATCATGTATTGCGTGCGTTTATTGGTAAATCTTGTGTAGTCTACTTTGATAAAGATTTTGGAAATATCTATGCTGCTTGTGAAAATGGTGCTTTTGAGAAGTTTTACAGGTACGAAGGATTTCTCTTCAAAGAGAACAAGTTATGTATACCACAAGGCTCCATTCGAGAGTTGCTCGTGTTGGAGGCGCATAGTGATGGCCTTATAGGTCACTTCGGAAGAGACAAGACGATGACAACCCTCCAAGAGCATTTTTATTGGCCGGGGATGTGAAAGGATGTAGAACAGATCTGCGGGCGTTGCGTAGTTTGTAAGCGGGCTAAACCCAGAGTTCAACCTCATGGATTATACATGCCCCTTCCAGTTCTAGACACTCCGTGGGCCGACGTATCCATGGATTTTATCCTTGGATTACCAAAATCTAAGACATGGAAGGATTCAATCTTTGTTGTAGTCGATAGATTCTCTAAAATGTCCCATTTTATTTCATGTGCTAAGACTGACGATGCAGTGCATATTGCTAATTTGTTTTTTAGAGAAATCGTACGACTGCATGGAGTTTCGAGGATGGTCGTATCCGATCGAGATGTGAAATTCTTGAGTCATTTTTGGCGGACATTATGGGGAAAGCTCAAAACGAAACTGAAGTTTTCGACCACTTGTCATCCACAAACGGATGGACAAACTGAGGTGGTAAACCGGGTGTTATCAACTTTGTTGCGAGCATTGGTGTGGAAGAACCTCAAGACGTGGGAAGAATGTTTGCCCCACATCAAGTTTGCCTACAATCGGTCCGTCCATTCAGCGACTAAGTTTTCTCCTTTCGAGATAGTTTAAGGGTTTAATCCTCTAACTCCTCTTGATTTATTACCCTTGCCTAACGATAAATTTGTTCAATCCGATGCTAGGAAAAAGGCAGAATATGTCAAGGAGCTACATAGGAAGGTACGAGAGAATATTGAAGCAAGGACCGAGTAATACGTCCAGCGAGCCAATAAAGGGCGAAGGCAAGTTGCGTTTGAACCCGGAGACTGGGTTTGGGTGCACATGAGAAAAGAGAGATTTCTGGCTCGACGAAGGTCAAAGTTGTCACCACGGGGAGATGGCCCTTTTCAAATCATCGAGCAAATCAACGAAAACTCATAAAAGCTTGACTTGCCGGGTGAGTACAATATCAGTGCTAGTTTCAATGTTGCTGACTTGACTCCGTTTGATATAGGTACTGACTTGAGGACAAGTCATTCTCAAGAGGGGGAGGATGATACGGGCACGCCCCACCATGGGCCAAGTTCAACCCAAGACCCAATGGTATTACCTCGAGGGCCGATCACAAGGGCTCGTGCAAGACGATTCAAGGACCCTATTGGGACTATGGTTCAGCAAGTGTGGGATGAAGTCAACGCTAGTCCATTCGAACAAGCTGGAGGCAACCTAAGGAGTCAGTATCGCACTCTCCTACAAGCTCAAGTTCGAGCTACCAAGCTCAACCTTAGCTCTACATCAACATCCGAGCTCAATCCCAGCTATTGGCCAGCTCTCAAGCTTCCCTTAGCTCGATTCTAGCTCATTCGTGCATGATGAGCTCACTAAGGCTATTCGGCCTTAGCAATTAAATTAGTTAGCTACATTAAATAAATTTTGACATATTAATTAGTTGTTTTAAATTTGCTGCATTTAAATAAGTTTGATTAAGATTTAATTATTACATATTTAATAGTTAGGAATTAATATGTAAAGCTTAGGACAAGTTTAAAGCTTGCTGCCTATTTAATTGGTCTAGCCGAAATTAGCTCATTAATGTTGTCCTAGCACTAGCCAAATTTTAGACAAACTTTAATCCCCATTTACTTCATGTTTCCTAGCTCAAAATAAGTTTTAAATGTGTTTCTAGCTGCTGGAAATTAATGTGCTTCTAATGAGTTAATGAGCTGACTTTAATTAATGTGCAGGTGCTAGTTGGACGGTATTAAAGGCTTGGACGGCAGCATGCATGGAACACCATTTAATGAGTTGTTGGTGCATGGTTTGGGACGGCATTTAAGGCTACTTAGCTGCTGACTTCTTTTCCCAAGGCGTGGTGATGGTTCGGTTATTGCAACAGCCACCTTAATTGCTTTTCACCTTCCCAACGTGGCCATTGAGCTCTAGCAAGAGCCATTATTATTCCATTCACACCAGCAGCTTGGGGCGTCACATTGAAGGCTGTTGTTTCCTTGTTTTTCACTCCTATGGCTGTTGGGTTCCTTGTGTTCTCACCCCATGTCCAGCAAGCTACTCAAGGCAGCTTATTCAAGTTCCCCATGCCGAATTTAATGAAGCATTTCAGCTCCCAAAGTCCCCATTGAATTTCGACTGCACCTAGGCCATTCTAGAAGCTGATTTTTGGTGTTCTTTGGCTGAATGTGGTCAGCAAGATTAATGGTGTTCTTCTAGATTAATCTAGGTGATTCATGGATGAACATTTCTTATATATTAAGCATGTCCATTCGGCTAGCTCCTTAGGCTTATAAATAGCTTGTTGATTTCAGTTGTAAAGGACTTTTGGCAAAAATTTTAATGTTACTCTACCGAATTTGTGAGACATCTTTTCTCCAATTTCGTTTAGGACTCGTTGGCTTATCTAGTGAGCTAGTGGCGTAAATGTTTCCTTTTCTATCCACCCTATACCGAGGTTCCTATCAATCCCGATAGTGGGTCGAGGTCCAAATTCCATCTATCCCAAACGTTAAGAATCGTATAAACAATTTGGGTTGATACCAATTCAGTATTTGTTCTTGTTTGATTTCTTAAGACCTATTTCGTACCATTTCGTACCCCAACTCCAAAACTGAAAACGCTTCACTATCTATTCTTTATCCATATCGATACCATCTTTCCAATTTATCCACTTGAATCGTATTGCCAATTTCACCTCTTTCTTCCATGAACCAAAACCATTTTCTAAACCTCTTGTACCTGAACCAAAACCGAATCATTCCAAACTTAGTTTCTTTCAATCTCACTTCCTTTTCTCAATTCACTCCTAAACTTAGACAACCCAAGTGTCATTCAGTTTCTTCTATACCCAACATTCTACTTTTCGTTAATGATCGAGCAATCTCGAATACATCTCAGATTTAACTCGAAGACGGTACTATATCAAACATTTTGTGAGAAAATCAAGTTTCATCGATTTTGTACGAATAATTTTTATCTGCTTGATCCTTGGTTCATGAATAAGGTAACGAAATTTGATAACTTTGCTTTCAATTTTAATTCGTTCCTTAAACAAGTTCTGTGGTTGTATATGAAGTCCGCGTTTCGTTTGGAAAAGGTGGATTCAAATGCGAAGCCTCGACTACACTACAATCCCGAGGAGAGAAGGTTTGTTTTAATGAAGCAAGGTAAAATCGACCCTTATCTTTCTACGCCTAAAGGTACGAAGCTTGAAAACTTTGAAACGTTTTCGTTCTCCTCAGATGGTGATAAGCTTTACGTTAATGAATTGGTTGTTGTAAAACATTTAGATCATGATATGCTTAAATGTTCCATTTTGCCTATTTATGATCTATCTATCATGTTGGTTGATAAAAAGATTATTGTGTTTGTTAATTTTTACAATTCATGTGTGAGAAAATCCATGGTCAAACGTCCAATGCATGATATTATTGTGCAAATTCGTGAGCCATGTAAATTTTTTCAAATATCTACTTGTGACAATTATGTCTACCATTTGACTCGTTACTCGCGTGATAATCATGACTTGTGGAAATAAATTGAGACGTTTGAATGCTTTAAAGCATGTCTGATTTTGTTTCAAACTTTTGACAAGGCATTATTTTGTTTGTATGACAAATTGGTTTTGCCCTTTAGCATGCGTTATACTTGTGTTGATATGTTTATGCTTGAATTGCAAGTTTGTTTGAAGCATTATTTGTTAATTCACGGTACTTGAGTCACTTGGGTGGTTATCCACATGCGTCCTATTTGTTTTGCTCTGATTAAGCATGGGTGTCAATTCTGCTTGCTTTACTTATTACTAATTCACGGTTATTCTTTTCAGATGAAACGATTACCATCCACCCCGTTTGATCGAGGAAAGCCGAGTAAAAGGAATTATGTCCTCAAGAACCAATGGCTCGATTCAAGGATGAATCACTTTTAAGAGGGGGTATGATGCGAACCTGGTCGCATCATGGTTCGACTCCATCCGACGCCATCGATAGTGGCCTAAACTTGAGGGGCCCAAGTGCAAGATGAAACATCTCATAGGCCTGATTGATTGTTGGGCCAATGTTTTTAAGGACTTCTAATTTAATTAAGTTTTATTTAAATTAATAAGTTTGCATATTTTAATTTTAGCTTGCACTTTGTGTGTTCTGCATTTAATAAAGTAATGCATTATGTAACTTTCATATTAGTTTAGTATGCATCATAAATAATGACTTGCATTATGAAACTCCCATGTTAGTTTAAGTCTGCATTATTAAATTAAGTCTTGCATTAAATAATTCATCTGTTTATTTAGTTTGCATTTTAAAACCATGCATTTAAGCATTTTAGTTTAATAAATGAGTTACTGGTTTTAATTCAACTCATTTTAGTTTATTTATTTGAGTTTTATTGGACTTCATTTAATAAGATGCTTATTTAATTAATCTAGTTACAAGGATAATTTAATGAAGCATGAGTTTAAGTTTATTTAATTTTGCTTCTTTAATTAAACTAGTTGCTGCATTAATTGATGTCTTTGCTTTTAGTTCATTTATTGAAGTCAAGTGTTTAATGTGTTTGAGTTTAATAAGTGTTTAAATGTGTTTAATATGTTTGTTTTAATGTGTTAGTTGCATGTGTCTTTTCAATTGGAAACCGTTACATTCAAGGGCTGTTACAAATTGATTAAAGAGACTTTTCAAGTGAATTTCGGTTACATTCAAGGGGAAGCATTATTCTTCATGAAAAGGAGATGTTATCATTCATTAAAGGGATCATTATACATCATTAAAATTAGCAGTAGCCTCTTTCATATTCCATAATCGATTGTTGATTAAGTGATCACTTCATGAGTTAATTTTTCATTAAAGTTGCTGGTGTCCATTCGGTTGACCAAGGAGATTTCAAAGGTTTTTTTTTAAGCATTCAAGACCATTGATTCAGCCGAATTGAAGTGTATTGAAGGGTGGAGTTATTTAGTTTGGCATTCCAAGAGTTTTTGAGCTTTATTTCAGCTCATTATTAGCTCATTAAGATGATCATATGTGACCATTCAGTTTGCCTCTTTTAACACTATAAATAGTTGTAATCAGCCTATTGTACGGGACTTTTGAACCTTAATCAAATTTATGAACTTTGAGTTCTTGAGTGAGTTTATCTCCTCTCTATTTTTCGTACAAGTTTATTAGACTTATCAAGCTTGTTTGTGGCGTCTTTGACTTGTTTTTTTGAACTTATCACCAAACCTCTTTGGTGTGGCGTTCATTCTATCTCCATCTTCCACCTTAGACAATATAGAAACCGGGGTGACATTTTCGTATAATGTTGAATCGTTTCTGACGTTTAAGTTCATTTTTCCATCCCCACAAACTATCCTCTACTTAATCTATCTCCATTCATCCTTAAACCGAACCATCCGAACCTCATCTTCATTCCTTTCATCCTTAGTCGAACCTAACCCTTCCATCTTCTAAATCGTTTCCAACATTTCTCAACCTCCAATTCCTAACTTAAATCCATTTCTAAAAGCAAACCTAATCAAAGCTTTCGCAAACTTAACCATAATTTCTATTATTTTCTCGAAGACTCAACCTCTCTTCGTAGACGATTGGGCAACTCACGTACGACTCGACTCACCCCGAGGTGGATCGTATCAGGCCGCGTCCAACTAGCATCAGTCAAGTAAGGAGTTTTCACGGGTTGGCAAGCTCCTACCGAAGGTTTGTGCCTAACTTTAGTTCTTTAGCATCGCCATTGACAGGTATAATCAAGAAAAACTCCCCCTTTGTTTGGACTGATGATCAAGAAAATGCTTTTATTAAAATTAAAGAATGTCTAACTAATGCTCCATTGTTGTCCTTACCTGATTTTAACAAGACATTCGAGATTGAATGTGATGCTTCAAGCATTGGCATTGGCGCTGTTTTAATGCAAGATGGACGGCCTGTCGCATACTTTAGGGAGAAGCTCAACGGGGCCACGTTGAACTATCCAATGTATGACAAGGAATTGTATGCGTTGATCCGAGCCCTAGAGACGTGGCAACACTATCTATGGCCGAAGGAATTTGTAATTCATTCGGACC
The DNA here is from genome assembly GCA_025698515.1 of Gossypium sturtianum. Lineage (NCBI taxonomy): Eukaryota > Viridiplantae > Streptophyta > Magnoliopsida > Malvales > Malvaceae > Gossypium > Gossypium sturtianum. Next base: position 72,275,522 of record CM046948.1, read on the forward strand.
ACGAGGCCTTAAAGCATCTCAAAGGACAAACGAAGCTCAATAAATGTCATGGCAAGTGGGTGGAATATTTGGAGTTGTTCCCATATGTGATAAAGTATAAAAAAGTGATACGGGCACGCCCGGGGCATCAACAATTTACAAATTGATGGAGCTCAGATCAAATGTCCCAAGTGCCGTGGAGCTAATGTGCACTTTGGTGCACTTCCAAATTGAGCCAGATTAGTCCATTTGAGCTCGATTTGAGCTCATTCGAGCTCACTCCAGCTCATTGAGCTGATTATTTAAATTTAATGCTTTAAATAAATTGAACATTTTATTTATTAATTTTCCTACAGCAAATTAAATGTGTCTAAATATTTTATTTAGTGTCGAATTTAATTTGTCTAGGTCTAATTTAATTTATCATATTTTATTACATGGTTTTAATTAGTTTTAATTCAAGAATTAATGTGCAGGTACTAATGTCTTAGCCTAGACATGTTTTAAATGTGTCTTTGAGTCTGCCGAATTTAATTTGTCAATGTTAGGACACATTTAACTTTTGTCCAGCTGAATGTGGTTTAATAATTTGCTGCCAATTTAATGTGTTCCAAGCTGATTGATTGTGGTTTAAATGTGCAGCTATTTTCGGCATTAAAGAAGCAAGCATGCCGAGTTTAATATGCCTCTTGCTATAGCCAAATTAATTCATGTACAAGGCATGGGAGGCACATTAATTGAGCTGTTGGTACATGGAACAACATTAATTGAGTTGCTGGAGCCTTTTACTCTACCCAAGGCTGAATTAATGGAGGAAATTGAAGTCCTTTGATGCTTATTTCATCAAGCTGATTTGGGATATTAATGGTTGCTGCCTTTTAAAGTTTCCAAGCAACCATTCGGCCACCAAAGGACAGCAAAATTAAAAGAGTTGCTGGGTGTTTGCTTCTCCATGCGTGAACAGCCATTTAAGAGGCATGCTGGTGGATGAATTTAATGAAATGTTGGGACAAGCATGGAATAGATTTAATGAGATGTTGGTTGACGACTTTAATGAGAAGTTGGTGCATTAATCTGCTGCATGAACAAGTCCCTTGGACGGCACAAATTGAATTAAATGAGTTGCTTCGTGAATGGTAAAGGGATGGCATTAAAAGGAGCTGTTGGGTTTTGATTTCCCCATGCATGGACGCCATTTAATATGCTGCTGATTTCTTCAAGCATGGGACGCCATTCAATGTGACACCTTGAGTAAAGTAAAGGGCGTGTTTGCTTCATTAAGCAATCAGCTAAAAAGAAGGGATGACGTTTGGAGTTTTCCAAGCTAAACTAATAGTTTCCCATGACCGTTCAGCTCAACAAAGCACCACCAGCTGGTTGCTTGCATTCAGCCAAACAACAAGTTGTTCAAGAACTGATGTTTCGCTTTCCAAAGTAGCTGAATTTGATCCATCAAGAAGGAGACTCTCCCCTCCACATTCAGCTGAATTTTGCAAGCAACTTGAAGGCCAAATTCAGCCGAATTTTGCCAAGGAGTTCAATGGTTTTCTGTCCAGAATTTTCTAGTTTTTTCTAGCTAAAATTTACTTAGTTTTTAAGCTATGTTAGTGACCATTCAGCTAGCTCCTTGATAGCCTATAAATACTTTCTATTTTCATTTGTAATTAGTAAACTTTTGAAATTTTATTAAAATATATGAACTTTTGTTCATCGAGTGAGTTTTATCTCCTCTTCGTTTTCGTACGAGTTTCGATTCTGACTTATCAAGCTTGCTTGTGGTGTCAATCATACTCTTCCATTCTATTATACCATCGGTTCTTATCTTTCTAGATAACGGGTCGTGGTCCATCATCAATTTCCATCTTCCACCTTAAACATTATAGAAACCGGGGTGACACTTATTAGTGTTAAATTGTTTCTCGTTTAAGTTCTACTTTCCATTCCCATTTTATTATCCTACTATCCTTTTCTACCTTTACTATTTCTTTCTAAACTGAACCAACCGAACATCCATCGTTCTTCATCCTACCTACACCGAACCTATCCTTCCATCTACTAAATCGTTTCCATCATTTTTCAAACCTCCATTCCTAACTTAATTCTCTTTTCTAAACAAGTTCATTCAATAACTTCCACTAATTTAACTATATTTTCTATTATTTTTCGAAGACACATTTTTCTCCTCGTAGACGATTGGGCAATTCACATACGACTCGACTCATCCTGAGGCAGACTGTATCATCTGGTATCAGAGCTATAAAACATGGAGTGTCGACGACGTTCGAGAGCTGAAATAGGTTCGTGAAGATATAAAAAAATTCAAAAAAAAATTTCAAGTTGTAATTTTATTTTCTTGTAGTCAGCATATTGTATTTGATTATATTGAAGTAAAAAAAAAGGAAATACGAAAAATTGAAAAAAAATTTGAAGTTAAAAAAAATTCGAGTAAAAATATTAAAAAAAAGAGGTGAAGTTTTCTTGTGAAAGTCTTTGTAAGTTCTTGTTTCGTGTTCATCCTTCTTACCCCCACTCCTTCAAAACCACAACGCCCCCACACCCAAAATTTTTCTTTGTTTTAAGCCTATCCGATACCAAACAATATCCCTTGTTACACATTTTGAAGTTGACCCTCAAGCCGCAATAAGTCTTTTCGAAACAAAGTACGAAATTGTGAGACGAGACTGAGTGGTAAAAGGCACGAGTGTACTCATTAGAGAAAAAGCCATAAAACGAGTGAAACATGAGTGGAGTGAATTTTTTTTCTTTGTGAGTGACTTGTGAGTTTTGTGGTAAGGTATTATCTTTCTTTTATCTTAACAATCTTTCTTTTCAGAAAATAAACATGAATCAAGAAGCGTTGTCAGAATCTAATAATCAATACTTGTTAAACGAGATGAGAAGAATCGTGAACACCAAGTTTGACAAGTTGCATAAGCGATTGGATCAAATCAAGGAACGAGACCAACAAGAACGACTTTCTTCAAGTCGAAGGACGAAGTCAAGATCGTCTAAAGACACGCATTCGAAGATCATTCGAGAAGAGATTTTGACCGAGATTTTTATTCCTCAAGAAGTTCGAGACGGTATGAATCAAACCGCAAATTTGAGCCCTCTCAAGGTTACCAACAAGGAAGTGAACGTGGTGCATATGCGTCCAAGTATTCGTCCACAGAAAGATCGTTATCGAAGTGGTTCAAATCATGATTCCTATTTGACGAGGAATTCAAGGCGAAGCGAAGAAAATTTCGAGTTTGAACCCTATTATGGTGACGAACGAGAAAGCACGAGCTACTCTTCGAACGCTTCAAGGATGTTCCGCACGAAGAATTTTACATGAAGGAACGAACGTGATTTCTATGAGAAAATGATTTCTTTCTTTGAGTCAAACCCTTCTCTTTTCGATTCTTTTGTATCATCATCTCGTTGTAATCCAATTGAAAAAGAAAAGAAAGAAAAGAAAACGAAAAAGAGAAAGAAATAGAAAAAGAAATCAAGATCGAAGAAAGAAAAATTGAAAAAGAAATCGAGATTGAGAAAAAAAGTGAAAAGGAAAAAGATGTTGAAAAAGAAACAAAAGAACAAGATGAGCGATAAAAAGAGAGAGTTGGTTCAACTAACCCATTTGAAGTTTGCTCTTCTTCTGCTTCTTCTTTTTAGGTTCCTGACATATCGCACGATGACTTTCAGCTCCAATAACTTCCCGATGAAAGACGTTTTCATATGATCGAAAAAGGTAAAGTTAAAAATAAAGCTGAATCACATGAGCCAGAAGGTAAGGAAGGTAATTGTCCTAAAGCGTGTTTATCTCTACCAACTCATTCAAATGATTGTGATTATGTGGATAGCATCACTAATTGCCATTCTTTGATTAATTGTGATGTTTTAAACGATGGTGAGATGAGCTTATCTCCTAACAATCATTGTGTTGCAAAGTGTGCATGTGGAGTCACGTATATCCGGAAAATGCAAGACTCGAATAGATATGACGATGAATTTTCTTTTAGTTCCAACTTGCTTGACTGTGGTAATTATGAGATTTGTTCATTGTCCTATGCAAAATCTTTGAGTTTATGCAAATCTATTTTAAAACATGTCAAAAGTTTTGATTGCTCGATCTTGAGTATGCACAAGTCTTATTGGTTTAACATGTTTGATTTTTCAAAACTGTTGTTACATCTTGACTTAAATAATCAAACACATGTTTTTAAATCAGGAATTGTTTCTGATTCGTTTTGTGGAGAAATCAAGTATCATCAATTGTCTGTGAGAAATTCCTATTGTTTCGATACTTGGCTTTTGAATAAGGTAACGAACTTTGCCCACTTTTTGTTCAATTTTTATTTGTTCCTTAAGCAAGTTTTGTGGTTGTACATGGAGTTCACATATCATTTGGAAAAGGTCAATTCAACTACGAAGCTTCGACTACAATATATTTCTGAGGATCGAAGGTTTGTGCTAACGGAGAAAGGTAAAGCCGATTTTTTTCTTTCTACTCCCAAAGGTAAGACACTTGAAACCTATGAACCCATTTTGTTCTCCTCGGATGTTGACAAGAATCACGTTGCTGATTTCATTTTTGTGAAGTCCTTAAATTGTAATGTGCTTAATTGTTCTATCCTATTTGAAAATGAACTATCTGCTTTGGTTATTGACAAAAAAGATAGTTATTTTTTATAAGTGTCATGAAACATTTGTTGATACATTTGTGCTTTCTTCGAATGGTGATAGGTTTTGTGTTGATGACTTGGTCTTTGTAAATCATTTAGATCATGAAGTGTTTGAATGTCCTATTCTGCTTATTGATGGTCTAATTGTTTTAGTAGTTGACAAAAGGAATCTTGTGTTCGATAATTTCTATAATTCATGTGCGAGCAATTTCATATATCGTTCAAGGCGAGGTTTGGTTGTTCAATTTCGTGTGCCATGTGCATTTTCTCAACTACCTGCTTGTGACATTTATGTTTATCATTTGATTCATTATTCGCATGATAATTTTCACTTGTGGAATCCATCGTATGCATGCCTTGAAGATTATTCAATTTTGTTCCAAAAATTTGACAAGGCATTACTTCTTTTGTACCATAATTTGATTCTGCCTGTTCACATGCGATGTATTTGTTTGGTGCTGCTCATATTTGGTTTGCAAGTATGTTTAGAACAACTCTTGCTAATTCATGATTATCTTTTGCAGGTGATTCGAAAACTATCCGCCCCATTTAATCGAGGTAAAGTCGAGCAAAAGAAATTCTGTTCGGAAAACCAATGGGTCGATTCGAGGACGAATCGTCTTGAAGAGAGGGGGATGATACGGGCATGCCCGGGGCACCAACGATTTACAAATTGATGGAGCTTGGATCAAATGTCCCAAGTGCCGTGGAGCTAATGTGCACTTTGGTGCACTTCCAAATTGAGCCGGATTAGTCCATTTGAGCTCGATTTGTGCTCATTTGAGCTCGATTTGAGCTCATTCGAGCTCACTCCAGCTCATTGAGCTGATTATTTAAATTTAATGCTTTAAATAAATTGAACATTTTATTTATTAATTTTCCTACAGCAAATTAAATGTGTCTAAATATTTTATTTGGTGTCGAATTTAATTTGTCTAGGTCTAATTTAATTTGTCATATTTTATTACATGGATTTAATTAGTTTTAATTCAAGAATTAATGTGCAGGTACTAATGTCTTAGCCTAGACATGTGATACGGGCAAGCTCGGGGCCCCAACGAATTTCAAATTGAAGGAGCTCGAATCCAAAGTCCCAAGTGCCGTGGAACTAATGTGCATCTTGGTGCACTTCCAAATTGAGCCGGATTAGTCCATTCAAGCTCGATTTGAGCTCACTCGAGCTCACTCCAGCTCATTGAGCTGATTACATAATTTTAATGCTTTAAATAAATTGAGTATTTAATTTATTAATTTTCCTACAGCAAATTAAATGTGTCTAAATAACTAATTTAGTGTTGGATTTAATTTGTCTAAGCCTAAATTAATTTGTCACATTTTATTGCATGCTTTTAAGATGTTTTAAAGTTAAAATTAATGTGCATATTTTTCTAATTAAATAGGGGCTGTCGAATTTTAACATGAACTAAATGTGTGTTTAATGTGTCTAAAATGTCCATTAAGGTGTCCTAGTGTGTCCAGCCGAATTTTAGACATGTAATTAATGTTTGTCTCATGGTTTATTGAGCCAAAATTAAATCATGCTGCTACTTTTTCAGCCGAATTTATTGAGACACTAAAGCATACTTGTTTCTTGAATTGCAGTAGCAATTAAGGAGCCTTTTACTCTACCCCAGGGCCGAATTAATGAAGGAATTTGAAGTCCTTTGATGCTATTTCGTCCAGCTGATTTGGGATATTAATGGTTGTTGCCTTTTGATGTTTCCAAGCCACCATCTGGCCACCAAAGGACAGCAACATTAAAGGAATTGCTGGGTGAAAGCTTCCCCATGCGTGAACAGCTATTCAATGAAATGTTGGTGGACGAATTAAAGAAGATGTTGGAGCAATTTAATGAGCTGCTAAGCATGCATGAAACGGCAATAAATAGTTGTGTACATGCATGGGGACGTTATTTATGAGCTGTTGTTCAGCTTATTCAAAGCAAATATTTTCGTGAACCACAAATTGAATTAATAAGCTGCTTTGTGATGGTAAAGAGGGACGGCATTAAAGGAGCTGTTGGGTTTTTGTTTCCTATGCATGGATGAAATTCAATGCTGAATATGCCTTCTTCAAGACTCTTCGTGGAGACTAAAGGACATGGGAATTAATCCCAGTTGGTGCCTCATCGTGGAGCTCAAAGGAGCTGACGTTTTGAGCCTTCCCAAGTAAACAATGATACGATCTGCCTCGGGTTGAGTCGAGTCATATATGAATTTGCCCGATCGTCTACGAAGGAGTTTCGTTTGATTTGTTTAAAAGAAAGGAAAAATGGTTATATTTTAGTAAATGGCAGCAACTTGGGTTGAAGAAAAATTGATGGAAGAATGGATTGATGGTTGAAACAAGATAGAACCCTTAATAGAAGATTAAGGACCCGAATCTTATAGGTTTCAAAGGAATGGTTGAATTGAATAAAAACTGAGACCCACTATCTAGCAAGATAGGAATCAACGGTATTGATTTGAACGCCACACCCGAAAGGATGATAAGTTCAAGAACAAATTCAGATTGACGCCACTAGTTGATAGATAAGTCAATTTGAACCTTGAAGAATTAAGAGATTGGATAACTCACAATCTGAAAATTCCATAAAGCATCAAAAGTTCGTTTACAAGCTAATAACAAAGTATATATAGTGTTTACATGTGGCTAGCTGAAGAGTCATATGAATTCAGCTTTAATATGCATTTAAATGGCTGAAATAGAATCTAATCAATAAATAAAAAACTCTTGAATTCCTCTAGCCAAATAACAGCAACTTTATGACTCCTAATGAGCTGATTAAATGAATTTGAATGCTTTAAAAATGTCCCTTGAGTTGTCCTTGACTAGCCAAAAAGACACCAGCAACTAATGGTGTTTTAAATGCTTGTTATGTAACACCCCAAACCCGGCCCATGCGTTACGACCGGATCTGACATGTCACATGAATAAAACATATTAAGAACTTTGAAATTCGTACTAAAGTAGATATTATTTGGTTATAATTAAGAAAACCAGTTTGATTGAAAGAAATATTCGATAAAAATACTACTAATCTCGAGAGGTTAATTGAAGAATCAATAATCGAACTAGTGATCTTTTAAATCCGTAATTTTTGAAAATATTATTGATAATTTGCAGGAAAAATCTAAGTTAAATTATTTGTACATATTTATTATGAAATCTGTTTGTTGTTAAATTTGAAGAAAAACCGTTGTTTATGATTTTAGAAAAACCCCGTTTAAAACAATTCATGGAAAATTAAATACGTCAAACATAAAACTGAAATAAATATCCTAGAGGCCTTATTACAACTTTAAACCCAAAATAATAGAAGTAATGAAATAAAGCGGAAAATGAAAATTTGCTAAAGTTCGAAAACACCATTTCTAAAGTATGGCCTCCACCGAGTCATCTATGGCCCAAGTCCACATCACTGAGCATTACCTGCAAGGATTAAGAAAATGTGGGTAAGTTACTAGAACTCAGTGCATAATCCCCTTACTGTCATTCACTGGGCCTGAATTCATTTAGCAATAACTTGGGCTTAAGCCCATTTACATAATCAATAACAAAGTGAAGTAAATGTATGCAACCCAACCCATCCATCCATCACACCCCCGACCAGCCAATCACACCTGTGGGGATCAAGTCAACCCACCCCACCGCTCACACCAATCGCTGCAGTCAAGCTGCTTTTCATAATATTTTTGTGGTCAAGCCACCGAAATTATAAGTAAGCATAATAATAAATATTTTGTGGCAATGCCACCAGGCTACACTGCTCTTCATACATTTTTCCCAACCCATGCGATATGTAACATGCAACATACATAATCAAGCATATTATCCACATTTATATTCAACAAGCATTAATCCAATAATTTATTATGGTGAATCGGCACATTATAGAATTTTGTAACTCTGTCCACTAAGGCATTCTAGCAATTCGGCCCATAGGGGCATTTTAGTAAATTTAACAATTTTAATATCAATTTTGACAAATCTATAGAAATAATGTAATTTAAGCAAATTTCTCGATTTGTGCCATATTACGATTTTTAGCCTTATAATAATAGCGATCTTATTATCCAACATGTTATCGAATCATGAATCTACGAGATTTCGATGTGAGATTACACACCTGATTACAGTAAGAATTAATCCTTCTTGATCGTCAGCACCCTTAGTATCGTGAACAACCGCGATTTGTCTATTTTCACCGGATGATGGTCCACAACCCGGTGGAAAATCCCGAACTGCCGGTACCGCCCTACGTTTGAACTTAGGAGTAGGAAATGCAAATCCACTCCTTTTGTCTCCTACTAATACTTTTCCTTTCAAATCGTTACCACTTACCTCCATTGAAAAGATCTCGGTTAGAAAGTACTTTGATGAGTCAACGTATTAATCTAAGGAGAGGTTTCGGCTTACCACTATTTCTGAAGAGTCAACGAGTAGAGAAAACGAGTAATTTAGCCCCTAACATAATCGATTAGTCAAACTTTCGATCCGAATAGCAACATAACTGAGCAATGAAATAGATCCAAATAAACTGTGACGAAATTCCTTACCTTAACGATGATGATTCTGATTTCCACCGATTGACTTATGGCTACGGATGAATTGACAAGAATGTAAGGTTCGGCTTTCCCACTATAACACTACACTAAGAGAAGAACATGATGTGAAAGAGAAGGAGAGATATGTTTCGATAAAGAAACAAGGTGAAATAACCGAATAGTGATGGATACATATATTCTGTAACACCCCAAACCCGGCCTAGAAGTTAGGCCCGAATCTGGCGTGTCACATGGAAAAACCTATTTGAGAATTAAAGCCTCTTTATTAAAACCCAAAACACTTAAGCAATTGTTAACTACTTGAAAATGTAATTATCTTTAAAAAAAACTTTTTGGTGGTGAAAGCATATTTGAAATAAACATTTTACAAAAATGTGATGTTTAGAAATAGAGTTGCAGAAGCATTTTGAAATTGTTGCGGAAACGTAGATAAAATACAAGTATTTTTAAGAGATCGTTTGATGAGTTGAAAATCGAGGTAGTGAGCTTTAAAACCGTGGCTTTTAAAAATATTGTTGATAATTCGAGAGAAAATTTTCGAGTTAAAATATTTGTAAAAGTTTGTTATAAAATCCATTTATTAATCAATTTTGGAAAACCATTATTTATGATTTTAGAAAGTCCCCGTTAAAACAATTCAAGCAATATTATAAGTACGACTAAACATAAAGCAATTTAAAACATATCCCAGAGGCCTTATTACAACTTAAACCAAAATAGCAAAATAATAAAATAAACTGAAATAGAAATTTAAAGTTCAATAACACCATTTCTGAAGTATGGCCTCCACCGAGTCATCCGTGGGCCCAAGTCCTCATTACGGAGCATTACCTACAAGGGTTAAGAAAAAGGGGGTGAGTTACAAGAACTCAGTGTGAAATCCCTTACCGTCATCCACTGGGTCTGAACCCATATAGCAATATCTTGGGCCGGAGCCCACTATCATAACAGAACATATTTATATATGAAGCAAATGTATGCAACCCAACCCATCCAACCAGTCTCTCCTGTGGGGATCAAGTCAACCCACCCCGCTAGTCTCTCCAATTTGAAGACAAGCTGCCTTTTATAATAATTTTGTGGCTTAACCACCAGAGTATCATATACGGTAATATAATCAGCCACAGCCTTAATCACGATGGCACAAAGCCATATGTAAATTGGTACATTGTAACATCCTAAATCAGGGCCTTTGCATTTTATGTGTTTGTATGTGAATACTATGTTTGACATGCTATTTAGGGTACTTTAGGGTCTAGGAATGAGTTAGGGGTAAGCCGAAGTCTTGGTGAAAATTTACTTTTTGAGCACTTTTAGGGAAGCTAGCTGAATTGGGCCTTAAGGGATATTGTTTGTGTTGGATGACACAAAGGAGTGCCTTAGCAAAGTGGTAAGGAGGCGCCACTTAGAGTTCAAGGAAGTGACGCCTCAGGGAAGCTAGAGGGACTTGGTTTGAGCTGCGGGAATTCCCTTTTGGGGATTTCTTTTTTACGCCAAGGCAAGGGAGAGTTGCACTCAGCATGAACTCTGGTGGATGAGTGTTGAATGGGTCAATATCTTTGAATAAGTGGAAGAGAGCAATTCAAGGAATTTGAATTATTCAAACAAGTTTGAATGTGTGATCAGGAGAAAATTAGGGAGGAAAATAAGGGATTGAGCAAGGGGTGTAAGTGGTGGCTGAAATTCAAATGTTTGGTGTAGGAGGGGGGATCGGTTTGGCCTATGTTGGAGTGTGCCAAAATTTACATTGGCCATAGGACCCTATAGTATCATTTTTTTTGTACAAATTTTGGGTTTGGGAGGTAGGTGCTGAATGTGGTTTGTTTTGCCTTGTGCTGAAAGTGACTAAGGTGTCCAAGTGGGTTCTTTTTGTTTTGAGTTTTATTTCTCTTCTTATTTTCTTTTCTCTGAAACAAAAATCTCTCACTATTGCCAAAATTCTCTTGACTCACACTCTCCATGATTCTTTCTTCTTCTTCTTCTTCTTCTTCTTCTTCTTCTTCTTCTTGTTCTCTCTGAAAGCCGAAACCCTTTTTCCCTTTTCTTCGTTTTCCTTTGAGCACCATAACCGCATCTATTATTCATCTTTTCTTCTTGTTCCTTTTTCTATTTCAAAGCTGAAAACCCCTAACTCCATTCTCATCTTCATTCTCTGTGCAATAGCCGAATATCCCCATCCAAAGTTCTCTTCTCTGATTTCTCTCTACAAACCAAATCTTCATGGCCTTCTCTTCTTCATCTTTTCTTTTGATCACTTCTAAAATCGAAAACTCCTAAGTTCCATTGGTAGTTCTTTTTTGGCTCTTTCATCTTCTTCCCTGCTTTGCCGAATCTTCTCTTCTACTGTGCTAGTGCCGAATCCTCTTAGGTGATAACTGGATCTCCTGTGTTAAGGTTAGTGCCGATTTCTTCTGTATCTTTATCTTCTCTTTCGGTTTGTGGAGCCAAAGCCGAATGGCTAATTGGCCTAATGTTTGGGGGCTTGGCCGAATGTAGGTGGAAGGGGGTGTCTCATTCCTTTGGAGACCTTCAGGATTCGCTTGACTTGTGGATCAAGCCTAAAGCTTCAGCTTTTGTCGATCTAAGTAAGGAGATCTTTTCTGCTAACATGTTAATCTATTCACATTTACCCTATGTGTTAACTCGGTCTTCTGACCAAGATTTGTTCCATTGACTCGAATGCCAGCAATTCTAATGAGGGGGTTGGACCCATAAACCCAGCCCCTAAGTTTTAGAAGCGAGCAGTGTCAGTAGTTCGGGATTGGCCACCGGGTTGTCGGCCAGCTTCTGAACAGAATCGTAGGCAGATAGCTGTGGTTTCGATTAGCGATAGTGTCGACGTAGAGAGCGTGATATTACGTGTTATCAGGTGTGTAACTCTCACACACTTCATATGTTATTTTGTTAGTTGTTAGTATGTCTGAAAGCCGAAATGACATTCTGGGTCACTAAAATAACCTTGTGGGTAAGAGCGAGGACTCCAGGTAAGTCTATTATGTTTTGCTATCAATAAATGCATATATGGAAACCTGAATGTGCCATGTTAATTAATCGTTAAGCATGATCATACCATAATGTAAAGCATGTACATGAAAATGGGATACAATGAGAAGAGGGAGGAAACATGATCTTTTTAGACTGTCACCAGTGGTTAGGTACCACAAGTGGATTGGCCCCATATATTATCAATTTGTGACTAAGTCTCAGTGGTTTGGAACCACCAGTGGTTAGGTACCACATATATCTTATTTTTGTGACTTGTCCCAGTGGTTTGGTACCACAGTGGGTTGGCCCCACGTATTGATATAAGGGATTGTCACCAGTGGTTAGGTACCACAAGTGGGTTGGCCCCACATATGATTATTTGTGACTTTTGTCACCAGTGGTTAGGTATCACCAGTGGCTAGGTGCCACAAATGTTGGGTAGACACAGGAGATACGGATGGATGCCTAGGTTGGTTGGGTTGCATGGCATACTTACTTGGCATATGAATCTGTGTGAGGGCCTAATATCTTTTGGACGAGGATTTACACACTGAGTCTTTGTGACTCACCCCTTCCATTAATCTTTGCAGGTAATCCTTAGACTACGGATACGGAGCCGAGGTGGACTCGAGGTGGCCATGCATAATATTTTGGATTTTACTTTAATAGTTAATTTGGAGTTATTTTTCTTTAATTTGGATTTTGGGTAATGCAATAAGGCCATTTAAACGTTGGTTTGGTTTTTACTTGTTTTTATAAATTTTCTTCTACTTTATCAGATTATTAAGACACGTTTAATACGATTTTGAAATGGGTGATTTCCAAAATTTAAAGAACTTCGGGATTTTCAAGATTTTACAATTGAATAATTTAACATTCGAGTTTTTAATAACAAGGCAACTCAACTTTTTAAGCTAAGATTCAAGATTATTTTCAAATGATCACTCAATACAAACTCTGTTTCTATAAAATCAAAGATTTTTCCCAACTCATGTCAATAACTGGATTCTCAAAAATGTTTTCTTCCTTGTGACATGCCAGATTCGGTCGTAGCATTTTGACCGGGTTTGGGGTGTTACAATTATAGTATCAGAGCCAGGTTCAAAAGCTCGACTGTGGGTATAAGGCCCAAATTATTTTTCAATAGAGGGTTTGCAAAATGGTTTCGATGAAATACATGTTTTTGGGAAGCACGGCACCTAAGTCTCCGGCACCGATCCGCGACGGTAAGTTTTCTAATTATTGATTGTATGATTTAATTATTTTGTGATATGATTGTATCGAGATAGGATTACTAGTATTAGAAAACCCTACTTTAGAGATTGAAGCCTGTAGGAATGTACGTACTCGCGGAAAAATTACTCTGAATATATACTCATAAGACAATTTTGTAATAAATAGTGGAGGAAGCTAATTCATAAAATTTTCCTAAATCAGATTAAATCGTGAATGTTAGTCATGAGCACTCGGGGACGTGGGCGTAACGTACGTGGTCGTGGTAGGGGTAGGATTGCTGTATCGGAACCAGTAGGGTCTGGCCATGGGTCAGAGAATGTGTAACATCCCAAAATAGGGGTTATTTGTGATTGAATTATTTTTCTTGTATTTGAATTTCTGTGATATTATTCGTGTTGATATAAGGCTTAATTAGGGGTCTTGAGTAAGCTCGGTTTAGTAGAATAATTCTTAGTATGGCTTATTTAAAGAAGAGGATTAAATGAGCTTAGCACTTAAGTTAATTTAAGTAGCAATAAGTGACAAGATGAGTGCATGGCAAGTTGGTAATGGCGCATGGAGTTTAGCTTGAGGGGAGAGGTTTGAATCCCTTAAATAGCATTGGGACAACTTTTATTTTTGCTTTGGTATGGTAAGTGTCGGCCAAGGATAATTAAGGTAAGGGTTGACCATGTTATTTTTTGGTTAGTAGACTATAGGTTTAAGGCAAGTATTAACTTATGGAAGGGAATCAAGTAATTAAGGAAAATATGGAGACATGGGGCTAGTATCAAGGAAAATGTTTTGGGAAGAAATCCTATGCCTTTATGCCATGAACTTGGACGGCATTGTGGCTAAGGAGGGGAGTTTTGGCCGAATATGCTAGTGTTGGTAAGGCTTAGGAAGATTTTTGGTCATTTCTTTCTTTTGGTGCAAAAGTTGCAAAACAATTCTCTCTCAAACTCTTTTCTTTCTAGCCGAATTTTACCATTTGCTAAGCTTAATACTTTTTGACCATTTGGTCATTTTTGGCTCATTTTCTATTTCTCCTTTTCATTCTCTCAAAACCGAAACTTGAGTATTTTCTTCAACCATTGCCGAAACACTTATCTCTTTTGTCCATTTTCTTCTTTCTTTCTTAGCCGAATCTCCTATACCATAATATTCTATCTATTTCTTTCTTTTCTCTTCTCAAAAGCACTTAGCCGAAACTATTAGTTCACTTTCTTACTTCATCTTTTTCCATACAAGTTGAACCTTGGTTGATTGTGTTGAACAAATCATAGCCGAATCCACTCTCTTGGGTACACCGAATTTTCTTCTCCTATCTTGATCAACTTTGGCCGAATATTGAAGGTAAGATAGTTATCATCGGGACTTCTCTAGAAATTGGTTTTGGTAAGGTTTATTTCGAAGGATTATTATTTTAAGTTTCGTTTAAGCCGAAGGCTAATAAACCTTATTGATGATGGTTGATTGTAGGGAAGTGAGGCCGATTCTTTTAGGAGTGTGTTGGATAAGTGTTTGAAGGCTTTGGGTAAGATTTTAGGTTCACAAGGAACCCTTCTCAATTATTTTGGTTTGGCCGAATAGGCCATGGTTCTAATATTCATTTTTGGCCGAATATAGGGGCAAGAATACTTGTGTGGCCGATTTGTCTATTCGGGATTTAGAACTCTTTTTGGTGCCAGGTGTGTATACATACACATCTTATAACTTTTTAACATGCTAAGTGTTATTTTATGCCTAAACGTTTTGTGTAGACATGGATGTAATACCTTCATGGTATTAACAAGGATTTGGGTAAGTTCTTATTACTATGTGATTTTATTTGATGCTTTTGGGAAGCATGACACATTTGGTATGTGTATTATTTGATATATGGCTTATGATAAATCGATTGGATGTTGTTAAATAAATCTATCAACATGAATTGTGGTACATGCATATAAATGATTGTTATGGGTTGATGAGAGGAGGGGGCAGTGATATTCGTGTCGACGGACACCAGTGTTTTGGTAACACATTGTGACTACGGTCACCAGAGGTTTGGTACCTCCAGAGGTTTGGCACCTCATAGCGACTTGTCCCTCGTGGTTAATACCACCGTAGGTTGGCCCCACTTTGAGATATGGGATTGTCTCGCCAGTGATTTGGTATCACACGATGGGTTGGCCCCATCATCTATTTGTGACTTCGGTCACCAGTGTGTTTTAATAACACAATTGTGTCTTCTGACACCGTGAGATTTGGTATCTCCAAAGATTTGGTATCACATTTGTGACTATACGTCACCGTGGTTTGGCACCACCAAAGTGGTTTGGTACCACAAGGGGTAGAAAAAGGCGTATGGATGGTTAGGTTGGGTGCATTTAAACTTATGCATGTTAATTGGTTATGATTTGTGTATGTTTTTGCACTAAACCGGGGAAGGGTTACACATTGAGTCTTGGTGACTCACCTTCTCCTTTAATTTTTCAGGTGATTCGTAGACCACGGGTGAGGAGCCGGATGGACTCGAGGTGGCCATGCAGTGGAGACTTTTAATAAATGAATTTTGGATTTTATTTATCTTTCTATTTGGTTTATGTTGCTTATTTGTAATAAGGCCTCCTAGTATGATTTCATTATTGCTGCGTGTTTGAATGTTTGGTTTAAACTACTTGATGATGTTAAAACGGTTGCACATGTTTTTCTCAAATTAAACGCAAAATGTTTTAAAGTACCATCGGGTACATTCGAAATTTGTAAACAACTCGACTCAGCAAATATTTTAAGTTTGGTTTTTAACAAAGAAAATTTAAATTGAAAGGCATTTCGACTAATTTCAAAATCGGTTTTAAAATGATTTTCAAAATCTTTTCTCTGTAGCAAACCAAATTCGGTCATATTGTTTGGGCCGGGATTGGGGTGTTACAGAATGAGGTGCCGCCACCGCCAGCAGTGGAACCAGAGTTTTAGGACCAAATGGGTGGAGACGACACGGTGTCTCAAGCGATGCTACGGGTCTTGGAGAGAGTTGCTGGAGCAGGCATGGGTACGGGGGTTTAGAAATCTGTGTCTGAACGATCCGAGCCAATGGAGCGGAAGTGTTTAAGGGTGTTTCTGGTGTAGCCCCCAACGCAGCTGAATACTGGTTAGAGGCGACTGAGTGCATAACGGATGATCTTGACTTCACGGCTGAGGAGAAGTTGAAAGGGATCGTGTCTCTTCTTCAGGATGAATCCTATCAGTGGTGGCTCACGGTCAGGGATGGTGCGATGGCCGATGATATCACCTGGGATTTCTTCAAAGCAGCATTTCAGAGGAAGTACGTCGGGTCTAGTTATGTAGATGCACAGCGTAAGGCATTTTTGAATTTGGTTCAGGGGAATAGGTCGGTGTCCGAGTACGAGGCAGAATTCTTACAGTTAAGCCGTTATGCCTGGGGTATTGTGGCTACGGACCATGAGCGCTGTGTTAGGTTTGAGGACGGGTTGAGAGATGAGCTGCGAGTGTTGATTGCTCCACAGCGAGAGAGGGAATTTGCTGTCTTTATGGAAAAGGCCAAGATAGCGAAGGGGTGAGGCAGTCTGAGAAACAGCATCAGGACAGAAATAGGAATAAAAAGAGTTTTGGGCCATCAGGGTCTGCTGGGGGGTTTTTAGAAAAGGGCTAGATTAGGCGGGCCGAGTCAGGCAGCGAAGCCTGCTGCTGCTCAGTGGCCACCTCAGTGTGCTCGATGCGAGAAGTTTCATTCGGGAGAGTGTTGGACAGGTAACAGAGGATGCTTCGAGTGTGGGTCGATGGACCATCGGATAAGGGATTGCCCGCGGAGGCCAGTTAGGACACAGTCTGAGGGTCAAGGATGTGCACAATACAGAAGAGATGGTCAGCAATCGCAGAGGGGTCGTGGTCCAGCCAGAGGGGGTAATGGTTTTGATCGAGACCGTGAAGCACCGGGTGGAGGTGCTGGGAATACGGATGCAAGATAGCCTGGGTTGGTCTATGCGGCTAGGCGTTGAGAGGAGGGCGACGCACCGGATGTCATAATTGGTACGTTCTTAATTTATGGGTTGCCTTATACTGCCTTATACTATAGCGGGAACTCTGAACTTAGACTATGAGACTTCTTCTAGGGAGATGACTGTAATTAGCCCTCTAGGTCACTCTGTAGTAGTGAATAAATCAGATAAGGATGTACCCCTAGAACTTCAAGGGGTAGTGTTTCTGGCTGATCTGATGGAACTGCCATTTGGGGAGTTCGATTTGATCTTAGGTATGGATTGGTTAGTAAAATATCAAGCAAGTTTGGACTGTGCAGCCAAGCGCATGGTGTTGAGAACTGTCGAGGGTGAAGAGGTGGTGGTGATAGGTCAGAGAAGGAACTACCTATCTAATGTGGTATCCACTTTGAAGGCCGAGAAAATGGTGAGGAAAGGATGTAAGGCATTTGTGGCTTATGTTTGTGCTTTGGAGGTTAAGGAATCAACTGTGGGGGATGTCCGAACGGTAAAGGAATTTTCTGATGTTTTTCCAGAAGAGCTTCCGGGATTGCCTCTAGATCGCGAGGTTGAGTTTGGTATTGACCTTCTACCCAGAATAGCGCCAGTGTCTATTGCCCCATATAGAATGGCGCCGAAGGAGTTAGTGGAGCTGAAAGCGCAGATTCAAGAGTCGTTAGACCGGGGTTTTATCCAGCCGAGTGTATCGCCTTGGGGAGCACCCGTGCTTTTTGTTAAGAAGAAGGACAGATCGATGCGAATGTGTATTGATTACCGTCAGTTGAATAAGTTGACGATCAAGAATAAGTATCCGTTGCCGAGGATAGACGACCTATTTGACCAACTTAAGGGAGCATCAGTCTTTTCCAAGATAGATCTGAGGTCGGGGTATCACCAGCTTAAGGTCAAGGAGGTGGATATTCATAAGACGGCGTTTTGTACTCGCTATGGTCACTACGAATTCTTGGTGATGCCGTTTGGATTGACCAACGCACCAGCAGCGTTTATGGATATGATGAATCAGGTTTTTCAACCGTATCTGGATCGGTTCGTCGTAGTGTTTATAGACGATATTCTGGTGTACTCGAAGTCTGAGGAGGAGCATGATGCACATCTTCGTGTGGTTTTGCAAATTCTGAGGGAGAAGCAGTTATTCACAAAGTTTAGTAAGTACGAGTTCTGGCTAAGGGAAGTTACCTTTTTGGGTCATGTGGTGTCAGCTGAGGGAATTAGGGTGGACCCTCGGACGATTGAAGCTGTGTTAGATTGGAAACCACCTAAGTCTGTGGTGGAGATTCAGAGTTTTCTTGGTCTAGCAGGGTATTACAGAAGGTTTGTGGAAGGGTTTTCTTTGATTGCAGCACCGTTAACCAAGTTGTTAAGGAAAGGGGTTCCATTTGTGTGGTCTGGCAAACAACAAAAAAGTTTTGAGAAGTTAAAGAGGATTTTGACGGATGCTCCGGTGTTGATTCAGCCTGAAGCGAGGAAAGAGTTTACTGTCTATTATGATGCATCGTATACAGGGTTAGGATGTGTGCTGATGTAAGAGGGGAAGGTAGTAGCGTATGCTTCTCGACAGTTGAGGCCTCACAAAGTGAATTATCCGACGTATGACCTGGAGCTAGCTGCAGTGGCTTTCACCCTAAAAATCTGGAGACATTACTTGTATGGGGAGAAGTCTATTGTTTACACGGATCACAAGAGTTTGAAATACCTCCTTACTCAGAAGAAGTTGAATTTAAGGCAGCGAAGGTGGATCGAGCTGTTGAAGGATTATGATTGCTCAATTGAGTATCATCCGGGTAAGGCTAACGTAGTGGCAGATGCGTTAAGCCGTAAGGTTGTATCAGACTTAAGAGCAATGTTTGCCCACCTTAGTTTGTATGATGACAAAAGTTTGATAGCGAAACTGCAAGTGAAGCCGACATGGGTAAATCAGGTTAAGGAGAAACAGCTAGTAGATGATGTCATGAGCGCTCGATTTTTGCAAGTGCAGAATGGTGGATTAGAGGGGTATAGCTTGAACAGCGATGGAGTTTTATGTTTCCATGGGAAGGTTTGCATGCCAAAAGATGTGGAGTTGAGGCGAAGATTCTTCAGAAGCACATAGCAGATCCATACGCTATGCATCCTAAGGTAGTAAGATGTACCGGGATTTGCGGAATAGTTTTGGTGGCGGGTTTAAAGCGAGAGGTAACCGAATTTGTGGGTAAGTGTTTGACGTGTCGTGAGTAAAGGCGGAACATCGCTTGCCTTCGGGTTGTTGCAACCGGTCAAGATTCCGCAGATGGAAGTGGGAAAGGATCACCATGGACTTTGTTAGTGGGCTACCCCTTACGCTTACTAAGAAGGATTCGGTTTGGGTAATAGTTGACTGATTGACAAAGTCGGCTCATTTCATACCTATGCGTGTGGATTACTCTCTTCAGAAGTTGGCTAGATTATATATAGCGGAGATTGTAAGGTTGCATGGGGTACCAGTGTCTATCATCTCAGACAGGGACCCTAGGTTCACGTCAAGATTTTGGAAGGCGTTGCATCAAGCTTTGGGTACAAAGTTGGATTTCAGTACAGCGTTTCATCCACAGTCTGATGGGCAGTCGGAGAGGGTAATTCAGATTCTGGAGGATATGTTGAGGGGCTGTGTCTTAGACTTCAGAGGTAGTTGGGAAGAATTTCTATCGTTGGCAGAATTTGCGTATAACAATAGCTACCAGTCGAGTATTCAGATGGCGCCGTATGAAGCGTTATATGGTCGGAAGTGTCGCACACCTACGTGTTGGACAGAGTTGGGTGAGCGTCAGTTGTTGGGTCCAGAGTTGGTTGCTGAAACGGAAGACAAGGTTAAGCTAATTCGAACTCGATTGAAGGAAGCTTCGGACAGGCAGAAGTCCTATGCTGATCTTAAGCGGAAAGATATAGAATTTGCAGTGGGTGACAAGGTTTTCTAAAAGGTGTCGCCGTGGAAGAAGGTCTTTGAGATTTGGTCGGAAGGGCAAGTTGAGCCCCAGGTTTATCGGGCCTTATCGGGTGTTGAAGCGTGTGGGACCAGTAGCCTATCAGCTCGAGTTACCTTCAGAGTTGAGTCAAATCCATGACGTATTTCACGTCTCTATGCTTAGACGCTATCGTTCGGATCCGTCTCATGTTGTGCTAGTAGAAGAAATTGAAGTAAGCCCAGACTTATCTTTTGAGGAGGAACCAGTGCAGATCTTAGATCGGGATGTCAAAGTATTGCGTAAGAAATCAGTCCCTTTGGTGAAGGTGTTGTGGCGAAACCATGGATCGAGAAGAAGCCACGTGGGAGCCAGAGAGGATGTTATGCAAAGCAGAATACCCTCAACTCTTTTGACTAGGTAATTTCGAGGCCGAAATTATTTTAAGGGGGTAGAACTGTAACATCCTAAATCAGGGCCTTTGCATTTTATGTGTTTGTATGTGAATACTATGTTTGACATGCTAGTTTAGGGTACTTTAGGGTCCAGGAATGAGTTAGGGGTAAGCTGGAGTCTTGGTGAAAATTTGCTTTTTGAGCACTTTTAGGGAAGCTAGCTGAATTGGGCCTTAAGGGATATTGTTTGTGTTGGATGACACAAAGGAGTGCCTTAGCAAAGTGGCAAGGAGGCACCACTTAGAGCTCGTGGAAGTGACGCCTCGTGAAGCCGGAGGGACTTGGTTCGAGCTGCGGGAATTCCCTTTTGGGGATTTCTTTTTTACGCCAAGGCAAGGGAGAGTTGCACTCAGCATGGACTCTAGTGGATGAGTGTTGAATGGGTCAATATCTTTGAATAAGTGGAAGAGAGCAATTCAAGGATTTTGAATTATTCAAACAAGTTTGAATGTGTGATCAGGAGAAAATTAAGGAGGAAAACAAGGGATTGAGCAAGGGGTGTAAGTGGTGGCCGAAATTCAAATGTTTGGTGTAGGAGGGGGGATCGGTTTGGCCTATGTTGGAGTGTGCCGAAATTTACATTGGCCATAGGACCTTGTAGTGTCATTTTTTTTGGTACAAATTTCGGGCTTGGGAGGTAGGTGCCGAATGTGGTTTGTTTTGCCTTGTCCCGAAAGTGTCTAAGGTGTCCAAGTGGGTTCTTTTTGTTTTGAGTTTTATTTCTCTTCTTATTTTCTTTTCTCTGAAACACAAATCTCTCACTATTGCCGAAATTCTCTTGACTCACACTCTCCATGATTCTTTCTTCTTCTTCTTCTTCTTCTTCTTCTTCTTCTTCTTCTTTTTGTTCTCTCTAAAAGCCGAAACCCTTTTTCCCTTTTCTTCATTTTCCTTTGAGCACCATAACCGCATCTATTATTCATCTTTTCTTCTTGTTCCTTTTTCTATTTCAAAGCTGAAAACCCCTAACTCCATTCTCATCTTCATTCTCTGTGCAATAGTCGAATATCCCCATCCAAAGTTCTCTTCTCTGATTTCTCTCTACAAACCGAATCTTCATGGCCTTCTCTTCTTCATCTTTTCTTTTGATCACTTCTAAAACCGAAAACTCCTAAGTTCCATTGGTAGTTTTTTTTGGCTCTTTCATCTTCTTCCCTGCTTTTCTTTCATCTTCTTCCCTGCTTTGCCGAATCTTCTCTTCTACTATGCTAGTGCCGAATACTCTTAGGTGATAACTGGATCTCCTGTGTTAAGGTTAGTGGCGATTTCTTCTATATCTTTATCTTCTCTTTCGATTTGTGGAGCCAAAGCCGAATGGCTAATTGGCCTAATGTTTGGGGGCTTGGCCGAATGTAGGTGGAAGGGTGTGTGGCATTCCTTTGGAGACCTTCGGGATTCGCTTGACTTGTGGATCAAGCCTAAAGCTTCGACTTTTGTCGATCTAAGTAAGGAGATATTTTCTGCTAACGTGTTAATCTATTCACATTTACCCTATGTGTTAACTCGGTCTTCTGACCAAGATTTGTTCCATGGACTCGAATGCCAGCAATTCTAATGAGGGGGTTGGACCCATAAACCCAGCCCCTAAGTTTAAGAAGCGGCGATGTCGTGATTCGGGATTATTGCCACGGGTTGTGGGCGACTTCAAAGCGTAATCGTAGGCAGATAGCTGTGGTTTCGATTAGCGATAGTGTCGACGTAGAGAGCGTGATATTACGTGTTATCAGGTGTGTAACTCTCACACACTTCATATGTTATTTTGTTAGTTGTTAGTATGTCCAAAGCCAAGTGACGCTCGGGTCACTAAAATACCCTTGTGGGTAAGAGCGAGGACTCTGGGTAAGTCTATTATGTTTTGCTATCAATAAATGCATATATGGAAACTTGAATGTGCCATGTTAATTAATCGTTAAGCATGATCATACCATAATGTAAAGCATGTACATGAAAATGGGATACGATGAGAAGAGGGAGGAAACATGATCTTTTTAGACTGTGACCAGTGGTTAGGTACCACAAGTGGGTTGGCCCCACATATTATCAATTTGTGACCAAGTCTTAGTGGTTTGGAACCACCAGTGGTTAGGTACCACATATATCTTATTTCTGTGACTCATCCCAGTGGTTTGGTACCACAGTGGGTTGGCCCCACGTATTGATATAAGGGATTGTCACCAGTGGTTAGGTACCACAAGTGGGTTGGCCCCACATATGATTATCTGTGACTTTTGTCACTAGTGGTTAGGTACCACCAGTGGCTAGGTGCCACAAATGTTGGGTAGACACAGGAGATACGGATGGATGCCTAGGTTGGTTGGGTTGCATGGCATACTTACTTGGCATATGAATCTGTGTGAGGGCCTAATATCTTTTGGACGGGGATTTATACACTGAGTCTCGGTGACTCACCCTTTCCGTTAATCTTTGCAGGTAATCCTTAGACTGTGGATACGGAGCCGAGGTGGACTCGAGGTGGCCATGCATAATATTTTGGATTTTACTTTAATAGTTAATTTGGAGTTGTTTTTCTTTAATTTGGATTTTGGGTAATGTAATAAAGCCATTTAAACATTGGTTTGGTTTTTACTTGTTTTATAAATTTTCTTCTACTTTATCAGATTATTAAGACACGTTTAATACGGTTTCGAAATGGGTGATTTCCAAAATTTAAAGAACTTCGGGATTTTCAAGATTTTACAATTGAGTAATTTAACATTCGGGTTTTTAATAACAAGGCAACTCAACTTTTCAAGCTAAGATTCAAGATTGTTTTCAAATGATCACTCAATACAAACTCTGTTTCTATAAATCAACGATTTTTCCCAACTCATGTCAATAACTCGGTTCTCAAAAATGTTTTCTTCCCTGTGACATGCCAGATTCGGTCGTAGCGTTTTGACCGGGTTTAGGGTGTTACACACATAGCCCATATCAGAATTTGTGGCAATGCCACCGGTCTATACTTCTCTTCATTCAAGTTTCCCATCTCATGCAATATGTGATGATGCAATACACATAACAACATAAAATATCCACATGTATAACAACCATTAGTCTAGTAATTTAATACGATGAATCAGCCCATTATTGAGCTTTGTAATTCAGCCCACTAAGGCATTCTATCAATTCGGCCCATAGGGACATTTCGGTAAATCGGTAATATTACCCACTAAGGGTAATTCGGTAATCTCGCAACCTGTGGGTATTTCAGAATTTACCCTCCAAGGGTATTTTGGTAATTCGGCAACCTAGACTTAACTACTAATGTGAGGCATAAAAATTGAAACTGTCCATCTGCGTCATACTGACTAAACTGACTATAACTCGAGTTAGGAAACTCGAAATTTAAATCCATAAAATTTCCTTGAAACTAGACTCATATATCTTCTTACTACAATTTTTCCAGAATTTTTGGCTTATCCTTTTAATACAGTTTATTCTTTAAGGATTCCCTTATTTCACTGACCAACGGTTCTGACCTCTCTTACCCAAAATTCAAATATCTCTCTGTACGGTTCTCATATGTTGCTCCCACTTCTTTCTATTGAAAATAGGCTCACTAAGGAATCTATACATATAAATTATAACTCTTAATTCACCTTGTAAAATTTTGAATGATTTTTCCAAGAGAGAACAGGGAACCACGAAATCAATCAGAACCAGTCTCACCAAAATTAAGATATCACAGAATATAAAATTCTTCTTCCTCCTCTGTTTCTTTCATATAATAATAGACACAGTAATATTTAATCCAATATCTTTTTCACTTTCTAATTCCCTTTATCATATTTTTCGTGATTTTTTCAAAATCACGTCACTGCTACTGACCAAACTGTTTCATTGCAAAATATGGTTACCACTACTAATATACGTACGCCCGAGTGGTCACGGATGCCGGTTTCCGATTTCCTTCGGTATTTTGACCAAATCACGGAACATTTCATGCAAACTTTCAGAGAGATATGAGATTACCACCATTTCAAACATGTATTCGGAAGGGTACGGGATTACACACCTTATTCGAAATTCGTAACACGATACTCTCTGCGGCACCTAAAGGTACAATCGGTCAACAATTAGTCCAAAGCCCAAAATAAAACTTCAACCAAGTATTGCGATTGATTAACAATCTATATCACTTACCAACAATCCGAGTCTCTTATTACGAGGGATAGGTGATCGGGCAATTTGGTTCCTTGTTGATAATGGATTCGATTTCCACCACTTGACTTATGACTAGAATGATATTCGGCCACCCACTAAGATCACTACGAAAGAAGATATTGATCACAACATGAAAGTGATGGAGAGAGATATTTCATAGAGAAACAAAGTAGAGAAACCGAAAAGGATGAACTCATATATTCGGCTAAAAATGAAATGAAAAGATGGATGATAAGTCACTTACCAACTCGATCAGGAAGAGATTGTCCAAGGCAAAAAGAAAAGAAGTAGTGAAGAGATGGAATGATACTAGATTCGACTTTGGAAGAAAATCAAACAAGAAGATGTGATCATAAAGTGATGTCGATTTTAGAGAAGAGGAAAGATTGAAGAAATGGTTAAAAGAAAAGAATGGGTGATGGATGGATGCTAGATGGTTCAGCTATCAAGGGAAGGTGATGCAAGAGATGAATGTTTCGACCAACAAAAGAGAAAGAAAATTGCACAAATGTGCTAGGAGGTTTCGGCCAAGAGGAAAGGAATTGGAAAAATAAAAAAAATCACCAAAAGGCTAAGAAGAAAAGTAACCTCTCAAGCACTAAAACTTACCAAATGCCTAAAGGATTTTCGGCACTCCCCTTTACCCCCCTCAAAACCGTGTACACCAAACCAAAAAGGTCAAACATTTTGGCCATCAAAAACATTCCAAAACATTTTCCTCTCTTTGGGCCAACATGTTCCCTATACTTGCCTTTTATTTTGATTTATTTCCCTACCTTCATCCTTTCCTAATATCCTTAGCCACCTTGCCAAAATTAAAAAGTCCAACTTGCCTTATTTACTAGCTTGGCCGACACTTAGGGAAAAAATACAAAAATAATAGTCAAAATTTGCATCAAGGGGATTCGAACCTCTTCTCTCCATACTCTTCACTTAATGCCATAAACTCTTTGCCATATGCTCCATTTATGCTAGCACATTACTCATTTAATTCCATAAACATTGAGGTCACTTACTATATCTCCTTAAAGTGCTAAAACATAAAATTTTTGCTAAGGCCCAATTTGAACCCGGAACTTCCTAGAACCCCATAACTTTCCGAAATCACCTTCTTAATAAGTCCAACTTGAAATAATGTCGTTCTCAAATTCCCATAAATTTTAAAACGCTTCTACGCTCAAGGTCCAATGGCCCAATAGGTCCAATTCTATTAGGCCCAATTTTGGGATGTTACAATTCTACCCCCTTAAAGAAATTTCGTCCTCGAAATTTCCAACCAACTACTAAACGCATCGCTAAAATCACACCACTATGCTTTCGCTGTGCACTCTGATCTTAATAACACCAATGTACTTTTAACATAATCTTGAATTCTCTTTCACACAACCAAACACCTAACCACATAAGCAAGCAGTTATCTACCACTTATTCCTAAAATTTTCTACATTCAATCATCACGTCTAACCATAACATACCTAACTTGATGGTGATGAAACAATCCCGAGCCTTATGCTCCTTAGACCCGCATCTCAAGCATGCTCCTGACCTCCTCCAGCATTCTCCTAGATGATGCCTTCTGCAATAATCGCAAGCCAGAAAGTTTGGACTGCCTTAACACGCTTTACGGAACGAGACTGTGACCCACAAGAACCGCGATCTCTTTTCTTCTTACAGTCCACGTGCCCAACTCGAAGTGTTCGACCAATTTCTCTAACCTCCTCCACAAGCTCCCTAACTAGCTGAGCCAGCTCATCAATTCCAGCTCGGTCATAAGACTCGTCTCGATGCATCGGGCAATGCCAACACCTCCCTTTCGGGAACATACCCCGATGCTGAAGATCTAGCCCTAGCACCTTGGCCTCTACCACGTCCACATCTACCACGTCCACGTCTTCTAGCATTCAAGTTCACTAATGTCAACTTAATCTGATTACGAGTTTTATGAATCAGTATACTATTTCAGTGTTTTATTAAACAATGTTTTATGGAGTATAGGAAGTAAAGTTGTTTTCGCAAAACATATCCTAAAGGCTCAATCTCTATAGTTTCAGCTCCTAAAGCTAAAAGTTCTATAGCATTCTATTTTGTGGAATTTTCCTACCACAGTACTAACACAATAATCATAAAATAAAAACACATACTTACTTGACTTGGTGCCGGATACCCGTGGTGCCATACTTCCTTTAGAACATGTATTTATAAATTAAAATTCTTAATCACCTTTGAAAACACTTTTGAACCCAAACCACAGCCGAGTTTTGCAACCGGGCTCTGATACCAAAAAATGTAACACCCCAAACCCGGCCTAGAAGTTAGGCCTGAATCTGGCGTGTCACATGGAAAAACTTATTTGAGAATTACAGCCTCTTTGTTAAAAACCCAAAACACTTAAGCAATTGTTAACTACTTGAAAACGTAATTATCTTAAAAAAAAACTTTTTGGTGGCGAAAGCATATTTGAAATAAACGTTTTACAAAAATGTGATGTTTAGAAATAGAGTTGCAGAAGCATTTTGAAATCGTTGCGAAAACGTAGATAAAATACAAGTATTTTTGAGAGATCGTTTGATGAGTTGAAAATCGAGGTAGTGAGCTTTAAAACCGTGGCTTTTGAAAATATTGTTGATAATTCGAGAGAAAATTTCCGAGTTAAAATATTTGTAAAAGTTTGTTATAAAATCCATTTATTAATCAATTTTGGAAAACCATTATTTATGATTTTAGAAAATCCTCGTTAAAATAATTCAAGCAATATTATAAGTACGACTAAACATAAAGCAATTTAAAACATATCCCAGAGGCCTTATTACAACTTAAACCAAAATAGCAAAATAATCATATAAACCGAAATAGAAATTTAAAGTTCAATAACACCATTTCTGAAGTATGGCCTCCACCGAGTCATTTGTGGGCCCAAGTCCTCATTACGGAGCATTACCTATAAGGGTTAAGAAAAAAGGGGTGAGTTACAAGAACTCAGTGTGAAATCCCTTACCGTCATCCACTGGGCCTAAACCCATATAGCAACATCTTGGCCCAGAGCCCACTATCATAACAGAACATATATATATATGAAGCAAATGTATGCAACCCAACCCATCCAACCAGTCTCTCCCCCGTACCAACCAGTCTCTCCTGTGGGGATCAAGTCAACCCACCCCGCCAGTCTCTCCAATTTACAGACAAGCTGCCTTTTATAATAATTTTGTGGCTTAACCACCAGAGTATCATATACGGTAATATAATCGACACACAGCCTTAATCACGATGGCACAAAGCCATATTTAAATTGGCACATAGCCCATATTAGAATTTGTGGCAATGCCACCGGTCTATACTTCTCTTCATTCAAGTTTCCCATCCCATGCAATATGTGATGATGCAATACACATAACAACATAAAATATCCACATGTATAACAACCATTAGTCTAGTAATTTAATACGATGAATCGGCCCATTATTGAGCTTTGTAATTCAGCCCACTAAGGCATTCTATCAATTTGGCCCATAGGGCCATTTCGGTAAATCGGTAATATTACCCACTAAGGGTAATTCGGTAATCTCCCAACCCAAGGATATTTCGGTAATTTACCCTCCAAGGGTATTTTGGTAATTCGGCAACCTA
Source organism: Gossypium sturtianum (assembly GCA_025698515.1). Classification (NCBI taxonomy): domain Eukaryota; kingdom Viridiplantae; phylum Streptophyta; class Magnoliopsida; order Malvales; family Malvaceae; genus Gossypium; species Gossypium sturtianum. The sequence continues at coordinate 72,304,101 of CM046948.1, forward strand.
GACTTAACTACTAATGTGAGGCATAAAAATTGAAACTGTCCATCTGCGTCATACTGACTAAACTGACTATAACTCGAGTTAAGAAACTCAAAATTTAAATCCGTAAATTTTCCTTAAAACTAGACTCATATACCTTCTTACTACAATTTTTCCAGAATTTTTGGCTTAGCCGTTTGATACAGTTTATTCTTTAAAGATTCCCTTGTTTCACTGACCAACGGTTCTGACCTCTCTTACCCAAAATTTAAATATCTCTCTGTACGGTTCTCATATGTTGCTCCCACTTGTTTCTATTGAAAATAGGCTCACTAAGAAATCTATACATATAAATTATAACTCTTAATTCACCTTGTACAATTTTGAATGATTTTCCAAGATAGAACAGAGAACCACGAAATCAATCAGAACCAGTCTCACCAAAATTAAGATATCACAGAATATAAAATTCCTCTTCCTCCTCTATTTCTTTAATATAAAAATAGACACAGTAGTATTTAATCGGATATCTTTTTCACTTTATAATTCCCTTTATCCTATTTTTCGTGATTTTTTCAAAATAACGTCACTGCTGCTGACCAAATTGTTTCATTGCAAAATATGGTTACCACTACTAATATACGTATGCCCGAGTGGTCACGGATGCCGGTTTCCAATTTCCTTCGGTATTTCGACCAAATCACAGAACATTTCATGCAAACTTTCAGAGAGATATGAGATTACCACCATTTCAAACATGTATTCGGAAGGGTACGGGATTACACACCTTATTCAGAATTCGTAACACGATACTCTCCGCGGCACCTAAAGGTACAATCGGTCAACAATTAGTCAAAAGCCCAAAATACAACTTCAACCAAGTATTTCGATTGATTAACAATCTATATCACTTACCAACAATCCGAGTCTCTTATTACGAGGGATAGGTGATCGCGCGATTTGGTTCCTTGTTGATAATGGATTCGATTTCCATCACTTGACTTATGACTAGAATGATATTCGGCCACCCACTAAGATCACTATGAAAGAAGATATTGATCACAACATGAAAGTGATGGAGAGAGATATTTTAATAGAGAAACAAAGTAGAGTAACCGAAAATGATGAACTCATATATTCGGCTAAAAATGAAATGAAAAGATGGATGATAAGTCACTTACCAACTCGATCAGGAAGAGATTATCCAAGGCAAAAAGAAAAGAAGTAGTGAAGAGATGGAATGATACTAGATTCAGCTTTGGAAGAAAATCAAATAAGAAGATGTGATCTTAAAGTGATGTCAATTTTAGAGAAGAGGAAAGATTGAAAAAATGGTTAAAAGAAAAGAATGGGTGATGGATGGATGCTAGATGGTTCGGCTATCAAGGGAAGGTGATGCAAGAGATGAATGTTTCGACCAACAAAAGAGAAAGAAAATTGCACAAATGTGCTAGGAGGTTTCGGCCAAGAGGAAAGGAATTGGAAAAATAAAAAAAATCACCAAAAGGCTAAGAAGAAAAGTAACCTCTCAAGCACTAAAACTTACCAAATGCCTAAAGGATTTTCGGCCCTCCCCTTTACCCCCCTCAAAACCGTGTACACCAAACCAAAAAGGTTAAACATTTTGGCCATCAAAAACATTCCAAAACATTTTCCTCTCTTTGGGCCAACATGTTCCCTACACTTACCTTTTCTTTTGATTTCTTTCCCTACCTTCATCCTTTCCTAATATCCTTAGCCACCTTGCCAAAATTAAAATGTCCAACTTGCCTTATTTACTAGCTTAGCGACACTTAGGAAAAAAATACAAAAATAATAGTCAAAATTTGCATCAAGGGGATTCGAACCTCTTCTCTCCATACTCTTCACTTAATGCCATAACCTCTTTGCCATATGCTCCATTTATGCTAGCACATTACTCATTTAATTCCATAAACATTGAGGTCACTTACTATATCTCCTTAAAGTGCTAAAACATAAAATTTTTGCTAAGGCCCAATTTGAACTCGGAACTTCCTAGAACCCTGTAACTTTCCAAAATCACCTTCTTAATAAGTCCAACTTGAAATAATGCCGTTCTCAAATTCCCATAAATTTTAAAACGCTTCTACGCTCAAGGTCCAATGGTCCCAATAGGTTCAATTCTACTAGGCCCAATTTTGGGACGTTACAATTCTACCCCCTTAAAGAAATTTCGTCCTCGAAATTTCCAACCAACTACTAAACGCATCGCTCAAATCACACCACTATGCTTTCGCTGCGCACTCTGATCTTAATAACACCAATGTACTTTTAACATAATCTTGAATTCTCTTTCATACAACCAAACACCTAACCACAGAAGCAAGCAGTTGTCTACCACTTATTCCTAAAATTTTCTACATTCAATCATCACGTCCAACCATAACATACCTAACTTGATGGTGATGAAACAATCTCGAGCCTTATGCTCCTTAGACCCGCATCTCAAGCATGCTCCTGACCTCCTCCAGCATTCTCCCAGATGACGCCTTTTGCAATAATCGCAAGCCGAAAAGTTTGGACGTGCCTTAACACGCTTTACGAAACGAGACTACGACCCACAAGAATCGCGATCTCTTTTCTTCTTATAGTCCACGCGCCCAACTCGAAGTGTTCGACCAATTTCTTTAACCTCCTCCACAAGCTCCCTAACTAGCTGAGCCAGCTCATTAATTCCAGCTCGGTCATAAGACTCCGTCTCAGCCACTGGCAATGCCAACACCTCCCTTTCGGGAACATGCCCCGATGCTGAAGATCTAGCCCTAGCACCTTGGCCTCTACCACGTCCACGTCTACCACGTCCACGTCTTCTAGCGTTCATGTTCACTAATGTCAACTTAATCTGATTACGAGTTTTATGAATCAGTATACTATTTCAGTGTTTTATTAAATAATGTTTTATGGAGTATAGGAAGTAAAGTTTTTTTCGCAAAACGTATCCTAAAGGCTCAATCTCTATAGTTTCAGCTCCTAAAGCTAAAAGTTCTATAGCATTCTATTTTGTGGAATTTTCCTACCACATTACTAACACAATAATCATAAAATAAAAACACATACTTACTTGACTTGGTGCCGTATACCCGTGGTGCCATACTTCCTTTAGAACATGTATTTATAAATTAAAATTCTTAATCAACTTTGAAAACACTTTTGAACCCAAACCACAGCTGAGTTTTATAACCGGGCTCTGATTGTAACACCCTGGTTTAGGGGCTATGCGGTTTGAGTATAATGTAGGTGTTGGAAGGTTCTTGGGTGTGCTTGGATGTGTTTTGGGGTTTTAAGAATGCTTGGATGAAAGGGGAGATTTTGGAAAATTTTGGATTTTTAGTGGAAAAGGGAATAGGGCCAAGTGAGGTCTTAAGAATAATTTTCTGTAATTTTTGGCACAAGGGAAGGCGGTGGTAGAGTGGTCTCCGTGGGCGGCTTAAGAGCTTGGGAGGGGCGCCATGAGGGCCTCAGGTTCGAGTCCAGCGGCTACAAGGGGTTTTAATATTTTTGGGTTCTGCGTTACAAGGCGGGAGGCCTTAAAAGGAGTAGGGGCATGTTTTGACGCAAATGCGAACTTGTCCAAGTGGTTCTGTGCGGCACTTAGGAGCCTGGAGGTGCGCGTGGCGCGCTGGTTCGAGCGACGAAAGCGACTTTTTGCGTGTTTTATTTTTCTTATGCGACTGGGGGCTTGAGTAGGAAGCCTTTAAAGATTAAAAGGTGTGATTTTATGGCATAAAAATCAAAGTGGCCGAGTGGCTTTGGGCGTTGGAGGTAAGGCGTGCAGTGAAGGAGCCTGGTTCGAATCTCATGACAAGCAATGGAGTATTTATTTTTGTGGATTGACGGCAAGAGTTTCATTGAATTTAAACTCTCTTGACGAAGGATCCTACATCGGAAAGACACAAAGAATGAAGGTGAAGAGCTAGCTATATAAGGAGCATCCTAGGAGGAGAGTAAACACATCTTGGAGGCGTTTGGGCACAAGAGTGATCGGAGCGCGGATTAGCCCTGAGTCCTATCGTGTGTAACTCTCTACTCTAGTTGTAGAGCGGCAAATGTCGAAATGCCGGTCACACGGCATTAGTAGCCACACGAGCGTGCGAGCGCACGTGTGGGGCTTCGACGCGATAGTTGAGGCCATCAGTAGTATTCTCGTGGGTTGGGGCTGCTTGGGCCTCGATGGGCCGAAGTGGGCCCAATGGGCCCATTGGCCCATATGAGTAAATTGCATGATTGGTTAGTATATAGTGAACTAGACTAGGTGGAAGTTATATACGTGGCTAGATTTGTGCTAGGTGGGCCACACGAGCGTGTGGGCCCGAATGGGCCGGAATCGAGTTTTAGGCCCAATCGTCCGGTACAACCGGAAGTGGTAGCTGAGTCGCTAGTGGCGACATTAGGCCTTCAGAAAGGCCATTGCAGGTGTGAATTTACGAAAATACCCTTAGTAGGTAAAATTACGATTTTACCCTTAAAGGTTGATTAGCATGATTATGTTGTTTAGTTTTGGCCGATTGTAGGGAAGGCTTGATCTCGCATATCTCGGGTTGTGGCTAGTGCTCAAAAAGTGTTAAGGAATGGGGATCTAGTGCGTTAGATCTTGATCTACTGGATTTGATAGTCGCATTAGTAATCGTGTGTAAACTAACACACTTCTTGCTTTGTATATGTTTGATAAACTGATTGATTGGTAAAACCGAAATAGTATGGTTGAGTGATAGGATACCCTATGGGGTATGTGCGGATTCGTAAGTCTGTTTCATTATGAGTATTGTTATTGATACATGATGTCATGATTTATGATGTATGTGCTATGAGATGCAACGTTAAACATGTTTGCATGATTTGAATACTATACATGAGTTGGTATGATGATGGGTGATATGAGTGGAGGGGCAGATATTTTGTGCTTCGACGAGCACCGAGTGTTTTGTAACACAACTTTGTGACTTTGGGTCACCAGAGGTTTGGTACCTCCGGAGGTTTGGCACCTCGCCGTCTCGTCCCGTGGTTTTGCACCACAAAGTCGGTATTGAGGATTGACGCCGATTTGGTATCACACGATGGGTTGGCCCCATCACTCGATTATCGTGACTACGGTCACCGGTGGTTTGGTACCACATTTGTGTCTTTAGGACACCGGAGGTTTGGCACCTCATTGCGACTCGTCCCTCGTGGTTAACACCACCGTGGTTGGCCCCACTTTTGAGATACGGGATTGTCGCCATGATTTGGTATCACACGATGGGTTGGCCCCATCATTGGATTTGTGACTTCGGTCACCAAGTGTTTTGGTAACACATTGTGACTATACGTCACCAAAGGTTTGGCACCACATTGATGATTATTGTGTCTTCGTGACACGGTGGTTTGGCACCACCAAAGTGTTTTGGTACCACACGGGGTAGAAAAGGTGTATGGACTGGTTAGGATTGGGTGCATATGATTGGGATGCATGATGATCATGATTATGTTTGTATGTGATATTTTGCTAATCCGGGAAAAGGGTAGCACACTCGAGTCCGGGTGACTCACCTTTTCCCTTAACCATTTCGTAGTGCATAAAGTTTGGACCGGGATCGGAGAGGACAAGGTGGCCCATGCCGAAGATGATGTTCAATTATTTCATGCTTGATTTTGATATAAGTACTTTGTTTGAATTGTTGGGTTGTAATAAAGGCCATTTTATGTTTTTGGTATTACTTTAACTATGGTTTATTTAAATTAAATTGCTACGTGAAAATGATTTATGGTTTGCAACCTATTTATTCAAATTGGATATTATAAACTAAAGTTTTAAAAATGAATGAGTTTAATAGCAAAATTTTATTCCAAAGATATGTTTTCCAAAATTCAAAGAAACTACGATGTTTTATTTTAAATTAAGAAGATTTTCAACCGTCTTTTCCCAAAGACATAACCAGATTCGGTTGTAGTGAATGGGCCGGGTTTGGGGATGTTACACTGATACCATAAAATGTAACACCCCAAACCCGGCCTAGAAGTTGGGCCCGAATCTGGCGTGTCACATGGAAAAACTTATTTGAGAATTACAGCCTCTTTGTTAAAAACCCAAAACACTTAAGCAATTGTTAACTACTTGAAAACGTAATTATCTTTAAAAAAAACTTTTTGGTGGCGAAAGCATATTTGAAATAAACATTTTACAAAAATGTGATGTTTAGAAATAGAGTTGCAGAAGCATTTTGAAATTGTTGCGGAAACATAGATAAAATACAAGTATTTTTGAGAGATCATTTGATGAGTTGAAAATCGAGGTAGTGAGCTTTAAAACCGTGGCTTTTGAAAATATTGTTGATAATTCGAGAGAAAATTTCCGAGTTAAAATATTTGTAAAAGTTTGTTATGAATTCCATTTATTAATCAATTTTGGAAAACCATTATTTATGATTTTAGAAAATCCCCGTTAAAACAATTCAAGCAATATTATAAGTACGACTAAACATAAAGCAATTTAAAACATATCCCAGAGGCCTTATTACAACTTAAACCAAAATAGCAAAATAATCATATAAACCAAAATAGAAATTTAAAGTTCAATAACACCATTTCTGAAGTATGGCCTCCACTGAGTCATTCGTGGGCCCAAGTCCTCATTACGGAGCATTACCTACAAGGGTTAAGAAAAAGGGGGTGAGTTACAAGAACTCAGTGTGAAATCCCTTACCGTCATCCACTGGGCCTGAACCCATATAGCAACATCTTGGGCCGGAGCCCACTATCATAACAGAACATATATATATATATATATATATATATGAAGCAAATGTATGCAACCCAACCCATCCAACAAGTCTCTCCCCCGTACCAACCAGTCTCTCCTGTGGGGATCAAGTCAACCCACCCCGCCAGTCTCTCCAATTTGCAGACAAGCTGCCTTTTATAATAATTTTGTGGCCTGACCACCAAAGTATCATATACGGTAATATAATCGGCACACAGCCTTAATCACGATGGCACAAAGCCATATTTAAATTGGCACATAGCCCATATCAGAACTTGTGGCAATGCCACCGGTCTATACTTCTCTTCATTCAAGTTTCCCATCCCATGCAATATGTGATGATGCAATACACATAACAATATAAAATAACCACATGTATAACAACCATTAGTTTAGTAATTTAATACGATGAATCGGCCCATTATTGAGCTTTGTAATTCAGCCCACTAAGGCATTCTATCAATTCGGCCCATAGGGCCATTTTGGTAAATCGGTAATATTACCCACTAAGGGTAATTTGGTAATCTCGCAACCTGGGTATTTCTGCATTTACCCTCCAAGGGTATTTTGGTAATTCGGCAACCTAGACTTAACTACTAATGTGAGGCATAAAAATTGAAACTGTCCATCTGCGTCATACTGACTAAACTAACTATAACTCGAGTTAGGAAACTCGAAATTTAAATCCGTAAATTTTCCTTGAAACTAGACTCATATACCTTCTTACTACAATTTTTCCAGAATTTTTGGCTTAGCCGTTTGATACAGTTTATTCTTTAAAGATTCCCTTGTTTCACTGACCAATGGTTCTGACCTCTCTTACCCAAAATTCAAATATCTCTCTGTACGGTTCTCATATGTTGCTCCCACTTGTTTCTATTGAAAATAGGCTCACTAAGGAATCTATACATATAAATTATAACTCTTAATTCACCTTGTACAATTTTGAATGATTTTCTAAGACAGAACAGAGAACCACTAAATCAATCAGAACCAGTCTCACCAAAATTAAGATATCACAGAATATAAAACTCCTCTTCCTCCTCTGTTTCTTTCATATAATAATAGACACAGTAATATTTAATCCGATATCTTTTTCACTTTCTAATTCCCTTTATCCTATTTTTTGTGATTTTTTTAAAATCACGTCACTGCTGCTGACCAAACTGTTTCATTGCAAAATATGGTTACCACTACTAATATACGTACGCCCGAGTGGTCACGGATGCCGGTTTCTAATTTCCTTCGGTATTTCAACCAAATCACAGAACATTTCATGCAAACTTTCAGAGAGATATGAGATTACCACCATTTCAAACATGTATTCGGAAGGGTACGGGATTACACACCTTATTCGACTGAACACGATACTCTCCGCGGCACCTAAAGGTACAATCGGTCAACAATTAGTCCAAAGCCCAAAATACAACTTCAACCAGGTATTGCGATTGATTAACAATCTATATCACTTACCAACAATCTGAGTCTCTTATTACGAGGGATAGGTGATCGGGCGATTTGGTTCCTTGTTGATAATGGATTTGATTTCCACCACTTGACTTATGACTAGAATGATATTCGGCCACCCACTAAGATCACTACGAAAGAAGATATTGATCACAACATGAAAGTGATGGAGAGAGATATTTCGATAGAGAAACAAAGTAGAGTAACCGAAAATGGTGAACTCATATATTCGGCTAAAAATGAAATGAAAAGATGGATGATAAGTCACTTACCAACTCGATCAGGAAGAGATTGTCCAAGGCAAAAAGAAAAGAAGTAGTGAAGAGATGGAATGATACTAGATTCAGCTTTGGAAGAAAATCAAACAAGAAGATGTGATCTTAAAGTGATGTCGATTTTAGAGAAGAGGAAAGATTGAAGAAATGGTTAAAAGAAAAGAATGGGTGATGGATGGATGCTAGATGGTTCGGCTATCAAGGGAAGGTGATGCAAGAGATGAATGTTTCGACCAACAAAAGAGAAAGAAAATTGCACAAATGTGCTAGGAGGTTTCGGCCAAGAGAAAAGGAATTGGAAAAATAAAAAAAATCACCAAAAGGCTAAGAAGAAAAGTAACCTCTCAAGCACTAAAACTTACCAAATGCCTAAAGGATTTTCTGCACTCCCTTTACCCCCTAAAAACCGTGTACACCAAACCAAAAGGTCAAACATTTTGGCCATCAAAAACATTCCAAAACATTTTCCTCTCTTTGGGCCAACATGTTCCCTATACTTGCCTTTTCTTTTGATTTCTTTCCCTACCTTCATCCTTTCCTAATATCCTTAGCCACCTTGCCAAAATTAAAAATTCCAACTTGCCTTATTTACTAGCTTGGCCGACACTTAGGGAAAAAATACAACAATAAAAGTCAAAATTTGCATCAAGGGGATTCGAACCTCTTCTCTCCATACTCTTCACTTAATACCATAACCTGTTTGCCATATGCTCCATTTATGCTAGCACATTACTCATTTAATTCTATAAACATTGAGGTCACTTACTATATCTCCTTAAAGTGCTAAAACATAAAATTTTTACTAAGGCCCAATTTGAACCCGGAACTTCCTAGAACCCCGTAACTTTCTAAAATCACCTTCTTAATAAGTCCAACTTGAAATATTGCCGTTCTCAAATTCCGATAAATTTTAAAATGCTTCTGCGCTCAAGGTCCAATGGGCCCAATAGGTCTAATTCTACTAGGCCCAATTTTAGGATGTTACAATTCTACCCCCTTAAAGAAATTTCGTCCTCAAAATTTCCAACCAACTACTAAATGCATCGCTCAAATCACACCACTATGCTTTTACTGCGTACTCTGATCTTAATAACACCAATGTACTTTTAACATAATCTTGAATTCTCTTTCACACAACCAAACACCTAACCACAGAAGCAAGCAGTTATCTACCACTTATTCCTAAAATTTTCTACATTCAATCATCACGTCCAACCATAACATACCTGATTTGATGGTGATGAAACAATCCCGAGCCTTATGCTCCTTAGACTCACCTCTCAAGCATACTCCTGACCTCCTACAGCATTCTCCTAGATGACGCCTTCTGCAATAATCGCAAGCCAGAAAGTTTGGACGTGCCTTAACACGTTTTACGGAATGAGAGTGCGACCTACAAGAACCGCGATCTCTTTTCTTCTTACAGTCCACGCGCCCAACTCGAAGTGTTCGACCAATTTCTCTAACCTCCTCCACAAGCTCCCTAACTAGCTGAGTCAGCTCATCAATTCCAGCTCGGTCATAAGACTCCGTCTCAGCCATTGGCAATGCCAACACCTCCCTTTTGGGAACATGCCCCGATGATGAAGATCTAGCCCTAGCACCTTGGCCTCTACCACGTCCACGTCTACCACGTCCACGTCTTCTAGCGTTCATGTTCACTAATGTCGACTTAATCTGATTACGAGTTTTATGAATCAGTATACTATTTCAGTGTTTTATTAAACAATGTTTTATGGAGTATAGGAAGTAAAGTTGTTTTCGCAAAACGTATCCTAATGGCTCAATCTCTATAGTTTCAGCTCCTAAAGCTAAAAGTTCTATAGCATTCTATTTTGTGGAATTTTCCTACCACAGTACTAACACAATAATCATAAAATAAAAACACATACTTACTTGACTTGGTGCCGGATACCCGTGGTGCCATACTTCCTTTAGAAGATGTATTTATAAATTAAAATTCTTAATTAGCTTTGAAAACACTTTTGAACCCAAGCCACAGCCGAGTTTTGCAACCGGGCTCTGATACCATAAAATATAACACCCCAAACTCGGCCTAGAAGTTAGGCCCAAATCTGGCGTGTCACATGGAAAAACTTGTTTGAGAATTACAGCCTCTTTGTTAAAAACCCAAAACACTTAAGCAATTGTTAACTACTTGAAAACGTAATTATCTTTAAAAAAAAACTTTTTGGTGGCGAAAGCAAATTTGAAATAAACATTTTACAAAAATGTGATGTTTAAAAATAGAGTTGCAGAAGCATTTTGAAATCATTGCGGAAACGTAAATAAAATACAAGTATTTTTGAGAGATCGTTTGATGAGTTGAAAATCGAGGTAGTGAGCTTTAAAACCGTGGCTTTTGAAAATATTGTTGATAATTCGAGAGAAAATTTCTGAGTTAAAATATTTGTAAAAGTTTGTTATAAAATCCATTTATTAATCAATTTTGGAAAACTATTATTTATGATTTTAGAAAATCCCCGTTAAAACAATTCAAGCAATATTAGAAGTACAACTAAACATAAAGCAATTTAAAACATATCCCAGAGGCCTTATTACAACTTAAACCAAAATAGCAAAATAATAAAATAAACCAAAATAGAAATTTAAAGTTCAATAACACCATTTATGAAGTATGGCCTCCACCGAGTCATCCGTGGGCCCAAGTCCTCATTACGGAGCATTACCTACAAGGGTTAAGAAAAAGGGGTGAGTTACAAGAACTCAAGTGTGAAATCCCTTACCGTCATCCACTGGGCTCAACCCATATAGCAACATCTTGGGCCGGAGCCCACTATCATAACAGAACATATATATATGAAGCAAATGTATGCAACCCAACCCATCCAACAAGTCTCTCCCCCGTACCAACCAGTCTCTCCTGTGGGGATCAAGTCAACCCACCCCGCCGATCTCTCAATTTGCGAGACAAGTCGCCTTTTATAATAATTTTGTGGCTTAACCACCAGAGTATCATATACGGTAATATAATCGGGACACAGCCTTAATCACGATGGCACAAAGCCATATTTAAATAGGCACATAGCCCATATCAGAATTTGTGGCAATGCCACCGGTCTATACTTCTCTTCATCCAAGTTTCTCATCGCATGCAATATGTGATGATGCAATACACATAACAACATAAAATATCCACATGTATAACAACCATTAGTCTAGTAATTTAATACGATGAATCAGCCCATTATTGAGCCTTGTAATTCAGCCCACTAAGGCATTCTATCAATTCGGCCCATAGGGCCATTTCGGTAAATCGGTAATATTACCCACTAAGGGTAATTCGGTAATCTCGCAACCCAGGGCTATTTCGGTAATTTACCCTCCAAGGGTATTTTGGTAATTCGGCAACCTAGACTTAACTACTAATGTGAGGCATAAAAATTGAAACTGTCCATCTGTGTCATACTGACTAAACTGACTATAACTCGAGTTAGGAAACTCGAAATTTAAATCCGTAAATTTTTCTTGAAACTAGACTCATATATCATCTTATTACAATTTTTCTAGAATTTTCCATAATTTTTCCATAAATTCCCTTGTTTCACTGACCAACGGTTCCGACCTCTCTTCCCCAAAATTCAAATATCTCTCTGTACGGTTCTCATATGTTGCTCCCACTTGTTTCTATTGAAAATAGGCTCACTAAGGAATCCATACATATAAATTATAACTCTAAATTCACCTTGTACAATTTTGAATGATTTTTCTAAGACAGAACAGGGAACCACGAAATCAATCAGAACCAGTCTCACCAAAATTAAGATATCACAGAATATAAAATTCCTCTTCCTCCTCTGTTTCTTTCATATAAAAATAGACACAGTAATTCTTAATTCGATATCTTTTTCACTTTCTAATTCCCTTTATCCTATTTTTCGTGATTTTTTCAAAATCACGTCACTATTGTTGACCAAACTGTTTCATTACAAAATATGGTTAACACTACTAATATACGTACGCCCGAGTGGTCACGGATGCTGGTTTCTGATTTCCTTCAGTATATTGACCAAATCACAGAACATTTCATGCAAACTTTCAGAGAGATATGAGATTACCACCATTTCAAATATGTATTCAAAAGGGTACGGGATTACACACCTTATTCGGAATTCGTAACACGATACTCTCTGTGGCACCTAAAGGTACAATCGGTCAACAATTAGTCCAAAGCCCAAAATAAAACTTCAACCAAGTATTGCGATTGATTAACAATCTATATCACTTACCAATAATCTGAGTCTCTTATTACGAGGGATAGGTGATCGGGCGATTTGGTTCCTTGTTGATAATGGATTCGATTTCCACCACTTGACTTATGACTAGAATGATATTCGGCCACCCACTAAGATCACTATGAAAGAAGATATTGATCACAACATGAAAGTGATGGAGAGAGATATTTCATAGAGAAACAAAGTAGAGAAACCGAAAAGGATGAACTCATATATTCGGCTAAAAATGAAATGAAAAGATGGATGATAAGTCACTTACCAACTCGATCAGGAAGAGATTGTCCAAGGCAAAAAGAAAAGAAGTAGTGAAGAGATGGAATGATACTAGATTCGGCTTTGGAAGAAAATCAAACAAGAAGATGTGATCATAAAGTGATGTCGATTTTAGAGAAGAGGAAAGATTGAAGAAATGGTTAAAAGAAAAGAATGGGTGATGGATGGATGCTAGATGGTTTAGCTATCAAGGGAAGGTGATGCAAGAGATGAATGTTTCGACCAACAAAAGAGAAAGAAAATTGCACAAATGTGCTAGGAGGTTTCGGCCAAGAGGAAAGGAATTGGAAAAATAAAAAAAATCACCAAAAGGCTAAGAAGAAAAGTAACCTCTCAAGCACTAAAACTTACCAAATGCCTAAAGGATTTTCGGCACTCCCCTTTACCCCCTCAAAACCGTGTACACCAAACCAAAAGGTCAAACATTTTGGCCATAAAAACATTCCAAAACATTTTCCTCTCTTTGGGCCAACATGTTCCCTATACTTGCCTTTTCTTTTGATTTCTTTCCCTACCTTCATCCTTTCCTAATATCCTTAGCCACCTTGCCAAAATTAAAAAGTCCAACTTGCCTTATTTACTAGCTTGGCTGACACTTAGGGAAAAAATACAACAATAAAAGTCAAAATTTGCATCAAGGGGATTCGAACCTCTTCTCTCCATACTCTTCACTTAATGCCATAACCTCTTTGCCATATGCTCCATTTATGCTAGCACATTACTCATTTAATTCCATAAACATTGAGGTCACTTACTATATCTCCTTAAAGTGCTAAAACATAAAATATTTGCTAAGGCCCAATTTGAACCCGGAACTTTCTAGAACCCCGTAACTTTCCAAAATCACCATCTTAATAAGTCCAACTTGAAATAATGCCATTATCAAATTCCCATTTATTTTAAAACGCTTCTACGCTCAAGGTCCAATGGGCCCAATAGGTCCAAATCTATTTGGCCCAATTTTGGTATGTTACATATTCGGCTAGGAAGAAAAAGAAAATGAAAGGAAAAGAACGAAGCCACTTACCCGATTCAACCAAAGAAGAAATGCCATACAATCAAGATGGAGAAGAGAAAAGATGATAAAGTTTCGGTTATTGATGAGAAAGGAACAAAGATGGTTCAGCCACTAAGTAGTGTCGATTTAAGAAAAAGGGAGAAAGGTTGATGAAATGGTCAAAAGAAAAGAAGGAATGGAAAAAAAGAATGCTAGGTAATTTCGGCTAACAACAAAAGAAGATGAACCAAAAATGAGTTGAGGGTTACGACAAAACAAAGGAAAAGAAAGATGAACAAATGGCTACTGTGTTTCGGCTACAATCAAGAGAAAAAGAAGTGCACAATTTGGCTTTAGAGTTTCAGCAAGCAAAAGAAAAAAAATTGGAAAAGAAAGCACCAAGAAAATGCTAAAATAAAATAAGCCTCTCAAGCACTAAAACTAGCAAAATGACTAGGAAAATTTGGCTCCCAAGACCCCCTCCCAAAACCGTGCATCCTTTTACCAAAAGGATCAAAATTGACCAAAAATTATTTCCAAAACATCTTCCCCAACATTGGCCAACATATCCCCCTTCTTACTCCTTTCTTTTACTTCTTTCCTTATTCTCCTCCTTACCTAATTTCCTTAGCCATCTTTCCATCAATAAAAAGTCTCCCTTACCATATATAGAACCATGGCCGACACTTGGTATAGGTGCACAAAAATAATCCAAAAATTTTTGCAAAAGAAGGGATTCAAACTCCACCCGTTAAGCCACTTCATGTGACGCCACACCACTCTACTACTAGCCCATCTTATGCTAGCAAAATACACTCTTATTTCCTTAAGCATTGATGCCACTTACCTTCTCTCCTTAAAGTGCTTAAACACAAAAATATTGCTAAGGCCCAACTCAATCCCGTGCCTTCTAAGGACCCCTTATCATACACATTTAACATTTTTAACTAGCCCAAAGCATGATATACTTCAAAACATAAAATTCTGAATTTTAGGATGTTACATGTTATCATCTTTTAAATGAGCCAAAAAACTACTGGTAAGTGAAGAGGTTGCTGCCGAATTTATGAGGATTTAAAATGCTCTTTAAAACTCCTTAATTTGATGTATTAAGCATCCCTTGTAACAGCCACTTATTTTGTAACCAAAACCAACTAAAAAGTCACTTCCATTAATGTTGTAACAGCCGTGTAAAGTAACGGTTGTGAGCTGAAAATAACCTGCAATAAACACATTAAAAATGCACTTAATAAACACAAATGAACACTAATTAAACTCTAACACATTAAACACTTGACTTTATTAAATGAACTAAAAGTTAAGACTTCAATTAATGTAGCAACTAGTTAATTTATGGAAGCAGAATTAAATTAACTTAAACTCATGCTTTATTAAAACATCCTAGTAACTAGATTAATTAATAAGCCTCTTATTAAACACAACTTATTTAATTAAACTAAACACCTTTATTTAAAGCTAATTTAAAAGTTTTTATTCAGCAAAATAAAAATGCATGAATTAAATCAAGCTAAACACAAGCTGAATGAACTAAATGTGAACTTAAACCAAGCTCAATGAGCTGAGATGAACTCATGTGAGCTGAACCACATAGGAAGGAAGTTTAGTTGAGCTGAAAATGAGCTGGAATCAGCTTCATTTTGCACTTTGGCCCCTCGAGCTTAGGCCACTCTCGATGGCGCCGGATGGAGTCGAACCATGATGCGACCAGGATCACATCATACCCCCTCTTGAAAATAATTCATCCTCAAATCAAGTCGATTGTTCTCTCGAACAAAATTCCTTTTGCTCGGCTTTCCTCGATAAATAGGGAGGATGGTAATCGAGACACCTAGAAAGAATAGCCGTGAATTAACAAGTATTACTTTAAACAAATTTGTAATCCACGCATAAACATAGCAACAGAAGTATGTCGCATGTGGAAGGACAAGATCAACTTATCATACAAAAGAAATAATGCCTTATCAAATGTTTGAAATAGAATTACATAAGGATCAAGGCATTCAACCAACTTAAATTACTTCCACGAATTAAAATGCGAGTAGTAGGTCAAAAGTTGCACATAATCGTCACCAACAAGTAATAGAACAGATTCACATGATTCACGACCTCACACAATCAATCCTTGCAATTGACCTTTGGACATATGCTCGCTAACAAATGCATCATGCCAATTATAAAAAACAAGAGTCTTTTTATCAATGTCCAAAACCGATAGATCATTATCAAACAAAATAGAACAATTAAGCACATCACGATTTAAGGACTTTATAAAAATGAAATCATCAACGTGATGGTTGTCATCTTCCGAGGAAAACAAAAGTGTTTTAAAGCTTTTGAGAATCTTACCTTGCTTGTCTTCAAGAACAGGAAAACAAAGATCAAATTTACCTTGCTCGCCCATCACAAATCTTTGCTCCTCGGGGGTATAGCATAGCTGAAGTTTTGCGGTTGAATTAATCTTTTCCAAACAGATCGCAAACTTCATGGACAACCAAAGAAATATTTTAAGGAACGAATATAAATTGAAAACACATTGGAAAATTTCCGTTACCTTATTCAAAGACCACAAATCAAAATGATAGAAATGGTTCGCACACAATCTATGTGGCTTGATTTTCCAACAAGATGAATCAACACAAATTCCCGGCTTAAAAACATGAGTTTGTTTATTTAAGGCAAAAAATAACAACGGTTTCACTAAATCGATCATGTTAAACCAATAGGACTTGTACATACTCAAAAACGAACATTCAAATCTCTTTTCATGCTTCAAAACAGATTTGCACAAGTTCAAAGATTTCTCACAAAACTTGAGTGGGTGCTCGTTAATATCATGTTCAAACAAATTAAGTGCTTTTTGTGAAAAACCGTTTGCACACAAGATAAAATTTTTGGGTTGTCGATCGGAACGAACAGTGTCAACCACATTCAAAGAGTAGAAATCAGTCAGATGAGAATAAGGGGGTCTTTTTATAACTAAGTCATCGAAGATTTTATTGACGAACGTCAAATCAGATTGCCATGACTCATTTAAAAGTTCCTTACCTCGCTTACCTTTGGGTTCGTGTGGTTTATTTTCAACTATACCTTGGTTGATCATACAGAAACGTCGTTCTTCTGGAAGGTATTGTAGTTGAAAAACATCTTTCGGTCTTTCGGGAACCTGAAAAGTAGAATAGAACAAGAGCAAACTTCAAGGGGGTTAGTTGAATCACTCCTCACTTTTTCTTGCTCGTTCTTTTCTTTTGTTTCTTTTTCTATCTTGGGTTCGTTTCTTTCTTTTTCAATTTTATTTTTGTTTTCACACTCCTTTTCAATTTCTTTTTCACTCTCTTTTCCTTCACTCTCGTTTTCTTTTTCAAATTTCTTTTCGACTTCTCTTTCATCTTCTTTTTGTTCTTTCTCTTTTTCAAAAACCTTCTCAATGGCTTTTTCAAGCTCTCTCAAAACTCACTCATTTTCTCTCTTACTTGCCTCTTTTCTCTCTTTTCTTTTTATTTCTTTTACCTTTTCTTCTTTTTCTTTTCTATTAAATGATGTTACAAAAGAATCAAGATGGTAATTATTTGGCTCGAAAAAAGAAAATTTATTTACAAAAGAATCACGATAATTGCATCGGGAAGAATACTGATACAATCTACCTCAGGGTTGAGTCGAGTCGTATGTGAAGTTGCCCGATCGTCTACGAAGAGGTTTCGTTCAATTTGTTTTAAAAGGGAAAATGGTTGGATTTAAGAAAATGGCAGCGGTTTAATAACAAAGAAAATAGATGGATGAATGGAATGATGTTTGAAACAAGAAAGAACCCTTAATAAAAGATTAAGGACCCGAATCTTATATGTTTCAAAGGGATGGTTGAGTTGGATAAAAACCTCGACCCACTATCTAGCAAGATAGGAACCTCGGTATAAAGGTTTGAACGCCACACCCGAATGGATGATAAGTTCGAAATAAAGTCAGATTGACACCACTAGCTACTAGATAAGTCAATTTGAAGCTTGAAGAATAATGAGAGTAGATAACTCACCAATCTGAAAATTTCATAAAACATCAAAAGTTTCCTTTTACAAACTAATAACAAGTATATATAGTGTTTACATGTGGTTAGCTGAAGAGTCAAATGAATTCAGTTTTAATATGCATTTAAATGGCTGAAATAAAATCTAAAAACTCTTGAATTCCTCCAGCCAAATAACAACAACTTTATGACTCTAATGAGCTGATTAAATGAATTTGAATGCTTTAAAAATGTCCCTTGAGTTGTCCTTGGCTAGCGAAAAGTCACCAGCAACTAATGGTGTTTTGAATGCATGTTATCATCTTTTAAATGAGCCAAAAACTGCTTGGTAAGTGAAGAGGCTCTTTGCCGAATTTATGAGGAGTTAAATGCTCCTTAAAGCTCCTTAATTTGATGTATTAAGCATCCCTTGTAACAGCCACTTCTTTTGTAACCAAAATCAACTTAAAAGTCACTTCCATTAATGTTGTAATAGCCTTGTAAAGTAACGGTTGCCAGCTAAAAAGTTTCCTACATTCAAACACATTAAAAAAAATATTAATCACATTTAAACACTTATTAAACACTAATTTAACTTAAACACATTAAACACTTATTAAACATTAATTTAACTTAACACATTAAACACTTATTAAACACTAATTTAACTTAACACATTAAACACCTGACTTAATAAATAAACTAGAAGTAAAGACTTCAATTAATGCAGCAACTAGTTAATTTATGGAAGCAGAATTAAATTAACTTAAACTCATGCTTCATTAAAAACATCCTAGTAACTAGATTAATTAATAAGCCTCTTATTAAACACAACTTATTTAATTAAACTAAACACCTTTATTTAAAGCTAATTTAAAAGTTTTTATTCAGCAAAATAAAAATGCATGAATTAAATCAAGCTAAACACAAGCTGAATGAACTAAATGTGAACTTAAACCAAGCTCAATGAGCTGAGATGAACTCATGTGAGCTGAACCACATAGGAAGGAAGTTTAATTGAGCTAAAAATGAGCTGGAATCAGCTTCATTTTGCACTTTGGCCCCTTGAGCTTAGGCCATTCTCGATGGCGTCGGATGGAGTCGAACCATGATGTGACCAGGATCGCATCAAATACTCCGTGTAGGATTTCTTTAAAGTTCCTGAAGGAGTATACCGTTCATCTCGCACGTCATCTTGGAGGGAGTAAAAATCAAAGTCAGCTTCTCTTCGCCTCGAGTTCCTTGATGAATAAGAATCTCGATCGAAATCTCGTCTTGAATAATCATTAAAAGTGTATCTTTGCGAAGTTCTCGATTCTACTTTTTGATTTGATGACACTCATTTTCGTGGATCTCTTTGTTCCACATGATCTAATCTCTCGTGTAGTCTATCAAACTTGGAATTCACCATTCTTTTCATTTCTTGCACCAAGTATTGGTACTCCGATTCGGTGAACTCTTCACGAGACATCTTTGATTACTGAAAAGAAATTTGTTAAGTAAAACAAAACAAAAAATTAAATTCCTCACAACAAAATCCTCACAATTTCACTCGGAAAGAAGAAGGAAAAGTGACACTCTCGCTCGTGTTTTCAATCATTTGGCTTTTACCTCCACTCGAATGATCTCACTCGCTTGTGCCTTTTACCACTCGAATCCACCTCTCAAAATTTTGGAAGGTTGCCTTAGACTTATTAGCAACTTGTAGGTCGGCTTCAAGGGGTCTAAGCAAAGGAAAAATCGTTATAGGTAAAGGTAGGCTAAAAGAAAATGAGTTAAGGGTGGCGTTGGGTAAGATGGAGGGGAACCAAAAGATGATGGAAAGGGTTCTTGATGATCGGGAATAAAGGAGAGTGATTTTGAAGATCGGGTACAGAAGAGGAGAACAGAAACAACAAGAACTTGCCACACTTTCAAAAGAAAACTTCACTCTTTTTTTCACTCGTATTTTTTTTTGAATTTTCGTAATTTTTTTTCTTTTTTTTGTTTTTTTTCACTTCAAATACAATAGAACAAAATACAAGCAATTTAAAAAAAATTGAATTTTTTTACGAACCTACTTTCGACTTGATACGAACGTCGTCAGAGCTCCTCGTTTTCTAGCTCTGATACCAAATGATACGATCTGCCTTGGGTTGAGTCGAGCCATATATGAATTTCCCTGATCATCTACGAAGGAGTTTCGTTTGATTTGTTTAAAAGAAAGGAAAAATGGTTATATTTTAGTAAATGGCAGCAACTTGGGTTGAAGAAAAATTGATGGAAGAATGGATTGATGGTTGAAACAAGATAGAACCCTTAATAGAAGATTAAGGACCCGAATCTTATAAGTTTCAAAGGAATGGTTGAATTGAATAAAAACCGAGACCCATTATCTAGCAAGATAGGAACCAACGGTATTGATTTGAACGCCAGACCCGAAAGGATGATAAGTTCAAGAACAAATTCAGATTGATGCCACTAGTTGATAGATAAGTCAATTTGAACCTTGAAGAATTAAGAGATTGAATAACTCACAATCTGAAAATTTCATAAAGCATCAAAAGTCCCTTTACAAGCTAATAACAAAGTATATATAGTGTTTACATGTGGTTAGCTGAAGAGTCGTATGAATTCAGCTTTAATATGCATTTAAATGGCTGAAATAGAATTTAATCAATAAATAAAAAACTCTTGAATTCCTCTAGCCAAATAACAGCAACTTTATGACTCCTAATGAGCTGATTAAATGAATTTGAATGCTTTAAAAATGTCCCTTGAGTTGTCCTTGGCTAGCCGAAAAGACACCAGCAACTAATGGTGTTTTGAATGCTTGTTATCATCTTTTAAATGAGCCAAAAAACTACTGGTAAGTGAAGAGGTTGCTGCCGAATTTATGAGGGGTTAAAATACTCCTTAAAACTCCTTAATTTGATGTATTAAGCATCCCTTGTAACAGCCACTTATTTTGTAACCAAAATTAACTAAAAAGTCACTTCCATTAATGTTGTAACAGCCTTGTAAAGTAACGGTTGTGAGCTAAAAATAACCTGCAATAAACACATTAAAAATAAACTTAATAAACACAAATGAACACTAATTAAACTCTAACACATTAAACACTTGACTTTATTAAATGAACTAAAAGTTAAGACTTCAATTAATGCAGCAACTAGTTAATTTATGGAAGCAGAATTAAATTAACTTAAACTCATGCTTCATTAAAACATCCTACTAACTAGATTAATTAATAAGCCTCTTATTAAACAAAACTTATTTAATTAAACTAAACACCTTTATTTAAAGCTAATTTAAAAGTTTTTATTTAGCAAAATAAAAATGCATGAATTAAATCAAGCTAAACACAAGCTGAATGAACTAAATGTGAACTTAAACCAAGCTCAATGAGCTGAGATGAACTCATGTGAGCTGAACCACATAGGAAGGAAGTTTAATTGAGCTAAAAATGAGCTGGAATCAGCTTCATTTTGCACTTTGGCCCCTCGAGCTTAGGCCACTCTCGATGGCGTCGGATGGAGTCGAACCATGATGCGACCAGGATCACATCATACCCCCTCTTGAAAATAAGTCGTCCTCAAATCGAGCCGATTGTTCTCTCGAACAAAATTCCTTTTGCTCGACTTTCCTCGATAAATAGGGAGGATGGTGATCGAGACACCTGGAAAGAATAGCCGTGAATTAACAAGTATTGCTTCAAACAAATTTGTAATCCATGCATAAACATAGCAACAGAAGTATGTCACATGTGGAAGGACAAGATCAACTTATCATACAAAAGAAATAATGCCTTATCAAATGTTTGAAATAGAATTACATAAGGATCAAGGCATTCAACCAACTTAAATTGCTTCCACGAATTGAAATGCAAGTAGTAGGTCAAAAGTTGAACATAATCGTCACCAACAAGTAATAGAACAGATTCACATGATTCACGACCTCGGACAATCAATCCTTGCAATTGACCTTTGGACATATGCTCGCTAACAAATGCATCATGCCAATTATAAAAAACAAGAGTCTTTTTATCAATGTCCAAAATCAATAGATCATTATCAAACAGAATAGAATAATTAAGCACATCACGATTTAAGGACTTTATAAAAATGAAATCATCAACGTGATGGTTGTCATCTTCCAAGGAAAACAAAAGTGTTTTAAAGCTTTTGAGAATCTTACCTTGCTTGTCTTCAAGAGCAGGAAAACAAAGATCAAATTTACCTTGCTTGCCCATCACAAATCTTCGCTCCTCGGGGGTATAGCATAGCTGAAGTTTCGCGGTTGAATTAATCTTTTCCAAACGGATCGCAAACTTCATGGACAACCAAAGAAATTGTTTAAGGAACGAATATAAATTGAAAACACATTGGAAAATTTTTTGTAACACCCCAAACCCGGCCCATGCGGTATGACCGGATCTGACATGTCACACGAAGAAAACGTGATAAATCCTTATGATTCGTACTAAAATAGGTGTAATTTGATTTTGGTTAAGAAAACAAGTTTGGATGTGAATATTTTATAAAATACAACTAATTTTTGAGAGGTTGATTGATGAGTCAAAAATCGAGGTAGTGAACTTTAAAACCATGACTTTTGAAAATGACGTTGAAAATTTGAAAGAGAATCCAAGTTAAATTATTTGTACATATTTATTATGAAAATCGTTTATTAATCAATTCTGGAAAACCGTTATTTATGATTTTAGAAAAATCCCCATTTAAAATAATGCAAGAAAAATAATAAGTACGGCTAAACATAAAACCAAATAAAAATATCCTAGAGGCCTTATTACAACTTTAAAACCTGAAATAATAAAAGCAACGAAATAATACGGTAAAGAAGTTTACTAAAGTCCGAAAATAACAATCCAAAAGTATGGCCTCCACCGAGTCATCCATGGCCCCAAGTCCTCGTCATTGAGCATTACCTACTAGGGTTAAGAAAAAGGGGGAGTGAGTTACAAGAACTCAGTGTATAATCCCCTTACCGTCATCCACTTTGGGCTTTGAACCCATAACAACATCTTGGGCCTAAGCCCATTACAAAGTAATAAATAAATGACTTGAATGCAACCCATCCCATCCAACCAATCTCTCCCCGACTACCCAATCTCTCCCGTGGGGATCAAGTCAACCCACCCCGTCATTCTCTCTAATTTGCAAATCAACCGCCATTTATAATATTTTTGTGGTTGAACCACCGAGTCATAATCAAGCACATTAATAAACAAATTGTGGCAATGCCACCAGGCTACACTTCTCTTCATTCAATTTTCCCATCCCATGCAATATGTAGAGATGCAACATACATAATAACAATCATTAATCTTTTTTATACTTTTAATGAATCGCCCGTTTAAAGCAATATAATAATTCGGCCCACTAAGGCATTTTAACAAATCGGCCCATAAGGGCATTTCGGTAATTCGACCCATAGGGGCATTTCGGTAATTTATACAAATTAACACCGATTTTGATAAATCTTAAGAAATAATGAAATTTAAGCAAATTTCTTGATTTATGCCATATTACGATTTTTAGCCTTATAATAATAACAATCAACTATCAAACTTATTACCGAATCAATATCTACGGAATTACGGTGTGAGATTACACACCTGATTACGGTAAGTATCAAACTCTCTTGATCGTCGACACCTATTGTAACACCCCAAACCCGGCCTAGAAGTTAGGCTCGAATCTGGCGTGTCACATTGAAGGAAGTTGAAAAGCTAAGCAATTGTTTAGAAAAGTTTTATCGGATTTTTGAACTCCGAGTTCGTTGTTTGTTTGAGAAAAACGTGATTTGCTAAATGACCGTGTAAAAGTTGTTATTATTTTGAAAAATTGTTTTGTTATGAAAGTTGAACTTGCATCATTGCGTAAACATGATATTTTAGAAAACGATTGCTAATGTTTTAAGAAAACCCCGTATTTATAGGTTTAACAGTTATAAATGAAAACTTAGAAAAAATAAACCAATGGCCTTATTACAAAATATTAACCCAAAATAAATAATCTTAAAATAAAGTAAAAATTGAAATTACTAAATTACACGAGTAGTATCTCCGATGTATAACCACCCCCGAGTCCTCCACGGCTCCCCATCCTCTATCTCTCGGAATTACCTGAAACATTTAATAAAAAGAGGGGGTGAGTTTACGAAAACTCAGTGTGTACAACCCTCATCGGTAAGAACATGCATCACAACAATCCGGGCCAAAGCCCATTACAGTAACGGTGGCAATTGGGCCTTAGCCCAAAATAGCCTCGGTTGAGCCTTAACCCATATCATATGTCACAGCAGATAATGTATGCAATGCGATGTAAACCCAGCCCAACCTAATTTTTCCATCCTCTACACGCCACCCGTACCAGCCCAACACACCGTGGGGATTTCTATAATCAACCCTCCATCCGCTACACACCTCATATGTGGCACCAAGCCACTCGTGGTTCTAGACCATCGTGATACTAGATCACCGTGACAAAGTCACTATTATCATGCGTGGGGCCAACCCACCATGGTATCAAACCACTGTGACAATCCCTGAAGAATATATGTGGGGCCAACCCACTGTGGTACCAAACCACTGGGACGAGTCACTAAATCATCATATATATACGTGGTATTAAACCACCGTGGCATCAAGCCACCGAGACATGGTCACTGAATCAGTTATATGTGGGGCCAACCCACTCGTGGTACCAAACCACCGTGATAGTCTCAAATACTTCCCCTTTCAATCATATCCCAAAGCCCATGCAATATGACATAATAATTCATGTATGTAGTATGTCATGTATGCAAAACATATATCAAATATAACGTATAACATGGATTACCATCATAATCAGATAAACGGAATACAACGTAATCAAGCTAATCAACCTCTAAGGGTATAACAGTAATTTTACCTACCAAGGGTATTCTCGTAATTTACCTATCGAGGATATTTCAGTAATTTCACACCTGCAATGATCTTTCCAAAGGCCTAATGTCGCCCCGAGCGACTTGGCTACCACTTTCGATCGTTACCGGACTATTGGGCCTAAAACCCGATTTTAGGCCATTCGGGCCCACACGCTCGTGTGGCTCAACTAGCACAAATTTAGCCACGGATATGAGATTCACCTAGTCCAGTCTAATATATACTACACAATCATACAATCTACTCATATAGGCCCACGGGCCCATTGGGCCCACTTGGCCCCTATCGGCCCATCGTGGTCCAAACAACATTAACCCACAAGAATACTAACGATGGCCTCAACTATCGCATCGAAGCCCTCACACGTGCGCTCGCACGCCCGTGTGGCTACCATCGCCGTGTAACCGGTATTTCGACATCTGCCGCTCTACAGCTAGAGTAGAGAGAATACACACCTGATAGGAGTCTGAAGCTAATCCGCGCTCCGAATGCTCCTATGCCCAACGCCAACCAGGTATGCCTCCTCTCCCATCATAGATAGCTCTATATATAGCCAGCTTCTCACCTTCCTTCTTTGTATCTTTCCGATGTGGGATCCCTCCATTAGCAGAGTTTAAATCCAACTCAAACTCTGACCGTCCAATTCGCAAAATAACTACTCCCTTTCTGATCCCGAGACTTGAACCTCAGACCTCTTGCCAGCTACAACGCCACCTTGCCACTAGGCCACAAGCTCCTCTTGTGTCTATAACCATACACAACTAAAGATAAGTCTATGGCCAAGGTCAAAATCCATTTAACAAAATAATCTAAAAGAAATGCAAGTTCCACGCCTTGAACCTTGGACCTCTTTCCTTCCTTGTGGCGTCACCCCCTTGTCTCTTATGTCACTTTGCCACTACACCACACACTCCACTTGTGTCATTTTCCTCCACATTTTATTCTTAAAGCCTACCTACTAACTCCCAGGGTTTTTTCCACCTAAAACCAAAATTTCTCCTAAGCCCAAGTTTGATTCCGGGACTTCATAGAAGCCCCCTAACCTTCCAAAATCAATCACCTAATAGGTCCAACTTGCATTAAAGCCGTTCTCTTGTTCTTAAAAATTTTAAACGCTACTACGCTCAAGGCCTATTGGGCCCAATCCTACTAGGCCCAATTTCAGGATGTTACACCTATGACAACATAATACTCGAATAATCTAATGAACGAGATTTTTATTAATCTAAATCAAAACCAAGCGATCTATTGAAACGCTTACCCTCGATATCGTGAACGACCACGATTTGTCTATTCTCACCAGATGATGGTCCACAACCCGGTGGGAAATCTCGAACCGTCGAAACTGCTCTACGCTTAAACTTAGGAGTAGGAATAGCAAATTCAGTCCTTTTGTGATCTCCAATTGCTTTCCCTTTCGAATTAGTACCACTTGCCTCCATTGGAAAAATCTTAATCAAAATGATATTACGTTGACATAAAACGATTATCTAAGGAAATAGGTTCGGCTTACCACTATTTTTGTAGAATCAACAAGTGGATAGATCGAGCGATTTAGTCCTTAAAAATAAATGATTAGTCACAACCACTATTCTGTTTTAGCAAACTAACCGGTCAACGAAAAAAGATCATAATGAACCATAACGAATCCCTTACCTTAATGGTTATAAAACCAATTCTCACTGATTGTGCTTATGGCTACGGATGAATCAGAGGTAATAGATTCAGCCTTCCCACTATTACACTACAAAAAGGAAAATGATTAACAAAATGAAGGAATATGGGAAACACCATTTCGGTTTAGAAGAAAAATAAACAACCGAATGATGAGGAACACTCATTCGGCTAGAGGGAAAAGAGAATGAAAGGATTTGAATAAAAAAACACTTACCCGGTTTAATCAACAAAGAAAAGTCCAACTTGTAAGATGGAGAAGAGAAGATGATCAATATTCGGCTATTGAAGAGAAAAGAATAAAGAAGATTCGGCCAACAAGGTTGTGTCGCTTAGAGAGAAAAGGAGAAGGTTGAAGAAATGGTAAAAAGAAAAGAGAAGATGAAGGATAGCGGCTATCAAAAAGAAATGACCAAAAATGCATTGAAGATTTTGGCCAAAACAAAGGAGAAAATGAACAAATGAACTAGGAGGTTTCGGCCAAAGCAAAAGAGAAATTAATTTGGAAAAAAGACACAATATGGTCAAAGAGAAAAATGATACCTTTCATGCACCAAAACTAACAAAATGATTCTAGCAAAATTCAGCTACCAAAACCCCCCTCCCAAATCGTGTATACTTTTAGCAAGAGAATAAAAATTGACCAAAAATATTTCCAAAACATTTTCCCCAAAACTGGCCAACATATCCCCCTTCTTGCTCCTTTCTTTTACTCCTTTCCATACACTCCTCCTTACCATATTTCCTTAGCCACCTTTCCATAATGAAAAAGTCTCTCTTACCATAAATACACCCATGGCCGACACTTAGGAAGGAAGTACAAAAATTTAATCAAAAATTTTGCACTTGGTGGGATTCGAACTCCACCCTTTAAGCCCATACATTTGACGCCACACCACTCCTCTACTAGCTTCACTTGTGCTAGCAAAATGCACACTTATTTCCTTAAGCATTGATGCCACTTACCCTCTCTCCTTAAAGTGCTTAAATATAAAATTTTGCTAAGGCCCAAATCAACCCCGAGCCTTCTTAGGATCCCTAAAACATACATAATTGATATTTTTAACTAGCCTAACGCAAGAAGTGATACAGTTCACCTCGGGAAGAGTCAAAAAGTATACGAGTTGCCCAATCATCTACGAGGAGTAAATCAAGCCTTCAGGAATTAATAGGAAGAATATAGAAAAAGATAGCTAAATTTCCGGAAGCTTTTTATGAATTTATTTAGAAGAAGGGATAAGTCAGGAATGGAGGTGTTTAAGTAAGGAGATGGTTTAAGTGATGAAAGAATAGGTTCGGTTTTAGGAAGGAAGGAAGAATATGGGATTCAGTTTAAGGATTGAGTAAAGGAAAAGTAATTTAGGCTAGTTTATGGAAATGGATAGTAGATCTTAAACAAGAAACGATTCAACACAAATATGTGTCACCCCGGTCTCTATAACATTTAAGGTGGATAAATGGATTTGAAGATGGACCAAAGACCCGTTATCTATAGAGATAAGAACCTATGGTATAAGTTGATGGATGAGATCGGTTGACGCCACAAGCAAAGCTTGATAAGTCAAAGACGAAACTCGTACGAAAATGAAGAGGAGATAAACTCACTCAATGAACAAAAGTCCATATAATATGATTAAAGTTCTAAAAGTTGTAACCTCTACAATGAAAATAACAAATATTTATAGCCAACTGAAGGAGTTAGCCGAATGGTCATAGCTTAAAGGCTAAGTAAAAATTAAACTAAAATAAGCTAGAAAAATCTAGAATAAAGTCTCTTAGTGTCTTGGCAAATTTCGGCTGAATGTGGCCTTGATGTGCTTGCAAATTCGTTTGGATGTATATGGCATCAATGGCACTCTAATGGATGGGTTTCTAGAAGATTAATTGTCCCAAAAATTCGTCCAAGTCCATGTGCAGCCTTTGGGAATGTTAATGGGCAGCTTTCTAGAAGTGAAAATGAATTTTAAGTCACTTGAAGATGCATGCAGCAGCTAGGTACGTCCCATACAATAATTGAGCTATTAATTTGGTCTCTTGATCGCTGTAAATCAGAGTTTTAAAATTTATAAAAGAATGATCGAACCTGGAAACTAACTCTGACAATGATTGAGGCAAGTGCACCTATCGAACAGTAGTATAGTTTAGGCAAGACCGGATTATCGAACCCAAAGGAACTAAAAGTACTAATACTAACTTTCTTTTTATTATCTAGCCTAAAAATAAAGAGAGATTGTTTATCTAATCTAAATTAATTAACTACAAAACTAAAGACTCTAAGACAAAGAAGAATGAATTTGGAAAATAACTTGGGAAAAACTCAGTTGATTTAGACGATACCCTAGGAAGAATCCACTTAGACTTCACTTGTTATTTATCACTGAACCATATGATTTATTCACTTAGTTTGATCCATAAGACTCCCTAACGTATATTAAACCCTCTCTCGAGGCGAATAACGTCTAACCCTAGGTTAATTAGTGGAACTCCCGTTCTCTTATAATAGCCCCCTAGAATAGCAATAAATCGATCTGTGGACTCCCATATTAGGTTTCACCCTAATCCGGCAAAATCTCGTCACCCTATCTCTAGGCGTGCACGATCAACTCTCGCTAATTATGTTGGATCTACTCTTAGGCGTGGTCTATTCCTCCTCCACCTAAGCACATTAGATTTGGATTAAGTTCACATAATTAAGAACAAACTAAGTATTTATCATATAATTCGAGAAAATCAAATAACAAGATTCATCATAGGTTTCATCTCTTCGAATTGTCCGAAGGGTTTAGTTCATAACAATAAAGGAAAACATCTCAAGAGAAAAGATAAAACAAAACATAAGAAATCCCTAAAACCCCCTGAAGGAATTGAAGGAGAGATCCTCCTTCTTGAGTAGAATTCTGGCTTCTTGAGATGGATCAACTGGCTATCCCTGAGTGAATCCCCACAAATCTGCCTTCTCTGGCTTAGCACGACGCCCCTAGACGATGGCTTTAGGCCCCCTCGACAGAGGGTTTCTGTCAAACTCCCCTTCTAAGTTGCTACCTGGGGTGTTTATATAGGCTTTGAGATGTGTTACTTGGCCTCCAAGTATCCTAATTTGAGTGCCATTCCTATTTGGGAGTTTATGTAACACCCCAAATTTAGGCCTAGAAGAATTGGGCCCAATAGGCCTTGGGAATGGGAGCGTTTAAATTATTTTTGGGATATATGTAGCACTTAGAATATTAATATTAAGGTATTATCGGGATTATTTGAAGCCTGAGAGATAAGGGAGACCATAGGGAAAAATTTATTTTTCTTTCTCAGCGGACCCTAGTCTCAGGCATGAGGCCTCTTAAGTAGATTAAGAGAAAATAGGACACAAATGGGCTTGTGGTCCAGTGGAAAGTGGCGTCACTTGGGAGTTATGAGGTGGCATGTGTGAAAGCTGAGGAGGTCCAAGGTTCGAGTAGGAGGAGTGCATTTTGGAGTGTTTTATTTTGCATAGGTGGACGGCAAGAGTTGTGTGGATTTTGAACTCTTGCCGTGGAGAGTTTGAAGGAAGCAGGACTGATGGATGTGGAGGAGATTTCAGATAAGATGAAGGTATTATCAGAGAGAAAAGATAGGAGATGAGGATGGTGAAGTGTTGGGGCCGAATAGGACTGTGGGGGGAAGGCAGTTCGGCTTTGGCTATAAAAGGGGGTGCCGAAATCCTTAGAAGGGGTTCTTAGAGTATCCATCTTTCTTTCTCTTCTTTTTTCCCCTCATCCTTATTTTCTTCCATTGCCGAATACCACCATCCCTGTTTCCCAAAATCTCTATTTACCGAAATCCCTGTTTGCCAAAATCTCTATTTGCCGAAATCTCTGTTTACCGAAATCCCTATTTGCCAAAATCCCTATTTGCAGAAACCCCTGTTTATGCCGATTCTTTGTTGTTTGTTCCTCCACCTCAATCGATTATTATCTACTCTTAGTCACGTTTGGAAGACGAATCTTGTTCAAGTAGATATTTAAGCCGCAGGATCAAAGGAGAATTTCGGTAAGAGCTTAGTTGAATTTTTAGTATGTTTTATTAAAAGCCGAAGGGCTATCTAACCCAATCTTTGCCGTTAACTTTGTATTAACAAGGGAAAGAATCAAAGATCGCAAGCGTGGTAGGTAAGGGTTGCTAGCAAGGTGGTAAGTATTCTCGACTCAGTTAGGGTTTTGGTAAATGGCCGAATCTTATATGGCTCATAGGGGTGATTTATGATCTATATGGATCACTTGGTTTTGACGATATAGGTGTTGGATGCAGATCTAGAGGATAATCGCCAATTGTAGCAAAGGAAGGGCTACTAGAAAGTGAGGCACACGGTAAGGGTACGGTGAGGTTTCAGTTTTTGGTTGGTATGTGTTAACGCTTTGGTTAATCGCTAGTAATGTCAATTGTAGGTTTGTGACTAAGGAGTCCGCAGGACGCAAGGTTACCAGGTGTGTACAAATACTACACATACGATATCGGCAATGTCGAAAAGTCGAAAAGCCGAAAGTGGCTAAATGGGCCCGGTGGGCCCTGAGGCTAAGTTTGATAAAATGGTTTGGTTGATTATACGAATTAAGTTAGCTATGTTTGATACATGATCTGGATATGTTTTGGGCCTAATAGGCCATATGATGAGATTTGGGCATAACGGGCCGTAAGGACATAAAATGGGCTTGATGGGCTTATGGGGGCGTAGACAAGTATGTTAGGGTTTAATGGACTTTAGGCCTAGTTCTAAACAACTCTTAAATCACATAAGACTTAATCTAATAATCAAACATGTCTGTGGACAAGTCGATTAGTTAGAGTGTGGTAACCGACATATGCATGTCTAGGATTGGATCTAGTGAGAGCTTGGTACTTAAGCGGTCCAAGTGACCCACCTCCTCTTTTTTGAGATCCTACCTGGTGCATAGTGTTTGTTCACTTTAACCGCAAGGACTTGTTTGTGGGCCAAAGTTTATAACTAAAACCCGAGAGGGACTAAAATACCCTTATATTGGAAAATTACTAAAATACCCTTATATTAGAAAATTACTAAAATACCCTTATATTGGAAAATTACTAAAATACCCTTATGTTGGAAAATTACTAAAATACCATTATATTGTAAAATTACTAAAATACCCTTACATTAGAAAATTACTTAAATACCCTTATGTTGGAAAATTACTAAAATACCGTTATATTGTAAAATTACTAAAATACCCTTATATTGCAAAATTTCTAAAATACCCTTATATTGTAAAATTACTAAAATACCCTTATATTGTAAAATTACTAAAATACCCTTATATTGTAAAATTACTAAAATACCCTTGTGTAAAATTACTAAAATACCCCTAGATTTGTAAATTACCGAAATACCCTGATTGGCAAAATTACCAAAATACCCCTATTTACAAAAATTACCAAGATACCCCTAATTTGCCAAATTACCAAAATACCCTTGTAGGGTAGAATTACGAAAATACCCTTGGGTAGTGAAATGACGAAAATACCCCTATGTGATGAATATGGGTTTGTGGATGTTACTTTTATGTTTGATGCATTCATATGATATTCTGCTTAGGATGCATATGGGTGGGAATTATGGTACGAAGGAAGATTAGAGGATCGCATGGCCGTATGGTATGGATCCAGGATCGCATGGCCGTATGGTATGGATCCACCGCAAGCTTTTAGCCATCGAGCAGCCATGCTGCACCGATAATGTTACCGAGGGCTGTGTGCCATTAATATGGGCTTTTTGTCGTAATTATGGGCTTTGTGCCAATACTGATGGCTTTGTGCTGTTATTATGGCTTTGTGCCAATCATATTTACCGTGGCTATGTGCCTAACATATATATATATTGATGACTCTGTGTCAATATTTGAGGATCGCATGGCCGTATGGTATGGATCCAGGATCGCATGACCGTATGGTATGGATCCACAGAAGGCTTTAAGCCCAACATATGATTAGCGACTTTGCTTGCGCAACGTTCGTAATACATGAACCGGCTACCCTTGGTGTGTAGCGGAGGGGTGGGTCGAGCTAGAATTCCCCACAGGAGCCATAAGGTTGGAAGGGAAATGGTGTGTGTAGTGGATGGATTTTTGGGGTGGGTTTTGCATTATCTTGTTTGTATATGATGCGATATGATATGATATGAGGTCATTATGGGCTAAGGCCCAAGACCACCGATTTTGTTAGGGCTTAGGCCCAATGTGAATATATGTATGTGATTTGATTGCCAAGGGTTGTACACACTGAGTTTCAAAACTCACACCCTTAATTTTAAATGTTTCAGGTAACCCTGAATAGGTGGCTCTACGAGGGAGAGGACTCGGAGATGGCCACACTACAAGTTGTTCAAATGTTTTAATTTATTCAAATGATTCTGTTTAAATACTTTGTTTTTTCATTGGATTGTAATAACGCCATGTAACTTCTATTTGACTTTGAATTTTGGGTTTATTATTATTGTTTCAACTGCCCACTTAAGAAATTTCATAAAATTATTAAAGTGTTAATATGGTTTTCGAAATAATCTTTTGTTTTGGGCTTTTGGGCCTTAAATGGTTAACTAGTAAATTGTTTTGAAGTGCGCCTTTAATGTGACATTCCAGATTCGGGCCTAACTTCTAGGCCGGGTTTGGGGTGTTACAGTTTAAGTAGACTTAGGAATGTGTTTCTTCGCCTCCAAGCATCCAAATCTGAGTAAAATTCCTCTTTCCCACCGCAGGGACACGGCCATGGCACACGCCCGTGTGAATCGTGGCCAGGCCGTGTTGACTTTGTTGATGAGGCACGGCCATGTAAATCGTGGTCCAGGCCGTGTTCGAGATCTTTAAGGAGGTACGGCCGTGTGATCTTTGGTCCAGGCCGTGTCGATTTCATGCTTTGGCCCATTTGTCCCGTTTTAAGCTCATTTTGTGTTCTTTTCATCCCCTGGTGCTTTCCTGAGTATATAACATGAAAAGAAAGGATTAAGAGCACCTTTTTACATAAATCAAGGGATAATTCACCCAAAAGCATACTAAATGTGGGATTAAAATATGTTACTAATTCGGTTTATCAAATACCCCCACACTTAAGCTTTTGCTTATCCTCAAGCCAAATTCTCAACTCATAATTAAAATGAACTTCCCTCAATTCATAATAGTCATTAATAGTGTCTCATCATGATTCAGAGATAATTTATACATGGATAATTCAACTCAAAGAGTCCTAAAAATTCAAACATTATAAGTCATAGATTTTGTAGCACAAAACATAGGTGTCTCCCTTCATCTAAATAATTACCTCTGATTCGAAATTGACAAGGATTGACATCCTCACAAAAGATTCACTCAAATCACTCAAAGTGTTTAAGGTTCAAAATTTTGGCACTCAAAAGTCGAACATGAAGAGTTAATCCCATAGGCTTGCATGAAAATCAAATCTCCACCACTGAAATATTAGATGAAACACAAATCAAAAGGTCTTTGTTAGGGTTGTAACGGGGCTAGGGTTAAGGTGTGGAGTAAGGATGAATTAGAGGGTTTGAATCGACAAATTACCTAACTAAGAACTAATGAACTAATAATAATTACATCAATTGAAAACTAATAGTACTTAATAATACGAGCTTCTTCTTCGATATTTGGAATAAATGTATAAGCTCATTTAATCACATAACTAATAATGAATAAACTTCGTCTTTTTTTTTGTAAGAACAATCATAAATACATAATAAAAGATAAATTACTGAAATAAAAATATAGTTAGGCTATTAATCAAATCAAATCTCGATATAAGGGTAGTCAAAAGGAATGGTGATAACAAAAACAAAGGGGTTCTGGGTTAATATTAGCGTTTATGTTAATAAATAGGGTTATTAGGATTAAAAAGGGTTCACTAGGGGTTAATTGTGAAGGTAGGCTTTTTAGTGGAGTTAGTGGGTTAGATCCTAGGTGCCTTTATCATCTCTGTGTATCAAATCAAAAAATATGGTCTCGACATGTATAATCGATGCAAGTTCTAGAATAACAAATCAGTGTTGACATACTCATAATCAATAAAGTGAGCAAGAAAAAGAATTTATGCTCTATAAGGCTCAAAATCTCACAAAAATTATGGTTATTTTGACGTCAACCTCGTAAAATTCAAACTTCAAAGTAATATTTAAACTCAGTTCGACAACCTAGAAAATTTTTAATTTCTGAAAAATAGACTTATCATGCTTGATTCTCTAGTATTCTTCAAATTTAATTATCAATGCACAATTATCAATGGCTTAATCTAAAACATATCAATAAAAATCATAAATCATTAGAAATTTCATCCTAATCATAATATGAGAAACTTACTTTAAGGCAAGGCATAATTCAGGGATTTTCAAATAATACTATAGTTAACTCCCCCACACTTAAGATGTACATTGTCCTCAATGTACAAAGGTAGATAATATCAAAATAATCATAAAATCGTAAGATGGGGAGAGAAGGGAAACTTCTTGAATTTTGGATGAAGCCAATGAAAAAAAATCGGATAGGATTGGAGGTGAGCGTGGGAAAGCGTCTCGAACTGGTTGAGTCCTCGAAGCAGCCATCCTAATTTCTTTTGTATCCTAAGCTAAATCTAAATGGAATGAATAACAAGAAGAAAATAATAAAGAAAATAAAAGAAAGGAAATAAAAATAAAAATAAAAATAAAAATAAAAATAAAAATAAAAATAAAAATGAAAATAAAAATTGAAATAAAAGTAAATATTTAAATAGTGATACGGTCCGCGCCCTTGTTCGAGTTTAATCAGTCCGTGTTTTTCGTGATTTTGAATTTTGGGCGCGTTTAGGTGTTTTACCACGGCCGTGGGTCTCGTAGCACGCCCGTGTATTCTTCACACGATCCTTTAGAATGGGCGTGTTTAACCCGTGCTCGTCAAGTCAGTAACCTCGCACGGTTGTAGGGCACAGCAGTGTCTCGCCCGTGCTCAATAAGTCAGTAACCTCACACGAAAAGTCAGCACGGGTGTGGCTTTTTATCGCAGCCCGTGTTGGGAAAAGAAATCATTCTTTGTCATGCACGGTTACTAGCACATCCGTGGTTTGTCCTTCTAGCTTCCACACGGCTACGGCCACGGCCGTGTGCAAGGCCGTATGAGCATAGAAATCTGTACTTTGGTTAGTTTATGGTTAGGTGCTAAAATGAAAAATAAAAGTAAAATAAAAAATGTAAAAATTAATAGGGTTAGTGCTCGGGTTGCCTCCCGAGAAGCGCTCGTTTATAGTCTTAAGCTAGACTTTACCTCTCATTTGTATGGTCAAAGTGGTTTGAGGAGGTGAAAATCCTTCCTCATGCGATCAACTTGATTTTTAATATAAAATTTAAGTCAGTAGTGTTTACCTCAAAAGTACTGAATTTAGGATTGCTTACCTCGACTGGCCTGTATAGGAAGACATCAAGTACCTCAAAAGTGATTTCTTCGTTTGTCTTGAGGGAATTGGTGATTCGAGGGTCTTCCTTATTCAACAATACTTGATCCCCAATTTTGAAGTGATTTGTTGTTCCTATCACTGTCGTGCAGGGTTTCCTTCGGTTTCACTTCGTGTATTCCTAGTTTCTCTTTAAAGTGTGTTTTCCACTGCGTCTAGTTCATCGACACGAAGCCTTAGTTCTTCATGAATTATTTCTTTATGGGTACGAGGTCTAAGATCTAGCTCAGCTAGGTGATTTCGTGATGCTTCTTGTAAAGAAGGTTGAACCAAATGGTTATCAATAAAATTAACGTTCATACCTTTATTACTCGATGTCCTAGCTGAGTCAAGAGCTTGAAGAGTGATTGTTTCGTCGTCTACACGAAGTGTGAGTTCACTGACTTCTTCCTCTGTGTGGTCTTTCTTTATTGCATCGGGATATGGCACACGAGGTTGGTACTCTGTAATTGCCGGTTTTGGTATATCATGGCACACTTCAACCTTACCTTCACTTACCATAGGTTCTTCCCTTGAGTTTGGTTCGTCTAACCCTTCACTATCGTAAATGGCTTGATTTTGCTCATTCGGGTTAGTTTCAGTATTGCTTGGCAAGCTTCCTTGTGGTAGTTCTGAGATCAGCTTAGCAAGTTGTATAATTGACTTAGTAAGTTCCCCAACTAACTCAGTAAGTTCCCCAACTTGGCTCTCGATCCCTTTGATCGATGCTTGTTGGTCATTAAGTGTTGTCTCATTTTTTTGGAGACGGTTATCTGTAGCTGCCATGAATTTTGTCAGCATCTCTTCAAGGTTCGACTCCTCTTCCTGTTGGTAAGGTGGTTGTTGAAAATTTGAAGGAGGTTCCGGTCCTTGGCTACTTTGATCATCACATGAGAAATTAGGATGGTACCTCCAACCTCCATTATAAGTGTCATTATAAAAATTATTTTGTGGTCTAGAATAGTTACCCGTATAGTGAGCTTGCTCGTTTTCCATGCCATATCCATAGAGTGGGTACTCAGGATTCGCCACGCCTCCTAAATTCGAATCATATTGTATTTCTGGGTGTACCACGTCGAGGTTGAAAAAACTGGCTGTTTTAGTAGGAATTGTCCTCATCGCTTGCCACTGATAATTATTCAGTGCCATCGTCTCTATAGACTAAAATTATCTACCAAAAGCAAAATTGAAGAAAAATTAGCAAAGAAAAAGAAATAATAATAAAAAATAAAAATAAATTGCAGAAAATAAAAAATATTGGCTACAGTAATAAAAATAGAGCTTTCTTAATATTTTAGTTCCCCGACTACGGCGCCAAAAACTTGATCGCTGTAAATCAGAGTTTTAAAATTTATAAAAGAATGATCGAACCTAGAAACTAACTCTGACAACGATCGAGGCAAGTGCACCTATCGAACAGTAGTATAGTTTAGGCAAGACCGGATTATCGAACCCAAAGGAACTAAAAGTACTAATACTAACTTTCTTTTTATTATCTAGCCTAAAAATAAAGAGAGATTGTTTATCTAATCTAAATTAATTAACTACTAAACTAAAGACTCTAAGACAAAGAAGAATGAATTTGGAAAATAACTTGGGAAAAACTCAGTTGATTTAGACGATACCCTAGGAAGAATCCACCGAGACTTCACTTGTTATCTATCACTGAACCATATGATTTATTCACTTAGTTTGATCCGTAAGACTCCCTAACGTATATTAAACCCTCTCTCGAGGCGAATAACGTCTAACCCTATATTAATTAGTGGAACTCTCGTTCTCTTATAATAACCCCTAGAATAGTAGTAAATCGATCTGTGGACTCCCATATTAGGTTTCACCCTAATCCGGCAAAATCTCGTCACCTTATCTCTAGGCGTGCGATCAACTCTGCTTAATTATGTTGGATCTACTCTTAGGCAGGGTCTATTCCTCCTCCACCTAAGCACATTAGATTTGGATTAAGTTCACATAATTAAGAACAAACTAAGTATTTACCATATAATTCAGAAAATTAAATAACAAGATTCATCATAGGTTTCATCCCCTTCGGGTATCCGAAGGGTTTAGTTCATAACAATAAAGGAAAACATCTCAAGAGAAAAGATAAAACAAAACATAAGAAATCCCTAAAACCCCCTGAAGGAATTGAAGGAGAGATCCTCCGTCTTGAGTAGAATTCCGGCTTCTTGAGATGGATCAACTGGTTATCCTTGAGTGAATCCCCACAAATCTGCCTTCTCTGGCTTAGCACGATGCCCCTAGACGATGGCTTTGGGCCCCCCTCGACAGAGGGTTTCTGTCGAACTCCCCTTCTAAGTTGCTACCTGGGGTGTTTATATAGGCTTTGAGATGTGTTACTTGGCCTCCAAGTATCCTAATTTGAGTGCCATTCCTATTTGGGAGTTTAAGTAGACTTAGGAATGTGTTTCTTTGCCTCCAAGCATCCAAATTCGAGTAAAATTCCTCTTTCCTGCGGCAGGGACACGGCCATGGCACACGCCCGTGTGAATCGTGGCCAGGCTGTGTTGACTTCATTGATGAGGCACGGCCGTGTAAATCATGGTCCAGGCCGTGTTCGAGATCTTTAAGGAGGCACAGCCGTGTGATCTTTGGTCCAGGCTGTGTCAATTTCATGCTTTGGCCCATTTGTCCCGTTTTAAGCCCGATTTGCATTCTTTTCATCCCCTGGTGCTTTCCTGAGTATATAACATGAAAAGAAAGGATTAAGAGCACCTTTTTACATAAATCAAGGGATAATTCATCCAAAAGCATACTAAATGTGGGATTAAAATATGTTACTATTTCGGTTTATCATCTCTTTTGGCTGAAAAGTGTCCAGCAATAAGGGAGAACGTGAGTAGCCCTCTTGGATATGTAAATTTAGTCATTTGGGACATTTTGAAGACATCTTAATGAAGAAGAAAGTGGCCAAACGAATTTGGACAGCAAAGGAGCTGAAAAGGCTTGTCTAGGTTCGGCCAACATTGGGGATGAGTTGCACCTTTTGTTTGAAGAATTTCCAGCATTTAAACATGTCTTTGAATGGCTTGCAAGTGTTTAATTCAGCCATTAAAACTCCCTTGGACGTTCATGACTCCAACCATGCATGAATTTCTTCATTCGTTGAAACTGGCTGTTCATGCATCATGCATTTAACTCCTCCTTGCATGTGTCTTCATGGAATTATTTTTTAAACCAAATAGGCACCTTGATAATCCAAAAATCAGCATCATTTAACCATGCTTCCAACCGCCCATGCACCCACCAAATACATGGATGTATTCGGCCAAGTACAATGCACCTAGGTGCATGTATCTCTTAATTGCTTCATGTACATTCGGTTGTACCTACAAAAGGGTATGAATGCATATTAAATCAAGCCAAATGAATTGAATAACAATTAATCACGTCCAAGACACATCAATAGACACTTTGGACACATTAAACACACACTTAGCACACTAACTAAATTCGGCAGCCCCTATTTTAATGAAAAAAATTCTGCACTTTAATTCTTAAATTAAAACACACTTAAAAGGCTGTAATAAAATGACACAAATTAAATTAGACTTAGGCAAATTAAATTTGACACTAAATAAATATTTAGACACTTAACTTGCTGTAGAAAATTAAATAATTAAATTGTCCAATTTATTTAAAGTATTAAATTAAAAAGCAATCAGCTCAATAAGCTGGAGCAAGCTCGAGTGAGCTCAAATTAAGCTCAAATGAGCTAATCCGGCTCAATTTGGAAGTGCATGAAGATGCACTTGAGCTCCACAGCACTTGGGTATTTGAATTCGAGCTCATCAGTTCGCAAAATGTTGGAGGGCCTGGGCGTGCCCGTATCAAGAAGTAATGCAACACATAAAATTCTAATTTCAGGATGTTACAATTCTACCCTCCTTAAAGAAAATTTCGTCCTCGAAATTTACCTGATTAAAAGAGATGAGGATATTGATGCCGAATCGTGTCCTCAGGCTCCCATGTAGCTTCCTCAGATCCGTGATTACGCCATAATACTTTGACTAACGGAACCGACTTCCTTCTTAGCACCTTAATATCCCGATCTAAAATCTGTACTGGCTACTCTTCAAAAGTCAAGTCAGGTTTTAGCTCAACTTCCTCCACTGGTACGACATGAGACGGATCCGAACGATCACGCCTTAACATAGAGACGTGGAATACATTATGTATCTGACTTAACTCTAGAGGTAACTCAAGCTGAAAAGCTACTGGCCCAACACGCTTCAGAACACGGTAAGGTCCGATGAACCTCGGGCTCAACTTGCCCTTCCGTCCAAATCTAAAGATCTTTTTCCAAGGTGAGACCTTCAGAAAGACCTGATCACCCACCGCAAATTCTATATCCTTACGCGTCAGATTCACGTACGATTTCTGTCTGTCTGAAGCTTCTTTTAACCAAGCCTGAATTACCTTAACTTTCTCCTCCGTCTCCGAAATCAACTCAGGACCCAACAACTGTCGCTCTCCTAGCTCAGTCCAACAAGTAGGAGTGTGACACCTACGACCATACAACGCCTCATAGGGTGCCATCTGGATACTGGATTGATAGCTGTTGTTGTATGCAAACTCTGCCAAAGGTAGAAAATCTTCCCAACTACCCCTGAAGTCGATCACACAGCCTCTTAACATGTCTTCCAAAATCTGAATAACCCTCTCCGACTGACCATCTGTCTGTGGATGAAATGCCGTGCTGAAATTTAACCTTGTACCCAAAGCTTCATGTAAAGCCTTCCAAAATCGTGATGTAAACCTAGGGTCCCTGTCCGATATAATAGACACTGGTACCCCATGTAACCTCACGATCTCTGCTACATACAACTTGGCCAACTTCTGCAATGAATAATCCATACGAACAGGTAGGAAATGAGCAGTATTCGTTAACCGATTCACTATCACCCATACTGAATATTTCTTAGTAGGCGTTAAGGGTAACCCACTAACAAAGTCCATCGTTATCCTTTCCCATTTCCATAATGGAATTTTCACTGGTTGTAGCAACCCTGACGGCAATTGATGTTCCACCTTCACCTGCTGACATGTTAAGCACTTGCTCACGAAATCAGTAACCTCCCGTTTCAACCCTGGCCACCAATACTGTTCACGGAGGTCTCGGTACATTTTGTTTCCCCCAGGGTGCATAGCATATGGGCTACTATGCGCCTCACGCAGAATCATTTGTCTCAATTCTGAATCTTTGGGCATACAAATTCTTCCGCGGAAACACAATACTCTGTCACTATTCAATCCAAAGTCCCCTATCTCACCACCTTCCACTTGCTGAAGTCGTGAACCCAATGCTTCATCTATCAACTGCTTTTCCTTAATCTGGCTTATCCATGCAGGCTTCACCTGATGTTCAGCTAGCAGGCTACCATCTTCATAAAGGCTGAGATGAGCGAACATTGCTCTCAAGTATGATATCACCTTACGACTCAACGCATCTGCCACTACGTTAGCCTTTCTGGGATGATATTTGATTGAGAAGTCATAATCCTTCAATAGTTCTATCCACCTCCGCTGTCTTAAGTTTAACTCCTTCTGGGTAAGGAGGTACTTTAGACTCTTATGATCCGTATAGATAATCGACTTCTCACCGTGCAGATAGTGTCTCCAAATCTTCAGAGCAAACACCACTGCAGCTAACTCCAAATCATGAGTGGGATAGTTCACCTCATACGGCCTTAATTGACGAGATGCATAAGCCACCGCTTTTCCCCCTTGCATCAACACACATCCCAAGCCTGTGTGTGACGCATCACAATAAACAATAAACTCCTTACCAGCCTCAGGTTTAATCAATACCGGTGCTTCCGTCAAAATCTTCTTCAATTTCTCAAAGCTCTCTTGTTGCTTACCTGACCACACAAACGGTACTCCCTTACACAATAGCTTAGTTAGGGGTGCAGTAATCAACGAAAACCCCTCAACGAAACGCCTGTAATACCCAGCCAAACCTAGAAAACTCCAAATTTCAGCCACTGGCTTCGGTGGCTTCCAATCCAACACAGCCTTGACCTTTCGAGGATCAACTCTAATTCCTTCGACAGGCACAACATTCCCTAAAAATGTCACTTTCTTCAGCCAAAATTCACACTTACTGAATTTGGCATACAATTGCTTTTCTCTTAATATTTGCAATACAACTCGTAGATGCGAATCATGTTCTTCTTCACTCTTCGAGTACACCAAGATATCATCTATGAACACCACCACAAACTGATCTAAATAGGGTTGGAAAACCAGGTTCATCATGTCCATAAATGCAGTTGGTGCATTAGTCAACCCAAACGGCATCACCAAGAACTCGTAATGCCCATAACAGTTCGAAATGCAGTCTTATGAATATCCGCCTCCTTGACCTTAAGCTAGTGATAACCCGATCTCAAATCTATCTTCGAGAAAACTGAAGCTCCTCACAACTGATCGAACAGATCATCGATCCTCGGTAACGGATACTTGTTCTTGATCGTCAACTTATTCAACTGTCTGTAATCGATGCACATACGCATTGATCCGTCCTTTTTCTTAACGAACAAGACTGGCGCTCCCCACGGTGACACACTCGGTCGAATAAATCTGCGATCCAACAACTCTTGAATTTGAGCTTTAAGCTCCGCTAGCTCCTTCGGCGCCATTCTATAAGGAGCAATAGACACCGGAGCCGTTCCTGGCAATAGCTCAATGCCAAA
This sequence comes from Gossypium sturtianum, assembly GCA_025698515.1. Classification (NCBI taxonomy): domain Eukaryota; kingdom Viridiplantae; phylum Streptophyta; class Magnoliopsida; order Malvales; family Malvaceae; genus Gossypium; species Gossypium sturtianum. The sequence goes on from CM046948.1 coordinate 72,346,894, forward strand.
CTCTACCTCCCGATCCGGAGGCAATCCCGAAAGTTCCTCGGGAAAGACATCCGAAAACTCTTTCACCATTCTAACTCTTTCAACCGACAACTCTTTGGCATCCAAGGCACTGATAAAGGCTAATAACGCTCCACACCCCTTTCGCACCAACTTTTCTACCTTTAGAGCAGATACCACATTAGACAGATAGTTTCTTCTTTCACCTATCATCATCACTTCCTTATCCTCCGAAGTTCTTAATACCATCTACTTTGCAGCACAGTCCAAGTTCACACGGTGTTTAACTAGCCAATCCATGCCCAAAATAAGATCAAACTCGCCAAATGGCAGCTCCATCAGATCCGCCAGAAATACTTCCCCCTGAATTTCTAAGGGCACATCCCTAAACAACTTATTTACTACCACCAACTGTCCTAGAGGACTAATCACAGTTGTTTCTCTAGCAGTAATCTCGAGATCTAATGTTCAAGGTTCCAGACACAGCACAAGCAACATACGAATGGGTGGATCCAATATCTATCAAAGCAGTAACAGGTACATCAGCTATGAAAAACGTACTGGTTATGACGTTAGGTGCATCGCCGTCCTCTCGATGTCTGACCGCGTAGACAAGACCTGGCTGTCTCACCTCTGTGTTACCCCTATTACTGGTACCTCTACCCGATGCACCCTGACCTCGTCCTACACCATTACCACCTTGACCTAACCCACGGCCTCTTGGCGGCTGCTGAGCGCCTCCAACTGGCGGTGCAAATCTGTTACGAACTCCCTGAGTTTGAGCAGGCTCTCGAGGGCAGTCCCTAAATTGATGGTCCTTAGATCCACATCTGAATCAGACACCAGTTCTCTTCCAGCATTCATCCGAGTGAAGTCTCCCACAATCCGCACAAGGCTGTAACTGATTGGTAGCAGCTGGAGCACCCGCTCGTACTGGTCCCTCATTCCTGGGCCTTTTCTGAAAACCTCTAGCAGGACCTGAGTGTCCAGAGTCTCTCTTATTTTTGCCCCTATCCTTATCTCGATTTTGCCGTTCTGAGTGCTTAACCTCCTCAGCTATCTTAGCTTTTTCCACCAGTGTGGCAAAGTTCCTCTCCTTCTGTGGGGCTATCAATACCCGTAATTCATCACACAACCCGTCCTTAAAATGCACATAGCGTTCGTAGTCAGTCGGCACTATTCCCCGGGCATACTGACTTAAACGCAGAAATTCTGCCTCGTAAGCTGCCACAAATTTACCTCCTTGGACCAGATTCAGGAATTCCTTCCTTCGAGCATCCACATAGCTAGCCCCGATGTATTTTCCTTGAAATGCGGTTTTAAAGAATTCCCAGGTAATGCGATCGGCCTGAGTGCCTTCCCGGACAGTGAGCCACCACTGATACGCCTCATCTCTCAGCAAAGACACCACTCCTTTCAGCTTCTTCTCAGTGGTGCAATCCAAATCGTCCATGATCCGCTCCACCGCCTCAAGCCAGTACTCCACTACATTTGGGGCTACACCCGAGATACCCCTAAAAACCTCAGCTCCATTCGATCTGAGTCGCTCCGATATTGACCCACGAGCTGCTGTCCCAGTTCTTGCCCCAGCAACCCTTTCCAGAACTCGCAACATTGCTAGGGACAAAGCGTCGTCCTCTCTCATGCGATCATGTGACCCAGCTTCAGTCACAGGTGACGTAAGTGTGTCCATTTCTGACATATGTCCCGATGCCTCAAATACAACTCTAGCGCCACAGCCTCTACCACGGCCACGTCTACCATGTCCACGTCCTCTAGCGCTCATATTTGCTAATTCAATTTAATCTAATTAAGAGTCTTATGAATCAGTATGCTATTTCAGTGTTTATTAAACAATATTTTATGAAGTATAGGAAGTAAAGTCATTTTTGCAAAACGCATCCTATAGTCTCAATCTCTATAGTTTCAGCTCCTAAAACTAAAAGTTCTAGAGTATTTCTACAGTCATACCACAATAATCATAAATTGAAAACATAAACTTACTTGACTTGGTGCCGGATACACGTGGTGCCATACTTCCTTTAGAACATGCATGTATAAATTAAGATTTTAAACAGCTTTGGAAAACGTTTTTTAACCCAAACCACAGCCGAGTTTTGCAACTGAGCTCTGATACCACAAAATGTAACACCCCAAACCTGGCCCATGCGGTATGATCGGATCTGACATGTCACATAAAGAAAACATGATAAATCCTTATGATTCGTACTAAAATAGGTGTAATTTGATTTTGGTTAAGAAAACAAGTTTGGATGTGAATATTTGATAAAATATAACTAATTTTTGAGAGGTTGATTGATGAGTCAAAAATCGAGGTAGTGAACTTTAAAACCATGACTTTTGAAAACGACGTTGAAAATTTGAAAGAGAATCCAAGTTAAATTATTTGTACATATTTATTATGAAAATCGTTTATTAATCAATTTTGGAAAACTGCTATTTATGATTTTAGAAAAATCCCCATTTAAAATAATGCAAGAAAAATAATAAGTACGGCTAAACATAAAACCAAATAAAAATATCCCAGAGGCCTTATTACAACTTTAAAACTCGAAATAATAAAAGCAACGAAATAATATGGTAAAGAAGTTTACTAAAGTCCAAAAATAACAATCCAAAAGTATGGCCTCCATCGAGTCATCCATGGCCCCAAGTCCTCGTCACTGAGCATTACCTACAAGGGTTAAGAAAAAGGGGGAGTGAGTTACAAGAACTCAGTGTATAATCCCCTTACCGTCATCCACTGGGCCTGAACCCATATAACAACATCTTGGGACTAAGCCCATTACAAAGTAATAAATAAATGACATGAATGCAACCCATCCCATCCAACCAATCTCGCCCCCGACCAGCCAATCTCTCTTGTGGGGATCAAGTCAACCCACCCCGCCATTCTCTCCAATTTGCAGTCAAACTGCCATTTATAATATTTTTGTGGTTGAACCACCAGATTCATAATCAAGCACATTAATAAACAAATTGTGGCAATGCCACCAGGCTACACTTCTCTTCATTCAATTTTCTCATCCCATACAATATGTAGAGATGCAACATACATAATAATAATCATTAATCTTTTGTATACTTTTAATAATCGCCCCTTTAAAGTAATATAATAATTCAGCCCACTAAGGCATTTTAACAAATCGGCCCATAGGGGCATTTCGGTAATGTATACAAATTAACACCTATTTTGATAAATCTTAAGAAATAATGAAATTTAAGCAAACTTCTCGATTTATGCCATATTATGATTTTTATCCTTATAATAATAACAATCAACTATCAAACTTGTTACCGAATCAATATTTACGGAATTACGGTGTGAGATTACACACCTGATTACGGTAAGTATCAAACTCTCTTGATCGTCGGCACCTATGACAACATAATACTCGATTAATCTAATGAATGAGATTTTTATTAATCTAAATCTAAACCAAGCGATCTATTGAAACGCTTACCCTCGATATCATGAACAACCACGATTTGTCTATTCTCACCGGATGATGATCCACAACCCGGTGGGAAATCTCGAACCGTCGAAATCGCTCTACGCTTAAACTTAGGAGTAGGAATAGCAAATCCAGTCCTTTTGTGATCTCCAATTGCTTTCCCTTTCGAATCAGTACCACTTGCCTCCATTGGAAAAATCTCAATCAAAATGATATTATGTTGATATAAAACGATTATCTAAGGAAATAGGTTCGGCTTACCACTATTTCTATAGAATCAACAAGTGGATAGATCGAGCGATTTAGTCCCTAAAAATAAATGATTAGTCACAACCACTATTTCGTTTTAGCAAACTAATCGGTCAACGAAAAAAGATCATAATGAACCATAACGAATCCCTTACCTTAATGGTTATAAAACCGATTCTCACTAATTGTGCTTATGGCTACGGATGAATCAGAGGTAATAGATTCAGCCTTCCCACTATTACACTACAAAAAGGAAAATGATTAACAAAATGAAGGAATATGGGAAACACCATTTCGGTTTAGAAGAAAAATGAACAACCGAATGATGAGGAACACTCATTCGGCTAGAGGGAAAAGAGAATGAAAGGATTTGAATAAAATAAAAAAAACACTTACCCGGTTTAATCAAGAAAGAAAAGTCCAACTTGTAAGATAGAGAAGAGAAGATGATCAATATTCGGCTATTGAAGATAAAAGAATAAAGAAGATTCGGCCAACAAGGTTGTGTCGCTTAGAGAGAAAAGGAGAAGGTTGAAGAAATGGTAAAAAGAAAAGAGAAGATGAAGGATAGTACTAGATGGTTTCGGCTATCAAAAAGAAATGACAAAAAATGCATTGAAGATTTTGGCCAAAACAAAGGAGAAAATGAACAAATGAACTAGGAGGTTTCGGCCAAAGCAAAAGAGAAATGAATTTGGAAAAAAGACACAAAATGGTCAAAGAGAAAAAGGATGCCTTTCATGCACCAAAACTAACAAAATGATTCTAGCAAAATTCGGCTACCAAAACCTGATACGAACTCGCCTACGGAGGATGTAACTCATGATGCCCTCAAGATGCCCATTGGACCAATAACGCGTGCACGTGCTAAACAACTTGCAAATACCATTTTAGCTTTGGTGGAACAAGCTTGGAAAGATGATCGAAAAGAGTTCAAGATTGAACCAAAAATTTACAACTTGATGGGAGCCGAATCTTCCTTAGCTTGCTAGTTCAGCTATTAGCTAATTACATACTTTAATATACATTATTAATTAATTTACTACAGCATAATTAGTTGATTTAGTTTGTCTTAAACAACATTTAATTTGCCTTAGTTAATACATAAATTAATAATGTCCAAGACTTAGCCGAATTTTAATATTTCTTAAATAGTTTTTATTTAAGTTGTTTAAAAGTTAATTAACATGTCTAGATTATGGTTTTAAATGTGTTCAGCCAAATTTGGCTTAAAATTTAATGGGTTTTTATTGTTTTGTAGTTTAGCCGAATTTAGGAGATACATTGGGCAGATTCATGCATGTAGATTCATGCATGGGAAGGTTCATGAATGAACCTTATCAATGCATGAATAATGGATATTTTTGCTTCCCCAAGGTGACTATTCGGCCAAGAGAGACCAGCACATTAAAGATATCATGTTTGGCCGATTACCTTCTAAAAGAGCATCTTTGTGTTCACACTTGTTGTTCACACAAGGGGGACTATTCGGTTGGCTTTGTTCACACCCAAGTGGCCATTCAAGCTTCATTTTCACACCTAAATGGCTGTCCAACTTCCTCTATTATTGCTCCTACTTATTCATCAATACTTGCCAATTCAATGAGCCATTTAAAGCTTTGGCCGAACCTAGACGTGGCTGGTGGAATTCCCATGCATTCACCATCTTGAAGATTCATTTGCTTAAGCTTTAAGGAGTCTTCATTCAGCCGAATTTTGATGGACACTTTAAGGATTAAATTCTGGAAAATTCTAGCTATTTCTAGAATGATTTTTACTTAGCCATTAAGCCTTGTTTATGGCCATTCAGCTACCAGCTCTCTAGGCTATAAATAATTGTTTCTTTTGTTTGAGAGGGGACTTTTTAATGATTATTGAATTTTCATATAGTGAGTTATTCACTCTCTTAATTCTTCAAGGTTCAATTGACTTATCTAGCTACTAGTGGCGTCAATCGACTTTGTTTCCGAACTTATCATCCATTCCCGGGTGTGGCGTTCAACTCTTATACCGAAGGTTCCTAATTTGCTAATTAGAGGGTCTCGATTCCATCCTCCTATTCCATCATCCACTTGAAACATATAAGATTCGGGTCTTTAATTTTTATTAAAGGTTCTTTCTTGTTTCAATCTATTACTCAACTTATCCACCAACCATTTCCTTACTAAACCGATTCTACTATCTTGAATTATCAAACTTGCAATCTTATCCGAATTGAATGAGAGCGTCCTAATTTGCGATCGGGCAACATCTACGATTCGTTACCAATCCCAAGGCGATTCGTATTAGTTGGTATCAGAGCTAGTTAAATTAGGCACATTTTTGTGAAATTTTTGAGTTTCCAAGTAAGTATATAAAAAAAGTTATTCGAAAAAAGATAAAGAGTTAAAAAAAAGAAGTTATAAAAAAAAGAAAAAAAATTATTATTACGAAATAAAAAAAGAAAAGGATTTACGAGTAAAAAAAAAGAAAAGTGAATGCAATTACAAGTTCTGTGTTTATTAGGGGAATCCCGATCTTCATATTCATCTTCTGTCTTCTAAATTTCTTATAATCTATCGCCACATACCCAAAATTTTTCTTTCTTTCAGCCTACTCTACACCCGATATAATTTTATCCCTTGTAACCCCCTTGAAGCTGACCCACGAGTGGCAAATAAGTCTAAGGCAATCTTTAGAATTTTGAGAATTGGATTCGAGAGGTAAAAGGCAAGAGAGACTCATTAACGAAAAAGCCAAATTTGAGTGTAAACACGAGTGGAGTGTTCAACAATTACTTTCTTTGTGAGTGACCTAGTGAGGTTTTTGGTGAGGTTTTCTTAAATTTATTTAATATGTCTAGGAGTCCCAAACGAAGAGGAACAAGCAGAGGAGCATCTAATGCCACCGGTGGAGGTGGAGGCCAACTTCCTCAAAGGAATGTGCCCGGAGGTGGAGTTCCCGACTTACAAGTGTAAGCAATAATTTGAGAAATCACCCGATTGCTCCAACCCCAGTTAGATTCCATCAACAAGAGCTTGGACGAAAGGGATGAACGAAATCAGCGGGCAAATACCCCTCCAAACCCGAGAAGGGATCAAGAGCGGCCTTGGCAACATGATAATGATCTGTATGAGCCAAGTGACGTAGAGAGTGACCAAGCATCACGACAAAGCGCAAGGGGAAGAGGCCAACAAGCACGAGGACGTCGGGACCATGAAGGACCCGATGATGATTTGAAAAACATAAAAATAGCAATTCCTGCCTTCCAAGGGCGATCTGATCCGGAAGCATATCCAGAATGGGAAAAGAAGGTGGAGTTAGTGTTTGAATGTCATAACTATTTGGAAAGTAAAAAGGTAAAACTTGCTGCAATCGAATTCTCCGATTATGCCATCATTTGGTGGGATCAATTAACGACAAGCCGACGATGCAACGGAGAACGTCCCGTATCCACGTGGGCTGAAATGAAAGCACTCATGCGGAAGAGATTCATTCCCACTTATTATCACAGCGAGTTGCATCAAAAGTTGTAAAGTCTAACACAAGGCCAACGTAGCGTGGAGGACTATTATAAAGAGATGGAAGTGGCCATGATCCGAGCGAATGTGGAGGAAGATCGAGAAGCCACCATGGCACATTTTGTCGCCGGACTCAACCATGACATCGCAAATATTATGGAACTACATCATTATGTCGAGGTCATTGACATGGTCCATATGGCCATAAAGGTTGAGAAGCAACTCAAACGCAAAGGTACGTCTCGTATAATACCTAATACTTCATCATCTTCTAAATGGGGACAAGGGGCTTTCAAGTGAGACATGCCGAGCCGTCCCAAAGAGACAAGTGGTGCGCCTAAGTTCAATAAACCATGTGGCGAGTCAAGTAAAGGCAAGGCGGTGGCCGTTCCAAATCGGTCTCGTGACATCAAATGTTTTAAATGTTTGGGACGAGGTCACATTGCAAGTCAGTGTCCGAACCGAAACACGATGTTTATCTGAGATGATGGTGAAATTGAATCCGAAAATGAGATCGAGGATGATGCCAATGAAACTTCTAATGACGAGGAGGAGATAGAAGAGGCCGAAAATGGTGAAATTCTTGTTGTGAAAAGAAGTCTGAGTTTACAAGGTGTCGAGAATGAACAACAACGCGAAAACATCTTCCATACACGTTGCCAAGTGCAAGGGAAGGTTTGTTGCGTTATTATCGACGGAGGAAGCTGCACTAATGTGGCTAGTACCATGATGGTTGAAAAACTCGGCTTGACTACCACCAAACATCCTCATCTGTATAAGTTGCAATGGCTTAACGACGGGGGAGAGCTAAAAGTCACAAAGCAAGTGTTGGTGTCCTTCGCAATTGGACAATACCAAGATGAAGTTCTGTGTGATGTGGTACCGATGCACGCGGGGCATCTTCTTCTTGGACGACCTTGGCAATTTGAAAAATGAGCAATTCACGATGGGTATTCTAATAGGTACACTTTCAAGCATTTGGGCCGAAATGTGACGTTAGCACCGCTAACTCCCAAACAAGTGTACGAGGATCAATTGAAATTGAAAATATCTATTGAAAAATCACAAGAGAGTGAGCGGAAAAATGAAAAAGAAAAAGAAAAGAATTTAGAAAAAAAGAAAGGAAAAAAATAAGTGATAAAAAAAGAGAGTTTGAACAAAAAAAAAAGAAAAAGAAACAAAAGATGAGAGTGAAAAAAGAAATTTTTACATAAAAGATAGGGATGTACGAAAGTCAATGTTGTTGAAACAACCCCTGTTGGTACTTCGGTACAAAGAAAGTTTGCTTGGAACTAACAATTTTGACGATAAGTTGCCTTCTTTTGTTTTGACTTTGTTGCAGGAGTTTCGAGATATATTTCTGGAAGAGATTCCTAGTGGACTGCCTCCCATTCGTGGAATCGAGCATCAAATAGACTTTGTGTCGGGAGCCACGATTCCAAATCGACCTGTCTATCGAAGCAATCCCGAGGAAACAAAGGAACTTCAAAGACAAGTGAACGAACTTTTTGAAAAAGGCTATGTGCGAGAAAGTTTAAGTCCTTGTGCAGTGCCAGTTTTGCTAGTTCCAAAGAAAGATGGAACGTGGAGAATGTGTGTAGATTGTCACGCCATCAACAAGATCACGATCAAGTATCGACACCCTATTCCGCGTGCGAGCCTATTCTCGAAAATTGATCTTAAGAGTGGGTATCATCAAATAAATATGCGCGAGGGTGACGAGTGGAAGACTACTTTCAAGACGAAGCAAGGGCTCTATGAATGGCTCGTTATGCCATTCGGGCTAACCAATGCCCCAAGCACGTTCATGCGACTCATGAACCACGTGTTGCGAGCATTCATCGGTAGATTTTGTGTAGTATATTTTGACGACATACTCGTCTATAGCAAAACTTTAGAAGAGCATGTGAAACATTTAAAATCTGTTCTTGAAGTTTTACGAAAAGAGACCTTGTATGCCAATTTAAAGAAATGTGATTTTTGTACTAACAAAATTGTGTTTTTAGGTTTTGTTGTCAGCTCGGAAGGCCTTGAAGTCGATCAAGAGAAGGTTAAAGCAATCCAAGAATGGCCCCGTCCAACAAACATTTCCCAAGTGCGCAGCTTTCACGGATTAGCTAGTTTCTATCGATGATTTATGCCAAGTTTCAGTACGTTAGCCGCACCATTAATCGGGGTAATCCGTAAGAACTCTAACTTTGTTTGGGGAGAAGAACAAGAGAAAGCCTTTTTGAAACTTAAAGACTGTTTGACTCATGCTCCTTTATTGGCTTTACCTAACTTTGACAAAACCTTCGAGTTAGAGTGTGATGCTTCATGTTTAGGTATTGGAGCTGTACTCATGCAAGATGGACGCCCTATTGCGTATTTCAGTGAAAAACTCAACGGTGCCGTCCTAAACTACCCGACGTATGACAAAGAGTTATATGCCCTCATTCGAGCCTTGGAAACTTGGTAGCACTATCTACTTCCCAAAGAGTTCGTGATTTATACCGACCACGAGTCTTTGAAATACCTAAAGGGTCAGCATAAGCTCAACAAGTGACATGCTAAATGGGTAGAATTCCTCGAGTCATTTCCTTATGTCATTAAGTTTAAAAAAGGTAAAGAAAATATAGTGGCTGATGCACTATCTCGAAGGTATGCTTTGTTAAATGTGTTGGATTCCAAGTTGATGGGGTTTGTATTTCTTAAAGATCTGTATGCCAGCGGTGCTGATTTTAGCGAAATTTTTAGGTTGTGCGAAAAAGGAGCCTACGAGAAGTATTACCATCATGATGGGTACTTATTTTGAGAAGGGAAACTTTGCATTCCGTAAGGGTCAGTACGAGAGGTCTTGATAGACGAGGCTCATAGTGGCAGATTGATGGGACATTTCAGAGTTGCTAAGACCGTGGCTACACTCCAAGAACATTTCTTCTGGCCTAAGATGCGACGCGACGTAGAAAGGTACTGTGGAAGATGCATTACGTGCAAAAAGGCTAAATCCCGAATCAAGCCCCACGGTTTGTATAAACCCTTACCCATTTTTGAAACTCCTTGGCCTGATGTTTCTATGGATTTTGTACTCGGTTTACCAAGAAGTAAAAATGGTCGAGATTCGATATTTGTGGTTGTGGATAGATTCTCTAAAATGGCTCATTTTATAGCTTGCCATAAAACTGATGATGTTGTGAATATTGCTAATCTTTTTTTAAAAGAAGTGGTCAGGTTGCATGGCATGCCTAAAACGATCGTGTCTGATCGGGACGCGAAAGTCCTTAGTCATTTTTGGAGAACGTTGTGGGGGCAGTTGGGAACCAAGTTACTATTTTCCACCACTTGCCATCCGCAAACAGACGGTCAAACCGAAGTCGTCAATAGAGTCCTTTCTACATTGCTACAAGCAATCATTCGGAAGAACTTAAAAACGTGGGAGGACTGTTTACCACATGTGGAGTTTGCATATAACCGTTCTATTCATTCTGCTACTAAGTTTTCTCCATTTGAAATTGTTTATGGTTTTAATCCATTAACACCACTTGATTTAATACCTCTGTCCTCTAATCAACTTGTGCATGTAGATGGAAAACGCAAAGCTGAATATATTAAGCAATTGCACCAAAAGGTTAGGGACAACATCATAGCAAGAACTAAAAAATATGAGCAACAGGCCAACAAAGGTCGAAGGTGCATTGTTTTTGAACCGGGGGACTGGGTTTGGGTTCATATGCGCAAAGAGAGGTTTCCCGCGCAAAGGCGATCCAAGCTCCTTCCGAGGGGAGATGGTCCATTTCAAGTCCTTGAACGAATAAACGGTTACTCCTACAAATTGGACTTACCAGGTGAGTATAATGTTAGTGCGAGTTTTAATGTTTCTGATCTATCTCCTTTTAATGTAGGTGATGATTCGAGGACGAATCGACTTGAAGAGGGGGGATGATACTAACTCGCCTACGGAGGATGTAACTCACGATGCCCTCAAGCTGCCCATTGGACCAATAACGCATGCACGTGCTAAACAACTTGCAAATACCATTTTAGCTTTGGTGGAACAAGCTTGGAAAGACGATCGAAAATAGTTCAAGATTGAACAAAAAATTTACAACTTGATGGGAGCCGAATCTTCCTTAGCTTGCTAGTTCGGCTATTAGCTAATTACATACTTTAATATGCATTATTAATTAATTTACTACAGCATAATTAGTTGATTTAGTTTGTCTTAAACAGCATTTAATTTGCCTTCGTTAATACATAAATTAATAATGTCCAAGACTTAGCCGAATTTTAATATGTCTTAAATAGTTTTTATTTAAGTTGTTTAAATGTTAATTAACATGTCTAGATTATGGTTTTAAATGTGCTCAGTCGAATTTGGCTTAAAATTTAATGGGTTTTTATTGTTTTGTAGGTTAGCCGAATTTGGGAGATACATTGGGCAGATTCATGCATGGGAAGGTTCATGAATGAACCTTATCAATGCATGAATGATGGATATTTTTGGTTCCCCAAGGTGACTATTCAGCCAAGAGAGACCAGCACATTAAAGACATCATGTTTGGCCGATTACCTTCCCAAAGAGCATCTTTGCGTTCACACTTACTGTTCACACAAGGGGGACTATTTGGTTGGCTTTGTTCACACCCAAGTGGCCATTCAAGCTTCATTTTCACACCTAAATGGTTGTCCAACGTCCTCCATTATTGCTCCTACTTATTCATCAATAGTTGCCAATTCAATGAGCCATTTAAAGCTTTGGCCGAACCTAGACGTGGCTGGTGGACTTCCCATGCATTCACCTTCTTGAAGATTCATTTGCTTAAGCTTTAAGGAGTCTTCATTCAACCGAATTTTGATGGACACTTTAAGGATTAAATTATGGAAAATTCTAGCTATTTCTAGAATGATTTTTACTTAGCCATTAAGCCTTGTTTATGGCCATTCGGCTACTAGCTCTCTAGGCTATAAATAATTGTTTCTTTTGTTTGAGAGGGGACTTTTTGATGATTATTGAATTTTCATATAATGAGTTATTCACTTTCTTAATTCTTCAAGGTTCAATTGACTTATCTAGCTACTAGTGGCGTCAATCGACTTTGTTTTTGAACTTATCATCCATTCCCGAGTGTGGCGTTCAACTCTTATGCCGAAGGTTCCTAATTTGCTAATTAGAGGATCTCGGTTCTATCCTCCTATTCCATCATCCACTTGAAACATATAAGATTCGGGTCTTTAATTTTTATTAAAGGTTCTTTCTTGCTTCAATCCATTACTCAACTTATCCACCAACCATTTCCTTACTAAACCGATTCTACTATCTTGAATTATCAAACTTGCAATCTTATCCGAATTGAACGAGAGCGTCCTAATTTGCCATCGGGCAACATCTACGATTCGTTACCAATCCCAAGGCGATTCGTATCAAAAACCCCCTCCAAACCGTGTATACTTTTTGCAAGAGAATAAAAATTGACCAAAAATCTTTCCAAAACATTTTCCCCAAAACCGACCAACATATCCCCCTTCTTGCTCCTTTCTTTTACTCCTTTCCATACACTCCTCCTTACCATATTTCCTTAGCCACCTTTCCATAATGAAAAAGTCTCCCTTACCATAAATACACCCATGGCCGACACTTAGGAAGGAAGTACAAAAATTTAATCAAAAATTTTGCACTTGGTGGGATTCGAACTCCACCCTTCAAGCCCATACATTTGACGCCACACCACTCCTCTACTAGCTTCACTTGTGCTAGCAAAATGCACACTTATTTCCTTAAGCATTGATGCCACTTACCCTCTCTCCTTAAAGTGCTTAAATACAAAATTTTGCTAAGGCCCAAATCAACCCCGAGCCTTCTTAGGATCCCCAAAACATACACAATTAATATTTTTAACTAGCCTAACGCAAGAAGTAATGCAACACATAAAATTCTAATTTTAGGATGTTACATTTTTGTTACCTTATTCAAAGACCACAAATCAAAATGATAGAAATGGTTCGCACACAATCGATGTGGCTTGATTTTCCAACAAGATGAATCAACACAAATTCCTGGCTTAAAAACATGAGTTTGTTTATTTAAGGCAAAAAATAACAACGGTTTCACTAAATCGATCATGTTAAACCAATAGAACTTGTACATACTCAAAAACGAACGTTCAAATCTCTTTTCATGCTTCAAAACAGATTTGCACTAGTTCAAAGATTTCTCACAAAGCTTGAGTGGGTGCTCGTTAATATCATGTTCAAACAAATTAAGCGCTTTTTGTGAAAAACTGTTTGCACACAAGATAAAATTTTTGGGTTGTCGATCGGAACGAACAGTGTCAACCACATTCAAAGAGTAGAAATCAATCAGATGAGAATAAGGGGGTCTTTTTATAACAAGTCATCGAAGATTTTATTGACGAATGTCAAATCGGATTACCGTGACTCGTTTGAAAGTTCCTTACCTCGCTTACCTTTGGGTTCGTGTGGTTTATTTTCAACTATACCTTGGTTGATCATATGGAAACGTCGTTCTTTCGGAAGGTATTGTAGTTGAAAAACATCTTTCAGTCTTTCAGGAACCTGAAAAGTAGAAATAGAACAAGAGCAACCTTCAAGGGGGTTAGTTGAATCACTCTTCACTTTTTCTTGCTCGTTCTTTTCTTTTGTTTCTTTTTCTATCTCGGGTTCTTTTCTTTCTTTTTCAATCTTATTTTTGTTTTCACGCTCCTTTTCAATTTCTTTTTCACTCTCTTTTCCTTCACTCTCGTTTTCTTTTTCAAATTTCTTTTCGACTTCACTTTTAACTTCTTTTTGTTCTTTCTCTTTTTCAAAAACCTTCTCAATGGCTTTTTCAAGCTCTCTCAAAACTCACTCATTTTCTCTCTTACTTGCCTCTTTTCTCTCTTTTCTTTTTATTTCTTTTACCTTTTCTTCTTTTTCTTTTCTTTTAAATGATGTTACAAAAGAATCAAGATGGTAATTATTTGGCTCGAAAGAAGAAAATTTATTTACAAAAGAATCACGATAATTGCATCGGGAAGAATACTCCGTGTTGGATTTCTTTGAAGTTCCTAAAAGAGTATATCGTTCATCTCGCACGTCATCTTGGAGGGAGTAAAAATCAAAGTCGGTTTCTCTTCACCTCGAGTTCCTTGATGAATAAGAATCTCGATCAAAATCTCGTCTTGAATAATCGTTAAAAGTGTATCTTTGCGAAGTTCTTGATTCTACTTTCCGATTTGATGACACTCGTTTTTGTGGATCTCTTTGTTCCACATGATCTAATCTCTCGTGTAGTCTATCAAACTTGGAATTCACCATTCTTTTCATTTCTTGCACCAAGTATTGGTACTCCGATTCGGTGAACTCTTCGCGAGACATCTTTGATTGCTGAAAAGAAATTTGTTAAGTAAAACAAAAAAAATAAATTCCTCACAAAAAATCCTCACAATTTCACTCAGAAAGAAGAAGGAAAAGTGATACTCTCGCTCGTGTTTTCACTCCTTTGGCTTTTACCTCCACTCGAATGATCTCACTCGCTCGTACCTTTTACCACTCGAATCCACCTCTCAAAATTCTGGAAGGTTGCCTTAGACTTATTAGCAACTTGTAGGTCGGCTTCAAGGGGTCTAAGCAAAGGAAAAATTGTTATAGGTAAAGGTAGGCTGAAAGAAAATGAGTTAAGGGTGGCGTTGGGTAAGATGGAGGGGAACCAAATGATGATGGAAACGGTTCTTGATGATCGGGAATAAAGGAGAGTGATTTTGAAGATCGGGTACAGAAGAGGAGAACAGAAACAACAAGTACTTGCCACACTTTCAAAAGAAAACTTCACTCTTTTTTTTTCACTCGTATTTTTTTTTGAATTTTCGTATTTTTTTTGTTTTTTTTTCACTTCAAATACAATAGAATAAAATACAAGCAATTTCAAAAAAAAATCGAATTTTTTTTGAATTTTTTTACGTACCTACTTTCGGATTGATACGAACGTCGTTAGAGCTCCTCGTTTTCTAGCTTTGATAACAAATGATACGATCTACCTCGGGTTGAGTCGAGTCGTATATGAATTTTCCCGATCGTCTACAAAGGAGTTTCGTTTGATTTGTTTAAAATAAAGAAAAAAATGGTTATATTTTAGTAAAAGGCAGCAACTTGGGTTGAAGAAAAATTGATGGAAGAATGGATTGATGGTTGAAACAAGATAGAACCCTTAATAGAAGATTAAGGACCCGAATCTTATAGGTTTCAAAGGAATGGTTGAATTGAATAAAAACCGAGACCCACTATCTAGCAAGATAGGAACCAACGGTATTGATTTGAACGCCACACCCGAAAGGATGATAAGTTCAAGAACAAATTTAGATTGACGCCACTAGTTGATAGATAAGTCAATTTGAACCTTGAAGAATTAAGAGATTGGATAACTCACAATCTGGAAATTTCATAAAGCATCAAAAGTCCATTTACAAGCTAATAACAAAGTATATATAGTGTTTACATGTGGTTAGCTGAAGAGTAATATGAATTCAGCTTTAATATGCATTTAAATGGCTGAAATAGAATCTAATCAATAAATAAAAAAACTCTTGAATTCCTCTAGCCAAATAACAGCAACTTTATGACTCCTAATGAGCTGATTAAATGAATTTGAATGCTTTAAAAATGTCCCTTGAGTTGTCCTTGGCTAGCCGAAAATACACCAGCAACTAATGGTGTTTTGAATGCTTGTTATCATCTTTTAAATGAGCCAAAAAACTACTGGTAAGTGAAGAGGTTGCTGCCGAATTTATGAGGAGTTAAAATGCTCCTTAAAACTCCTTAATTTGATGTATTAAGCATCCCTTGTAATAGCCACTTATTTTGTAACCAAAATCAACTAAAAAGTCACTTCCATTAATGTTGTAACAGCCTTGTAAAGTAACGGTTGTGAGCTGAAAATAACCTGCAATAAACACATTAAAAATGCACTTAATAAACACAAATGAACACTAGTTAAACTCTAACACATTAAACACTTGACTTTATTAAATGAACTAAAAGTTAAGACTTCAATTAATGCAGCAACTAGTTGATTTATGGAAGCAGAATTAAATTAACTTAAACTCATGCTTCATTAAAACATCCTAGTAACTAGATAAATTAATAAGCCTCTTATTAAACACAACTTATTTAATTAAACTAAACACCTTTATTTAATGCTAATTTAAAAGTTTTTATTCAGCAAAATAAAAATGCATAAATTAAATCAAGCTAAACACAAGATGAATGAACTAAATGTGAACTTAAACCAAGCTCAATGAGCTGAGATGAACTCATGTGAGCTGAACCACATAGAAAGGAAGTTTAATTGAGCTGAAAATGAGCTGGAATTAGCTTCATTTTGCACTTTGGCCCCTCGAGCTTAGGCCACTCTCGATGGCGTCGGATGGAGTCGAACCATGATGTGACCAGGATCGCATCAAACAATCTCGTGGAAAGTAATGGCCATTTCTAGAAACCATCCAATGGGTTTCCATCAGCCAAAATTTTCAAGTGAAAGCCTCCATGAACAAGCTATCCTTTTGTTTCCCAAATTCAGCCGAATCAATTAAGCAACTTAAGGGCCACATTCAGCCAAATTTTGCCAAGAACTTTAAGGGTTTTTATTCTAGATTTTACCAGCAATTTATGGCTGAAATTAAACTTAGTTATTAAGTATTTTATGACTATTCGGCTAGCACTTTCTATAGGCCTATAAATACTTTGCACATTTCATTTGTAATGAAGTTTTTGATCATTAATCATATTACATGAACTTTATTCACTTGAGTGAGTTTATCTCCTCTTCATTTTCGTACAAGTTTCCTAGACTTATCAATTGCTTGTGGCGTCTAGACTTGTCCTTCCATTAATCTATACCAAGGGTTCTTACTTTGATAAGTAACGAGTCTTTGGTCCATCTTCACTACTTACATCTTTCCACCTTGAAAGCCTATAAGTATTTGGGTCAATACTATTTAGTATTGGTTCTTACTTGTTTTTGAGTCTGCTTGATACGGGCACGCCCAGGCCCTCCAACGTTTTGCGAACTGATGAGCTCGAATTCAAATACCCAAGTGCCGTGGAGCTCAAGTGCATCTTCATGCACTTCCAAATTGAGCTGGATTAGCTCATTCGAGCTCAATTTGAGCTCACTTGAGCTCGCTCCAGCTCATTGAGCTGATTGCTTTTTAATTTAATGCTTTAAATAAATTGGACAATTTATTTAATTAATTTTCTACAGAAAGTTAAGTGTCTAAATATTTTATTTAGTGTCAAATTTAATTTGTCTAAGTCTAATTTAATTTGTGTCATTTTATTACAGCCTTTTAAGTGTGTTTTAATTTAAGAATTAAAGTGCAGAATTTTCTAGTCATTTAGGGGCTGCCGAATTTAGTATGTGTGCTAAGTGTGCGTTTAATGTGTCCAAAGTGTCTATTGATGTGTCTTGGACGTGATTAATTGTTATTCAATTCATTTGGCATGATTTAATATGCATTCATACCCTTTTGTAGGTACAGTCGAATGTACATGAAGCAATTAAGAGATACATGCACCTAGGTGCATTGTACTTAGCCGAATACATCCATGTATTTGGTGGGTGCATGGAAGGTTGGAAGCATGGTTAAATGCTGCTGATTTTTGGATTTTCAAGGTGCCTATTTGGTTAAAAAAATAATTCCATGAAGACACATGCATGGAGGAGTTAAATGCATGATGCATGAACAGCCAGTTTCAACGAATGAAGAAATACATGCATGGTTGGAGTCATGAACGTCCAAGGGAGTTTTAATGGCTGAATTAAACACTTGCAAGCCATTCAAAGACATGTTTAAATGCTGGAAATTCTTCAAACATAAGGTGCAACTCATCCCCAATGTTGGCCGAACCTAGACAAGCCTTTTCAGCTCCTTTGCTGTCCAAATTCGTTTGGCCACTTTCTTCTTCATTAAGATGTCTTCAAAATGTCCCAAATGGCTGAATTTACATATCCAAGAGGGCTACTCACGTTCTCCCTTATTGCTGGACACTTTTCAGCCAAAGGAGACCAAATTAATAGCTCAATTATTGCATGGGACGTACCTAGCTGCTGCATGCATCTTCAAGTGACTTAAAATTCATTTTCCCTTCTAGAAAGCTGCCCATTAACATTCCCAAAGGCTGTACATGGACTTGGACGAATTTTTGGGACCATTAATCTTCTAGAAACCCATCCATTGGAGTGCCATTGATGCCATATACATCCAAATGAATTTGCAAGCACATCAAGGCCACATTCAGCCGAAATTTGCCAAGACACTAAGAGACTTTATTCTAGATTTTTCTAGCTTATTTTAGTTTAATTTTTACTTAGCCTTTAAGCTATGACCATTCGACTAACTCCTTCAGTTGGCTATAAATATTTGTTATTTTCATTTGTAAAGGTAACAACTTTTAGAACTTTAATCAAATTATATGGACTTTTGTTCATTGAGTGAGTTTATCTCCTCTTCATTTTCATACGAGTTTCATCTTTGACTTATCAAACTTTGCTTGTGGCTTCAACCGATCTCATCCATCAACTTATACCATAGGTTCTTATCTCTATAGATAACGGGTCTTGGTCCATACTCGATTTCCATATTTCCACCTTGAACCATATAGAAATTGGGGTGACACTAACTTGTGTTGAATCATTTCTTCGTTCAAGTTCATTTGCCATTTCCACCAACTATCCTATTTTTCCATCTTCTTCACTTCCATCCTAAACCGAACCTACCCATTTATCAACTAGCCATTTTCAATACAAATCCATTCCCATAACTTTCTCAATTATCATTCCTTTGATAGCTTTCGCAACTTTAATCTATTTACATCCATATTTTACTATTAATTCCCGAAGGCTTGATTTACTCCTCGTAGACGATTGGGCAACTCGCATACAATTCGACTCTTCCCGAGGCGGACTGTATCATCTGGTATCAGAGCTACCAAACGAGGATTTTTGACGACGTACGTGAAGCCGGAATAGGTTCGTGAAGAAATAAAAAAATCAAAAAAATCAAAAAAAAGGTTGTAATTTATTTTTTCCTTGTATTTGAGCATATTGTATTTGAAATAGTGAAAAAAAAAAGAAATACAAAAATTTGAAAAAAAAAAGATACGAGTTATAAAAAAAAGTGTGACAAGTTTTGCAAGTTCTTGTTACATTCATCCTTCTTACCCCTCCATTTTCAACCCCAACGCCACACTTAACCGATTTTTTTCTTTTCAGCCTACTTGATTCACCTAACATTTTTTTTATCCCTTGTTACCCAACTTGAAGCCGACCCTCAAGCCGCGATTAGTCTTTCAAAACAAAGTACGAATTTGTGAGAGCGAGAGAGAGCGGTAAAAGGCACGAGTGCTACGTTAAAGAAAAAGCCTTATATGGGTGAAAACATGAGTGTGAGTGATTTTTCTTTATGAGTGACTCGTGAGGTTTTTTTGTGGTAAGGCATTTTAAATTTTCTATTTATTTTCTTTCTTTATAACGTCTTTCTTTTCAGCAATAAACATGGCTCAAGAAGTGTTCTCCGAATCTGACTATCAATACTTGTTAAACGGAATGCGAAGCATCGTGAACACCAAGTTTGACAAGTTGCACAAGCAGTTGGATCGAATCGAGGAACGCGACCAACAAGAATGACTTTCTTCCAATCAAAGGTCAGAGTCAAGGTCATCTCGAAGACACGCATTCGAAGAACATTCCAGAAGAGATTTTGATCGAGATTTGTATTCCTCAAGGAGTTCGAGACGGTATGAATCAAACTGCAAATTTGAGACCTCTCGTGATTACCGTCGAGAAGGTATGGTTCCTTCTTCAAAAGCTTCAACTTATTCATCTACAAAGAAACCTTTACGAAGAAGTGAATGTGGGTCACATACGTCGAAGTATTCATCCTTAAAAGATCATTCTCGAAGTGGTTCATACTATGATTCCCATTCGACGAAAGATTCAAGGCGAAGCAAAGCGAATTTCGAATATGAATCCTATTACAGTGACGACCAAGAAGGCATGAGTTATACTTCTTATGATTCAGCGATGTCCCGTACAAAAAATCTTTCACGAAGTATCGATCGTGACATCTATGAGAATATTGCTTCGATCTTAGAATCGAACCCGTCCATTTTTGATTATTTTGAATCTTCCTCTTGTTGTACTCGAAATGAAAAAGAAAACTCAAATGAAAAGGAAAAAGAGAAAGAACAAAAAGAAGTAGAAAAAGAAAATAAAGGTGAAAAAAAGATTGAAAAAGAAGAAAAAGAAAGAAAAATTGAAAAAGAAAAGAAAATTGAAATTGATAAAAACATTGAGAAAGAAAGTGAGAAAGAAAAAGATGTTGAAAAAGAAGCGAGAGAAAAGAACGAGCAAGAAAAAGAGCGTGATTTTTCAACTAACCCATTTGAAGTTTTCTCTTCTTACATTTACGTCATTTCAGGTTTTTGAGGAACCAAGCGACGACTACCAACTCCAATACCTTCCTGATGAGCGACGTTTTTCTTTGGTTGAAAAAGGTAAGATTGAATCACGCGAGCCGAAAGGTAAGGAAGGTAAGGAAGGTAAGATTTTTGAAGAGTTTCAATCTTCACCGAATTTTTTGAATAATTGTGATTATGTGGATAGCTTCATCGATTGCCATTCTTTGATTAATTGTGACGACTTAAACGGTGGTAAGACGAGTTCATCTCATAATAATCATTGTGATGCAAAGTGTGACGGTGGAGTAGTGTCTATCCGACAAATGCAAGACTCGTCAAGGTATGATGATGACCTTTCTTTTAATCCCCATTTGTTTGATTACGGGTATTACGAGATTTGTTCATTGTCTAATATGAAATCTTTGAGTTTTTGTAAATTCGTTTTGAAACATGTTAAGAGTTTTGATCGTTCGATCTTGAACATACATAATTCATATTGGTTTAACATGTTTGATTCATCGAAACCATTGTCCCATCTTGACTTAAATAGCCAAACCCATGTTTTTAAACCGGGAATTCATTCTGATTTGCTTTGTGGGAAATTCAAGTATCACCTGGTAAGTTTGAAAGACTACTATCTTTTTGGTACTTGGTTTTTGAGTAAGGTTGCGAAATTTGTTTATTTTGTCTACAATTTTTATTCTCTTCTTAAGCGAATTTTGTGGTTGTATTTGAGATTTACAATCCATTTGAAAGGTGTTGATTCAAACGCAAAGCTTCGACTACATTACTTGCCCGTGGAGAGAAGGTTTGTATTGCTCGACCGAGGTAAGAATGATCTTTATCTTTCCGCGCATCAAGGTAAGCCTACTGAAAGTATTGATACATTTTTGCTCTCTTTGGATGGTGCTAAGCTTTGCGTTGCTGATTTCGTCTTTATAAAACATTTAGATCATTACATGTTTAATCGTTCTATTCTGCCTGTTTGTGATCTACCTATTTTCTTTATTGATGAAAGGATTCTTACGTTTGATAATTTTGATAATATTCGTGTGAAAGAGTCCAAATTTCGTCACATGTGCAATCCACTTGAAGATTTTGAGTCGTTTTTGTTCTCTTTGGATGTTGATAGAGATTTTGTTAATGAATTTCATTTTATAGATCATTTAGATCATGAATTGTTTGAATGCCCTATTCTGCTTAATGATGATCTATCCATTTTGATCATTGACAAAAAGAATCTTGTGTACGATAAATTTTATAACTCAAGTGTGAGTAATTTCATAAATCGTTCAGCGCAAGATTTGGCTGTTCAATTTCGTGTGCCATGTGCACTTTCTCACATATCTGCTTGTGATGTTATATCTATCATCTGATGAGTTACTCGCATGTTGATTTTGACTTTTGGAATCTTTTTAAATCATATGCATGCCAAGAAGCCTATTCACTTTTGTTGCAAACATTTGATAAGGCTTTGTTCATTTTATATGATAAAATGTTTATGCCCATTTGCGTGCCATCTATTTGTCTTGTTTTGCTTATATTTGGTTTGCAAGAATGTTTGCTAACTTATGGTTATCTTTTTCAGGTAACGCGATTATCATTCGTCCCGTTTGATCGAGGAAAATCGAACAAGGAGAATTTTGTTCGAGGAAATCAACAGGTCAATTCGAAGACGAATTATCTTGAAGAGGGGAGGGATGATACGGGCACGCCCAGGCCCTCCAACGTTTTGCGAACTGATGAGCTCGAATTCAAATACCCAAGTGCCGTGGAGCTCAAGTTCATCTTCATGCACTTCCAAATTGAGCTGGATTAGCTCATTCGAGCTCAATTTGAGCTCACTTGAGCTCGCTCCAGCTCATTGAGCTGATTGCTTTTTAATTTAATGCTTTAAATAAATTGGACAATTTATTTATTTAATTTTCTACAGCAAGTTAAGTGTCTAAATATTTTATTTAGTGTCAAATTTAATTTGTCTAAGTCTAATTTAATTTGTGTCATTTTATTACAGCCTTTTAAGTGTGTTTTAATTTAAGAATTAAAGTGCAGAATTTTCTAGTCATTTATGGGCTGCCGAATTTAGTATGTGTGCTAAGTGTGTGTTTAATGTGTCCAAAGTGTCTATTGATGTGTCTTGGACGTGATTAATTGTTATTCAATTCATTTGGCTTGATTTAATATGCATTCATACCCTTTTGTAGGTACAGCCGAATGTACATGAAGTAATTAAGAGATACATGCACCTAGGTGCATTGTACTTGGCCGAATACATCCATGTATTTGGTGGGTGCATGGACGATTGGAAACATGGTTAAATGCTGCTTATTTTTGGATTATCAAGGTGCCTATTTGGTTAAAAAAATAATTCCATGAAGACACATGCATGGAGGAGTTAAATGCATGATGCATGAACAAACGATTTCAACGAATGAAGAAATACATGCATGGTTGGAGTCATGAACGTCCAAGGGAGTTTTAATGGCTGAATTAAACACTTGCAAGCCATTCAAAGACATGTTTAAATGCTGGAAATTCTTCAAACAAAAGGTGCAACTCATCCCCAATGTTGGCCGAACCTAGACAAGCCTTTTCAGCTCCTTTGCTGTCCAAATTCGTTTGGCCACTTTCTTCTTCATTAAGATGTCTTCAAAATGTCCCAAATGGCTGAATTTACATATCCAAGAGGGCTACTCACGTTCTCCCTTATTGCTAGAAACTTTTCAGCCAAAGGAGACCAAATTAATATCTCAATTATTGCATGGGACTTACCTAGCTGCGGCATGTATCTTCAAGTGACTTAAAATTCATTTTCCCTTCTAGAAAGCTGCCCATTAACATTCCCAAAGGCTGCACATGGACTTGGACGAATTTTTGGGACCATTAACCTTCTAGAAACCCATCCATTGGAGTGCCATTGATGCCATATACATCCAAACGAATTTGCAAGCACATCAAGGCCACATTCTGTCGAAATTTGCCAAGACACTAAGAGATTTTATTCTAGATTTTTCTAGATTATTTTAGTTTAATTTTTACTTAGCCTTTAAGCTATGACCATTCGGCTAACTCCTTCAGTTGGCTATAAATATTTGTTATTTTCATTTGTAAAGGTAACAACTTTTAGAACTTTAA
The DNA here is from genome assembly GCA_025698515.1 of Gossypium sturtianum. NCBI lineage: Eukaryota > Viridiplantae > Streptophyta > Magnoliopsida > Malvales > Malvaceae > Gossypium > Gossypium sturtianum. The sequence continues at coordinate 72,370,682 of CM046948.1, forward strand.
TCAAATTATATGGGCTTTTGTTCATTGAGTGAGTTTATCTCCTCTTCATTTTCGTACGAGTTTCGTCTTTGACTTATCAAGCTTTGCTTGTGGCGTCAACCGATCTCATCCATCAACATATACCATAGGTTCTTATCTCTATAGATAACGGGTCTTGGTCCATACTCGATTTCCATATTTCCACCTTGAACCATATAGAAATTAGGGTGACACTAACTTGTGTTGAATCATTTCTTCATTCAAGTTCATTTGCCATTTCCACCAACTATCCTATTTTTCCATCTTCTTCACTTCCATCCTAAACCGAACCTACCCATTTATCAACTAGCCATTTTCATTATAAATCCATTCCCCTAACTTTCTCAATTATCATTCCTTTGATAGCTTCCACAACTTTAATCTATTTACATCCATATTTTACTATTAATTCCTGAAGGCTTGATTTACTCCTCGTAGACGATTGGGCAACTCGCATACAATTCAACTCTTCCCGAGGCAGACTGTATCATCTGGTATCAGAGCTACCAAACAAGGATTTTTGACGACGTACGTGAAGCCGGAATACGTTCGTGAAGAAATAAAAAAATCAAAAAAATAAAAAAAGGTTGTAATTTATTTTTTCCTTGTATTTGAGCATATTGTATTTGAAATAGTGAAAAAAAGGAAATACGAAAATTGGAAAAAAAGAAGATACGAGTTATAAAAAAAAGTGTGAGAAGTTTTGCAAGTTCTTGTTACGTTCATCCTTCTTACTCCCCCATTTTCAACCCCAACGCCACACTTAACCGAATTTTTTCTTTTCAGCCTACTCGATTCACCTAACATTTTTTTTATCCCTTGTTACCCAACTTGAAGCCGACCCTCAAGCCGCGATTAGTCTTTCAAAACAAAGTACGAATTTGTGAGAGTGAGAGAGAGCGGTAAAAGGCACGAGTTCTACGTTAAAGAAAAAGCCATATACGAGTGAAAACACGAGTGTGAGTGATTTTTCTTTGTGAGTGACTCGTGAGGTTTTTTGTGGTAAGGCATTTTAAATTTTCTATTTATTTTCTTTCTTTATAACGTCTTTCTTTTCAGCAATAAACATGGCTCAAGAAGTGTTCTCTGAATCTGACTATCAATACTTGTTAAACGGAATGCGAAGCATCATGAACACCAAGTTTGACAAGTTACACAAGCGGTTGGATCGAATCGAGGAACGCGACCAACAGGAACGACTTTTTTCCCATCAAAGGTCAGAGTCAAGGTCATCTCAAAGACACGCATTCGAAGAACATTTGAGAAGAGATTTTGACCGAGATTTGTATTCCTCAAGGAGTTTGAGACGGTATGAATCAAACCGCGAATTTGAGACCTCTCGTGATTACCGTCGAGAAGGTATGGTTCCTTCTTCAAAAGCTTCAACTTATTCATCTACGAAGAAAACTTTACGAAGAAGTGAACGTGGGTCATATACGTCGAAGTATTCATCCTTGAAAGATCGTTCTCGAAGTGGTTCATACTATGATTCCCATTCGACGAAAGATTCAAGGCGAAGCAAAGCGAATTTCGAGTATGAATCCTATTACGGTGACGACCAAGAAGGCATGAGTTATACTTCTTATGATTCAGCGATGTCCCGTACAAAAAATATTTCACGAAGTATCAATTGTGACATCTATGAGAATATTGCTTCGATCTTAGAATCAAACCCGTCCATTTTTGATTGTTTTGAATCTTCCTCTTGTTGTACTCGAAATGAAAAAGAAAACTCAAATGAAAAGGAAAAAGAGAAAGAACAAAAAGAAGTAGAAAAAGAAAATAAAGGTGAAAAAAAGATTGAAAAAGAAGAAAAAGAAATAAAAATTGAAAAAGAAAAGAAAATTGAAAAGAAAATTGAAATTGAGAAAAACATTGAGAAAGAAAGTGAGAAAGAAAAAGATGTTGAAAAATAAGCGAGAGAAAAGAACGAGCAAGAAAAAGAGCATGATTTTTCAACTAACCCATTTGAAGTTTTTTCTTCTTCTGTTTCGTCATTTCAGGTTTTTGAGGAACCAAGAGACGACTACCAACTCCAATACCTTCCTGATGAGAGACGTTTTTCTTTGGTTGAAAAAGGTAGTATTGAATCACGCGAGCCGAAAGGTAAGGAAGGTAAGGAAGGTAAGATTTTTGAAGAGTTTCAATCTTCACCGAATTTTTCGAATAATTGTGATTATGCGGATAGCTTCATCAATTGCCATTCTTTGATTAATTGTGACGACTTAAACGGTGGTAAGACGAGTTCATCTCATAATAATCATTGTGATGCAAAGTGTGACGGTGGAGTAGTGTCTATCCGACAAATGCAAGACTCGTCAAGGTATGATGATGACCTTTCTTTTCATCCCCATTTGTTTGATTGCGGGTATTACGAGATTTGTTCATTGTCTAATACGAAATCTTTGAGTTTTTGTAAATTTGTTTTGAAACATGTTAAGAGTTTTGATCGTTCGATCTTGAACATACATAATTCATATTGGTTTAACATGTTTGATTCATTGAAACCATTTTTCCATCTTGACTTAAATAGCCAAACCCATGTTTTTAAACCGGGAATTCGTTCTGATTTACTTTGTGGGAAATTCAAGTATCACCTGGTAAGTTTGAAAGACTACTATCTTTTTGGTACTTGGTTTTTGAGTAAGGTTGCAAAATTTGTTTATTTTGTCTACAATTTTTATTCGCTTCTTAAGTGAATTTTGTGGTTGTATTTGAGATTTACAATCCATTTGAAAGGTGTTGATTCAAACGCAAAGCTTCGACTACATTACTTGCCCGTGGAGAGAAGGTTTGTATTGCTCGACCGAGGTAAGAATGATCTTTATCTTTTCGCACATCAAGGTAAGCCTACTGAAAGTATTGATACATTTTTGCTCTCTTTGGATGGTACTAAGCTTTGCGTTGCTGATTTCGTCTTTGTGAAACATTTAGATCATTACATGCTTAATCGTTCTATTCTGCCTGTTTGTGATCTACCTGTTTTCTTGATTGATGAAAGGATTCTTACGTTTGATAATTTTGATAATATTCGTGTGAAAGAGTCCAAATTTCGTCACATGTGCAATCCACTTGAAGATTTTGAGACGTTTTCGTTCTCTTTCGATGTTGATAGAGATTTTGTTAATGAATTTCATTTTATAGATCATTTAGATCATGAATTGTTTGAATGCCCTATTCTACTTAATGATGATCTATCCATTTTGATCATTGACAAAAAGAATCTTGTGTACGATAAATTTTATAACTCAAGTGCGAGTAATTTCATAAATCGTTCAGCGCAAGATTTGGCTGTTCAATTTCGTGTGCCATGTGCACTTTCTCACATATCTGCTTGTGATGTTATATCTATCATCTGATGAGTTACTCGCATGTTGATTTTGACTTTTGGAATCTTTTTAAATCATATGCATGCCAAGAAGCCTATTCACTTTTGTTGCAAACATTTGATAAGGCTTTGTTCATTTTATATGATAAAATGTTTATGCCCGTTTGCGTGCCATCTATTTGTCTTGTTTTGCTTATATTTGGTTTGCAAGAATGTTTGCTAACTTATGGTTATCTTTTTCAGGTAACGCGATTATCATTCGTCCCGTTTGATCGAGGAAAATCGAACAAGGAGAATTTTGTTCGAGGAAATCAACAGGTCGATTCGAGGATGAATTATCTTGAAGAGGGGAGGGATGATACGGGCACGCCCAGGCCCTCCAACGTTTTGCGAACTGATGAGCTTGAATTCAAATACCCAAGTGCCGTGGAGCTCAAGTTCATCTTCATGCACTTCCAAATTGAGCCGGATTAGCTCATTCGAGCTCAATTTGAGCTCACTTGAGCTCGCTCCAGCTCATTGAGCTGATTGCTTTTTAATTTAATGCTTTAAATAAATTGGACAATTTATTTATTTAATTTTCTACAGCAAGTTAAGTGTCTAAATATTTTATTTAGTGTCAAATTTAATTTGTCTAAGTCTAATTTAATTTGTGTCATTTTATTACAGCCTTTTAAGTGTGTTTTAATTTAAGAATTAAAGTGCAGAATTTTCTAGTCATTTATGGGCTGCCGAATTTAATATGTGTGCTAAGTGTGTGTTTAATGTGTCCAAAGTGTCTATTGATGTGTCTTGGACGTGATTAATTGTTATTCAATTCATTTGGATTGATTTAATATGCATTCATACCCTTTTGTAGGTACAGCCGAATGTACATGAAGCAATTAAGAGATACATGCACCTAGGTGCATTGTACTTGGCCGAATACATCCATGTATTTGGTGGGTGCATGGACGGTTGGAAGCATGGTTAAATGCTGCTTATTTTTGGATTATCAAGGTGCCTATTTGGTTAAAAAATAATTCCATGAAGACACATGCATGGAGGAGTTAAATGCATGATGCATGAACAGCCCGATTTCAACGAATGAAGAAATACATGCATGGTTGGAGTCATGAACGTCCAAGGGAGTTTTAATGGCTGAATTAAACACTTGCAAGCCATTCAAAGACATGTTTAAATGCTGGAAATTCTTCAAACAAAAGGTGCAACTCATCCCCAATGTTGGCCGAACCTAGACAAGCCTTTTCAGCTCCTTTGTTGTCCAAATTCGTTTGGCCACTTTCTTCTTCATTAAGATGTCTTCAAAATGTCCCAAATGGCTGAATTTACATATCCAAGAGGGCTACTCACGTTCTCCCTTATTGCTAGACACTTTTCAGCCAAAAGAGACCAAATTAATAGCTCAATTATTGCATGGGACGTACCTAGCTGCTGCATGCATCTTCAAGTGACTTAAAATTCATTTTCCCTTCTAGAAAGCTGCCCATTAAAATTCCCAAAGGCTGCACATGGACTTGGACGAATTTTTGGGACCATTAATCTTCTAGAAACCCATCCATTAGAGTGCCATTGATGCCATATACATCCAAACGAATTTGCAAGCACATCAAGGCCACATTCAGCTGAAATTTGCCAAGACACTAAGAGACTTTATTCTAGATTTTTCTAGCTTATTTTAGTTTAATTTTTACTTAGCCTTTAAGCTATGACCATTCGGCTAACTCCTTCAGTTGGCTATAAATATTTGTTATTTTCATTTGTAAAGGTAACAACTTTTAGAACTTTAATCAAATTATATGGGCTTTTGTTCATTGAGTGAGTTTATCTCCTCTTCATTTTCGTACGAGTTTCGTCTTTGACTTATCAAGCTTTGCTTGTGGCGTCAACCGATCTCATCCATCAACTTATACCGTAGGTTCTTATCTCTATAGATAACGGGTCTTGGTCCATACTCGATTTCCATATTTCCACCTTGAACCATATAGAAATTGGGGTGACACTAACTTGTGTTGAATCATTTCTTTGTTCAAGTTCATTTGCCATTTCCACCAACTATCCTATTTTTCCATCTTCTTCACTTCCATCCTAAACCGAACCTACCCATTTATCAACTAGCCATTTTCATTACAAATCCATTCCCATAACTTTCTCAATTATCATTCCTTTGATAGCTTTCGCAACTTTAATCTATTTACATCCATATTTTACTATTAATTCTCGAAGGCTTGATTTACTCCTCGTAGACGATTGGGTAACTCACATACAATTCGACTCTTCCCGAGGCGGACTGTATCACCGCTTATCCATTTCCATCAAATATACTTCAAATTCATTTCACTTCACTAAATATCATTCTATCCAACCGAACCTATCCATCTCACCTGCTAATTTCATTTTCATTCATCTATCAACTTCCATTTCTACTTAAGCCATCTCTTTAAGAAATATCTTTAAAAGCTTCCGCAACTTAACCAAATTCTCTATCATTTTCCCGAAGGCCCTTCTTCTCCTCGTAGACGATTGGGAAATCTGCATACATTTTGACTCATCCCAAGACGGACCGTATCATCTGGTATCAGAGCTACCAAACGAGGATTTTTTATGACATTCGTGAAGCCAGAAGTTGGTTCGTGAGTTAAAAAAATTCAAAAAAAAAATTCCAAGTTGTAATTTCGTTCCTATTGTATTTATTTTCATGCATTTGAAGTGTTAAAAAAATGAAAATTCAAAAAAAAATCGAAGTTAAAAAAAAAGTGTGAGAAGTTTTACAAGTTCTTATTACGTTCATCCTTCTTACCCCCACTCCTTCAAAACCACAACGCCCCCACACCCAAAAAAAATTTTTTCTTTTGTTTTAGCCTACCCGTACACCAAACAATATCCCTTGTTACCCACTTTGTAGCCGACCCTCAAGCCGCAATAAGTCTTTTTGAAACGAAGTACGAAATTGAGAGACGAGAAAGAGCAGTAAAAAGCACGAGTATACTCATTAAAGAAAAAGCCATAAAACAATTGAAACACGAGTGGAGTGATTTTCTTTGTGAGTGACTTGTGAGTTTTGTAGTAAGGTGTTATCTTTATTTTGTTTTAACAATCTTTCTTTTCAAAAAATAAACATGAATCAAGAAGCGTTGTCCGAATCTGATTATCAATACTTGTTGAACGGGATGCAAAGAATCGTGAACACTGATACGGCCACGCCCAAGGCCTCCAACATTTTGCGAACTGATGAGCTCGGGTCATTGAGCCTAAGTGCCATGAAGCTTGTGCGGAACTTGGTGCACTTCCAAATTGAGCCGGATTAGCTCATTCGAGCTCAAGTTGAGCTCACTCGAGCTCACTTCAGCTCATTGAGCTGATTACATAAATTTAATGCTTTAAAATAAATTAAATATTTATTTTTATTTTTTTCTATAGCCCATTAATGTGTCTAAATATTTTATTTAGTGTCTAAATTAATTTGTCTTAGTCTAAATTTAATTTGTCACATTTTATTACGTGTGTTTAATGTGTCTTAAGTTATTACATAAATTTAATGTGTTCTAGTCGAATTAATGTTCAGGATTTAATTTGTCTAGCTTTGAATTTTAATGAGCCAAAAATTAATGTGCAGCAAATTCACTTGTTTTAGTTATTACATGATTTAATTATGCACTAAGTGTGGCTGCCGAATTTAATGCAACTTGCTACCAAATTAATGTTTGATTTATTTGGTGTAGGCACAAGGACAAGGGCGGCATAAAGAGAGGGTCACTGGAATTGCATGAATCAGCCAATGCATTGAACATACATTAATGAAGTGTTGGACGGCAGCAATTTAATGGCTTATGGGCATGCGTGAGATGCCATTTAAATGAGCTGATGTTTCAACTTTCCAAAACACTTTTTCGTGTGCAGCAAAATAGAGCTAATGAGTTGCTGGGTGTTTTTCCTCCATGCGTGAACAGCCACTTAATGTGATGTTGGGGCGTCCATTAAAGAAGACATTCTTTGCCGAAATTAATGTGATGTTGCATGAAACGACATTAACTAACTTGTCTAGCATGCGTGGATGAAATAAAAGCAAGGGAACATGATTGGCCGAATTTAAGGGTGTTGGAGCATGCAAGGGACTTAAATTAGCTGATTTCATGCTTCCAACGTGCCTCTTCCTTTTCCAAAATGCACATTAAAGTTGGTTAAAAGAAACAACCAGCAGCATGCATGTTTGGACGGTTCAATTAATTGCTGAATGTTTAGCTCTCCTAGATGTGATAAATGAGTTGTTTGCTTTCTCCTAGGCATTGTTAATATGCTTCAGTTTTCAAGGGGTGCTTCGTGAAGTGTAGAAGACCAGGTATTAAAAGTGCTAAATTTAATTAGATGATGGTTTGTTTATCCATACGTGGGGAGTGTTTAAAGAAGGCTGACATGGGAGTTTGGGAGGGTTTTTCACGTTTTTCAAAATAGCCTAGAATAATGCATGGCTGTTCGGTTTTCAATGGACCATCAATTAAGCTCCTTGGCCAAATTTTGAAGCACCAATCAGCCCCCATTTTTGTTCATTAAATTCGACTGCACATAACCTTCTAGAAGATGAATGTTTGTGCTCCAAAGGCTAAACGAGGACAGCAAGATGAGGAGTCTTAATTCTAGATCAATCTAGTTGATTCATGGCTGAACTTTGCTTAGACATTAAGCCATGCAATTGTCCATTCGGCTAGCCCTATGATAGCCTAATAGTTGTTAATTTCATTTGTAAAATATAGACTTTTCATCTTTGAATTTTAATCAAATTATATGAACTTTTGTTCATCGAGTGAGCTTGTCTCCTCTTCTTTTTCGTATGAGTTTCGATCCTGACTTATCAAGCTTCGCTTGTGGCGTCAATCGTACTCTTCCATTTTATTATACCAACGGTTCTTATCTTTATAGATGACGGGTCTTGGTCCACCATCGAATTCCATCCTTCCACTTTAAATAAATATAGAACCCGAGGTGACACTATCATAGTGTTGAATTGATTCTTTGTTTAAGTTCTTCTATCCATCTCCATCATATATCACTTATCACTTAACCAAAATATCACCTATCTTCTATCCATCTTTCTTCAACATAAAACCAAACCTATCATCTAAACCGTTCCCTTCATTTCTCAAACCTCCATTCCTAACTTAATCCATTTCTTAAAACCAATTCACTTAAAAGCTTCCACAACTCTTCCTTACTTTCTCATTATTACCGAAGGCTTGATTTACTCCTCGTAGACGATTGGGCAACTCGCATACAATTTGACTCATCCCGAGGTGGATTGTATCAAACACCAAGTTTGACAAGTTGCATAAGCGATTGGATCAAATTGAAGAATGAGACTAATAAGAACGACTTTCTTCAAGTTAAAGGACGGAGTCAAGATCGTCTCGAAAGCACGCATTTGAAGATCATTCAAGAAGAGATTTTGATTGAGATTTTTATTCCTTAAGAAATTCGAGACGGTATGAAACAAACCGCGAATGTGAGACCTTTCGTGACTACCATCGAGAAGGTATGAATTTTTATTCAAACGTTTCAACATATCCATCTGTGGAGAAGTCTTTACGAAAAGGTGAACGTGGTTCATATGCATCGAAGTATTCATCCACGAAAGAACGTTCTCGAAGTGGTTCACATCATGATTCCTATTCGATGAGGAAATCAAGGCAAAGCAAAGCGAATAACGAGTTTGAAGCCTTTTACGAAGATGAACAAGAAAGCACGAGTTATTCATCATATGATTCAAAGAAGTCCCGCACGAAGAACCTTTCGCGAAGAATCGATCGTGATATCTATGAAAATATTTCCTCGATCCTTGAGTCAAATCCTTCTCTTTTCAACTCTTTTGTATCATCTTCTTGTTGTAATCAAATCGAGAAAAGAGAAAATGAAAACGAAAGTGAAGAAAAAGAAAGTGAAAAAGAGAGTGAAAAAGAAATCGAGAACATGAGAGAAAAAGAAAATAAAGAAAAAGAAATTGAAAAAGAAAGAAAAGAAATTGAGATAGAAAAATAAGTGAGAGAAAAGAATGAGCGAGAAAAAGAGAGAGTTGATTCAACTAACTCTTTTGAAATTTGTTCTTCTTCTATTTCTTCATTTCAGGTTCCCGACATATCGCATGATGACCTTCAACTTCAATACATTTCAGAAGAACGACGATTTCGTATGATTGAAAGAGGTAAAGTTAAAAGTGAAGTTGAACCTCCCGAGCCGGAAGGTGAGGGAGGTAAGTGCTTTGAAGAGTTTCAGTCTCCACCAAATTTTTCTAATGATCGTAATCTTGTGAATGATATCGACATTTGCCATCCCTCGATTCATTGTGATATTATAAATGATGGTAAGGCGAGTTTATTTCAAGAAAATCATTGCATTGCACAGTGTGAAGGTGGAGTAACATATAATCGAAAAATGCAGGATTCAATTAGGTATGACGATGACCTTTCTTTTAATCCCAACTTGTTTGATTGTGGGTATTACGAGATTCGTTCATTGTCTAATATAGAATCTTTGAGTTTTTGTAAGTCTGTTTTGAAGCACGTCAAGAGTTTTGATCGCTCGATCTTGAGCATGCACAAATCCTATTGGTTTAACATGTTTGATTTATTGAGAAAATTGCCTTATTTTAACTTACATAATCAAATGCATGTTTTTAAACCGGGAGTATGTTTTGTATCATCTGGTATATCTTGTTGGAAAATGATGCGATCCTGGTCGCATCATGGTTCGACTCCATCTGATGCCATCGAGAGTGGCCTAAGTTTGAGGGGCCAAAGTGCAAAATGAAGCTGATTCTAGCTCTTTGAACCGATCCAACTAAATTGAACTCTTTATTTAATTTTCAGCTTTGCATTTAGTTTGCATTTTAAATACTTGCATTTAAGCATCTTAGTTCAATAAATGGTTGCTGGTCATTAATTCAGCTCAACTTAGTTTAATTAATTGAGTTCTTTTAATGAATTTAATTTAATAGTTGTTTCTTTAATTAATCTAGTTACTAGGTTAATTTATTGATGCATGAGTTAAGTTCATTTAATGATGCTTTATTTAATTAAGCTAGTTGCTTTAACTGTTAGTTTATTTAATTAAGCTAGTTGCTGGAATAAATGATGTTTAAGTGTTAGTTTATTTAATTAAGTTAGTTGTTAATTTATTTTAAGTTTAATAATTGCATTAATTTGTCGGTCACATGTGATAATTGCAGGTGACTTTTCATCTTACATTCATTATTACTATTAAATAAAGAAGAACATTATGGTTTTTTAAATTTGGCAGCCTCTTTGTCTTAAACTTCTATAACGTTTGCTTCATGGTATTTACTACAAGCAATCATTTCTCCATCATTTGGCTGGTGACTTTTTGGTTGATCATGGAGAACTCAAGGGACATTAACAAGCAATTTAATTGAAGAATTAATCACATTGAAGATGAGAGTTACATGGATAGAATTCCAAAAGTTGAGACTTTTCATTTGGCTGGTGACTTTTCAGTTGATCATGGAAGAACCCAAGGGACACTTTTTAAGCATTCAAATTCATTTAATCAGCTCATTAGGAGTCATAAAGTTGCTATTATTTGGCTGGAGGAATTCAAGAGTTTTTAGATTTTATTTTAGCCATTTAAATGCATATTAAAGTTGAATTCATTTGTCTCTTCAGCTAACCACATGTAAGCACTATATATACCTATTATTAGTTTGTAAAAAGGGGACTTTTGAACTTTGAATATATTTTATGAACTTTTGTTCATTGAGTGAGATTATTCTCCTCTCTATCTTTCGTACGAGTTTCGATTTCGACTTATCAAGTTTTCTTGCTTGTGGCGTCAATCGTTCTCTTCCATCAACTTATACCATAGGTTCTTATATTTATAGATAACAGGTCTTAGTCCATCATCGACTACCATTTTTTTCACCTTAAACAAATATAGAACCTGGGGTGACACTTTATGTAACATCCTTAAATTGGGGTCTTTGCATTTATGTGTGTTCGCATGTGATGGTATGGTTGTTGAGCTAGTTTAGGGTGTTTTGGGGTCCAGGCGTGAGCCAGGGGTAGGCCTGAGTCATAGTAAAAATTTTTGTTTTGGGCTTCTTAGAAGGGGGAGACGATTGGGGCAGGAGTTAAGGGAAATTAGTGGTATGATTTGACACAAGGATCCAAGTGGTAAAGTGGCAAGGGAGGCGCCACTTAAGGCACAAGGGAGTGACGCCTCATGCAAGCTAGAGGGCCTTGTTTCGAGCTGCAAGAATTCCCTTGCTGCTTATTATTTTTGACACCAAGGCTAGGGAGGAGTTGTGTTCAGGATGGACTGTGGTGGATATGTGTTGAAGGAGTCAACACATTTGAATTGGTGGAGAAGAGAAAATGTAGGAATTTTGAAGTATTCAAACTTGTTTGAATAGGTGGTCAGGAGAAAATCAAGGAGAGAAAAGGGGGATTGAATGGGAGGTGTGTTAGTCGAACTTCAAGGAGCTAGAAGAGGGTTAAGCATTCGGTTCTTGGGTGTTTAGGGGTGTGTCGAAACTTGGGTGTGGGTTCTTCTATTGTCAGTTTTGAGTGCTAGTGAGGTAGGTGGCCGAATTTGGTATTGGCCTGGGTGAAGTGTGTGTATTCGGTTAGTTAAGGGGGGAACATTTAGAACTCCTTTCTCCCATTTTCTTTTGTGCCGATCTCTCATTTTCGTTCCTCTCAAAAAGCCATAGCCGAATTCTTCTACTCTTTTCTCATCTCTTGACCATAGCCGAACCTAGAAGACCATTTATCTATTCTCTTCTCTTCAATCTTCAAAATCAAAAACTCCTCCTAAACCTCTGTCCATTTCTTTTCTTTCTGCTTCTTTTATGTTTGGACGAACCTATCTTGCTCTCCACTCACCATTTGTGATTCATTTTCTTGCCATATCTTTAAGAACCGAAATCTCATCTACCATTCATTCTCTTCATCTTTTTCAACTTTTATTTTGTTGTTAGCCAAAACCACACTTTCCAATCTTTCTTACCATCTATTCATTCCTTGGGTGCCGAAACCTCTGCTACTCTTCTCTTCTCTTTTTCAACACTTTGGCCGAATATCAACTGTTAGGGATCGCCCTTCTTTTCATTTTCTCTGTGCGTAGTGGAGCAAACTTCGGCATTTGGGGATCGTCATTACCTATTCTCCTCCACTCCCAATCGATTTTGCTAGTGGTGTGGTAAGTGTTTTTGCCGTTTCAAATACATCTCTTATTGCGTTAAATACCGAAGGCAGTAACTAAATCTTGTAAATCTTGGCCGATTGAAGGGGGGTTAAGGAAGGCTTGGTGTTAGCCGACTGGGTACTCGATCAGTGCTTTGGTCTGAGTCGCTGAATCTCTGGGTTTTGTCAACCTAGGTAAGGGATCTATTCATTCGGGTTATCTCTCTAATTACTGTTATTCAGTGCGTTAATCTGATTTAGTGACTAAAGGTATTCATGGACTCTAATGCCAGCCAAGCGTTAGGAGGGGTTAGATCTGAGACCCCAGCCCCTAAGTTCAAGAAGAGGGAGGTGTCAGCTGTTCGCGATTGGCCACCTGGGTGTGGGCCGGCATCTGAGCAAAGTAGTAGGCAGATAGCGGTAGTGTCGGTTAATGACAGTGTCGATGTAGAGAGTGTCGTATTGCGAGTAATCAGGTGCGTAACTCTTACACACTTCATTAGTTAATATGTTTATCATGTATATTGTCAAAAGTCAGAATAACTATTGAAATGGGTATGTTACCCTTGTGGGTAAAAGCGAGGACTCCGGGTAAGTCTACTTGATTGGCTAACATTAAATGCCTATGTAAATCTGTATATGCCATGCCATGTGATTTTTGTATGTTAAGCATGATTATTATGCCATTAAAAGCATGTTCATAAAAATGGGTATGATGAGAGGAGGGGGAAGGCATGATTCTAGACTGTCACCAGTGGTTTTGACCACAATGTGGGTTGGCCCCACACATATTATCTGTGACTACGATCACCAGTGGTTTTGACCACCAGTGGTTTGGTACCACACGGGGTAGGTACAGGAGTTCGGATGGTTAGGTTGTGGGTTGCATGACTTGCATATTGGCTTATGAAATTGCGTAAGGACACTGATATTTTCGGGATGGGGATTTATACACCACACGGGGTAGGTACAGGAGTTCAGATGGTTAGGTTGTGGGTTGCATGACTTGCATATTGGCTTATGAAATTGTGTAAGGACACTGATATTTTCGGGATGGGGATTTATACACTGAGTCTCGGTGACTCACCCCTTCCTTTACATTTTGCAGATGATTCATAGATCGCGGATGCGGAGCCGGGGCGGACTCGAGGTGGCCATGCGCATTCTCTTTTGGGTTTTGTTTTAAATTACTATTTTGGTTTACTTTACTTTAAATTTGGTTTTCAGGTTGTAATAAGGCCACTAACTTTCATTTTGGGGTTTATTTATCTACTCTATTTTTCACGAAAATTTGTATAAGTTAAACAAAACGGCATGCCTAATAATCTATTAATGAATGTTTTCTAAACTTTTTACAAAGTATCGGGATTTTCCAAAACTTCACCATCGGGTAACGACAAACAAGTAGTAACAACAAGCTAACTCAATTTTTTGTAAAACTAAGTTTACTTTAAGACTAAATGCGAAACGGTTTTTTTTCTTTATTACTCAAACTAGTTCGGCTTTTCATAAAATCATAAGTTTTCCTAAAATGAGAGACGATAACTTGTTTTCAATAACGTTTCTTCATAAAATTTAATCAACCACTTGTTTTCTTCAATAATGGTTTTTCCCTGTGACATGCCGAATTCGGTCGTAGCGTGTTGACCGGGTTTGGGGTGTTACAATTTTGGTATCAGAGCCAGGTTCAAAAGCTCAGCTATGGGCCCGAGGCCCAAAATGTTTTAATAAAGGGGTTCTGGAATGATTTTGATGGAAAATACATGATTTGGGGAAGCATGGCACTGAGTCTCCTAAGACCGATCCACACAGTAAGTACCCCTAATCTATTTGTTTATATGATTGTGATGATGGTGATATAACTGATAGTAATAGGAAAATACTTTAGAGACTGAAACCTGTAGGATTGTGTGAACTTGAGAAAATAATCCCTATAATAACCTGTTCATAAGACTGTGCTGTAATAACAATGGAATAAATCTAACGCATAAAATTCTTAAATTAGATTAAATCGTGAATGGTAGTCATGAGCGCTCGAGGACATGGGCGTAATATGCATGGTCGTGGTAGAGGTAGGATGACTGTGTCGGAACCGGTAGGGTCTGGCCATGGGTCAGAAAATGAGGTACCACCGCCACCAGCTGTGGATGCAAAATTTTAGGATCAGACGGGTGGTGACGATGCAGTGTCGCAGGTGATGCTACGGGTTCTAGAGAGAGTCGCGGGTGCAGGCGTTAGAACGGGAGCTCAGAAATCTGTGTTTGAACGACTCCGGGCGAATGGAGCAGAGGTATTTAGGGGTGTATCTGGTGTGGCTCCCAATACAGCTGAGTATTGGCTGGAGGCGACGAAACATATAATGGATGATTTAGACTTTTTGGCTGAGGAGAAGCTGAAGGGGATAGTGACTCTTCTTCGAGATGAGTCTTATCAGTGGTGGCTCATGGTCAGGGATGGAGCAATGGCCGATGACATCACCTGGGATTTCTTCAAGGCAGCTTATCAGAGGAAGTACATTGGGGCTAGTTACATTGATGCACAGCGCAAGGCGTTCTTGAATTTGGTCCAGGGGAGTAAGACAGTATCGGAGTATGAGGCAGAGTTTCTTCGGTTAGGTCGTTATGCTTGGGGTATCGTGGCTACGGAACACGAGCGCTGTGTCAGATTTGAGGACGGGTTGAGAGATGAGCTGCGAATGTTGATTACTCCACAGCAGGAGAGAGAATTTACGATCTTGGTAGAGAAGGCCAAGATTACTGAGGAGGTGAAACAGTCAGTGAGACGGAACCAGGATAGGAATTGGACTAAGAGGAGTTTTGGGTCATCAGGGTCTGCCAGGAATTCACAAAAAAAGGGCTAGATATGGTGGGCCGAATCAAGCTGCAAGGCCTGCTGCTACTACTCAGTGGCCGCCACGGTGTGCTCGGTGTGGGAAGTCTCATTCAGGAGAGTGTTGGACCGGAAATAGAGAGTGCTTCGAGTGTGGGTCAATGGGGCACCGGGTAAGGGACTATCCGCAGAGGTCAGCCAGGATCCAATCTGAGGGTCAAGGCCGCATACGCTTCGGGAGGGATGGTCAGCAACCATAAAGGGGTCGCGGTTTGGCTAGGGAGGTAATGGTTCGGGCGAGGCCGCGGAATACACGGCGCAGAGGTGCTTTGGGAGCACGAGAGACAAGACGGCCGGGTTGGTCTATACATCTGATGAGCGTCGAGAGGAGGCGACGCACTGGGCGTCATAACCGAGTGCGTTCTTAATTTTTGGACTACCTTATACTGCTTTGATAGACGTTGGTTCGACGCACTCTTATGTTGCCAGTAGTATAGTGGGAACTATGAATTTAGCCTTTGAGATTTCTTCTAGGGAGATGTCAGTAATTAGCCCTCTAGGTCACTCTGTAGAAGTAAACAAACTGTATAGGGATGTACCCCTAGAACTTCAAGGGGTAGTGTTTTTGGCCGATCTGATGGAACTACCGTTTGGGGAGTTCGATTTGATCCTTGGGATGGACTGGCTAGTGAAGTACCAAGCAAGTTTGGACTGCGCAGCTAAGCGCATGGTATTGAGAACTGTTGAGGGCGAAGAGGTGGTGATGATTGGTAATAGAAGGGATTATCTATCCAACGTAGTATCTGCTCTGAAGGCTGAGAAAATGGTGAGGAAGGGATGTGAGGCATTCATGGTTCATGTCTATGCATTGGAGGCCAAGGAATCAACTGTAGGGAATGTCCGAACGGTGAAGGAATTTACCGATGTATTCCCGGAAGAACTTCCGGTCTGCCTCCGGACCGTGAAGTTGAGTTTGGTATAGACCTATTACCCGGAACCGCGCCGGTGTCTATTGCCCCATATAGGATGGCGCCAAGGAGTTGGTGGAATTGAAAGCACAGATTCGGAATTGTTGGACCGGGGTTTCATCCGGCGAGTGTATCACCTTGGGAGCGCTTTGTGTTTTTGTTAAGAAGAAAGATGGTACAATGCGGATGTGTATAGATTACCGACAATTTGAATAAGTTGACGATCAAGAACAAGTACACATTCACAGGGATAGACGATCTGTTCAATCAACTTAAGGGTGCATCAGTGTTCTCTAAGATTGATTTAAGGTCGGGGTATCATCAGCTTAAGGTAAAGGAGGCCGATATCCATAAGACGGCGTTTCGCACTCGATATGGGCACTACGAGTTCTTAGTAATGCCATTCGGGTTGACCAATACGCCGGTAGCATTCATGGACATAATGAATCGGGTGTTTCAGCCGTACTTGGACCAGTTCATTGTAGTGTTTATAGACGACATATTGGTGTACTCGAAATCTAAGGAGGAGCATGATGCGCATCTACATGTGGTTTTGCAGATTCTGAGGGAGAAGCAACTGTTTGCAAAGTTTAGTAAGTGCGAGTTCTGGCTTAAGGAAGTAACCTTCTTGGTTCATGTGGTGTCAGCTGAGGGGATTAGAGTGGACCCTCGGAAGATTGAGGCGGTATTAGACTGGAAACCACCTAAGTCAGTAGCAGAGATTCAGAGTTTTATGGGTTTGGCAGGATATTATAGAAGATTTGTGGAAGGGTTTTCCTTGATTGCAGCGCCGTTGACCAAGTTGCTGAGAAAAGGGGTTTCATTTGTGTGGTCAGATAAGCAATAAGAAAGTTTTGACAAGTTAAAAAGGATTTTGACAGAAGCTCCGGTTTTGATTCAGCCTGAAGCGGGGAAAGAGTTCACAGTGTATTATGATGCGTCGCATACCGGGTTAGGATGTGTGCTGATGCAAGAGGGGAAAGTAGTGGCATATGCGTCTTGGCAGTTGAGACCTCACGAAGCGAACTACCCGACACATGATCTGGAGTTGGCTACAGTGGTTTTCGCCCAAAAAATTTGGAGGCATTACTTGTATGGGGAGAAGTCTATAGTCTACACGGATCACAAGAGCTTGAAGTACCTCTTGACTCAGAAAGAATTGAATTTGAGGTAGCGAAGGTGGATCGAGTTGTTAAAGGACTACGACTGCTCGATTGAATACCATCCGAGTAAGGCTAAGGTTGTGGCTGACGCGTTGAGCCGTAAGGTGGTAGCAGACTTAAGAGTAATGTTTGCCCACCTTAGTCTGTATGATGACGGAAGTCTGTTAGCGGAATTGCAAGTGAAGCCGTCTTGGGTAAACTAGGTTAAAGAGAAACAGCTAGTGGATGAAGTTTTAAGTTCTCGGTGTTCACAAGTGCAGAATGGTGGATTGGAGGGGTATAGCTTAAGCAGCGATGGAGTGTTATGTTTCCAAGGGAAAGTTTGTATCTTAGAAGGACGTTGAGTTAAGGCGCAGGATTCTTGAGGAAGCTCATAGCGACCTATACGCTATGCATCCCGGAGGTAGTAAGATGTCTTGGGATTTACGAGAGCAGTTTTGGTGGTCGGGTGCAGCGGGAAGTAACAGAATTTGTAAGTAAGTGTCTGACGTGTCAGCAAGTCAAAGCTGAACATCAGGTACCATCGGGTTTGTTGCAGCCGGTAAAGATTCTGCAGTGGAAGTGGGAAAGGATTACGTTGGATTTTGTCAGTGGGCTACCCCTTACGCCCAGCAAGAAAGACTCGGTCTGGGTGATTGTTGACCGTCTGACAAAATCAGCTCATTTTATATCGGTTCGGGTTGAGTACTCACTCCAAAAGTTGGCTAAGTTGTATGTAGCGGAGATAGTGAGACTACATGGAGTGCCGGTGTCGATTATCTTAGATAGGGATCCCAGATTCACGTCAAGGTTTTGGAAAGCGTTGCATCAGGCGTTAGGTACAAGGTTGGATTTCAGCACGGCATTTCATCCGCAGTCAGATGGGCAATCAAAAAGGGTGATTCAGATCTTGGAAGATATGTTAAGGGGTTGTGTTTTGGATTTCAGAGGTAATTGGGAAGAATTTCTACCGCTGGCAGAGTTTACGTACAACAACAGTTATCAGGCAAGTATCCAGATGGCACCGTATGAAGCATTATATGGATGAAGTGTCGTACTTCACGTGTTGGACGAGTTGGGTGAACGTCAGTTGTTGGGTCCAGAGTTGGTTGCTGAAATAGAGGATAAGGTTAAGGTGATTCGAGCTCGTCTGAAGGAAGCTTAGGACAAGCAGAAGTCTTATGCCGATCTCAAGCAAAGGGATATAGAGTTCGCAGTGGGTGACAAAGTCTTCCTGAAGGTGTCGCCATGGAAAAAAGTGCTGAGATTTGGCCGAAAGGGCAAGCTAAGCCCTAGGTTTATCGGGCCTTATACGGTGTTGAAGCGTGTGGGACCAGTAGCTTATCAGCTCGAGCTACCATCAGAATTGAGTCAGATTCATAACATGTTTCATGTCTCCATGCTTAGGCGCTATCGATCAGATCCGTCGCATGTTGTGCCAGTGGAGGAGATCGAGGTGAGTCTGAATTTGTCTTTTGAGGAAGAACTAGTGTAGATACTGGATCGGGATGTCAAAGTCTTACGTAGGAAATTGGTTCCTTTGGTGAAATTATTATGGCAAAATCTTGGAGCGAAAGAGGCCACGTGGGAACCAGAGGATGTGATGCGGTAGCAATACCCTCAACTCTTTTGACCAGGTAATTTCGAGGACGAAATTATTTTTAAGGGGGATAGAACTGTAACATCCTTAAATTGGGGTCTTTGCATTTATGTGTGTTCGCATGTGATGGTATGGTTGTTGAGCTAGTTTAGGGTGTTTTGGGGTACAGGCGTAAGCCAGGGGTAGGCCTAAGTCATAGCAAAAATTTTTGTTTTGGGCTTCTTAGAAGGGGGAGACGATTGGGGCAGGAGTTAAGGGAAATTAGTGGTATGATTTGACACAAGGATCCAAGTGGTAAAGTGGCAAGGGAGGCACCACTTAAGGCACAAGGGAGTGACGCCTCATGCAAGCTGGAGGGCCTTGGTTCGAGCTGCAAGAATTCCCTTGCTGCTTATTATTTTTGACGCCAAGGCTAGGGAGGAGTTGTGTTCAGGATGGACTGTGGTGGATATGTGTTGAAGGAGTCAACACATTTGAATTGGTGGAGAAGAGAAAATGTAGGAATTTTGAAGTATTCAAACTTGTTTGAATAGGTGGTCAGGAGAAAATCAAGGAGAGAAAAGGGGGATTGAATGGGAGGTGTGTTAGCCGAATTTCAAGGAGCTAGAAGGGGGTTAAGCATTCGGTTCTTGGGTGTTTAGGGGTGTGCCAAAACTTGGGTGTGGGTTCTTCCATTGTCAGTTTTGAGTGCTAGTGAGGTAGGTGGCCGAATTTGGTATTGGCCTGGGTGAAGTGTGTGTATTCGGTTAGTTAAGGGGGGAACATTTAGAACTCCTTTCTCTCATTTTCTTTTGTGCCGATCTCTCATTTTTGTTCCTCTCAAAAAGCCATAGCCGAATTCTTATACTCTTTTCTCATCTCTTGACCATAGCCGAACCTAGAAGACCATTTATCTCTTCTCTTCTCTTCAATCTTCAAAACCGAAAACTCCTCCTAAACCTCTATCCATTTCTTTTCTTTCTGCTACTTTTGTGTTTGGCCGAACCTATCTTGCTCTCCACTCACCATTTGTGATTCATTTTCTTGCCATATCTTTAAGAACTGAAATCTCATCTACCATTCCTTCTCTTAATCTTTTTAAACTTTTATTTTGTTGTTAGCCGAAACCACACTTTCCAATCTTTCTTACCATCTATTCATTCCTTGGGTGCCGAAACCTCTGCTACTCTACTCTTCTCTTTTTCAACACTTTGGCCGAATATCAACTGTTAGGGATCGCCCTTCTTCTCATTTTCTCTATGCGTAGTGGAGCAAACTTCGGCATTTGGGGATCGTCATTACCTATTCTCCTCCAATCCCAATCGATTTTGCTAGTGGTGTGGTAAGTGTTTTTGCCGTTTCAAATACATCTCTTATTGCGTTAAATGCCGAAGGCAGTAACTAAATCTTGTAAATCTTGGCCGATTGAAGGGGGGTTAAGGAAGGCTTGGTGTTAGCCGACTGGGTGCTCGATCAGTGCTTTGGTCTGAGTCACTGAAACTCCGGGTTTTGTCAACCTAGGTAAGGGATCTATTCATTTGGGTTATCTCTCTAATTGCCGTTATTCAGTGCGTTAATCCGATTTAGTGACTAAAGGTATTCATGGACTCTAATTCCAGCCAAGCATTAGGAAGGGTTAGATCTGAGACTCCATCCCCTAAGTTCAAGAAGAGGGCGGTGTCAGCTGTTCGCGATTCGCCACCTGGGTGTGGGCCGGCATCTGAGCAAAGTAGCAGGCAGATAGCGATAGTGTCGGTTAATGACAGTGTCGACGTAGAGTGTCGTATTGCGAGTAATCGTGTGTGTAACTCTTACACACTTCATTAGTTAATATGTTTATCATGTATATTGTCAAAAGCCTAATAATCATTGAAATGGGTATGTTACCCTTGTGGGTAGAAGCGAGGACTCCGGGTAAGTCCACTTGACTGGCTAACGTTAAATGCCTATGTAAATCTGTATATGCCATGCCATGTGATTTTTGTATGTTAAGCATGATTATTATGCCATTAAAAGCATGTTCATAAAAATGGGTATGATGAGAGGAGGCAAAAGGCATGATTCTAGACTGTCACCAGTGGTTTTGACCACACAGTGGGTTGGCCCCGCTTTCTATATTATTGTGACTAAGTCTTAGTGGTTTTGACCACAAGTGGTTTTGACCACATACTTCTATCTTTGTGACTCGTCCCAGTGGTTTGGTACCACGGTGGGTTGGACCCATATGATGATATACGGGATTGTCACCAGTGGTTTTGACCACAATGTGGGTTGGCCCCACACATATTATCTGTGACTACGGTCACCAGTGGTTTTGACCACCAGTGGTTTGGTACCACACGGGGTAGGTACAGCAGTTCGGATGGTTAGGTTGTGGGTTGCATGACTTGCATATTGGCTTATGAAATTGCGTAAGGACACTGATATTTTTGGGATGGGGATTTATACACTGAGTCTCGGTGACTCACCCCTTCCTTTACATTTTGCAGATGATTCGTAGATCGCGGATGCAGAGCCGGGGCGGACTCGATGTGGCCATTCGCATTCTCTTTCGGGTTTTATTTTAAATTACTATTTTGGTTTACTTTACTTTAAATTTGGTTTTCAGGTTGTAATAAGGCCACTAACTTTCATTTTGGGGTTTATTTATCTGCTCTATTTCTCACGGAAATTTATATAAGTTAAAAAAAATGGCATGCCTAATAATCTATTAATGAATGTTTTCTAAACTTTTTACAAAGTATCGGGATTTTCCAAAACTTCACCATCGGGTAACGACAAACAAGTAGTAACAACAAGCTAACTCAATTTTCTGTAAAACTAAGTTTACTTTAAGGCTAAATGCGAAACGATTTTTTTTTCTTTATTACTCAAACTAGTTCGGCTTTTCATAAAATCATAAGTTTTCCTAAAATGAGAGATGAAAACTTGTTTTCAATAACGTTTCTTCACAAAATTTAATCAACCACTTGTTTTCTTCAATAATGGTTTTTCCCTGTGACATGCTGAATTCAGTCGTAGCGTGTTGATCGGGTTTGGGATGTTACAATTTTAGTATCAGAACCAGGTTTAAAAGCTCAGCTGTGGGCCCGAGGCCCAAAATGTTTTAATAAAGGGCTTCTGGAATGATTTTGATTTAAAATACATGATTTGGATAAGCATGGCACCGAGTCTCTGGCACCGATCCGCATAGGTAAGTACCCCTAACAGCTGTTTATATGATTGTGATGATGGTGATATGACTGATAGTAATAGGAAAATACTTTAGAGACTGAAACCTGTAGGATTGTGTGAACTTGCGAAAACAATCCCTATAATAACTCGTTCATAAGATCGTCTTTGTAATAACAATGGAATAAGTCTAACGCATAAAATTCTTAAATCGAGTTAGATCGTGAACAGTAGTCATGAGCGCTCGAGACGTGGGCGTACTGGCGTGGTCGTGGTAGAGGTAGAATGAGCGTGTCAAAACCGTAGGAGTGCGGCCATGGGTCGGAAAATGAGGTACCACCGCCGCCACCGTGGGCGCAGCGAATTTTAGGATCGACGGGTGGTGACGACGCGATGTCACGGCGATGCTACGAGTTCGGAGAGTGTCACGTGCAAAGCGTTGGAACGGGAGCTCGAAAATCGTGTCCGAACGACTCGGGTGAATGGAGCGAGAGGTATTCGAGGGTGTATCTCGGTGTGGCTCCCAATACAAACCGAGTATTGGTGGAGGCGACGGAACGTATAATGGATGATTTAGACTTTTCGGCTGAGGAGAAGCTGAAGGGGATAGTGTCTCTTCTCCGAGATGAGTCTTATCAGTGGTGGCTCACGGTCAGGGATGGAGCAATGGCTGATGACATCACGTGGGATTTCTTCAGGGCAGCTTATCAGAGGAAGTACGTTGGGGCTAGTTACATTGATGCACAGCGCAAGGCGTTCTTGAATTTTGTCTAGGGGAGTAAGATAGTATCAGAGTATGAGGTAGAGTTTCTTCGGTTAAGTCGTTATGCTCGGGGTATCGTGGCTACGGAACACGAGCGCTGTGTCAGAATTGAGGACGGGTTGGGAGATGAGCTGCAAATGTTGATTACTCCACAGCAGGAGAGAGAATTTGCGGTCTTGGTAGAGAAGGCCAAGATTGCTGAGGAGGTGAAACAGTCAGTGAGACGGAACCAGGATAGGAATTGGACTAAGAGGAGTTTTGGGTCATCAGGGTCTTCCGAGAATTCGCAGAAAAGGGCTAGATATGGTGGGCCGAATCAAGCTGCAAGGCCTGTTGCTACTACTCAGTGGTCGCCACAGTGTGCTCGGTGTGGGAAGTCTTTTTCGGGAGAGTGTTGGACCGAAAATAAAGGGTGCTTCGAGTGTGGGTCAATGGGGCACCGGGTAAGGGACTGTCCGCAGAGGTCAGCCAGGATCCAGTCTGAGGGTTAAGGCCGTACACAGTTCAGGAGGGATGGTCAGCAACCACAAAGGGGTCGCGGTTCGGCTAGGAGAGGTAATGGTTCTGGACGAGGCCGCGGAATACCGGGCAGAGGTGCTGGGAGCACAGAGGCAAGACAGCCTGGGTTGGTCTATACAGCGAGGCGTCGAGAAAAGGGCGACGCACCAGACATCATAACCAGTACGTTCTTAATTTTTGGACTGCCTTATACTGGTTTGATAGACGTTGGTTCGACGCACTCTTATGTTGCCAGTAGTATAGTGGGAACTATGAATTTAGCCTTTGAGATTTCTTCTAGGGAGATGTTAGTAATTAGCCCTCTAGGTCACTCTGTAGAAGTAAACAAACTGTATAGGGATGTACCCTTAGAACTTCAAAGGGTAGTGTTTTTGGCCGATCTGATGGAACTACCGTTCGGGGAGTTCGATTTGATTCTTGGGATGGACTGGCTAGTGAAGTACCAAGCAAGTTTGGACTGCGCAGCTAAGCGCATGGTATTGAGAACTGTTGAGGGCGAAGAGGTGGTGATGATTGGTAATAGAAGGGATTATCTATCCAACGTAGTATCTGCTCTGAAGGCCGAGAAAATGGTGAGGAAGGGATGTGAGGCATTCATGGTTCATGTCTGTGCATTGGAGGCCAAGGAATCAACTGTAGGGAATGTCCGAATGGTGAAGGAATTTACCGATGTATTCCCAGAAGAACTTCTGGGTCTGCCTCCGGACCGTGAAGTTGAGTTTGGTATAGACCTGTTACCCAGAACCGTGCCAGTTTCTATTGCCCCATATAGGATGGCGCCGAAGGAGTTGGTGGAACTAAAAGCACAGATTCAGGAATTGTTGGACCGGGGTTTCATTCGGCCAAGTGTATCACCTTGGGGAGCGCCTGTGCTTTTTGTTAAGAAGAAATATGGTACAATACGGATGTGTATAGATTACCGACAGCTGAATAAGTTGACGATCAAGAACAAGTACCTGTTACTGAGGATAGACGATCTGTTCGATCAACTTAAGGGTGCATCAGTCTTCTCTAAGATTGATTTAAGGTCGGGGTATCATCAGCTTAAGGTACGAGTTCTTAGTAATGCCGTTTGGGTTGACCAATGTGCCGGCAGCGTTCATGGACATGATGAATTGGGTGTTTCAGCCGTACTTGGACCGGTTCGTCGTAGTATTTATAGACGACATATTGGTGTACTCGAAATCTGAGAAGGAGCATGATGCGCATCTACGTGTGGTTTTGCAGATTCTGAGGGAGAAGCAACTGTTTGCAAAGTTTAGTAAGTGCGAGTTCTGGCTTAAGGAAGTAACCTTCTTGGGTCATGTGGTGTCACCGAGGGATTAGAGTGGACCCTCGGAAGATTGAGGCGGTATTGGACCGAAACCACCTAAGTCGATGAGCAGAGATTCAGAGTTTTCTGGGTTTGGCAGGATATTACAGAAGATTTGTGGAAGGGTTTTCTTGATTTGCAGCGCCGTTGACCAAGTTTTTGAGAAAAGAGGTTCCATTTGTGTGGTCAGATAAGCAACAAGAAAGTTTTGACAAGTTAAAAAGGATTTTGACAGAAGCTCCAGTTTTGATTCAGCCAGAAGCGGGGAAAGAGTTTACGGTGTATTGTGATGCGTCGCGTACCGGATTAGGATGTGTGCTGATCCAAGAGGGGAAAGTAGTGGCGTATGCGTATCGGCAGTTGAGACCTCACGATGCGAACTACCCGACACATGATCTGGAGTTGGCTGCAGTGGTTTTTACCCTAAAAATTTAGAGGCATTACTTGTATGGGAAGAAGTCTATAGTCTACACACGGATCACAAGAGCTTGAAGTACCTCTTGACTCGGAAGGAATTGAATTTGAGGCGCGGGAGGTGGATCGAGTTGTTGAAGGACTACGATCGCCGATTGAATACCATCCGGTAGGGCTAACGTTGTGGTCGACACGTTGAGCCGCAAGGTGGTAGCGGACTTAAGAGCAATGTTTGCCCACCTTAGTCCGTATGATGACGGAAGTCTCATAGCGACTGCAAGTGAAGCCGTCTTGGGTAAACCAGTTAAGGAGAAATAGCTAGTGGATGAAGTTTTAAGTGCTCTCGGTGTTCACAAGTGCAGAATAGTGGATTGGAGGGGTATAGCTTAAGCAGCGATGGAGTGTTATGTTTCCGAGGGAAAGTTTGTATGCCGAAGGACATTGAGTTAAGGCAGAGGATTCTTCAGGAAGCTCATAGCAGCCCATACGCTATGCATCCTAGAGGTAGTAAGATGTACCGGGATTTGCGGGAATAGTTTTGGTGGCCGGGTCTGAAGCGAGAAGTAACAGAATTTGTAAGTAAGTCTCTGACGAGTCAGCAAGTCAAAGCTGAACATCACGTACCATCGGGTCTGTTGTAGCCGGTAAAGATTCTGCAGTGGAAGTGGGAAAGGATTACGATGGATTTTGTCAGTGGGCTACCCCTTACGCCCAGCAAGAAAGACTCGGTCTGGGTGATTATTGATCGTCTGACAAAATCAGCTCATTTTATACCGGTTCGGGTTGAGTACTCACTCTAAAAGTTGGCTAAGTTGTATGTAGCGGAGATAGTGAGACTGCATGGAGTGCCGGTGTCGATTATCTCAGATAGGGATCCCAGATTCACGTCAAGGTTTTGGAAAGCGTTGCATCAGGTGTTAGGTACAAGGTTGGATTTCAGCACGGCATTTCATCCGCAGTCAGATGGGTAATCAGAAAGGGTGATTCAGATCTTGGAAGATATGTTAAGGGGTTGTGTTTTGGATTTCAGAGGTAATTGGGAAGAATTTGGTATTGGCCTGGGTGAAGTGTGTGTATTCAGTTAGTTAAGGGGGGAACATTTAGAACTCCTTTCTCCCATTTTCTTTTGTGCCGATCTCTCATTTTCGTTCCTCTCAAAAAGCCATAGCCGAATTCTTCTACTCTTTTCTCATCTCTTGATCATAGCCGAACCTAGAAGACCATTTATCTCTTCTCTTCTCTTCAATCTTCAAATCCGAAAACTCCTCCTAAACCTCTGTCCATTTCTTTTCTTTCTGCTTCTTTTGTGTTTGGCCAAACCTATCTTGCTCTCCACTCACCATTTGTGATTCATTTTCTTGCCATATCTTTAAGAACCGAAATCTCATCTACCATTCCTTCTCTTCATCTTTTTCAACTTTTATTTTGCTGTTAGCCGAAACCACACTTTCCAATCTTTCTTACCATCTATTCATCCCTTGGGTGCCGAAACCTCTGCTACTCTTCTCTTCTCTTTTTCAACACTTTGGCCGAATATCAACTGTTAGGGATCGCCCTTCTTCTCATTTTCTCTGTGTGTAGTGGAGCAAACTTCGGCATTTGGGGATCGTCATTACCTATTCTCCTCCACTCCCAATCGATTTTGCTAGTGGTGTGGTAAGTGTTTCTGCCGTTTCAAATACATCTCTTATTGCGTTAAATGCCAAAGGCAGTAACTAAATCTTGTAAATCTTGGCCGATTGAAGGGGGGTTAAGGAAGGCTTGGTGTTAGGCGATCGGGTACTCGATCGGTGCTTTGGTCCGAGTCATCGAATCTCCGGTTTTGTCAACCTAGGTAAGGGGATCTATTCATTCGGTTTATCTCTCTAATTGCTTTGTTATTCAAAGTCGTTAATCCGATTTAGTGACTAAAGGTATTCATGGACTCTAATGCCAGCCAAGCGTTAGGAGGGGTTAGATCTGAGACCCCAGCCCCTAAGTTCAAGAAGAGGGCGGTGTTAGCTGTTCGCGATTGGCCACCTGGGTGTGGGCCGGCATTTGAGCAAAGTAGTAGGCAGATAGCGGTAGTGTCGGTTAATGACAGTGTCGACGTAGAGAGTGTCGTATTGTGAGTAATCAGGTGTGTAACTCTTACACACTTCATTAGTTAATATGTTTATCATGTCTATTGTCAAAAGCCGGAATAACTGTTGAAATGGGTATGTTACCCTTGTGGGTAAAAGCGAGGACTCCGGGTAAGTCCACTTGATTGGCTAACGTTAAATGCCTATGTAAATTTGTATATGCCAAGCCATGTGATTTTTGTATGTTAAGCATGATTATTATGCCATTAAAAGCATGTTCATAAAAATGGGTATGATGAGAGGAGGGGGAAGGCATGATTCTAGACTCATCACCAAATGGTTTTGACCACACGATTGGGTTGGCCCCGCTTTCTATGTTATTGTGACTAAGTCTCAGTGGTTTTGACCACCAGTGGTTTTGACCACATACTTCTATCTTTGTGACTCGTCCCAGTGGTTTGGTACCACGGTGGGTTTGACCCACATGACGATATACAGGATTGTCACCAGTGGTTTTGACCACAATGTGGGTTGGCCCCACACATATTATCTGTGACTATGGTCACCAGTGGTTTTGACCACATATATTTATATATTATTTGTGACTACGGTCACTAGTGGTTTTGACCACCAGTGGTTTGGTACCACACGGGGTAGGTACAGGAGTTCGGATGGTTAGGTTGTGGGCTGCATGACTTGCATATTGGCTTATGAAATTGCGTAAGGGCACTGATATTTTCGGGATGGGGATTTATACACTGAGTCTCGGTGACTCACCCCTTCCTTCACATTTTGCAGATGATTCGTAGATCGCGGATGTGGAGCCAGGGCGGACTCGAGGTGGCCATGCGCATTCTCTTTCGGGTTTTGTTTTAAATTACTATATTGGTTTACTTTACTTTAAATTTGGTTTTCGGGTTGTAATAAGGCCACTAACTTTCATTTTAGGGTTTATTTATCTGCTCTATTTCACACGGAAATTTGTATAAGTTAAACAAAACGGCATGCCTAATAATCTATTAATGAATGTTTTCTAAACTTTTTACGAAGTATCGGGATTTTCCAAAACTTCACCATCGGGTAACGACAAACAAGTAGTAACAACAAGCTAACTCAATTTTCTGTAAAACTAAGTTTACTTTAAGACTAAATGCGAAACGGTTTTTTTTTCTTTATTACTCAAACTAGTTCGGCTTTTCATAAAATCATAAGTTTTCCTAAAATGAGAGACGACAACTTGTTTTCAATAATGTTTCTTCACAAAATTTAATCAACCACTTGTTTTCTTCAATAATGGTTTTTCCCTGTGACATGCCGAATTTGGCCGTAGCGTGTTGACCGGGTTTAGGGTGTTACACTTTATTAGTGTTGAATCGATTCTTTGTGATGCGATCCTGGTCGCATCATGGTTCGACTCCATCTGATGCCATCGAGAGTGGCCTAAGTTTGAGGGGCCAAAGTGCAAAATGAAGCTGATTTTAGCTCTTTGAACCGATCCAACAAAATTGAACTCTTTATTTAATTTTCAGCTTTGCATTTAGTTTGCATTTTAAATACTTACATTTAATCATCTTAGTTCAATAAATGGTTGCTAGTCATTAATTCAACTCAACTTAGTTTAATTAATTGAGTTCTTTTAATGAATTTAATTTAATAGTTGTTTCTTTAATTAATTTAGTTACTAGGTTAATTTATTGATGCATGAGTTAAGTTCATTTAATGATGCTTTATTTAATTAAGCTAGTTGCTGGAATAAATGATGTTTAAGTGTTAGTTTATTTAATTAAGTTATTTGTTAATTTATTTTAAGTTTAATAATTGCATTAATTTGTCGGTTACATGTGATAATTGCAGGTGACTTTTCATCTTACATCCATTATTACTATTAAATAAAGAAGAACATTATGGTTCTTTAAAATCGGCAGCCTCTTTGTCTTCAACTTCTATAACGTTTGCTTCATGGTATTTACTACAAGCAATCATTTCTTAATCATTTGGCTGGTGACTTTTTGATTGATCATGGAGAACTCAAAGGACATTGACAAGCAATTTAATTGAAGAATTAATCACATTGAAGATGGGAGTTACATGGCTAGAATTCCAAAAGTTGAGACTTTTCATTTGGCTGGTGACTTTTCAGTTGATCATGGAAGAACTCAAGGGACACTTTTTAAGCATTCAAATTCATCTAATCAGCTCATTAGGAGTCATAAAGTTGCTGTTATTTGGCTGGAGGAATTCAAGAGTTTTTAGATTTTATTTTAGCCATTTAAATGCATATTAAAGTTGAATTCATTTGTCTCTTCAGCTAACCACATGTAAGCATTATATATACCTGTTATTAGTTTGTAAAAAGTAGACTTTTTGAACTTGGAATATATTTTATGAACTTTTGTTCAATTGAGTGAGATTATTCTCCTCTCTAGCTTTCGTACGAGTTTCGATTTCGACTTATCAAGTTTTCTTGCTTGTGGCGTCAATCGTTCTCTTCCATCAACTTATACCATAGGTTCCTATCTTTATAGATAACGGGTCTTGGTCCATCATCGACTATCATTTTTCCACCTTAAACAAATATAGAACTCGGGGTGACACTTTATTAGTGTTGAATCGATTCTTTGTTTGAGTTCTTTCATCCATTCCCATCAACTATCACCTATCATTTATCTAAACCATCACTTATCCATCTATCCAATTCCATTACCATCAGCCTATCATTGTTTGTTCAACCTTAAACCGAATTCCATCTTCTTTCCCTCCATCTTAAACCAAACCTATCCTTTTAATTATCCAAATCAACTCTTTCATTTAAACACCTACATTCCTAACTTAATCCCACCTTCTAAACAAATTCACCTAAAGCTTCCTCAAACTCATCCATATTTTTTCGATTATTTTCAGAAGACTTGTTTCCTCCTCGTAGCCGATTGGGCAACTCACATACGACTCGACTCACCCCGAGGCCGATCATATCATTTGGTATCAGAGCTACAAAATGAGGAGTAAAAAATCGAAAAAAAAGTTGTATTTCATTTCTTTTGTACTCATCTTTTTGCATTTGGTGAAAAAAATTCGAAAAAAATTAATTAAAAAAAGGAGAAAAAAATACGAGTAAAAAAAAGTTTGTGGAATTTTTTTTTGAAAAGTTTGCAAGTTGTGTTTCATTTCTTCTACCCTATTTCCGACCTCAAAGCTACCACTCTAGTCTCATCTACCTACCCCGATCTTCAAAAAAAAATCTTCTACCATCATTTCGTATCAGAGCTACAAAACGAGGAGTTTCCGACGACTACGAGAGCCGAAATAGGTTCGTGAAGTAAAAAACAAAAAGATCAGAAAAAAATTTTTCCAAGTTGTAATTTCGTTTCTATTGTATTTTTTTTCATGCATTTGAAGTGTTAAAAAAACAAAAATTCAAAAAAAAATACGAATAAAAAAAGAGAGTAAAAAAAAAGTGAAGTTTTTGAAGTTTATGCAAGTTTTGGATCCCATCTGTAACGACCCGAAATTGGGCCTAGTAGGATTGGGCCCAATGGGCCTTGGGCGTAGGAGTGTTTAAAATTTTTGAGAACAAGAGAACGGCATTATTTCAAGTTGGACTTATTAGGAAGGTGATTTTGGAAAGTTACGGGTTCAAGTTAGGCTATAGGTAAATTTTTGTATTTGAGCACTTAAGGGGAAAAGGCAAGTGGCATCAAGGCTTAAGGTAATAAGTGTGTATTTTGCTAGCATAAGAGAGCATATGGCAAGGAGGTTAAGGCATCAAGTGGAGAGCATGGAGGGAAGGGGTTCAAATCCCATCTTTTGCAAATTTTGGATTTATTTTTGTGCTATTCATCCAAAGTGTCGGTCAAGGCTTTAATAAGGTAAGAAAGAATTTTTAATTTGGGAAAGATGGCTAAGGAATATGGTAAGGAGGAAGACTAGGGAAAGAGGGAAAGAAATGAAGGAAAAGGTAAGAGAAGGGAACATGTTGGCCTATTATGTGGAGGATGTTTTGGAAAGATTATTTTGGGTCAACATTCATTTTTGGTAAAGATGATACATGGTTTGGGAGGTGTGTTTAGGGAGCATATTCGGCCATTAGTATGTGAGTGTGCCAAAGTTGTTGGCATTTTTGTGCATTTTGAAGACTTTTACTTTAAGCTTTTGGGTTATTTTCTCTCAACTTGTGTTGTCAAATTTCTTTGTGATATTTATTTCTATTCTCAACCCTTTCTTGATCTTCTTTTCCTTCAACCCATAACAAAACATCAACTTCATCTCATAGCCAAAATTGGTTTTTGTGGTTACAGAAGCTTCTTTGCCTTCTCGGGTTTTCGGTGGTTGCAAGGTAGTGTTCTTCCTCTTCTTTTATTTTCTTCTTGTTTCTCTTTTACTCCTCTTCTAAAACTGATTATTCACCTGTTCTTTTGACCAAGGCCGAATCTATTCCTTGCTACTTCCATCTTCTTGGTTCTCTTGGTGTGGGCCGAATCGGTAGAGTGTTAGCTTACACTCTCATCATCTTTCTAGCCTTAAGGAAATCTATAGAAGGGGATCTATTATTGTCAAGGTAAGGGATTCGTCATGGTTCTTTTTGATCTTTTTCGTTGATCGGTTAGTTTGTTAAACGGTATAGAGGTGATGACTAATCGTTTATTTTTAGGGACCAAATCACTCGATCACCTATCCCTCGTAATAAGAGACTCAGATTGTTGGTAAGTGATATAGATTGTTAATCAATCGCAATACTTGGTTGAAGTTGAAAATTGGGCTTTGGACTAATTGTTAACCGATTGTACCTTTAGGTGCCGCGGAGAGTATCGTGTTACGGATTCTGAATAAGGTGTGTAATCACGTACCCTTCTGAATACATGTTTGAAATGGTGTGTAATATCATACCTCTCTGAATGTTTGTATGATATGTTCTATGA
This sequence comes from Gossypium sturtianum, assembly GCA_025698515.1. NCBI lineage: Eukaryota > Viridiplantae > Streptophyta > Magnoliopsida > Malvales > Malvaceae > Gossypium > Gossypium sturtianum. The sequence continues at coordinate 72,402,892 of CM046948.1, forward strand.
TTCGGTCGAAATACCAAAGAAAACTGGAAACCGGCATCCGTGACCACTCGGGCGTGCGTATGTTCGTAGTAGTAACCATATTTTGCAATGAAACAAAGATGGTCAAGAGCAGTGATGACGTGATTTTGAAAAATCACGAAAAATAGGAGAAAGGGAATTAGAAAGCGAATAAGATATTGAATTAAATCTTACTGTGTCTATTTTTATATGAAAGAAACGGAGTAGAAAGAGGAATTTTATATTCTGTGATATTTTAAATTTAGTGGGACTGCTCTTGATTGACTTCGTGGTTCCCTGATCTGTCTTAGAAAAATCATTTAAAATTTTACAAAGTGAATTATGAGTTATAATTTATATTTATAGATTCCTTAGTGAGCCTATTTTCAAAAGAAACAAAAGGGAGCAACATATGAAAACTGTACAGTTAGATATTTGAATTTCGGGTAAGAGAGGTCAGAACCGTTGGTCAGTGAAACAAGGGAAACTTTAAGGAATAAACTGTACTAAATGGTTAAGCCAAAAATTCTGGAAAAATTTTAGTAAGAAGATATATGAGTCTAGTTTCAAGGAAAATTTACGGATTTAAATTTTGAGTTTTCTAACTCGAGTTATAGTCAATTTATTCAGTATGACGCAGATGGACAGTTTCAATTTTTATACCCCAAATTAGTAGTTAAGTCTGGGTGCGAAATTACCATAATACCCTTAGATGGTAAATTACCGAAATACCCCTGGGTTGCGAGATTACCAAATTACCCTTAGTGGGTAAGATTACCAAATTACGAAAATGCCCTTATGGGCCGAATTACGAAAATACCCTTATAGGCCGAATTACGAAAATGCCCCTATAGGTCGAAATTACGAAAATGCCCCTATGGGCCTATTTGATAGAATGCCTTAATGGGCCGAATTGCAAAGTGTTACAATGGGCCGATTTATCGTAACAAATCTCTGGGTTATTAATTGTTGTTTATATTTGTAAATATTATGCCTTACTATGAATGTTGCATTTACATAATTTGCATGGGATGGGAAAAATGTTGAAGAGAAGTGTAGCCCGGTGGCATTGCGACAAAAATGTTTGTTATTATGATTCATTCTGATTCTGGTGGCTCTGCCACAAATTCTGATAATGGCTATGTGCCAATCTAAAAATGGCTTTGTGCCATCGTGATTATGGCTTTGTGCTAAACGCATTTACCCGGGGCTATGTGCCTAACATATGAATTAACGACTCTGTGTCGATCATATTTACCCAAGGCTATGTGCCGATTATATTACCGAATATGATATTCTGATGGCTCTGCCACAATCTGTATAGTGGCTATGCCACGCATAATTATGATTCTGGTGGCTCAGCCACAATTATTATGAAATGGCATCTTGCCTACGAATTATTATAAATGGCAACTTGCCTGCGATTGGTGTGTTTGGTGGGGTGGGTTGACTTGATCCCCATAGGTGTGATGGGATGGTACGGGTGGTGTGTAGCGGATGGATATCTAGGATGGGTTGGGTTGCATACATTCATACATTTGCTTCATTTTAAGATTGTTATGTAAAAGGGCTTAGGCCCATGATATTGCTATATGGGTTCAGGCCCAGTGGATGACGGTAAAGGGATTTCACACTGAGTTCTTGTAACTCACTCCCCCTTTTTCTTAACCCTTGTAGGTAATGCTCAGTGATGTGGATTTGGGCCATGGATGACTCGGTGGAGGCCATACTTCAGAAATGGTGTTTTATTTTGAACTTTAAATTTCTATTTCCGTTCACTTTACTATTTTGGGTTTTTTTTATGTTGTAGTAAGGCCTCTGGAGTATTTTATTATTTGCTTTATGGTTGTTATACTTATTATTTTGCTTAAATTGTTTAAAATGAGAATTTTCTAAAAACTTAAATAAAGGTTTTCCAAAATCGATTAACAAATGGATTTCAAAATAAACTTTTATAAATATTTTAACATGGAAGTTTTCACTCGAACTTTCAAATGATATTTTTAAAAGACACGGTTTTATAAGATCATTAGTTCAAATTTTTGATTTCTCAATTAACTTTCGAGGATTAGTAGTATTTTATCAAATATTTCTAATTAAACATGTTTTCTTGATTATAACAAAATAATATCTATTTTAGTACAAATCAAAAGGGATTTAACACGTTTTTCTCATGTGACATGTCAAATCCAGTCATAACGCATGGGTCGGGTTTGGGGTGTTACACCATCTCTTCTATCCTGTTTCCCGATCATCAAAATTGTTTTCTACCGCCCAATCTCCAAATTTTTCGTTACCATCATTGGTACTTATCCTTCTACCCCATTTGCTTTCTCTTTTGTTTAGCCTACCCGATACCAAACTTTTCTTAGTTCAACCTCCCCTATTCCCGACATCAATCCGTTGTTAACCAATTTTGAAGCCGACCCTCAAGCCATGATAAGTCTTTTCGAAACAAAGTACGAATTTGTGAGACGAGACGAGAGGTAAAAAAATGAGAGTATTCATCAAAGAAAAGCCTTAATACGAGTGAAAACATGAGTGAAAGTGATTTTTCTTTGTGAGTGACTTGTGAGCCTTGTGGTGAGGTTTGTAAATTTTTTTTTTTTTGTTCTTTCTATTTCAATCAATTATCTTTTGCATTACTAACATCATGAATCAAGAAGCATTGTCAGATTCTGATTATCAATACTTGTTGAACGGGATGCGAAAAGTCATAAATGCCAAGTTTGACAAGTTGCACAAGCGGTTGGATCGAATCGAGGAACGAGACCAACAAGAACGACTTTCTTCAAATCAAAGGTCGGAGTCAAGGTCGTCCCGAAGACACGCTTTTGAAGATCATTCAAGGAGAAATTTCGATCGAGATTATGGTTCATATAGAAGTTCAACACGGTATGAATCAAACTGCGAGTTTGAGATTTTTCAAGGTTACCATCGTGAAGGTATGATTTCTTCTTCACAAGCTTCAACCAATCTATCTACGAGAAAACCTTTGCGAAGAAGTGAACGTGGTTCATATACGTCAAAGAATTCATCCACGAAAGATTGTTCTCGAAGTAGTTCAGATCACGATTCTTATTCGACGAAGGATTCAAGACGAAGCAAAACAAGTTTCGAGTTTGAAGCCTATCAAGATGATGAACGAGAACGCATGAGTTGTTCATCTTATGATTCAAAGTCATCACGCATGAAGACTGTTTCATGAAGAATTGATCGAGATATCTATGAAAACATTGCCTCGATCCTTGAGTCAAATTTTTCTCTTTTTGACTCTTTTGAACATCCACTTGTTGTAATCAAAATGAAAAGGAAAAAGAAAAAGAAAAAAAAAGTGAAAAAAATTGAAAAAGAGTTGGAGAGAAAAGAAAATAGAAATGAGAGTGAGGAAAAAGAGATTGAAAAAGAAGAAAATAAAATTGAAAAGGAAGAAGAAGAAGTTGAAAAATAAAAAGAGATCGTGAGAGAAAAAGAAAATGAAGAAAAGAAAATTGAGATTGAGAAAAAAATTGAAAAAGAAAGTGAAAAAGATCTTGAAAAAGAAACGAGAAAACAAGATGAGCAAGAAAAAGAGAGTGAATTTTCAACTAACCCATTTGAAGACTTCTCTTGTTCTGTTTCTTCTTTTCAGGTTTCTGAGAAATAGAGTAACGATTGCCAACTTCAGTACCTTTCCGATGAACGACGTTTTCGTGTGATCAACAAAGGTAAAGTTTAAAGGGAAGTTGAATCACCTGAACTGGAAGGTAAGGAAGGTAAGTGTTTTGAAACAATTCCGTCTCCACTAAATTCTTCTAATGTTTGTGAATATGTGGATAATATCGTCATTAGCCGTATCTCGATTCATTGCGATGTTTTAAATGATGGTAAGACGAATTTGTCAAATCAGAAACATTGCATTGCAAAATGTGACGGTGGAGTAACGAATGTCCAGCAAGTGCAAGACTTGAGTAAGTATGACGATGAATTTTCTCTTAATCCCAGTTTGTTTGATTGTGGTTATTACGAGCTTTGTTCATTGTCTAATGCAGAATCTTTGAGTTTTTGCAAATCAGTTTTAAAACATGTCAAGAGTTTTGATTGTTCGATCTTGAATGTGTGTAACACCCCAAACTCGGCCTAGAAGTTAGGCCCGAATCTGGCGTGTCACATTGAAGGAAGTTGAAAAGCTAAGCAATTGTTTAGAAAAGTTTTATCGGATTTTTGAACTCCGAGTTCGTTGTTTGTTTGAGAAAACGTGATTTGCTAAATGACCGTTTAAAAGTTATTATTATTTTGAAAAACTGTTTTGTTATGAAAGTTGAACTTGCATCGTTGCGTAAACATGATATTTTAGAAAACGATTGCTAATGTTTTAAGAAAACCCCGTATTTATAAGTTTAACAGTTATAAATGAAAACCTAGAAAAAATAAACCAATGGCCTTATTACAAAATATTAACCCAAAATAAATAATCTTAAAATAAGGTAAAAAATCGAAATTACTAAATTTCACGAGTAGTATCTCCGATGTATAGCCACCCCCGAGTCCTCCACGGCTCCCAATCCTCTATCATTGGGAATTACAGAAACATTTAATAAAAAGAGGGGGTGAGTTTACGAAAACTCAGTGTGTACAACCCTCATCTGCAAGAACATGCATCACAACAATCCGGGCCGAAGCCCATTACAATAACGGTGGCAATTGGGCCTTAGCCCAAAATAGCCTCAGTTGAGCCTTAACCCATATCATATGTCACAGCAGATAATGTATGCAATGCGATGCAAACCCAGCACAACCTAATTTTTCCATCCGCTACACACCACCCATTCCTGCCAAACACACCAGTGGGGATTTCTACAATCGACCCTCACCGCTACACACCAAGGGTAGCCCGGTTGCGGTACTACGGAACGTTGCAGCAAAGCTGTTTAATCACATACATTGGGCTTAAAGCCTCCGGTGGATCCATACCATACGGCCATGCGATCCTGGATCCATACCATACGGCCATGCGATCCTCAAATATTGACACAAAGTCATAAATATATATATGTTAGGCACATAGCCACGGTAAATATGATTGGCACAAAGCCATAATAATAAAGACAAAGCCTTCTTGTGGGCACAAAGCCCATAATTACGGCACAAAGCCTACGGTATTGGCACAAAGCCCATAATTACGACACGCAGCTCATATTAATGGCACACGACCCTCGATAACATTATCGGTGCAAAGATGGTCGCTTTCGGTGGCTAAAAAGCACCGTGGTGGATCCATACCATACGGCCATGCGATCCTGGATCCATACCATACGGCCATGCGATCCTCAAATCTTCCTCCGTACCATAATTCTCACCCATGCAATATGTCGTGTATGTTATGCTCAATCATTACACGTGTATGCAAAATGGACATGCTTAGTAACAATTATTTAAACATGTAATAAAAGCATATCAGTCATACAACCACAGACAAATTAGACAACTCATTGCACAAGTCGATCATTTACCTACAAGGGCAAATTAGTCATTTTACCCTATAAGGGTATTTCGGTAATTCCACCCTATAGGGGTAGTTCGGTAATTCTACTCATAACCAATCCATGTATGCAACGTATCTCAAACATAATCATACAATTAACACATACAATGCTAGTACTACCACGAGGGTACAATGATCATTTTGTCGTGTAGGGGTAAAACGGTAATTTCACAACCCAGGGGTATTTCGGAAATTTCACAAACCAGGGCTATTTTGGTAATTTTACAAACCAGGGGTATTTCGGCAATTTTACAAACCGGGGGTATTTCGGTAATTTCACGAACTAGGGGTATTTCGGTAAATTTACAAATTAGGGGTATTTCGGTAATTTCATAAACCAGGGGTATTCCAGTAATTTTACAAACCAGGGGAATTTCGGTAATTTTGCAAACCGGGGGTATTTCGGTAATTTTGCGAACCAGGGGTATTTTAGTAATTTTGCAAACTGGGGGTATTTCAGTAATTTTGCAAACCAGGGGTAGTTCGAAAATTTTGCAAATCGGGGGTATTTCGGTAATTTTACAAACCAGGGGTATTTCGGTAATTTTACAAACCAGGGGTATTTCGATAATTTTGTAAATCGGGGGTATTTCGGTAATTTTGCAAACCAGGGGTATTTTAGTAATTTTGCATTTAATGGCCTTTCCGACGGCCTACTGTCACCTCGAGCGACACGGATACCTTTTCTTATCTAAACGGTGCAATTGGGCTAGGGCCCATTCTCGACCCAAATGGGCCCACACGCTCGTGTGGCCCATTTAGCCCAAATCTAGCCACAGATATTAGATTCACATAGTCTAGTCCAATTTCTACTACACAGTCATACAATTTATTCATATGGGCCCACGGGCCCATTGGGCCCAAGCAGCCTCAACCTACAAGAATACTCATGGTGGCCTCGACTATTGCGTCGAAGCTCCCACACGCATTCATGCGCTGCACGCTGTGTGCTACCATTGCCATGTGACCGACTTTTTCGGCATTTCTTTGCTCTGACTAGAGTAGAGAGAAGTACACACCTGATAGGAATCTGATGCTAATCCGTGCTCCGACCACTCCTGTGCCCAAACGCCCACCAAGGTATCTTAACCCTCCTCATAGACTGCTCTATATATAGCTAGCTTCTCACCTTCCTTCTTTTCATCTTTCCGATGTGGGATCTCAGAGTTAGCGAGTTTAAATCCAACTCAAACTCTTGCCGCCCCACTTAGCAAAATAAATACTCCCTTGCTTTCCATGAGATTCGAACCCAGGCTCCCTTGTAGCATAATCCACACCGCTAACCACTTGGCCACGAACTGCTCTTGTGTCTAAAATCATGCGCAACTAAATATAATCCTATGGCAAAATTCTAGAATCCATTTAAAAAAAGAAACCAAAATGCAAGAGCCAAGACTTGAACCTTGGACCTCTTTCCTTCCTTGTGGCGTCACCCCCTTTTCTCTTATGTGGCGTCACTTTGCCACTACACCACACACTCCACTTGTGTCATTTTTTCCACATTTTATTCTTAAAGCCTACCTACTAACTCCCAGGGTTTTATTCACCTAAAACCAAAATTTTCCTAAAGCCAAAGTTTGAACCCGGGACTTCATAGAAGCCCCCTAACCTTCCAAAATCCCTCACCTACTAGATCCAACTTGCACTAAAGCTGTTCTCTTATTCCCAAAAATTTTAAACGCTCCTACGCCTAAGGCCCATTGGGCCCAATCCTACTAGGCCCAACTTTGGGATGTTACAATGTGCATAATTCTTATTGGTTTAATAAGACTGATTTATCGAGGCCATTGGTACATCTTGACTCAAATAATCAAAATCAAGTTTTTAAACCGGGAATCCATTTTGATTCATCTCGTTGGAAAGTTAAGCAACATCAATTATGTGCGTATGATTTCTATCTTTTTGATACGAGGTTTTTGAGTAAAGTTGCAAAATTTGTTCACTTTGTTTTCAATTTTTATTCGCTCCTTAAACAAACTCTGTGGGTGTATTTCACATTCCATCCAAAAGGGTTGAATCGAATGCGAAGCTTCGACTACACTACATGCCTACGGAAAGAAGGTTTGTATTGCTCGACCAAGGTAAGCAAGATCTTTGTTTTTTCGTGCATCAAGGTAAGTCTACTGAAATTGTTGATACATTTTTGCTCTTTTCGGATGATGACAAACATTGTATTGATGAAATGCCTTTTGCAAAACAATTAGATCGTGATATGCTTAGCTGTTCCAATTTGTTTGTTTATGATCTATCTGTTTTGGATGTTAATGGAACACATGTTACTGACTTCGTTAACGTAAAACATTTAGATCATGAAATGCTTAATCGTTTTATTTTGCCTGTTTGTGATCTACCTATCTTTTGGATTGAAGAAAGGATTCTTATGTTTGGTCATTTTGATAAATCTCGTATGAAAGGGTCCATATATCGATCGTTGCATGATATTGTTGTACGAAGTCGTGAGCCATGTGAAACATTTGGAATACCTGTTTGTGATGTTTATGTTTATCATCTGAATCATTATTCGCTTGATGATTTTAACTTATGGAATCCATTTACATCGTACGAATGCCTTAGAGATTGTTTAATTTCGATCCACAAATTTGATAAGGCATTATTTCTTTTGTATGATAAGTTGATCTTATCCTTCCACATGTGTCATACTTGTGTTGCTGCGTTTATGCATGGATTGCAAATTTGTTTGAAGCAATACTTGTTAATTCACGACTATTCTTTCCAGGTGTCTCGATTACCATCCTCCCCGTTTGATGGAGGAAAGCTGAGCAAAAGGAATTCCGTTCGAGAGAACCATCTGCTCGATTCGAGGACGAATCGCTTTCAAGAGGGGGGGTATGATGCGATCCTGGTCGCATCATGGTTTGACTCCATCTGATGCCATCGAGAGTGGCCTAAGTTTGAGGGGCCAAAGTGCAAGACGAAGCTGATTCCAGCTCTTTGAACCGATCCAACTAAATTGAACTCTTTATTTAATTTTCAGCTTTGCATTTAGTTTGCATTTTAAATACTTGCATTTAAGCATCTTAGTTCAATAAATGGTTGCTGGTCATTAATTCAACTCAACTTAGTTTAATTAATTGAGTTCTTTTAATGAATTTAATTTAATAGTTGTTTCTTTAATTAATCTAGTTACTAGGTTAATTTATTGATGCATGAGTTAAGTTCATTTAATGATGCTTTATTTAATTAAGCTAGTTGCTTTAAGTGTTAGTTTATTTAATTAAGCTAGTTCTTTGGAATAAATGATGTTTAAGTGTTAGTTTATTTAATTAAGTTAGTTGTTAATTTATTTTAAGTTTAATAATTGTATTAATTTGTCGGTTACATGTGATAATTGCAGGTGACTTTTCATCTTACATTCATTATTACTATTAAATAAAGAAGAACATTATGGTTCTTTAAATTCGACAGCCTCTTTATCTTCAACTTCTATAACGTTTGCTTCATGGTATTTACTACAAGCAATCACTTCTCCATCATTTGGCTGGTGACTTTTTGGTTGATCATGGAGAACTCAAGGAACATTGACAAGCAATTTAATTGAAGAATTAATCACATTGAAGATGGGAGTTACATGGCTAGAATTCCAAAAGTTGAGACTTTTCATTTGGCTGGTGACTTTTCAGTTGATCATGGAAGAACCCAACGGTCACTTTTTAAGCATTCAAATTCATTTAATCAGCTCATTAGGAGTCATAAAGTTGCTGTTATTTGGCTGGAGGAATTCAAGAGTTTTTAGATTTTATTTTAGCCATTTAAATGCATATTAAAGTTAAATTCATTTGTCTCTTTAGCTAACCCCATGGAAGCACTATATATACCTGTTATTAGTTTGTAAAAAGGGGACTTTTTGAACTTGGAATATATTTTATGAACTTTTGTTCAATTGTGTGAGATTATTCTCCTCTCTATCTTTCATACGAGTTTCGATTTCGACTTATCAAGTTTTCTTGCTTGTGGCATCAATCGTTCTCTTCCATCAACTTATACCATAGGTTCCTATCTTTATAGATAATGGGTCTTGGTCCATCATCGACTATCATTTTTCCACCTTAAATATATATAGAACCCGGGGTGACACTTTATTAGTGTTGAATCAATTCTTTGTTTAAGTTCTTTCATCCATTCCCATCAACTATCACCTATCATTTATCTAAACCATCACTTATCCATCTATCCAATTCCATTACCATCAACCTATCATTGTTTGTTCAACCTTAAACCGAATTCCATCTTCTTTCCCTTCATCTTAAACCGAACCTATCCTTTTAATTATCCAAATCAACTCTTTCATTTAAACACCTCTATTCCTAACTTAATCCCACCTTCTAAACAAATTCACCTAAAGCTTCCGCAAACTCATCCATATTTTTTCGATTATTTTCAGAAGACTTGTTTCCTCCTCGTAGGCGATTGGGCAACTCACATACGACTCGACTCACCCCGAGGCTGATCGTATCACTTTGTTTAAGTTCTTTTATCCATTCCCATAAACTATCACCTATCATTTATCTAAACCATCACTTATCCATCTATCCAATTCCATTACCATCAGCCTATCATTGTTTGTTCAACCTTAAACCGAATCCCATCTTCTTTTCCTTCATCTTAAACTGAACTTATCCTTTTAATTATCCAAATCAACTCTTTCATTTAAACACCTCCATTCCTAACTTAAACCCACCTTCTAAACAAATTCACCTAAAGCTTCCGCAAACTCATCCATATTTTTCGATTATTTTCCAAAGACTTGATTCCTCCTCGTAGACGATTGGGCAATTCACATACGACTCGACTCACACCGAGGTGAATCATATCATTTGGTATCAGAGCTACAAAATGAGGAGTTTCCGACGATGACGAGAGCCGAAATAGGTTTGTGAAGTAAAAAAATAAAAAAATTCCAAGTTGTAATTTCATTTCTATTGTATTTTTTTCATGCATTTGAAGTGTTAAAAAATGAAAATTCAAAAAAAATACGAATAAAAAAAAGTCAAAAAAAAGTGAAGTTCTTGAAGTTTATGCAAGTTTTGGATCCTATCTCTTCTATCCTGTTTCTCGATCATCGAAATCGTTTTCTATCGCCCAATCTCTGAATTTTCCGTTACCATCGTTGGTACTTATCCTTCTACCCCATTTTCTTTCTCTTTTGTTAGCCTACCCGATACCAAATTTTTCTTTGTTCAGCCTCCCCTATTCCCGACATCAATTCCGTTGTTAACCAATTTTGAAGCCAACCCTCAAGCCGCGATATGTCTTTTCGAAACAAAGTATGAATTTGTAAGACGAGACGAGAGGTAAAAGGCACGAGAGTATTCACCAAAGAAAAGCCTTAATATGAGTGAAAACACGAGTGAGAGTGATTTTTCTTTGTGAGTGACTTGTGAGCCTTATGGTGAGGTTTGTAAAGTTTTTTTTTCTTCTTTCCATTTCAATCAATTATCTTTTGCATTACTAACATCATGAATCAAGAAGCATTGTTAGATTTTGATTATCAATACTTGTTGAACGGAATGCGAAAAGTCATAAATGCCAAGTTTGACAAGTTGCACAAGCGGTTGGATCGAATCGAGGAACGAGACCAACAAGAACGAATTCCTTCAAATGGAAGGTCGAAGTCAAGGTCGTCTCGAAGAAACACTTTCGAATATTATTCAAGAAGAAAATTCGATCGAGATTATGGTTCATATAGAAGTTCAAGACGGTATGAGTCAAACCGCGAATTTGAGACCTTTCAAGGTGACCATTGCGAAGGTATGATTTCTTCTTCAAAAGCTTCAACATATCTATCTATGGAGAAACCTTTGCAAAGAAATGAACATGGTTCATATACGTCAAAGAATTCATCCACGAAAGATTGTTCTCGAAGTGGTTCACATCGTGATTCTTATTCGACGAGGAACTCAAGGCGAAGCCAAGCATATGTCGAGTTTGAAGCCAACTTTGGTGATGAACACGAAAGCATGAGTTATTCGTCATATGATTCAAAGAAGTCATGATCGAAAAACCTTTCACAAAGGATAGCAAATGATTTCTATGAGAAAATGACTTCCTTCTTTGAGTCAAATCCTTCTCTTTTCGATTCTATTGTATCTTCCACTTGTTGTAATCAAAATGAAAAAGAAATAGAAAGTGAAAAAGAAAAGAAAAACGAGAGTGAAGAAAAAGATATTGAAAAAGAAGAAAATGAAAAAGAAAAAAAAGAAAAGAAGAAAAAGAAAAAGAGATCGTGAGAGAAAAAGAAAATGAAGAAAAGAAAATTGAGATTGAGAAAGAAATTGAGATAGAAAAAGATGTTGAAAAAGAAACAAGAGAACAAGAAGAACGGGAAAAAGAGAGTTGATTTAACTAACTCATTTGAAGTTTGTTCTTCTTCTGATTCTATTTTTCAGGTTCCCAACAAATTGCACGAAGACTTCCAACTTCAATACCTTCCCGGCAAGCGACGTTTTTGTTTGATTAAAAAAAGTAAGGTTGAAAGTGAAATTAAACCGCCTACGCCAGAAGGTAAGGAAGGTAAGTGTTTTGAAACGATTTCGACTCCATAAAATTTTTCTAATGAGTGTGAAAATGTGGATAATACCGTCATTTGCCATCCCTCGATTCATTGTGATATTTTAAATGATGGTAAGACGAGTTTGTCTAATAACATTCATTGTGATGCAAGGTATGACGATGAATTTTCTTTTAATCCCAACTTGTTTGATTGCGGGTATTACGAGATTTGTTCATTGTCTAATGCGGAATCTTTGAGTTTTTGCAAATCGATTTTAAAACATGTCAAGAGTTTTGATTGCTCGATCTTCAATATGCATAAAGCTTATTGGTTTAATAAGTTTGATTTATCGAGACCGTTGGTACATCTTGTCTCTAACAATAAAAATCAAGTTTTTAAACCACGAATTTGTTTTGATTCATCTTGTTGGAAAGTTAAGCAACATCAATTATGTGCGTATAATTTCTATCTTTTTGATACGAGGTTTTTGAGTAAGGTTGTGAAATTTGTTCACTTGGTTTTCAATTTTTATTCGCTCCTTAAACAAACCTTGTGGGTGTATTGCACATTCCATCCAAAAAAGGTTGAATCGAATGCAAAGCTTCGACTACACTACATGCCTACGGAGAGAAGGTTTGTATTGCTCGACCAAGGTAAGCAAGATCTTTGTCTTTTCGTGCATCAAGGTAAGTCTACTGAAATTGTTGATACATTTTTGTTTTTTTCGGATTATGACAAGCATTGTATTGATGAACTGCCTTTTGCAAAACAATTAGATCGTGATATGCTTAGCTATTCCAATTTGTTTGCTTATGATCTATCTGTTTTGGATGTTGATAGAACACATGTTGCTAACTTCGTTGACGTAAAATATTTAGATCATGAATTGCTTAACCGTTTTATTTTGCCTGTTTGTGATCTACCTATCTTTTGGATTGAAGAAAGGATTCTTATGTTTGATCATTTTGATAAATCTTGTATGAAAGGGTCCATATATCGATCGTTGCACGATATTGTTGTACGAAGTAGTGAGCCATGTGAAACATTTGGAATACCTGTTTGTGATGTTTATGTTTATCATCTGAATCATTATTCGCTTGATGATTTTAACTTATGGAATCCATTTACATTGTAAGAATTCCTTAGAGATTGTTCAATTTAGTTCCACAAATTTGATAAGGCATTATTTCTTTTGTATGATAAGTTGATCTTATCCTTCCACATGCGTCATACTTGTGTTGCTGTGTTTATGCGTGGATTGCAAATTTGTTTGAAGCAATACTTGTTAATTCATGACTATTCTTTCCAGGTGTCTCGATTACCATCCTCCCCATTTGATGGAGGAAAGCTGAGCAAAAGGAATTCTGTTCGAGAGAACCATCTGCTCAATTCGAGGACGAATCGCTTTCAAGAAGGGGGTATGATGCGATCCTGGTCGCATCATGGTTCGACTCCATCTGATGCCATCGAGAGTGGCCTAAGTTTGAGGGGCCAAAGTGCAAGACGAAGCTGATTCCAGCTCTTTGAATCGATCCAACTAAATTGAACTCTTTATTTAATTTTCAGCTTTGCATTTAGTTTGCATTTTAAATACTTGCATTTAAGCATCTTAGTTCAATAAATGGTTGCTGGTCATTAATTCAACTCAACTTAGTTTAATTAATTGAGTTCTTTTAATAAATTTAATTTAATAGTTGTTTCTTTAATTAATCTAGTTACTAGGTTAATTTATTGATGCATGAGTTAAGTTCATTTAATGATGCTTTATTTAATTAAGCTAGTTGCTTTAAGTGTTAGTTTATTTAATTAAGCTAGCTACTGGAATAAATGATGTTTAAGTGTTAGTTTATTTAATTAAGTTAGTTGTTAATTTATTTTAAGTTTAATAATTGTATTAATTTGTCGGTTACATGTGATAATTGCAGGTGACTTTTCATCTTACATTCATTATTACTATTAAATAAAGAAGAACATTATGGTTCTTTAAATTCGACAGCCTCTTTATCTTCAACTTCTATAACGTTTGCTTCATGGTATTTACTACAAGCAATCATTTCTCCATCATTTGGCTGGTGACTTTTTGGTTGATCATGGAGAACTCAAGGAACATTGACAAGCAATTTAATTGAAGAATTAATCACATTGAGGATGGGAGTTACATGGCTAGAATTCCAAAAGTTGAGACTTTTCCTTTGGCTGGTGACTTTTCAGTTGATCATGGAAGAACCCAAGGGACACTTTTTAAGCATTCAAATTCATTTAATCAGCTCATTAGGAGTCATAAAGTTGCTGTTATTTGGCTGGAGGAATGCAAGATTTTTTAGATTTTATTTTAGCCATTTAAATGCATATTAAAGTTGAATTCATTTGTCTCTTCAGCTAACCACATGTAAGCACTATATATACCTGTTATTAGTTTGTAAAAAGGGGACTTTTGAACTTGGAATATATTTTATGAACTTTTGTTCATTGAGTGAGATTATTCTCCTCTCTATCTTTCGTACGAGTTTCGATTTTGACTTATCAAGTTTTCTTGCTTGTGGCGTCAATTGTTCTCTTCCATCAACTTATACCATAGGTTCTTATCTTTATAGATAACGGGTCTTGGTCCATCATCGACTACCATTTTTTTCACCTTAAACAAATACAGAACCCAGGGTGACACTTTATTAGTGTTGAATCGATTCTTTGTTTAAGTTCTTTTATCCATTCCCATCAACTATCACCTATCATTTATCTAAACCATCACTTATCCATCTATCCAATTCCATTACCATCAGCCTATCATTGTTTGTTCAACCTTAAACCGAATCCCATCTTCTTTCCCTTCATCTTAAACTGAACCTATCCTTTTAATTATCCAAATCAACTCTTTCATTTAAACACCTCCATTCCTAACTTAAACCCACCTTCTAAACAAATTCACCTAAAGCTTCCGCAAACTCATCCATATTTTTTTGATTATTTTCTGAAGACTTGATTCCTCCTCGTAGACGATTGGGAAATTCACATACGACTCGACTCACCCCGAGGATGATCGTATCAGAAAATCAAGCAAAATCAATTGTGTGCGAACCCTTTCTATCATTTTGATTTGTGGTCGTTGAATAAGGTAACGAAAATTGCTCAATTTGTTTTTAACTTTTATACATTTCTTAAATAATTCTTGTGGTTGTACTTGAAGTTTACATATCGTTTGGGCGAGGATAACCCAACCCCGAAGTATCGACTACATTATGATCCTAAGGAGAGAAGGTTCGTATTAGATGAAAAAGGTAAACTCGATCCTTATCCTCTTACCCATAGAGGTAAGATCCCTGCAACTCCTGAAATAATTCTGTTCTCCTCGGACGGTGTTCAACATCATGTTGATGATTTCATTTTTGCAAAACAATTAGATCATGATATGCTTAGCTGTTTGATATGATCTGCCTCGGGGTGAGTCGAGTCGTATATAAATTGCCCAATCGTCTATGAGAAGGTTTGGTTTGGCAAGTTTTAAGATGATACTTTTGGGTAAAATGGTGCGAAAGCTATTGAAAAGGGGTTTCAAAGATAGGTCGAAGGATATGAATTTTATAAAGGTTCGATTAAAGTAAATGAAGATGGAGATTGGTATGGAAGGGAATTAACAATAGTGGATGATAAGTAAAAGGAGGATTCAGCTATGATAAAGGGAAAGGAAGGAAAGAAAGAAAGTTTGGTAGATGATGGGTATGGAATAAAACGAACTCAAAAACAAGTAAGAACCAATACTAAAAAGTATTGACCCGAATACTTATAGGCTTTCAAGGTGGAAGATGGAAGTAGTGAAACCTTGACCCGCTACTTAGAAAAGTAGGAACCTTGGTATAAAGGTGAACGCCACACTATATAATAGTGATAAGTTCGGTTTTCGACAAAGAAAAGCGGATGACACAACTAGAACACTAGGTAACCAACGAATCTTTGAACGAAAATAAAGAAAAGTTTGCCTCACAAATTGAGCATAACATTCACAAAATGATCAAAAGTTCCCCCACAATATGTTGATTACATGTATATATAGTATCAAATGAGGCTAGTTGAATGGTCACTTTTAATGAGGCTAATAATGGTTTCAAATAAAGAGTCTCAACTTTTGGAATTCTAGCCATGTAACTCCCATCTTCAATATGATTAATTCTTCAATTAAATTGCTTGTCAAAGTCCTTTGAGTTCTCCATGATCAACCGAAAAGTCACCAACCAAATGAAGAGTCTCAACCTTTGGAATTCTAGCCATATAACTCCATCTTTAATGTAATTAACTTTTCAATTAAATTACTTGTCAAAATCCTTTGAGTTCTCCATGATCAACCGAAAAGTCACCAACCAAATGAAGAGTCTCAACCTTTGGAATTCTAGCCATATAACTCCAACTTCAATATGATTAACTCTTCAATTAAATTACATAACAGCCTTTAGAAATAATGGTTGTAAGATGAAAAGTCACCTGCAATTATAACATGTAACCGTCACATTAATGCAATTATTAAACTTAAAACAAATTAACAACTAACTTAATTAAATGAACTAACACTTAAGCATCATTTATTCCAGCAATTAGACTTAAATAAATAAACTAACACTTAAGCATCATTTATTCCAACAACTAGACTTAAATGAACTAACACTTAAACATCATTTATTCCAACAACTAGTTTAATTAAGAAAAACATTATTAAATGAACTTAACTCATGCATCAATAAATTAACCTAGTAACTAGATTAATTAATGAAGCAACAATAAAATTAAATTCATTAAAAGAACTCAATTAATTAAACTAAGTTGAGTTGAATTAATGACCAGCAACTCATTTATTAACTAAGATGCTTAAATGCAATTATTTAAAATGAAAACTAAATTAACAAATGAGTTACTTAATGCATGACTTAATTAAATGCAGAACACATAATGCATGTCATAATTAAAATATGTAGATCAATAATGCATGACATTAACTAAAGATGCATTTAATTAAACAAGACATAATTAAAGACTAAAGTATTGAGTTGATTCAAGCTCAAATAAGCTGAATTTGAACTGGACGAAGCTCATGGAGCTGGAAACGAGCTGGGATCAGCTTGCCAGCAATGCAATGCTCGACTCAGGATACTTGTCCAAAGAAGTTCGCTGGGCGTGCTCGCATCACTGTTCTAATTTTCTTGCTTGTGATCTATCTATTTTGGATGTTGATGGAACACATTATGTTAATTTTCAATTTGTAAAACATTTAGAACATGAAATGCTTAATCGTTCCATTTTTCCTATTCATGTTCTATCTGCTTCAATGATTGACAAAAAGAATCTTGTGTTCGAAAATTTGTATAATTCGTGTGCGAGTGATTTCATATATCGTACAATGCAAGATTTGGTTGTTCAGTTTTGAGTACCATATGCACTTTCTCACCTATCTGCCTGTGACGATTATATTTATCCTTTGATGTGTTACTCGCATGATAATTTTGTTTTGTGGAAACTATTTAAATCGTATGCATGCCATGAAGCCTATTCGCTTATGTCTCAAACATTTGATAAGGCTTTGTTACTTTTATATGATAAAGTGATTATGCCCGATTGCGTGCCATTTACTTGTTTTGTTTTGTTCACATTTGGGTTGACACAACTATTGCTAACTCATGGTTATCTCTTCCAGGAGATTCGAAAGCTACCCGCCCCATTTGACCGAGGTAAACCGAGCCAAAAGGAATTTTGTTCAAAAAACCAACGGGTCGATTCAAGGACGAATCGTCTTGAAGAGGGGGGATGATACGGGCACGCCCGGGGCCCCAACAAATTTCAAATTGAAGGAGCTCGAATCCAAAGTCCCAAGTTTCGTGGAACTAATATGCATCTTGGTGCACTTCCAAATTGAGCCGAATTTGTAACGACCCGAAATTGGGCCTAGTAGGATTGGGCCCAATGGGCCTTGGGCGTAGGAGTGTTTAAAATTTTTGAGAACAAGAGAACGATATTATTTCAAGTTGGACTTATTAGGAAGGTGATTTTGGAAAGTTCCAAGGTTTCTAAGAAGTTACGGGTTCAAGTTAGGCTATAGGTAAATTTTTGTATTTGAGCACTTAAGGGGAAAAGGCAAGTGGCATCAAGGATTAAGGTAATAAGTGTGTATTTTGCTAGCATAAGAGAGCATATGGCAAGGAGGTTAAGGCATCAAGTGGAGAGCATGGAGGGAAGGAGTTCAAATCCCATCTTTAGCAAATTTTGGATTTATTTTTGTGCTATTCATACAAAGTGTCGGTCAAAGTTTTAATAAGGTAAGAAAGATTTTTTAATTTGGGAAAGATGGCTAAGGAATATGGTAAGGAGGAAGACTAGGGAAAAAGAGGGAAAGAAATGAAGGAAAAAGGTAAGAGAAGGGAACATGTTGGCCTATTATGTGGAGGATGTTTTGGAAAGATTATTTTGGGTCAACATTCATTTTTTTGGTAAAGATGATACATGGTTTGGGAGGTGTGTTTAGGGAGCATATTCGGCCATTAGTATGTGAGTGTGCCAAAAGTTGTTGGCATTTTTGTGCAATTTGAAGACTTTTACTTCAAGCTTTTTGGGTTATTTTCTCTCAACTTGTGTTGTCAAATTTCTTTGTGATATTTATTTCTATTCTCAACCCTTTCTTGATCTTCTTTTCCTTCAACCCATAACCGAAACATCAACTTCATCTCATAGCCGAAACTTGGTTTTTGTGGTTACCGAAGCTTCTTTGTCTTCTCGGGTTTTCGGAGGTTGCAAGGTAGTGTTCTTCCTCTTCTTTTATTTTCTTCTTGTTTCTCTTTTACTCCCTCTTCTAAAACTGATTATTCACCCTGTTCTTTTGACCAAGGCCGAATCTATTCCTTGCTACTTCCATCTTCTTGGTTCTCTTGGTGTGGGCCGAATCGGTAGAGTGTTAGCTTACACTCTCATCATCTTTCTAGCCTTAAGGAAATCAATAGAAGGGGATCTATTATTGTCAAGGTAAGGGATTCGTCATGGTTCTTTTTGATCTTTTTCGTTGATCGGTTAGTTTGCTAAATGATATAGAGGTGATGACTAATCGTTTATTTTTTAGGGACCAAATCACTCGATCACCTATCCCTCGTAATAAGAGACTCGGATTGTTGGTAAGTGATATAGATTGTTAATCAATTGCAATACTTGGTTGAAGTTGAAAATTGGGCTTTGGACTAATTGTTAACCGATTGTACCTTTAGGTGTCGCGGAGAGTATCGTGTTACGGGTTCTAAATAAGGTGTGTAATCCCGTACCCTTCCGAATACATGTTTGAAATAGTGTGTAATCTCATATCTCTCTGAAAGTTTGCATGAAACGTTCTGTGATTCGGTCGAAATACCGAAGAAAAACTGGAAACCGGCATTCGTGACCACTCGGGCGTGCGCATGTTCGTAGTAGTAACCATATTTTGCAATGAAACAGTTTGGTCAGCAGCAGTGATGTGATTTTGAAAAATCACGAAAAATAAGATAAAGGGTGTTAGAAAGTGAAAAAGATATCAAAATAAAGCTTACTATGTCTATTTTTATATGAAAGAAATGGAGTAGAAAGAAGAATTTTATATTCTGTGATATTTTAAATTTAGTGGGACTGGCTCTGATTGACTTCGTGGTTCCCTTATATGTCTTAGAAAAATCATTTAAAATTGTACAAAGTGAATTAT
This sequence comes from Gossypium sturtianum, assembly GCA_025698515.1. Lineage (NCBI taxonomy): Eukaryota > Viridiplantae > Streptophyta > Magnoliopsida > Malvales > Malvaceae > Gossypium > Gossypium sturtianum. The sequence continues at coordinate 72,422,620 of CM046948.1, forward strand.
GAGTTATAATTTATATGTATAGATTCCTTAGTGAGCCTATTTTCAATAGAAACAAGTGGAAGCAACATATGAAAACTGTACAGTTAGATATTTGAATTTCAGGTAAGAGAGGTCAGAACCATTGGTCAGTGAAACAAGGGAAAATTTAAAGAATAAACTGTTCTAAATGGTTAAGCCAAAAATTCTGGAAAATTTTTAGTAAGAAGATATATGAGTCTAGTTTCAATGAAATTTTATGGATTTTAATTTTGAGTTTCCTAACTCGAGTTATAGTCAATTTAGTCGAGTATGACGAGATGGACAGATTTTAATTTTATGCCCCAAATTAGTAGTTAAGTCCAGGTTGCGAAATTACCATAATACCCTTAGAGGGTAAATTACCAAATACCCACAGGTTGCGAGATTACCAAAATACCCTTAGTGGGTAAAATTACCGATTCACGAAAATGCCCCTATGGGCTGAATTGCTAGAATGCCTTAGTGGGCCGAATTACAAGTTCTACAATTGGCCAATTTACCGTAATAAATTACTGGATTAATGATTGTTGTTTATATATGTGGATATTATGCTTTATTATGTATGTTGCATTTACATATTTTGCATGGGATGGGAAAAATGTTGAAGAGAAGTGTAGCCTGGTGGCTTTGCCACAAATATTATGAAAAGCAGTTTGACTGCAGCAATACATTCTGATTCTGGTGGCTCTACCACAAATTTTGATAATGGATATGTGCCAATCTAAATATGGCTTTGTGCCATCGTGATTATGGCTTTGTGCTAAACGTATTTACCCGGGGCTATGTGCCTAACATATGAAGTAACGACTCCGTGTCGATCATTTATTTTACCAAGGCTGTGTGCCGATTATATTATCGTATATGATATTCTGGTGGCTCTGCCACAATCTGTATAGTGGCTATGCCACGCATAATTATGACTCTGGTGGCTCAGCCACAATTATTATAAATGGCAACTTGCCTGCGATTGGTGTGTTTGGCGGGGTGGGTTGACTTGATCCCCACAGGTGTGATGGGATGGTACGGGTGGTGTGTAGCAGATGGATATCTAGGATGGGTTGGGATGCATACATTCATACATTTTCTTCATTTTAAATATTGTTATGTAAATGGGCTTAGGCCCAAGATATTGCTATATTGGTTCAGGCCTAGTGGATAACGGTAAGGGGATTATACACTGAGTTCTTGTAACTCACTCCCCCTTTTCTTTAACCCTTGTAGGTAATGCTCCGTGACGAGGACTTGGGGCCATGGATGACTCGATGGAGGCCATACTTCAGAAATGGTGTTCTTGAACTTTAGAATTTCTATTTACGTTACTTTATTTCTTTTACTATTTTGGGTTTTTTTAAGTTGTAATAAGGCCTCTGGAATATTTTATTTTTGCATTATGTTTGACGTATTTATTATTTTGCTTGAATTATTTTAAATGGAGGTTTTCTAAAAGCATAACCAACGGTTTTCCAAAATTGATTAATAAATGGATTTTATAATAAACTTTTACAAATATTTTAACTCAGAAATTTTCTCTCGAATTATCAATAATATTTTCAAAAGCCACGGTTTTAAAGTTCACTACCTTGATTTTTGATTCATCAAAACAACCTCTCAAATGTAGTTGTATTTTATCAAATATTTACATCCAACCTTGTTTTCTTAACCATAACCAAATAACATTCAATTTAGTACAAATCACAAGGACTTTATACGTTTTCCTCATGTGACATGTCAGATCCGGTCGTAACGCATGGGCCAGGTTTGGGTTACATTTTATGGTATCAGAGCACGATTGTAAAACTCGATTGTGGTTTGGGTTCAAAAACGTTTTCCAAAGCTGTTTGAATTTTTTTAAAATTATAAATGCATGTTTTAAAAGAAGTATGGTACCACGGGTATCCGGCACCAAGTCAAGTAAGTATGTGTTTTTATTTTATGATTATTGTGTTAGTACTGTGGTAAGAAAATTCCACAAAATAGAATACTCTAGAACTTTTAGTTTTAGGAGCTGAAACTATAGAGATTGAGACTTTAGGATACGTATTGCGAAAACAACTTTACTTCCTATACTCCATAAAACATTGTTTAATAAACATTGAATAATTATACTGATTCATAAGACTCGTAATCAGATTAAATCGATTTAGCAAATATGAGCGTTAAAAGACGTAGACGCGATAGATGTGGACGTGGTAGAGGCCGAGGTGCTAAGGCTAGATCTTCAGCATCGGGGCATGTTTCCGAAAGGGAGGCGCTGCATCGCCGATGGTTGAGACGGGATCTCATGATCGAGCTGGGGTTGATGAGCTAACTCAGATAGTTAAGGAAGTATTGGAGGAGGTTAAAGGAATCAGTGAAGCACTTCGAGTTGAGTGTGTGGACTGTAAGAATGAAAGAGATTGCGGTTTTTTTGGGTCACAGTCTCGTTCCGTAAAGCGTGTTAAGGCACGTCCAAACTTTTCGGATTGCGATTATTACAGAAGGCATCATCCGAGAGAATGCTGGAGGAGGTCAGGAGCATGCTTGAGATGCGGGTCTAAGGAGCATAAGGCTCGGGATTATTTCATCACCATCAAGTTAGGTATGTTTTGGTTGGACGTGATGATTGAATGTCGAAAATTTTAGGTATAAGTGGTAGATAACTGCTTGCTTCTGTGGTTAGGTGTTTGGTTGTGTGAAAAAGGATTCAAGATTATGTTAAAAGTACATTAGTGTTATTAAGATCAGAGTGCGCAGCGAAAGCATAGTGGTGTGATTTGAGCGATGCGTTTAGTAGTTGGTTGGAAATTTCGAGGACGAAATTTCTTTAAAGAGGGTAGAATTGTAATGACCCAAAATTGGGCCTAGTAGGATTGGGCCCAATGGGCCTTGGGCGTAGGAGTGTTTAAAATTTTTGAGAACAAGAGAACGGCATTATTTCAAGTTGGACTTATTAGGAAGGTGATTTTGGAAAGTTCTGAGGTTTCTAGGAAGTTACGGGTTCAAGTTAGGCTATAGGTAAATTTTTGTATTTGAGCACTTAAGGGGAAAAGGCAAGTGGCATCAAGGCTTAAGGTAATAAGTGTGTATTTTGCTAGCATAAGAGAGCATATGGCAAGGAGGTTAAGGCATCAAGTGGAGAGCATGGAGGGAAGGGGTTCAAATCCCATCTTTTGCAAATTTTGGATTTATTTTTGTGCTATTCATCCAAAGTGTCGGTCAAGGTTTTAATAAGGTAAGAAAGACTTTTTAATTTGGGAAAGATGGCTAAGGAATATGGTAAGGAGGAAGACTAGGGAAAAAGAGGGGAAGAAATAAAGGAAAAAGGTAAGAGAAGGGAACATGTTGGCCTATTATGTGGAGGATGTTTTGGAAAGATTATTTTGGGTCAACATTCATTTTTTTGGTAAAGATGATACATGGTTTGGGAGGTGTGTTTAGGGAGCATACTCGGCCATTAGTATGTGAGTGTCTTAGAAAGTTGTTGGCATTTTTGTGCATTTTGAAGACTTTTACTTCAAGCTTTTTGGGTTATTTTCTCTCAACTTGTGTTGTCAAATTTCTTTGTGATATTTAATTCTATTCTCAACCCTTTCTTCAGTCTTCTTTTTCCTTCAACCCATAACCGAAACATCTACTTCATCTCATAGTCGAAACTTGGTTTTTGTGGTTACTGAAGCTTCTTTGTCTTCTCGGGTTTTCGGTGGTTGCAAGGTAGTGTTCTTCCTCTTCTTTTATTTTCTTCTTGTTTCTCTTTTACTCCCTCTTCTAAAACTGATTATTCACCCTGTTCTTTTGACCAAGGCCGAATCTATTCCTTGCTACTTCCATCTTCTTGGTTCTCTTGGTGTGGGCCGAATCGTTAGAGTGTTAGCTTACACTCTCATCATCTTTCTAGCCTTAAGGAAATCGATAGAAGGGGATTGATTATTGTCAAGGTAAGGGATTCGTCATGGTTCTTTTTGATCTTTTTCGTTGATCGGTTAGTTTGCTAAACGGTATAGAGGTGATGACTACTCGTTTATTTTTTAGGGACCAAATCGCTCGATCACCTATCCCTCGTAATAAGAGACTCGGATTGTTGGTAAGTGATATAGATTGTTAATCAATTGCAATACTTGGTTGAAGTTGAAAATTGGGCTTTGGACTAATTGTTAACCGATTGTACCTTTAGGTGCAGCGGAGAGTATCGTGTTACGGATTCTGAATAAGGTGTGTAATCCCGTACCCTTCCGAATACATGTTTGAAATGGTGTGTAATCTCATACCTCTCTGAAAGTTTGCATGAAATGTTCTGTGATTCGGTCGAAATACCAAAGAAAACCGGAAACCGGCATTGGTTACCACTCGGGCGTGCGTATGTTCGTAGTAGTAACCATATTTTGCAATGAAAGAGTTTGGTCAGCAGCAGTGACGTGATTTTGAAAAATCACGAAAAATAGGATAAAGGCTGTTAGAAAGTGAAAAAGATATCGAAATAAAGCTTACTGTGTCTATTTTTATATGAAAGAAACGGAGTAGAAAGAATAATTTTATATTCTGTGATATTTTAAATTTAGTGGGACTGGCTCTGATTGACTTCGTGGTTCCCTTATATGTCTTAGAAAAATCATTTAAAATTGTACAAAGTGAATTATGAGTTATAATTTATATGTATAGATTCCTTAGTGAGCCTATTTTCAATAGAAACAAGTGGAAGTAACATATGAAAACTGTACAGTTAGATATTTGAATTTCAGGTAAGAGAGGTCAGAACCATTGGTCAGTGAAACAAGGGAAAATTTAAAGAATAAACTGTTCTAAATGGTTAAGCCAAAAATTCTGGAAAATTTTTAGTAAGAAGATATATGAGTCTAGTTTCAATGAAATTTTATGGATTTTAATTTTGAGTTTCCTAACTCGAGTTATAGTCAATTTAGTCAGTATGACGCAGATGGACAGTTTTAATTTTTATGCCCCAAATTAGTAGTTAAGTCTGGGTTGCGAAATTACCATAATACCCTTAGAGGGTAAATTACCGAAATACCCCTGGGTTGCGAGATTACCAAAATACCCTTAGTGGGTAAAATTACCGATTCACGAAAATGCCCCTATGGGCCGAATTGCTAGAATGCCTTAGTGGGCCGAATTACAAGTTCTACAATTGGCCAATTTACCGTAATAAATTACTGGATTAATGATTGTTGTTTATATATGTGGATATTATGCTTTATTATGTATGTTGCATTTACATATTTTGCATGGGATGGGAAAAATGTTGAAGAGAAGTGTAGCCTGGTGGCTTTGCCACAAATATTATGAAAAGCAGTTTGACTGCAGCGATACATTCTGATTTTGGTGGCTCTGCCACAAATCCTGATAATGGCTATGTGTCAATCTAAATATGGCTTTGTGCCATCGTGATTATGGCTTTGTGCTAAACGTATTTACCCGGGGCTATGTGCCTAACATATGAATTAACGACTCCGTGTCGATCATTTATTTTACCAAGGCTGTGTGCCAATTATATTACCGTATATGATATTCTGGTGGCTCTGCCATAATTTGTATAGTGGCTATACCACGCATAATTATGACTCTGGTGGCTCAGCCACAATTATTATAAATGGCAACTTGCCTGCGATTAGTGTGTTTGGCGGGGTGGGTTGACTTGATCCCCACAGGTGTGATGGGATAGTACGGGTGGTGTGTAGCAGATGGATATCTAGGATGGGTTGGGATGCATACATTCATACATTTGCTTCATTTTAAATATTGTTATGTAAATGGGCTTAGGCCCAAGATATTGCTATATGGGTTCAGGCCCAGTGGATAACGGTAAGGGGATTATACACTGAGTTCTTGTAACTCACTCCCCCTTTTCCTTAACCCTTGTAGGTAATGCTCCGTGACGAGGACTTGGGGCCATGGATGACTCGATGGAGGCCATACTTCAGAAATTGAACTTTAGAATTTCTATTTACGTTACTTTATTTCTTTTACTATTTTGGGTTTTTTTAAGTTGTAATAAGGCCTCTGGAATATTTTATTTTTGCATTATGTTTGACGTATTTATTATTTTGCTTGAATTATTTTAAATGGGGATTTTCTAAAAGCATAACCAACGGTTTTCCAAAATTGATTAATAAATGGATTTTATAACAAACTTTTAAAAATATTTTAACTCGGAAATTTTCTCTCGAATTATCAACAATATTTTCAAAAGCCACGGTTTTAAAGTTCACTATCTTGATTTTTGATTCATCAAAACAACCTCTCAAATGTAGTTGTATTTTATCAAATATTTACATCCAACCTTGTTTTCTTAACCATAACCAAATAACATTCAATTTAGTACAAATCACAAGGACTTTATACGTTTTCCTCATGTGACATGTCAGATCCGATCGTAACGCATGGGCCGGGTTTGAGGTGTTACAGGATTAGTCCATTCGAGCTCGATTTGAGCTCACTCGAGCTCACTCCAGCTTATTGAGCTGATTACATAATTTTAATGCTTTAAATAAATTGAGTATTTAATTTGTTAATTTTCCTACAGCAAATTAAATGTGTCTAAATAATTAATTTAGTGTTGGATTTAATTTGTCTAAGCCTAAATTAATTTGTCACATTTTATTGCATGCTTTTAAGATGTTTTAAAGTTAAAATTAATGTGCAAATTTTTCTAATTAAATAGGGGCTGTCGAATTTTAACATGAACTAAATGTGTGTTTAATGTGTCTAAAATGTCCATTAAGGTGTCCTAGTGTGTCCAGCCAAATTTTAGACATGTAATTAATGTTTGTCTCATGGTTTATTGAGCCGAAATTAAATCATGCTACTACTTTTCCAGCCAAATTTATTGAGACACTAAAGCATACTTGTTTCGTGAATTGCAGCAGCAATTAAGGAGCCTTTTACTCTACCCCAAGGCTGAATTAATGAAGGAATTTGAAGTCCTTTGATGCTATTTCGTCCAGCTGATTTGGGATATTAATGGCTGTTGCCTTTTGATATTTCCAAGCCACCATCCGGCCACCAAAGGACAACAACATTAAAGGAAGTGCTGGGTGAGTGCTTCCCCATGCGTGAACAGCTATTCAATGAAATGTTGGTGGACAAATTAAAGAATATGTTGGAGCAATTTAATGAGCTGCTAAGCATGCATGAAACAGCAATAAATAGGTTGTCTACATGCATGGGGACGTTATTTATGAGCTGTTGTTCAGCTTATTCAAAGCACATATTTTTGTGAACCACAAATTGAATTAATAAGCTGCTTTGTGATGGTAAAGGGGGACGACATTAAAGGAGCTATTGGGTTTTTGTTTCCCATGCATGGACGACATTCAATGCTGAATATGCCTTCTTTAAGACTCTTCATGGAGACTAAAGGACATGGGAATTAATCCCAGTTGGTGCCTCATCGTGGAGCTCAAAGGAGCTGACGTTTTGAGCCTTCCCAAGTAAACAATCTCGTGGAAAGCAATGGCCATTTCTAGAAACCATCCAATAGGTTTCCATCAACTGAATTTTTCAAGTGAAAGCCTCTATGAACAAGCTATCCTTTTGTTTCCCAAATTCAGCTGAATCTATCAAGCAACTTAAGGGCCACATTCAGCCGAATTTTGCCAAGAACTTTAAGGGTTTTTATTCTAGATTTTACCAGCAATTTATGGCTGTAACACCTCAAACCCGGTCCAAACGTTACGACCAGATCTGGTATGCTACGATTTTAAGGTTAAAAACTTTACTTGGAATGATTCTGAAAAACTTAGTCATTTTTGTAGATAATCTTTAAATAGGTGGCACTGGTAGAAAATCTTTGAATTTTTTTTTCCAAAACAAGCGTTATTTTAAATAATGTGTGAAAATCCCATTTTTATTTCTTTTAATCATAAGTCTTTGATCATGAATGAAAAAAAACATAAACATTGACAAGTATCAACTTATAACCTAAGCGATGGAGGCCTTATTACATCAAATAATTCCAAAATTTAAACTTAAAATAAAATGGAAATTTAATAAATAAAAGACTTGTTGGCCCTCGAGTCCACCTCGGCTCCCTTGTCCATGATCTACTTGCTCATCCGAAAGGTTAGGAAAAATAATAGGGTGAGTCACCAAGACTCGGTGTGCAAATCCCAAAACACATAAAAGGCTTTAGGCCCACAAACACATTATGGGCCTTGGCCCATACAAGGGTAACTAACTATGCATCATGACCCATCCCAGCCTAAAAATCTATCCTCTACACACCAACCCGTACCAACCATCACACCTTGGGGATTTCTACAATCAACCCACCAACCGCTACACACCACATCGACAGACATGCTGCCTATTCTTGTAAATCAGGAATGAATATAGCGTGGCTCAGCCACCGATCACTATTGTGACCTAACATTTATGTAACGTGGGATTTCTACCACCGATCTGTAACATTCGGGATTTAGGGGTTATGCGGTTAGTGTATAATTCAAGTGATAGTGGGCCTAGTGTGTGTTTGGATATGTTTTAAAGGTTTTGAGAACCCTAGGATGTAGGGGAGTGCCTTAGAAAAATATTAGATTTTAAGGTTAGTAGGGGGAGCTGGGTTAGGGAGGCCTTAAGGAAATTTGTGAGGGAATTTGGACATGAGATTGGGCTTGGTAAAGTGGCATGGAGGCGCCACTTAGGGCCTTGGTAGGTGACGCCTCAAGCAAGTGGAGAAGAGCTCAGGTTCGAGTCATGCTGGCAGCAGGGGAGTATGGCTTTATTTTGCATTTTGGCGTCAAGAAAGGGGAAGGTGTTGGACGGCATATGGGACTTTAAAAGATGAGGATAAAACTTATTTTCTTCTTTTAAAATTCGGCTAAGGTAGGTGGATGAAGGTGCCCATTCAAACTTTTTGAATGAGTGTTGAAGAGAGAAAATAGGAGAAAATCGTGGGATAAGGGTGAGGTGAAAGCAATGGCCGAATATAGGACTCTAGGGGTAGCATTTTCGGTTTGAATATGGTGGTGGTGTGTGCCGAAATTTAGCCTTAGTGTGTGTGCCGAATTTTATTCTTTCTCCTCTTTTTCATGCCGTTTTCTTTATGTGAAGAAGCCACCTAGTTTCGGTAAGGCCATTTGTATTTTATTCTTTTTCTCCCTATTTGCTAGCTTGGCCGAATCTATCACCTTTCCCAAACTTCTTCTTTTATTTTGTGTTAGCCGAATATCTCATCTCCATTTGGGAGCTCTCATTCTCTTCTCTTTACCTTCTCTGTGTTCATTCGAATCATCATCTTCCCCAAGACCAATCTTTATTCTCATTATTGACAAAAGCCGAAACCTCTCTACTATTGATCACCATCGCCGAATCTTTCAGCCTCTCGCTCTCTCTTTTATTTCACAAATCTTTGAGGCCGAATCTTCTAAAGTGGTGCCATTGACTACTTTCTTGTAGTCCCTTCAAGCAGGCGTTAGTGGTAAGTAACGTGTAAGGGTAAGCATTTTCTATCCTAGCAATCGGTTTGGGCTCTCTTTCTATTAGTGTGTCGAAATCATGTAGTTAGGCCTTGGTTTAAGGATGGCCGAATGTGTATTAAGCCATGATCTTGTGTTTTGTTTGTAGCCATTGTGAAGGAGGTCTTTTGGGATCTGAAGAGATCAAGGTAAGTGATATGTGGTATTCGGCCAAGGGCCTTTTTCTTAGATTATTGCTAATAGTCGATTCTAACAGTGGTTAAGTAGGGATCTCGACAACTTCAGGAGCAAGTGACAGTTTCGGGATTTGGATAAGCAAGGTAGGTGGTTTGTGATATTCGGCTATAGGCCATATTTGGTATTAATATTAGTCGATTTCTGACTGAGATTGTTTAGGGGCAAATCGACAGGAATAAGCAAAGCCTTCGGGATTCAAGTACATTTCGGTAAGGGTACTTAGTAAGTATAGATTCGATATATTTGGTTTAAGATGTTATCGATTAACCATTTGGTTCTGATTAAGTATTATTGATGGAGGCGAATACCAGTCAAGGAGAGAAAGGGGTAGTCCTTATCCCTAAGTTTAAGAGAAGATCGGTCTGGCATGCACGGATTGGCCACCGGGGTGTGGGCGATGAGAGCGGGACTATAGGCAGATAGCGGTAGTTTCGCTTAGTGATAGCATCGGTATTGAGAGCGTAACGCTTCAAGTTATCAGGTGTGTGGTTAGCCCACAATTTCCCGGTTGTATGTTATATTTGCATGTGTTGTGTATATGTTGATTAATGCAGTGGCAATAATGAGATGGTTACCCTAAAATAGGGTATAGCGATAACCAGGTCAGTGTTAATTATTGATGAGATTGTGAATATGCCTATGAAAGTATGATTGTATGTCGGAATAACCTATACATGCATTATTCATTATGACACTACCGTATGTTGCATGTGCATGGGGTGGGATTGATATATGTGAAAGAAGGACAGGGTGTACATTTATGTACGTGGTTTAGTGAGAGCTACGAGCCTCACGTGGACTGATGAGAGGCTCTGTGCCTCATCGTGGTTGGTATCGGCTTTGTGCCATATCGTGGTTGGTGACGGCTATGTGCCCCATCGTGGTTTGATGTTAGCTACGAGCTACTTCATGGATTGACGCTAACTGAGGTCACGTTGTGGATTATTTGCGATTTGGTTCGCGTGGATGGCATTAATTGCCAAATTGGTGTATAGAGGTTGGAGGGTGATTTAGTAATCCCTGGTGTGTGGTGGCTGGATACGGGGGTGTGTAGAGGATGGACCCTAGACTGGGGTGGGTGCACTTTGCATAAACATGTGTGGTGTGTGGATTGGTGTGGTTATGGGCCAAGCCCAATATGTGGAAATATGTGGATAAGTTGCCTTATTATCTGATATGTGGTTTGATGTGGTTGTGGGCTAAGCCCACGTGGGTGGAAATCTGTGGACTAATTACACACTGAGTCTGTTCGACTCACCCAAATTTTTACCAAACATCGCAGGTGATACATGATGCTTGGACCGGGTTGGAGTGGATACGAGGTGGCCATCTGTGAAGCTAATTTTATTTATTTCATGCGGAAGATGTTTTATTTAATTTTATGCACTTTATATTTTAAGTATTTTTGAATAATTATTTGATGTAATAAGGGCTATTTAAAGTAGTTGAGGTTTATTATTATGTTTTAGTTGGATTGACGATTAAATTACTAGTTGGAAATGATTTTATTTTTAGAACTTACACTTTAAAATATATATTAAAGTTTTAATTCCGGATATTTTGTAACAACCAAATTTTACCTAGAAATATAAATATATACCATGTCTTACAACCGTCAACCAATTTCTATGTTTCCACCACTACGTCAAACGCTTTTCAAACGTTTTCTTCAGTGGCAGTCCAAATTCGGCCGTGGTGTTTGGGCCGGGTTTGGGGTGTTACAGTTTGGTATCAGAGCCCGGTTCAAAACTCGGCTTTGAGGGTTTTGGGTCCAAAAACATTTTCCAACGATGGGCTTTTCAAAAATAAAGACTTTTGTGAACTTTTTCAGGTTATTCTGGCATGGCACCTGTATCTCCGGCCCGAAGTCCACCAGGTAAGTACCCTAACTATGAGGTGAATTGTACATATGAACTTTATGGGCATCATGGGATCGTAGATTAGCAGATTAGGGCTATTAAACCCTAGGGCTAGTCTACTCCAACACAAGAATGCATAAGACTTAAGTATAGCCAAACAAACCTGTGAGTAAGTCGTTGAGCTAGGGTGTGGCAACAGTTGTGCGCATGTCTAGGATTGGATTCGGTAAGAGCTTGGTATTTAAGCAGTCCTAGTGACTCACCTCCTCTTTACTTGAATCCTACCTGGTGCGTAGTAACGGTTCACCCTAACCAATAGGACTTATTCATCGGCTAAACTCGATAATTAAAACCCGAAAGGGACCAGCCATACTGCTTTATAAAAACCTTAGTTTTCAAAATCACCAACTCACCCCTTTTGATTTGTAAGCACTAAATTAGATTTTGAAAAACATTTTTGAAATGTTCCCGATTTACAAAATTACCCAAATACCCCTGGGTTGGGAATGGATAAAAATGCCCAAAGTAGTGTGTGAATGTTGTTGATGAAGGTGAATGTGACTCTCTGAATTAGAATAGTAAGCTTGAGCTAAAACTTTGGTTGATCGAAAGAACTACTTTTAAACACCCTTCTTCATGAAATTTGTTTGCGGATAAACAGTGGAACAAAATACTAATGCATAAAACTTTTTAATCAGATTAAATCGCGACGTTAGCTATGAGTTCTAGAGGACGTGGTAGAATGACCGTATTGGAACCGGTAAGGTCTGGCCATGGGTCAGAAAACGATATGCCACCGCCAGCAGTGGGCGCGGAGGATCAAGACCAGACAGGAGGAGATGACGCGATGCTCGCGGGCTATCTTTGCGAGTCTTTGGAGCGAGTGGCAGGAGCTAGTATGGGAAATGGAGCTCGGAAGTCAGTGTCGGAGAGACTTAGGTCAAACGGAGCCGAGGTTTTCAAAGGAGTATCTGGGGTAGCTCCGAATGTAGCAGAGTATTGGTTGGAGGCAGTCGAAAGGATTATGGATGATTTAGACTGCAATGCAGAGGAAAAGCTGAAAGGTCTTTGTTTATTTGCTCTCGACACGAGGCTTATCGGTGGTGGCTCACTGTCAGACAAGGTACCCCTGCAGATCGAGTGGATTGGGGATATTTTAAGGATAAGTTTGAAGGGAAATACGTTGGAGCTAGTTACCTAGACTCGCAGAGAAAGGCGTTTCTAAACTTGGTTCAAGGAAGTAAGTCAGTAGCGAGTCTGACGGCGAAATTTGTGCGGTTAAGTCAATGCGCCAAGGGAATCGTGGCTCTTGATTATGAAAGGTGTGTTAGATTCGAAGATGGGTTGTGGGATGAGCTACGAGTGTTGATTGCTCTGCAAAGAGAGGGGACTTTGCTATTCTAGTGGAGAAAGCTCGATAGTTTGAAGAAGTTAAGAGGACCGAGGCGAAATTAAGAAAAGGATAGGAATTGGAATAAGAGGAGTTTTGGACCGTCGGATATCATCGGGGATTTTCAAAAAAGACCAAGGACAGAGAATTGCATGCGTGCACTGTACGATTCTTGAGAATCGAAGTCGTTCATGTGCTCGGTGTGGGAGAACTCACGCGAGGAGAGTGTTGGGGAAATAGTAAGGAATGTTTCGGTGTGGGTCTAAGGCTCATTTGGTTAGGAATTGTCCTCGAGCGACAAGGGTCGTGGTGAGTCCGAACCATGGAGGAAATGGTTACGCCGAGGTTGTGGAGCTCCGCACAGAGGTCTTGAGGATTGGGACGAGAGACCACACGGGGTTAGTCTCACGCATCGGCGTTGCGAGGGGAAGGCGTGTCGGATGAGATAACAGTGCGTTCACATTTACGGAATACCCTTTATTGCCTTGTTTGTTATAGGGATAGCTCATTCTTATAAGGCTAGTGAGGTGCTTGGAACCTTGGAGGTGAACTTTGAGAGTATATTTGGAAAGGTGAGCGTACTTGGTCCTTTAAGGCAATCGGTGGTAGTAGATAAACTTCGTAAGCAAGTGCCTTTAGAAGTTCAGGAGTAGTAGTGTACCTAGCTTAGTTTAGCCAAGTAATTTCGAGGACGAAATTATTTTTTAAGGAGGGTAGAACTGTAACATCCGAGATTTAGGGGTTATGCAGTTAGTGCATAATTCAAGTGATAGTGGGCCTAGTGTGTGTTTGGATGTGTTTTAAGGGTTTTGAGAACCCTAGGATGTAGGGGAGTGCCTTAGAAAAATATTAGATTTTAAGGTTAGTAGGGGGAGCTGGGTTAGGGAGGCCTTAAGGAAATTTGTGAGGGAATTTGGACATGAGGTTGGGCTTGGTAAAGTGGCATGGAGGCGCCACTTAGGGCCTTGGTAGGTGACGCCTCAAGCAAGTGGAGAAGAGCTCGAGTTCGAGTCATGTTGGCGGCGAGGAGTATGGCTTTATTTTGCATTTTAGGCGTCAAGAAAGGGGAAGGTGTTGGGCGGCATATGGGACTTTAAAAGATGAGGATAAAACTTGTTTTCTTCTTTTAAAATTCGGCTAAGGTAGGTGGATGAAGGTTGGACTCATTCAAACTTTTTGAATGAGTGTTGAAGAGAGAAAATAGGAGAAAATCGTGGGATAAGGGTGAGGTGAAAGCAATGGCCGAATATAGGACTCTAGGGGTAGCATTTTCGGTTTGAATATGGTGGTGGTGTGTGCTGAAATTTAGCCTTAGTGTGTGTGCCGAATTTTTTTCTTTCTCCTCTTTTTCATGCCGTTTTCTTTATGTGAAGAAGCCACCTAGTTTCGGTAAGGCCATTTGTATTTTATTCTTTTTCTCCCTGTTTGCTAACTTGGCCGAATCTATCACCTTTCCCAAACTTCTTCTTTTATTTTGTGTTAGCCGAATATCTCATCTCCATTTGGGAGCTCTCATTCTTTTCTCTTTACCTTCTCTGTGTTCATTCGAATCATCATCTTCCCCAAGACCAATCTTTATTCTCATTATTGACAAAAGCCGAAACCTTTCTACTATTGATCACCATTGCCGAATCTTTCAGCCTCTCGCTCTCTCTTTTATTTCGCAAATCTTTGAGGCCAAATCTTCTAAAGTGGTGCCATTGACTACTTTCTTGTAGTCCCTTCAAGCAGGCGTTAGTGGTAAGTAACGTGTAAGGGTAAGCATTTTCTATCCTAGCAATCGGTTTGGGCTCTCTTTCTATTAGTGTGTCGAAATCATGTAGCTAGGCCTTGGTTTAAGGATGGCCGAATGTGTATTAAGCCATGATCTTGTGTTTTGTTTGTAGCCATTGTGAAGGAGGTCTTTTGGGATCTGAAGAGATCAAGGTAAGTGATATGTGGTATTTGGCCAAGGGCCTTTTTCTTAGATTATTGCTAATAGTCGATTCTAACAGTGGTTAAGTAGGGATCTCGACAACTTCAGGAGCAAGTGACAGTTTCGGGATTTTGATAAGCAAGGTAGGTGGTTTGTGATATTCGGCTATAGGCCATATTTGGTATTAATATTAGTCGATTTCTGACTGAGATTGTTTAGGGGAAAATCGACAGGAATAAGCAAAGCCTTCGGGATTCAAGTACATTTCGGTAAGGGTACTTAGTAAGTATAGATTCGATATATTTGGTTTAAGATGTTATCGATTAACCATTTAGTTCTGATTAAGTATTGTTGATGGAGGCGAATACCAGTCAAGGAGAGAAAGGGGTAGTCCCTGTCCCTAAGTTTAAGAGAAGATCGGTCTGGCACATGCGGGATTGGCCACCGGGATGTGGGCCAAAGAAAGAGGCGGGACTATAGGTAGATAGCGGTAGTTTCGCTTAGTGATAGCATCGGTATTGAGAGCGTAACGCTTCAAGTTATCAGGTGTGTGGTTAGCCCACAATTTCCCGGTTGTATGTTATATTTGCATGTGTTGTGTATATGTTGATTAATGCAGTGGCAATAATGAGATGGTTACCCTAAAATAGGGTATAACGATAACCAGGTCAGTGTTAATTATTGATGAGATTGTGAATATGCCTATGAAAGTATGATTGTATGTCGAAATAACTCAGTATATGCATTATTCATTATGACACTACCGTATGTTGCATGTGCATGGGGTGGGATTGATATATGTGAAAGAAGGGCGGGTGTACATTTATGTACGTGGTTTAGTGAGAGCTACGAGCCTCACGTGGACTGATGAGAGGCTCTGTGCCTCATCGTGGTTGGTATCGGCTTTGTGCCATATCGTGGTTGGTGACGGCTATGTGCCCCATCATGGTTTGATGTTAGCTACGAGCTACATCGTGGATTGACGCTGACTGAGGTCGCGTTGTGGATTATTTGCGATTTGGTTCACGTGGACGACATTAATTGCCAAATTGGTGTGTAGAGGTTGGAGGGTGATTTAGTAATCCCCTGGTGTGTGGTGGCTGGATACGGGGGTGTGTAGAGGATGGACCCTAGACTGGGGTGGGTGCACTTTGCATAAACATGTGTGGTGTGTGGATTGGTGTGGTTATGGGCCAAGCCCAATATGTGGAAATATGTGGATAAGTTGCCTTATTATCTGATATGTGGTTTGATGTGGTTGTGGGCTAAGCCCACGTGGGTGGAAATCAGGACTAATTACACACCGAGTCTATGCTCGACTCACCCAAATTTTTACCAAACATCGCAGGTGATACATGATGCTTGGACCAGGTTGGAGTGGATACGAGGTGGCCATGCAGAAGCTAATTTTTATTTATTTCATGCGGAAGATGTTTTATTTAATTTTATGCACTTTATATTTTAAGTATTTTTGAATAATTATTTGATGTAATAAGGGCTATTTAAAGTAGTTGAGGTTTATTATTATGTTTTAGTTGGATTGATGATTAAATTACTAGTTGGAAATGATTTTATTTTTAGCAACTTACACTTTAAAATATATATTAAAGTTTTAATTCCGGATATTTTGTAACAACCAAATTTTACCTAGAAATCTAAATATATACAATTTCTTACAACCGTCAACCAATTTCTATGTTTCCACCACTACGTCAAACGCTTTTCAAATGTTTTCTTCAGTGGCAGTCCAAATTCAGCCGTGGTGTTTGGGCCGGGTTTGGGGTGTTACACGATCACTATTGTGACCTAACATTTATATAACGTGGGATTTCTACCACCGATCACTATTGTGACCTATCATGCACTTCCCCTTTCATTATCATAATCCCACCCCATGCATACACACATAAAGAAAACATCATACAGGCTTTCATATGTTTCGATACACATAGAGATTTCTATGATTACGTGCACTGCATCCTTGCCTAACCCTTTTAGGGTTTTATTTGACTGTCTACCACACTATTATCCGGCTTTTAAGCCCATAACATAAACATATATATACATTCATACAGATTATTTGTGTGTTAGAGATCTACACACTGATTACCAGTTAGAACGATACTCTCTATGTCGACACTATCGTCGAGTCGATACAACTACTACTTGCCTAAGGTGTTGTTCGTAAGCGGTCCACAACACGGTGGCCAATCCGTCATCGCCGACACACTCGTTTCTTAAACTTAGGATTCTCTCCTTTGCCCGATCCATATTTAATTCCATCACAAGTCCTTGTCGAACTACTATCACAACATATGATCGTTAATCCACATCATAAAGTTAAGATCTCGCATGCGATAAACGAATCTAGTGAAAATCTAGGGAAAATCACCTTACCTTAAAATCCCGAAATTGGAGACTAGCGATTTTCGGCTTTTAAATCTAGATGATCAGGTTTCCTTCAAATCCCGAAATGCCTTCCAAACGCAAAAGAGAGGAAATATTAGCTTCATTCGGCAGCCTTAACAACCAAGTGGCCATTCGGCCTTGTTAAAAACCGAAAGAGAGATTAAAGAGATAGGAAAATCGACACTCACCTTAACACAGAGAATTCGACTACCCCTTAGAGATTCCGGCTTTTTGAGAAGATCAGAAGAGAAGATGATTCGAAGAAATCTATAAAGATTCAGCTTTTAGAAGAAAGAAGAGAAAAGAATAATGGAGTTTTCGGCTTTTAGCTTTTTAGAAGAAAGAAGAGAAGAGAATAATGGAGTTTTCAGCTTTTAGAAGAAAGAAGAGAAAGAAAAGGTGAAAACCCTAAATGCCGAAAAATAAAGAAGAGAACCGTCCCTATTTATAGAAATTTCGGCACTCACCTATGAAAAACCGAAAGTGCCCTTCCCGATAATAACTAAAAATTAATCAAATAAAAGGAAAAATTCGCACCCTTTCCATAAAGAAACCGATTTCTTCACTTCTCTAGGTGATGGAATTTCGGCCAACTCTAGCCTTGTAGATAGCTCCTATCTTTTCTCCTTTTTTTTTTTCCTTCCATATTATCAACTATATTATCTACATTATCCCATTCACATAAATCCTCCTATTTTTGAGCCTTGTTGTTTGTCCACTCTACCTAACCCTAATGCCGAAATTTAGCTAACTTAAATTAAAAGAGTTGGGCTCTATGTAACTTAAATTTGGGCCCCTTACTCCCTTGTGTGGCGTCACCTCCTTGCTCCTAAGTGGCGCCAACGACCACCGGGGCCACAAGCCCATTTTGATATTCTAAACTCAGATACCACCTTTTAAACCCTATAGTGCCCCAACAAAAATTTAACTAAGGCTTCAGCCCAATCTTGAGCCCAATTTGGACCCCTAATGCTCAAATTAACTCATTAAACATATTCACCCATTAAATGCATAGGCCCAAAAATTCAGGATGTTACAATGGCTGAAATTAAACTTAGTTATTAAGTATTTTATGACTATTCGGCTAGCACTTTCTATAGGCCTATAAATACTTTGCACATTTCATTTGTAATGAAGTTTTTGATCATTAATTGTATTACATGAACTTTGTTCATTTGAGTGAGTTTATCTCCTCTTCATTTTCGTACAAGTTTCCTAGACTTATCAATTGCTTGTGGTGTCTAGACTTGTCCTTCCATTAATCTATACCAAGGGTTCTTACTTTGATAAGTAATGGGTCTTTGGTCCATCTTCACTACTTACATCTTTCCACCTTGAAAGCCTATAAGTATTTGGGTCAATACTCTTTAGTATTGGTTCTTACTTGTTTTTGAGTCTGTTTATCCATTTCCATCAAATATACTTCAAATTCATTTCACTTCACTAAATATCATTCTATCCAACCGAACCTATCCATCTCACCTACTAATTTCATTTTCATTCATCTATCAACTTCCATTTCTACTTAAGCCATCTCTTTAAGAAATATCTTTAAAAGCTTCCGCAACTTAACCAAGTTCTCTATCATTTTCCCGAAGGCTCTTCTTCTCCTCGTAGACGATTGGGCAATCCGCATACGTTTCGACTCATCTCGAGGCAGACCGTATCAACATGTTTTAAATGTGTCTTTGAGTCTGCCGAATTTAATTTGTCAATGTTAGGACACATTTAACTTTTGTCCAGCCAAATGTGGTTTAATAATTTGCTGCCAATTTAATGTGTTCCAAGCTGATTAATTGTGGTTTAAATGTGCAGCTATTTTTGGCATTAAAGAAGCAAGCATGCCGAGTTTAATATGCCTCTTGCTATAGCCAAATTAATCATGTACAAGGCATAGACGGCACATTAATTGAGTTGTTGGTACATGGAACAACATTAATTGAGTTGCTGGAGCCTTTTACTATACCCAAGGCCGAATTAATGGAGGAAATTGAAGTCCTTTGATGCTTATTTCGTCAAGCTGATTCGGGATATTAATGGTTGCTGCCTTTTGAAGTTTCCAAGCAACCATTCGGCCACCAAAGGACAGCAAAATTAAAAGAGTTGCTTGGTGTTTACTTCTCCATGCTTGAATAGCCATTTAAGAGGCATGCTGGTGGACGAATTTAATGAAATGTTGGGACAAGCATGGAACGGATTTAATGAGATGTTGGTGGACGAATTTAATGAGAAGTTGGTGCATTAATCTACTGCATGAACAAGTCCCTTGGACGGCACAAATTGAATTAAATGAGCTGCTTCGTGAATGGTAAAGGGATGGCATTAAAAGGAGCTATTGGGTTTTGATTTCCCCATGCATGGACGCCATTTAATATACTGCTGATTCTTCAAGCATGGGACGCCATTCAATGTGACGCCTTGAGCAAAGTAAAGGGCATCTTTACTTCATTAAGCAATCAGCTGAAAAGGAGGGCTGACGTTTGGAGTTTTCCAAGCTAAACTAATACTTTCCCATGACCGTTCAGCTCAACAAAGCACCACCAGCTGGTTGCTTGCATTCGGCCAAACAACAAGTTGTTCAAGAACTGATGTTTCGCTTTCCAAAGCAACTGAATTTGATCCATCTAGAAGGAGACTCTCCCCTCCACATTCAGCCAAATTTTGCTAGCAACTTGAAGGCCAAATTCAGCCAAATTTTGCCAAGAAGTTCAATGGTTTTTTGTAACACCCCAAACCCGGTCAATACACCACGACCAAATCTGGCATGTTACGGGGAAAAATCGCGTTTGAAGGGTTAGGTTTCTGGTTAAAGATTCGATGAGAAACTCCTTGTCATATTTTATACTTTTCGAAATCTTGGCATGATTGCTTTGTCATATTTTAATGTTTTAGAGTGATACCCGATGGTAAAGTTTAAAACACATTGCGTTATAGTTTTGAAACCGTTGACCTTCCAAGTTTTTAGCAATTTTAACTCAATTAATTTATTAAAGCATATTAGAAAGCTACTTTAAGCATAAACATAGTAAAACCTGATTTAAAGGCCATTTACAACCCAAAATAAAACCAAGTAGTAATAAATAAACTAAAGTACCAAATTTTGTAAAGTCTGAGCAAATCTTTATTAAAGCATGGCATGAGCACCTCGAGTCCATCCCGGCTCCATGTCCGCGTCTAAGTGTCATCTGAAATGTCAAAGGAGAGGGTGAGTCGCAAGACTCAGTGCATAAATCCCCTCCCGATAAAACAACATGCTAACACACATCATATCATAGCAACATTATCAATGCACCGATCCTAACCATCCATATCACCTTTCTACCCCGTGTGGTACCAAACCACCGGTGGTGCCAAACCACCGTGACCCAAAGTCACGAATAATCCAATGATGGGGCCAACCCATCGTGTGATACCAAATCACTAGCCAGACGATCCCATATCTCAAAGTGGGGCCAACCCACGGTGGTGTTAACCACGGGGGACGAGTCGCAATGAGGTGCCAAACCTCACGGTGTCCCAAAGACACAAGTGTGATACCAAATCACCGTGACCGCGATCCTAAATCCGATGATGGGGCCAACCCATCGTATGATACCAAATCACCGGCGTCAATCCCGTATAATCAACTGTGGGGCCAACCCACTGTGGTGCTAAGCCACTGGGACGAGACGCTATGAGGTGCCAAACCTCTGGTGTCCCAAAGACACAAATGTGATACCAAATCACTGGTGACCGAAGTCACAAAATCAACTGTGGTACCAAACCACTGGAGGTGCCAAACCTCTGGTGTCCCAAAGACACAGTGTCCCAAAGACACGGATATCATATTCCCCCTCCTCTCATATCACCCACACATGTCATACTAATGCAAATGATATAAAACATGCAATCATGCTAACATGCTCAAATGACATCTCATGGTATTTACATCATAAAACATGTTATCACATATATCACTACAGATCTCGTAATGAAACGGACTTACCCGTATCCGTGCTTATACCCCATCGGGTACCAAATCCATCAATCATATTGTTTCACTTTAATAAGTAATTAGGTTATCAATCATATTACCAAACAGAAGTGTGTTAGTTTACACACCTGTTAAAACGCAGTCTTTAGTACCAAAAGAATCGATCTAAGGCCCCTTGATTACTTGCTCCTAATATTTGATTTGGTTTCCTACCAAATCTCGAACCAAGCAGTGGCCAACTCCTATAACAACAACAGTCACACCTTTAATAACTTGGCTTAATAGAACTAAACGAATAGAACATGAACAACCTCTCACCATCACTTACCAATCAATCGAGTTTAGATAACGGCCTTGTTGACTGCTTCGAATCCCGAAGGCCCTAAAAGAAATTGGTTACACAAGAGATTAGTTCTCTTCTAACAGAAGCTGAAAATCATCCTTTTGCCTTACCAAAATCGTTAGAGAAGTAGGGGGAGAAGAGATAGCCTTTCGGCCAAATACTCACCTTCACTAACCGATTGCCCAACACAGGATGAACACCAACACTACACCAATATTCGGCCCTAGGTGTTTAACACTCCTACTTTCGGCTTTGAATGTAAAAGGAAAGAAGAAATAGAGGTGGAAAGAAATGGAGAATCGGCAATTGGGTTTAGGGAAAGAAGGGAATAAAGATGGAAAAGGTGTTTTGGAGAGGTGGAGTTTGAACCACAAGGTTTCAAAGAGAAAAGAAATGGAAGTGGGGTGCTAGGTTAGAAGCTTAACAAGGGATTTTGAGAGAAAACACAAAGCCAAATTCGGCAAGGATGAAGTTGCCTAAAGCTTTCGGTTTTGAAAAGGAAAAGAGAGACTTACTTGGAGGAAATTCGGCTTAGGCTCTTGACAAAAGAAAGGACTTTGTTTTGAAACAAAGTGACCGAATAAAAATGCCCAAAAATACCAAGATGAATTTCGCTAACACCTTCTCAAAAGGCAACACGAGTTCGGCAATTGAGAGCTTACACTTTCGGTTTGGTATGGCAAAAAGAGAAAATTTGCTTCTAAAGATTTTGACCAGAAAAACACCAAAACTCAAAATGGATTTCGGCACTACCCCACCCCACACTACCAAGCCGTCCTCCCCCCAAAACTCTCCTAAAATTCACCATATCCCCACTAACACTCCACACCACTCAATTCAAATGAGTTGAACAAGTCTTCCTCCTAAAATCCTCTCCACCCACCATTCAAATGGGTAGACCAAGTCCAAGCGAGTTTGAGCGCCTACAAACTCTTCCTTCCATGCCATCAAAATGGAAGCCAAAATGTGAGGTCTTTGCGGCTTGAACACAAGACCTCCACCTCATGCGATTGACGCCACACCTAGCTCCCAAGTAGCGCATGCCTTGCCACTTTGCCAGCTCCTCACTTGTGCAACAAGCACCAAATAAAATACATATCCTCGGCTCCATCGGCTCCCTACACCTAAAGCTCAAAAACTAAATTTTCCCATTCCCTCGGGCATACTCCTAGCCTACAACTAAGCCCCTAAAACATAGAAATAGCAACATAGCACACCAACACATGCAATATCATGCAACAACAAAATAGCCCCCAACCCGAGATATTACGGTTCTACCCCCTTAAAATAATTTCGGCCTCGAAATTACACAATCAAGAGTTTGAATGCTGCTTTGTCTCATCATATCCTCGGGTTCCCACGTGGCTTCTTCCACGCCATGATTCCGCCAAAGAACCTTAACCAAAGGCACGGACTTTCTCGCGGAACCTTCACATCCCGATCAAGAATGCGCATAGGTTCTTCTTCCAAAGTCAAATCTGGATTTACCTCGATCTCTTCCACTTTGCTACCACATGCGACGAATCCGAGCGATAACGTCGAAGCATCGAAACGTGAAATCGTCGTGAATCGACTAAGCTCTGCGCGGCAACTCCGGTTGATACGCCACTGGTCCCACTTCGTCTCAAAACCTTATACGGCCCAATAAACCTCGGACTTAGCTTGCCTTTCTTTCCGAACCTCAAAACCTTCTTCCATGGAGAGAACTTGAGAAAAAACTTGATCCCCACGAAAAACCCTATGTCTCTCCGCTTAAGATCGGCGCCAAGACTTCTGCGGTGCTGAAGCTTCCTTCAACCGAGCACTGAATCAACTTAACCTTGTCTTCGGTCTCGGCAACCAACTCGGGTCCCAACAAGCGGCGTTCACCTAATTCCGTCCAACACGTGGGTGATCGACACTTCCTACCATACAACGCCTCATATGGTGCCATCTTGATGCTCGCTTGTAATGTTGTTGTAGGCAAACTCGACTAATGGTAGAAACTCCTCCCAACTACCTCTGCGAAATCCGAACACAACCCCTCGGCATATCCTCCAAGATCTTAATAACCCTTTCCGGTTGTCCGTCGATTTGCGGGTGAAAAGCCGTCTTTGAAATCAAACCGCGTACCCGAGCACGATGCAACGCTTTCCGAACCTTGCGTAAATCGGGATCCCTATCCGTGATGATCGATCTTGGCACACCGTGCAACCTCACTATCTACGAAACATACGACCGCCAACCTCGAAGTGAGTAGTCAACCTCACCGGAATGAAATGAGCTGATTTAGTCGATCGATCCACAATTACCCAAAGCTGAATCCTTCTTGCTTGGCGTGGCGGTAACCCACCACCGAAATCCATGGTTATCCTTTCCCACTTCCATCGAGGAATCTTCACGGTGAAGCAACCACGACGGCAAGCGATGTTCGGCCTTGACTGTGACATGTCGGACACTTCCCAACAAACTCTGTCACTTCTTTCTTGGACCAAGCCACCAAAAGCGCTCTCTGAGATCCCTATACATTTTACTACCTCGGGATGCATAGCATAAGAGTGCTATGTGCGTCTGAAGAATCCTCTGCCTCGACTCAACATCCTTGGGCATACAAGCTTTACCTTGAAAACACACACCCCATCACTAGACAAGTTGTAACCTTCCAAACCACCACTCTGTACTGCAACCTCCGCGCTTTCTCAGAACCCCATCCTCTAACTGTGTTTCTCTCGATCACTCCAACCCAAGTAGGCTTAATCTGCAACTCTGCCCGAATACTCCGTCGTCATACAAACTCAAATGGGCAAACATCGCTCTTAAGTCCGAAACAACCTTGCGGCTCAACGCGTGCGCCACCACGTTAGCCTTGCCGGATGATACTTAATCGAGCAGTCGTAATCCTTAAGCAACTCAACCAATCTGGCGCCTCAAATTCAAATCCTTACGAGTCAAGAGGTACTTTAGACTCTTATGATCGGTGTAGACTATTGATCTCTCTCATTACAAGTAGTGCCTCCAAATCTTCAATGCAAAGACTACGGCCGCTAACTCCGGATCGTGCATCGGATAGTTGACCTCATGTGGCCTCATTGCAGAGATCGTAAGCCACAACCTTACCTTCTGCATCGATCAAGACACAACCCAACCCCGTATGTGATGCATCGCGATGAGGACCGTGAATTCCTTACCACCTCGAGTCAATCTTAGAAAATACCATTGCACCCTTCAAATTTGATCAAACAAGTCATCTATCCGTGGCAGCGGATACTTGTTTTTGATCGTTAACTTATTCACCGGCGGTAATCTATGCACATCCGCATTGTACCATCTTTCTTCTTAACAAAGAGTACCGCAGCGCACCCCACGGTGAAACACTTGGCACGATAAAACCTCGGTCCAACAACTCTTGGATCTGAGCCTTAAGCTCCACCAATTCCTTTGGCGCCATCCTATACGGAGCAATAGACACTTTGCGCAGATTCGGGTAATAGATCTATCCCAAACTCTACCTCACGATCCGCGGCAAACCGGAAGTTCTTACTCCGAAACACATCAACAAATTCCTTAATCGTTCGGACTTTTTCTGAATGGACTCTTTAGCCTCCAAGGCATACACATGAACCACATACGCTTCACGACCCTTTCTCACCATCTTCTGCTCGCCTTTAGAGCGGACACCACGATAGATAAGTAATCCCTCCTATTACCTATCATAGCCACTTCATCACCCTCGATGCGTCCTTAGAACCATGCGCTTAGCGCGCAATCCAACCGCTGGTACTTAACCAACCAGTCCATCCCAAGAATCAAATCGAACTCCCCAAATGGCGGTTCCATCGGATCGGCGATAAACACTACCCCTTGGAGTTCTAGGGGTACATCTCTAAGCGACTTATCTACTACCACGAGTGACCTAAAGGGCTAATTACGGTCATCCGCCTAGAAGATATCTCGAGTCTAAGTCGGATCATCCATGATCCGCTCCGTTGCCTCCAGCCAATACTCAGCGTGATCTTTGGGAGCAACACCGAAACACCTCGAAAGAATTCAGCCCCATTTGCCCGAAGTCGCTCGAGCACCGATTTCCTAGCTCTGCACCACCACCTACTCCAACTACCCTTTCCAACACTCGCGGCATCGCTGTGACAACTGCGTCATCCCCGTCGATCTTGAAACTCACCACCTCCGGTGGTGGCGATGCACGAGTATCTCATTTTCGACCCACGACCGGACCTACGGGTTTGAAACCGTCATCCTACCACGACCTCATCCACGACCACGTCCACCTCTAGCGCTCATGACTAAATTCTCTCGTGCTCGATTTAGGAGTTTTATGCATCGAAATTTATTCCACTTGTTTTAAAGTAAAGTCTTATGAATAGTAAGGAAGCTTTGTTTTCGCGAGTTCACGGAATCCTATCGATTTGATTTCTAAAGTAATCCACTCTGCAATCATCCAATCACATCAATAAATCACAAGAAATAGTAAGGGTACTTACAGGGCGGACTGGTGCCGGAGACTCGATGTCATGCCTTTCAAACCATTTATTTCAACAAAACACTTAAAATGACTTTTGAAAACATTTTGGGCCTCAAGCCCACAGTAGAAAACTTTGAACTTGGCTCGATACCTAATGTAACACCCCAAACCCGGTCAATACACCACGGCCAAGAATCGGCATGTTACGGGAAAAATCACGTTTGAAGGGTTAGGTTTACGGTTAAAGATTCGATGAGAAACTCCTTGTCATATTTTATACTTTTCGAAATCTTGGCATGATTGCTTTGTCATATTTTAATGTTTTAGAGTGATACCCGATGGTAAAGTTTAAAACACATTGCGTTATAGTTTTGAAACCGTTGACCTTCCAAGTTTTTAGCAATTTTAACTCAATTAATTTATTAAAGCATATTAGAAAGCTACTTTAAGCATAAATATAGTAAAACCTGATTTAAAGGCCATTTACAACCCAAAATAAAACCAAGTAGTAATAAATAAACTAAAGTACCAAATTTTGTAAAGTCTGAGCAAATCTTTATTAAAGCATGGCATGAGCACCTCGAGTCCATCCCGGCTCCATGTCCGCGTCTAAGTGTCATCTGAAATGTCAAAGGAGAGGGTGAGTCACAAGACTCAGTGCATAAATCCCCCTCCCGATAAAACAACATGCTAACACACATCATATCATAGCAACATTATCAATGCACCCCGATCCTAACCATCCATATCACCTTTCTACCCCGTGTGGTACCAAACCACTGGTGGTGCCAAACCACTGGTGACCCAAAGTCACGATATCCATAAGTGTGGTGCCAAACCACTGGTGACCCAAAGTCACGAATAATCCAATGATGGGGCCAACCCATCGTGTGATACCAAATCACTAGCGAGCGATCCCATATCTCAAAGTGGGGCCAACCCACGGTGGTGTTAACCACGGGGACGAGTCGCAATGAGGTGCCAAACCTCACGGTGTCCCAAAGACACGATGTGATACCAAATCACCGGTGACCGCGATCACAAATCCGATGATGGGGCCAACCCATCGTGTGATACCAAATCACTTTGCGTCAATCCCGTATAATCAGCGTGGGGCCAACCCACTTTGTGGTGCTAAGCCACCGGGACGAGGCGCTATGAGGTGCCAAACCTCGGTGTCCCAAAGACACGGATGTGATACCAAATCACTTTGGTGACCAGAAGTCACAAAATCAATCGTGGTACCAAACCACCGGAGGTGCCAAACCTCTGGTGTCCCAAAGACACACGTGTCCCAAAGACACGGATATCATATTCCCCCTCCTCTCATATCACCCACACATGTCATACTAATGCAAATGATATAAAACATGCAATCATGCTAACATGCTCAAATGACATCTCATGGTATTTACATCATAAAACATGTTATCACATATATCACTACAGATCTCGTAATGAAACGGACTTACCCGTATCCGTGCTTATACCCCATCGGGTACCAAATCCATCAATCATATTGTTTCACTTTAATAAGCAATTAGGTTATCAATCATATTACCAAACAGAAGTGTGTTAGTTTACACACACATAAAACGCATGATCTTTAGTACCAAAAGAATCGATCTAAGGCCCCTTGATTACTTGCTCCTAATATTTGATTTGGTTTCCTACCAAATCTCGAACCAAGCAGTGGCCAACTCCTATAACAACAACAGTCACACCTTTAATAACTTGGCTTAATAGAACTAAACGAATAGACCATGAACAACCTCTCACCATCACTTACCAATCAATCGAGTTCAGATAACGGCCTTGTTGACTGCTTTGAATCCCGAAGGCCCTAAAAGAAATTGGTTACACAAGAGATTAGTTCTCTTCTAACGAAGCGAAAATCATCCTTTTGCCTTACCAAAATCGTTAGAGAAGTAGGGGGAGAAGAGATAGCCTTTCGGCCAAATACTCACCTTCACTAACCGATTGCCCAACACAGGATGAACACCAACACTACACCAATATTCGGCCCTAGGTGTTTAACACTCCTACTTTCGGCTTTGAATGTAAAAGGAAAGAAGAAATAGAGGTGGAAAGAAATGGAGGAATCGGCAATTGGGTTTAGGGAAAAGAAGGGGAATAAAGATGGAAAAGGTGTTTTGGAGAGGTGGAGTTTAAACACAAGGTTTCAAAGAGAAAAAGAAATGGAAGTGGGGTGCTAGGTTAGACAACTAACAGGATTTTGAGAGAAAACACAAAGCCAAATTCGGCAAGGATGAAGTTGCCTAAAGCTTTCGGTTTTGAAAAGGGAAAAGAGAGACTTACTTGGAGGAAATTCGGCTTAGGCTCTTGACAAAAGAAAGGACTTTGTTTTGAAACAAAGTGACCGAATAAAAATGCCCAAAAATACCAAGATGAATTTCGGCTAACACCTTCTCAAAAGGCAACACAGTTCAAAAATTGAGAGCTTACACTTTCGGTTTTGGTATGGCAAAAGAAAATTTGCTTCTAAAGATTTTGACCGAAAAACACCAAAACTCAAAATGGATTTCGGCACTACCCCACACCCACACTACCAAGCCGTCACTCCCCCCCCAAAACTCTCCTAAAATTCGGCCATATCCCCACTAACACTCCACACCACTCAATTCAAATGAGTTGAACAAGTCTTCCTCCTAAAATCCCTCTCCACCCACCATTCAAATGGGTAGACCAAGTCCAAGCGAGTTTGAGCGCCTACAAACTCTTCCTTCCATGCCACAAAATGGAAGCCAAAATGTGAGGTCTTTGCGGCTTGAACACAAGACCTCCACCTCATGCGGTTGACGCCACACCTAGCTCCCAAGTAGCACATGCCTTGCCACTTTGCCAGCTCCTCACTTGTGCAACAAGCACCAAATAAAATACATATCCCTCAGCTCCATCAGCTCCCTACACCTAAAGCTCAAAAACTAAATTTTTCCCATTCCCTCAGGCATACTCCTAGCCTACAACTAAGCCCCTAAAACATAGAAATAGCAACATAGCACACCAACACATGCAATATCATGCAACAACAAAATAGCCCCCCAACCCGGGATATTACATTTTTTGTCCAGAATTTTCTAGTTTTTTCTAGCTAAAATTTACTTAGTTTTTAAGCTATGTTAGTGACCATTCAGCTAGCTCCTTGATAGCCTATAAATACTTGCTATTTTCATTTGTAATTAGTAAACTTTTGAACTTTGATTAAAATATATGAACTTTTGTTCTTCGAGTGAGTTTTATCTCCTCTTCGTTTTTGTATGAGTTTCAATTCTGACTTATCAAGCTTGCTTGTGGTGTCAATTGTACTCTTCCATTCTATTATACCATCGATTCTTATCTTTCTGATACAAGCACGCTCGGGGCACCCACGAATTTCAAATTGAAGGAGCTCGGATCGAATGTTCCAAATGCCGCGAAGTTGATATGCACTTTGTTGCATTTCCAACTTGAGTCGAATTAGTCCATTTGAGCTCAATTTGAGCTCACTCGAGCTCACTCCAGCTCATTGAGCTGATTACTTAAATTTCATGCTTTAAATAAATTGAACCTTTAATTTATTAATTTTTCTACAGCCAATTAATATGTCTAAATAATTTATTTGGTGTTTAAATTAATTTTTCTAAGCCTAAATTAATTTGTTTCATTTTATTACATGTTTTAAAGATGTTTTAAAGTTAAAATTAATGTGCAGATTTTTCTAATTAAATAAGGGCTGCCGAATTATTACATGATTTAAATAGTGCATTTAGTTTGTCCAAAGTGTCCATTAGTGTGTCCTTAAATATATTCAGCTGATTTGGAGTGATTTAATGCAAGTTCTTCTCCCTTGTAGGTTCAGCCGAATTTCCCAAAAAAAAAACATTAAAGGAAGGTTCATGCATTTAGGTGCATGTATGTAGCCGAATATACCAATGGACCTTGGGGGGACTTTTGCCAATTTATGAAATCATATGAATTTTGTTCATTGAGTGAGTTTATCTCCTCTTCATTTTCGTACAAGTTTCCTAGACTTATCAATTGCTTGTGGCGTCTAGACTTGTCCTTCCATTAATCTATACCATTGGTTCTTACTTTAATAAGTAACAGGTCTTGGGTCCATCACCGAACTTCATTTCCCACCT
Organism: Gossypium sturtianum; assembly: GCA_025698515.1. Taxonomy (NCBI): domain Eukaryota; kingdom Viridiplantae; phylum Streptophyta; class Magnoliopsida; order Malvales; family Malvaceae; genus Gossypium; species Gossypium sturtianum. The sequence continues at coordinate 72,452,772 of CM046948.1, forward strand.
TAAACATTATAGAAACCAGGGTGACACCATTGAGTGTTGAATCGTTTCTTGTTTAAGTTCCATCTTCCATTTTATCAAGATATCCCTTATCCATCATTTAACCTTCGTCATTCAACTTTCTTAAAACCGAAACCTTAATCATCCATATTTCTTTCTACCACCAAACCCGAACCTATCCTATCACTTATCTAAACCCGTTCCCTTCATTTTCCATCCTACATTCCTAACTTAATCCATTTCTTAAAACAAATTCACTTTAAGCTTCCGCGAACTTATCCGTATTTTCCTAATTATTTTCCGAAGGCTTAAATTTCTCCTCGTAGATGATTGGGCAACTCGCATATGTTTCAGCTCATCCTGAGGTAGATCGTATCATCTGGTATCAGAGCTATTAAACGAGGAGATTCCGATGACGACGAGAGCCAGAATAGGTTCATGAAGTAAAAAAAAAGATAAAAAAAACAAAATTTACCAAGTTGTAATTTCGTTTCTATTATATTTATTTTCATGCATTTGAAGTGTTAAAAAAAAGAAAAAAAAGCGAAAATTCAAAAAAAAAATTGAAGTTAAAAAAAAATAAAAAAATACGAATAAAAAAAAGAAGTCAAAAAAAAAAAGTGAAGTTCTTGAAGTTTTTGCAAGTTTTGTGTTCCCATCTTTTCTATTCCGTGTCCCGATCATCAAAATCATTCTTCTACCCCAACCCTCAAATTTCTTCAACCATCATTTGGTACCCTCATTCTTCTACCCGATCTTCAAAACCCCCATTTATTTTTTTCTTTGTTTAGCCTACCCGAACACCCAACGTTTCCCCTTGTTAACCACTTTGAAGCTGACCCTCAAGCCGTAATAAGTCTTATCAAAACGAAATATGAATTTGTGAGAGTGAGATTGAGAGGTAAAAGGCACGAGAGTACTCATTAGAGAAAAAGCCACAAAATGAGTGAAACACGAGTGAAGTGATTTTTTTTCTCTTCTAAGTGACTTGTGAGGTTTTTGTGGTAAGGAATTTAATTTTGTTTTATTTTGAGCACAACATTTTTTAGCAACAAAGTCATGTCTCATCAAGAGTATCCAATACTTGGCACAAGAAATGCGAAGAATGGTGAATTCAAAATTCGACAAGTTGCACGAAAGATTAGATCGTGTGGAAAAAGGAGCCTTCTATGAACGAGACACTTCAAGTCGAAAAACGAACCCAATAACTCCACGAAGATATACCCCGAATATTACTTGAAGAAGTCCCGATGTGAGTCCTTTTCGCCATCGATTTCGAGACGAGAAGTTGACTATGATTCTTACTCCCTCCAAGATGACGTGCAAGTTGATCAATATACCCGTTCAGAAACTTCCAAGAAAACATCCTCGAGGTATTCTTCTCAAAGAACCGCTCCCGATGACTATTCGAGAAGTGACTATTATCAAGACTCCTACTTAACGAGGCCGTCAAGACGGAGAGGAGGAAGTTATGAGCTCGATTCTTTTCAAGGCGACGGATGGGAAAGCACGAGTTATTCGACGTATGATTCAAAGAAATCCCGCACGAAGAATCTTACACAAAGGATTGAACGTGATTTCTATGAGAAAATGTCTTCTTTCTTTGAGTCAAACCCTTCGTTTTATGATTCTTTTGTATCATCTTCTTGTTGTAATCAAATTGAAAAAGAAGAACAAGAAAAAGAAATCAAAAGAAAAGAAAAAAAAAAACAAGAGTGAAAAAGAAAAGAAAGAACAAAAAGAAGTTGAAAAAGAGGAAAAAGAAATCTTGAGAGAAAAAGAAAAAGAAGAAAGAAACATTGAAAAAGAAATTGAGAATGAAGAAAAGAAAATTGAGATTGAGAAAAAAATTGAAAAAGAAAAAGATGTTGAAAAAGAAACGAGAGAACAAGATAAGCGGGAAAAAGTGAGTATTGATTTAGCTAACTCATCGAAATTTTGTTCTTCTTTTATTTCTTCATTTCAGGTTCCCGACATATCGCACGATGACCTTCAACTTCGATACCTTTCGGAAGAACGACAATTTTGTATGATTGAAAGAGGTAAAGTTGAAAGTGAATTTGAACCTCCCGAGCCGGAAGGTAAGGAAGGTAAGTGTTTTGAAGAGTTTCAGTCTCCACCAAATTTTTCTAACGAATGTGATCATGTGAATGATATCGTCCTTTGCCATTCTTCCATCCCCTGTGATATTTTAAATGATGGTAAGACGAATTTATTTCATGAAAATCAATGCGTTGCAAAGTGTGACGATGGAGTAACGTATATTCGAAAAATGCAAGATTCGATTAGGTATGACGATGACTTTTATTTTAATCCCAACTTGTTTGATTGTGGGTATTACGAGATTTGTTCATTATCTAATACGGAAACTTGGAGTTTTTGTAAGTCTGTTTTGAAGCACGTCAAGAGTTTTGATTGCTCGATCTTGAGCATGCACAATGCTTATTGGTTTAACATGTTTGAATTAAAGAAACCATTGCTATATTTTGATTTGAATAATCAAACGCATGTTTTTAAACCGGGAATATGTTCTGACCTGTGTTTTGGACAAATCGAGTATCATCAATTGTGTGTGAGAAATTACTATTGTTTGATATTTGGTTCTTGGATAAGGTAATGAAATTTGTTCATTTTGTTTTCAATTTTTATTCGTTCCTTAAGCAAATTTTGTGGTTGTACATGGAATTCGTGTACATGGAGTTCCCATTTCGTTTGAAAAAGGTTGATTCGCGAGCGAAGCCACGACTACACTACGATTCCAAAGAAAGAAGGTTTATATTGCTCGACCAAGGTAAGAGTGATCTTTGTCTTTCTGCGTATCAAGGTAAGTCTACTAAAATTGTTAAAACATTTTCGTTCTTTTCGGATGATGACATGCATTGTGCTGATGAACTGCTTTTTGCAAAACCATTAGATCGTGATATGCTTAGCTGTTCCAAATTGCTTACTTATGATCTATTTGTTTTGGATGATGATAGAACACATGATGCTAATTTTTATTTTGTAAAACATTTCGATCATGAAGTGCTTGAGTGTCTCATTCTACCTATTGATGATCCATCTATTTTGTTCAATGATAAAAAGAATTTTGTGTTCGATACTTGTTATGATTCATTTGTGAGTGGTTTCATATATCGTTCAATGTAAGATTTGGTTGTTACATTTCGAGTATCATACGCACTTTCTCACCTATCTGCTTGTGACAATTATATCTATCATTTGATGTATTACTTGCATGATCATTTTGTCTTGTGGAATCCATTTACATCGTATGCATGCCTTAGAGATTATTCAATTTCATTCCAAAAATTTGACAAGGCATTGTTCCTTTTGTATGACAATGTGATTCCACCTGTTCGCATGCAATTAACTTGTTTTATTTTGCTTACGTTTGGAATGCGAATCTATGTGAAGCTTTATTTGTTAATGCATGATTATACTTTCCAGGTGTCACGAATATCATTCGTTCCATTTGATCGAGGAAAATCGAACAAGGAGGATTTTGTTCGAAGAAACCAACAGGTCGATACTTGAAGAGGGGAGGAATGATACGGGCACGCCCGGGGCACCCACGAATTTCAAATTGAAGGAGCTCGGATCGAATGTTCCAAGTGCTGTGAAGTTGATATGCACTTTGTTTCATTTCCAACTTGAGTCGGATTAGTCCATTTGAGCTCAATTTGAGCTCACTCGAGCTCACTCCAGCTCATTGAGCTGATTGCTTAAATTTCATGCTTTAAATAAATTGAACCTTTAATTTATTAATTTTTCTACAGCCAATTAATATGTCTAAATAATTTATTTGGTGTTTAAATTAATTTTTCTAAGCCTAAATTAATTTGTTTCATTTTATTACATGTTTTAAAGATGTTTTAAAGTTAAAATTAATGTGCAGATTTTTCTAATTAAATAAGGGCTGCCGAATTATTACATGATTTAAATGGTGCATTTAGTTTGTCCAAAGCGTCCATTAGTGTGTCCTTAAATATATTCAGCTAATTTGGAGTGATTTAATGCAAGTTCTTCTCCCTTGTAGGTTCAGCTGAATTTCCCAAAAAAAAACATTAAAGGAAGGTTCATGCACTTAGGTGCATGTATGTAGCCGAATATACCAATGGACCTTGGGGGACTTTTGCCAATTTATGAAATCATATGAATTTTGTTCATTGAGTGAGTTTATCTCCTCTTCGTTTTCGTACAAGTTTCCTAGACTTATCAATTGCTTGTGGCATCTAGACTTGTCCTTCCATTAATCTATACCATTGGTTCTTACTTTAATAAGTAACGGGTCTTTGGTCCATCACCGAACTTCATTTCCCACCTTAAACATTAAAGAAACCGGGGTGACACCATTGAGTGTTGAATCGTTTCTTGTTTAAGTTCCACCTTCCATTTTCATCAAGATATCCCTTATCCATCATTTAACCTTCGTCATTCAACTTTCTTAAAACCGAAACCTTAATCATCCATATTTCTTTCTACCACCAAACCCGAACCTATCCTATCACTTATCTAAACCCGTTCCCTTCATTTTCCATCCTACATTCCTAACTTAATCCATTTCTTAAAACAAATTCACTTTAAGCTTCCGCGAACTTATCCGTATTTTCCTAATTATTTTCCGAAGGCTTAAATTCCTCCTCGTAGACGATTGGGCAACTCGTATATGTTTTGACTCATCCCGAGGCGGACCATATCACTTTCTAGATAACGGGTAGTGGTCCATCATTGATTTCCATTTTCCACCTTAAACATTATAGAAACCGGGGTGACACTTATTAGTGTTAAATCGTTTCTCGTTTAAGTTCTATTTTCCATTCCCATTTTATTATCCTACTATCCTTTTCTACCTTTACTATTTCTTTCTAAACCGAACCTACCGAATATCCATCGTTCTTCATCCTACCTACACCGAACCTATCCTTCCATCTACTAAATCGTTTCCATCATTTTTCAAACCTCCATTCCTAACTTAATTCTCTTTTCTAAACAAGTTCTTTCAATAGCTTCCGCCAATTTAACTATATTTTCTATTATTTTTCGAAGACACATTTTTCTCCTCGTAGACGATTGGGAAATTCGTGTAACACCCCAAACCCGGCCCATGCGTTATGACTAGATCTGACATGTCACATGAGAAAAACATGTTAAATCCTTTTTATTCATACTAAAATAGGTATTATTTTGTTATAATCAAGAAAAACAAGTTTGATTTGAAAATATTTGATAAAGTACTACTAACCTCAAAGGTTGATTGATAAATCGATAATTTGAACTAGAGATCTTATAAACCATGACTTTTGAAAATATTGTTGATAATTCGAGAGAAAATTTCCGAGTTAAAAATATTTGTAAAAGTTTGTTATGAAATCCATTTATTAATCTATTTTGGAAAATCTTTATTTATGTTTTTAGTAAAATTCCCATTTAAAACAATTTAAGCAAAATAATAAGTTCGTCAAACATAAAGCATAAATAAAAATATTCCAGAGGCCTTATTACAACATAAAAACCCAAAATAGTAAAAGTAATAAAGTGAACGGAAATAGAAATCTAAAGTTCAATAAAAACCATTTCTGAAGTATGGCCTCCACCGAGTCATCCATGGCCCAAGTCCACTTTACTGAGCATTACCTACAAGGGTTAAAGAAAAAAAAGGGGTGAGTTACTAGAACTCAGTGTATAATCCCCTTGTCCACTGGGCTTGAACCCGTATAACAATATCTTGGGCCTAAGCCCATTTACATAACAATGTATAAATGAAATAAATATATATATATATATATGCAATGTATGTAACCCAACCCATCCATCCAACACACCCCCGTACCAGCCTATCACACCTGTGGGGATCAAGTCAACCCACCCCGCCAATCACACCAAATCGCAGGCAAATTGCCATTTATAATAATTTATTGTGGCCAAGCCACCAATATCATACGTAAACATTATAATAAACATTTTATTGTGGCAATGCCACCAGGCTACACTTCTCTTCATCATTTTTCCCATCCCATGCAATATATGAAAATGCAGCATACATAATAAGATGTTCACATATAAATAGCAACCATTAATCAAGTAATTTATTACAATGACTCGACCCATTTAAGGCATTCTAGCAAATCGGCCCTCTAGGGGCATTTTCGTAATTTGACCCATAAGGGCATTTTTGTAATTCGGCCCATAAGGGCATTTTCGTAATTCGGCCCATAAGGGCATTTTCGTAATTCAGCCCATAAGGGCATTTTTGTAATTCGGTCCATAAGGGCATTTTCGTAAATCGGTAATTTTACCCACTAAGGGTAATTCGGTAATCTCGCAACCCAGGGGTATTTCGGTAATTTACCCTCCAAGGGTATTTTGGTAATTTCGCAACCTAGACTTAACTACTAATGTGGGGAATAAAAATTGAAACTGTCCATCTGCGTCATATTGACTAAACTGACTATAACTCGAGTTAGGAAACTCGAAATTTAGTTCTGTAAATTTTCCTTAAAACTACACTCATATATCTTCTTACTAAAATTTTTCTAGAATTTTTGGCTTATCCATTTAGTACAGTTTATTCATTAAAGTTTCCCTTGTTTCACTGACCAACGGTTCTGACCTCTCTTACCCGAAATTCAAATATCTCACTGTACAATTTTCATATGTTGCTCCCACTTGTTTCTATTGAAAATAGGCTCACTAAGGGATCTATACATATAAAGTATAACTCATAATTCACTTTTTACAATTTTAAATGATTTTTCCAAGACAAAATAGGGAACCACGAAGTCATTCAGAACTAGTCTCACTAAAATTAAAATATCACAGAATATAAAATCCCTCTTACTACTCTGTTTCTTTCATTTAAAAATAGACACAGTAAGCTTTAATTCTATATCTTATTCGTTTTCTAATTCCCTTTCTCATATTTTTCATGATTTTTCAAAATCACATCACTGCTTCAATCCAAAACTGTTTCATTGCAAACTATGGTTACCACTACGAACATACGCACGCCCGAGTGGTCACGGATGCCTGTTTCCAATTTTGTTTGGTATTTCGACCGAATCACAGAACATTTAATGCAAACATTCAGAGAAGTATGAGATTACACACCATTTAAAACATGTATTCGGAAGGGTACGGGATTACACACCTGATTTGGATTTCCTAAAGAACCCCTCTTCGTTGACCCTAGAACAATACCAACCAAAAGTTAACCTCGGATTTCCAAAAGATTTCATACCCAACGTATTACTTACACTTGAATCACTTACCACTACGTGATCTCCCTCTACGGAGTACCGATACTCAACCCCGCCTTCTGACTACCACCGCACGCTCCTTTACTGCCACTGATGTTAACGATACCCTTTGATTATCAAAAGAATCGGCAAAAGAGTGTTTCAGCTTAACTTAACTCAGAGAAAAGTCGAATGGAAGAGAAGATTCGGCACAACAGCAAAACGTAAGAACCACTATTCGGTTTTGGGACACACTACAATGGAAACTGAAAGATGAGAAGAATGGAATCAACCACTTGAAGATTAAGAGGGAAAAGAAGTAGGGGTTTCGGCCAAGAAGAGATTTGCAACACACGGCTCAAGTTGTACTAGCTAGAATTGGATGAAAAGAGAGAAAAGATGAGTAGAAGGAACACTATAGAAGAAGAGGGGATTTCGGCAAGGAGGAAATGTAACCAAAAGAAACAAAATATTAGGTAAAGAAAAAGTGACCCAAAAATGTGAAAATACAAGGGAGAGCTAGAGAAATTCGGCTCCCCTCCCCCCAAAACCATGTATCATCTCTTCCAAAAGATGAGTGTTGACCCCAAAATATTTTTTCCAAAACATCCACCTCATAATAGGCCAACATGTTCCCTTCTCTTTCCTTTTTCCTTCATTTCTGTCCTTGTTTTTCCCTTGCTTTCCTCCTTACCATATCCTTAGTCTTCTTTCCCAAATTAAAAAGTCTTCCTTACCATAATAAAGCCATGTCCGACACATGGAATGTAGCACAAAAATTAATACAAAATTTGCAATAGGTGGGTTTCGAACCCCAGACCATTAGTACACTCCACACGCCACTTTCCACCTTTACCAATAGACTCCTTGTGCTAGCAAAATGCACACTTATTTCTTTAAGTCTTGATGCCTGTAACACCCCAAACCAGGTCTATGCGTTAAGACGAGATTTGGTTTGTTACATCGATCTATCATTCATTTAATACTCTAATGTTTTAGGTAAACAGTTCTATAAAACCTTTCGGAAATGATGTTTAGTTGAAAATTTAGAAAAATGATTTAAAATTTGATGAATTAAGAAATACTAGTTTGAAATCTTATCATATAGTACTTTAATTGTTTAAATCTTTAAAGTAGTTTTTAAAGAGTTCAAAAGGATTTAAAAACACGAATAGTTAAAGCATCTTCAACGTTTTAAAGGAAATTTAAATCCATCCACACACATAAAAATCCATAAAAGTATTAATAGAGGCCTTATTACATCATACCCAAAATAGTAATTAAAAGAAATTACTTAATAAAAGTTCATAGTTTATAAAAACCCATATTCGTAGTATATGGCCTCCATGAAGTCATCCTCGGCCTAAGCCTTCGTCAATTTCCATTACCCAAATGGTTAAAAAGATAGAGTGAGTTACTCAGAACTCAGTGTGTAACTCACTTACCACGTTCATTGAGCCGGATAATCAAGGCATTATTTTGGGCTTGAGCCCATTTACGAATATAATATAATAAATTAAATGCATGAAAAATGAAATTTCCCAACCAAACCTAATTTCCATCCGCTACACACCCCTCGTACCAACCAACACACCTGGGGATCAAGTCAACCCACCACCGCCAACACACTAATCGTAGGCAATAAGCCGTTTTAAATATATTGTGGTGCACCACCGAACTAGATTGTGACAAAGTCACCGAACTAGAGGCATTAAGCCATTAAAATTTTGTGGCAAAGCCGCCGAACTAGATTTTTGGCAACAGGCCTTTCTTCTCTTCATCAGTTATCCCAACCCATGCAATCAGGTATGCATAACAATTTATATCCATGTAATAATTTAACAAAAGGCCTACCATACATGTGAGTCTATATTACAAATTTTCATTTGAGCCCATAAGATAAAATAGTATTTAGCCCATTTAGCAATCTAGCTAACTTGGGCCCATATATCGATCTAGTAGATTTTCGGCCCATTTAACGATCTAGCAAATTTTTGGCCCATTTAACGATCTAGCAAATTTTCGGCCCATTTAACGATCTAGCAGTTTTCGGCCCATTTAACGATCTAGCAGTTTTCGGCCCATTAATTTAACGGTTTTCATACAATTACACAAAAGTGTTAATTACTATGTATTTTTCGATTTTGCCATCTTTACAATTTTATCCCAATATTTACGGTTTAGTATCTAACCCGATAGATAAGTGTGAAGTTACACACCTGGTTACTGTGAGAACTAGACTTTCCCACTCGTCGATACCTAAACGCATCACGATAAATTAGAACACTATAATTTATTCACATATCGAATCTTAGAAATAACGATCTAGACTTTACCCTCAAAATTTCGAACTACTTCTATTTATGGTTTCTCCTCGATTGATGGTTCGTTACCCGATAAAAATCCACGAACAAACAAAGGTTTGGGAGTACGAATGATTTCAAACAACTGATTCTCCTCGGATGAGCATCCACAACCCGGTGGAAAATCCCAGATTGCTGAAACAGTCCTTTGCTTAAACTTAGGGGGAATAGCGGAACCACCCCTCTTCCGAACACTATTCACCACACTTTTTGTCCCTATTTTGATTATTTCTAATGACAAAAGATCATGAGTCCGACTAAATATATCGAAATTATGACTAACGGTTACAAGGGTGAGATTGCCTTACCACGAAATATCCTTGTTCCACAATATGCGAATTGAGCGATACGTCCCCTAAATTGAAATCAAGTTATAATCCATCTATATCAAAATGATGAATAATATGAGAATCTTTGAATAAACTCCTTACCTTAACTCTTTAGATCGATTCCAACGATTCACTATACTCACGAACACTTAAGTTTCAATCCTCCAAAATCACACTATTGTCCACGATTGAAAAAGAAACGTTTGAGAAGAATACCTATGTATAGTAGGAGATTCGGCTATGAATAACAAAGGAAGGGAAAAATGGTTCGGCAATGGAGCAATCTAGCATTCGGCCATGAGAGAAAATAATGAAGAAAATTTAGTTGAGAAGAAAGTAGAAGGATGAAGGAAGAAGATGATGTTGATTCGGTTTTCAAGAGAGAAAAGAGAAAAGAAAAGAGATGAGTTTAGAAGTAAGGTACATTCGGCAATGGGGAAAAGGAGAAGGAAACGAAAATGATCTTAGCTTTGGTATTTCGGCCAAAAGAGAAAATGTCTTGAGATGCTAAGCAAAAATGTGTCCAAATGGTAACATGAAATGGTCAAAAACAAAGCTTACCAAAAGCTCAAATTCGGCTAAAAGAAAGGTTGAGAAGAGAATTGCAAATTTTGCACAAAAATGCTAGAAATGACCAAAAGCTAACTCCTAATCCTAGCCAAGCTACTAACACATTCAGCCAACCCCCTTAGTCCACATGCCGTCCATGTTCATGGTCAAAATGGCCATGAAGAAGTTACCAAAACATCAACCTTGATTCAAGCCTTGCAATCCTCCATTTTCCTAAAGTTTGAGAATCTTATCCCCAAAATCAAGCCATTCCATCCCTTAAATCATGCTTGCCATAAACCTTAATATCCTTACCATAAAAATTTAGTCCATCTTATCCATGTTTGATGTTGGCCGACACATGCTAGGAAAAACCAAAAATAAAAGCTCCTAAATTGCATGCTAGGAGATTCAAACCTCTCCCCTCAAGTCCAACTTATGGCGCCATCACCATTTTGCCAATTACTCATCATATGCTAATTTTAGACACTTAAATTAACTTAAGTATCAGTGTCACTTGATCCACTTCAATAAATTCTCAATACTAAAAATTATTCTATACCAGAATACTTCTATGCCCTTTTCAAGGCTATAATAAACACGAAAAAGAAGAAAGGGAAATTTTCATTCATAAGCTAAACACCAAAACATGCAATATATCGATACTCGGATTTTTAGGATGTTACAATTCTACCCTCCTTAAAGAAAATTTCGTCCTCGAAATTTACCTGGTTAAAAGAGGTGAGGATATTGTTGTCGAATTGCATCCTCAGGCTCCCACGTAGCTTCCTCCGCTCCGTGATTACGCCATAAAACCTTGACCAACGGCACTGTCTTCTTTCTTAGCTCCTTGACATCTCGGTCTAAAATTTCCACTGGTTCCTCCTCGAAAGACAAGTCTGATCTCAACTCCACTTCTTCTACCGGTACTATGTGTGACGGATCCGATCTATAACGCCTTAGCATGGAAACATGGAAAACATTATGAATTTGACTCAACTCCGGAGGTAATTCAATCCCGATAAGCCACCGGACCAACACGCTTCATCACACGATATGGTCCAATGAACCTAGGACTCAACTTGCCCTTCCTTCCAAATCTGAAAATTTTGTTCCAAGGTGAGACCTTCGAAAGACTGATCCCCACAAAGAAACTCGATATCCTTACGCTTTAGATCTGCGTATGACTTCTATCTATCCAAAGCTTCCTTTAACTTGCGTGCTTGAATGACTTTTACCTTTTCTTCTGTCTCCGATATTAACTCCGACCTAACATCATCGTTCGCCCAATTCGGTCCAACAAGTAGGAGAACGACACCTACGACCGTCTAATGCCTCGTAGGGTGCCATCTGAATGCTAGGCCCGATAGTCGTTGTTATACGCATAAATTCTCGCCAATGGTAGAAAATCCTCCCAACTACCTTTGAAATTAATCACACATCCCTTAACATGTCTTCCAATAATCGAATTACTCTTTCCGATGACCATCTGACTGAGGATGAAAAGCCGTACTGAAGTTTAACTTTATTCCCAAAGCTTCATGCGAGCTTTCCAAAATTGTGATGTAAACCTAGGATCCCTATCTGATATAATAGATCTTTGGTATCCCATGCAACCTCACAATTTCGGATACATACAAACTTAGCCAACTTCTATAATGAATAATCCGCATTTAACCGGTAGAAAATGAGCAGTCTTCGTCAATCGATCAACTATTACCCAAACGAAATTTTTCTTAGTAGGTGTTAAAGGTAACCCACTAACAAAATCCATAGTTATCCTCTCCCATTTCCAAAGAGGAATCTTTACCGGTTGTAATAAGCCTGACGGCAATTGATGCTCCGCCTTCACTTGTTGACAAGTCAAACATTTTCCCACAAACTCAGAAATCTCACGCTTCAACCCTGGCCACCAATACTGTTCACGGAGATCCCGATACATCTTATTTCCTCCGGGGTGCATAGCATAAGGGCTACTATGCGCCTTCCACAGAATCATTCGTCTCAAATCAGAGTCCTTAGGCATACAAACTCTTCCACGGAAACACAACCTCCATCCGTGTTTATACCAAAATCCTCTATTTCACCACTCCCAACTTGTTTGAATTAAGGGTCCCAACTTTTATCCGATATCTGCTTTTCCTTGATTTGCTCTAACCACAGAGGCTTCACTTGAAGTTCCGCTAATAGACTACCATCCTCATACAAACTCAGATGAGCAAACATTGCTCTCAAATTAGATACCACCTTACGGCTTAACGCGTCAGCTACCACATTAGCCTTTCCTGAATGATACTCGATTGAGAAATCATAATCCTTTAATAGTTCTATCCATCTTCTTTGTCTCAAGTTTAACTCCTTCTGAGTAAGAAGATACTTAAGACTCTTGTGATCCGTGTAAATGATGGACTTCTCACCGTAGAGATAGTCTCTAAATCTTTAAAGCAAACACTATCGCAGCTAACTCCAAGTCATGAGTGGGGTAATTTTCTTCGTGCGGTCTCAGTTGACGAGAAGCATATGCCACTACTTTTCCACTTTGCATCGAGACACAACCTAAACCCGTGTGAGACGCATCACAATAAACGATAAATTCCTTTCCAAATTTCAAATGAATCAAAATCAGTGCTTAGTCAGAATCTTCTTCAATTTCTCGAAACTCTCTTGTTGTTTTTCAGTCCAAATATATGGTACCCCTTTCCGCAACAGTTTAGTTAGGGGTGCAGCAATCAGAGAAAACCCCTCAACAAAGCGTCTATAATAACCAGCCAACCCCAAGAAACTCCGAATCTCAGCTACTGACTTTGGCGGTTTCCAATCCAGTACAGCCTCAATTTTCCGAGGATCCACCCTTATTCCTTCAGCTGATACCACATGACCCAAGAAAGTCACTTCCCTTAACCAGAATTCACATTTACTAAATTTGGCATAAAGTTGATTATCTCAAAGTAACTGCAATACTATACGCAAATGCGAGTCATGCTCCTCTTTATTCCTTGAATATACCAAAATGTCATCTATGAACACCACCACAAACCGGTCTAAATATTGTTGAAAGACCCGATTCATCATGTCCATAAATGCAGCTGGTGCATTGGTCAACCCAAACGGCATCACCAAAACTCATAATGTCCATAACGAGTTCGGAATGCCGTCTTATGAATATCTTCTTCTTTCACCTTAAGTTTGGTGATAACCCGATCTCAAATCAATTTTGGAGAAAACTGAAGCTCCTTTCAATTGATCAAACAGTCATCAATTCTCGGTAAAGGATACCTATTCTTGATCGTCAATTTATTCAATCGCAGTAATCAATGCACATACGCATCGACCCATCCTTCTTCTTAACGAACAAAACCGGTGCTCCCCACGGAGACACACTCGGTCGAATAAAACCTCGATCCAGCAATTCTTGAATTTGAGCTTTAAGCTCCGCCAACTCCTTCGGTGCCATTCTATAAGGAGCAATGGACACTGGAGCCGTTCTAGGCAAAAGCTCAATACCAAATTCCACTTCCCGATCTGGAGGTACACCAGGAAGTTCTTCAGAAATACATCTGGAAATTCCTTCACCGTTCTCACATCCTCCACTGATAACTCTTTGGCATCCAAAGCACTAATAAAAGCTAGAAATGCTCCGTACCCTTTTCGCACCAACTTTTCTGCCTTTAACGCAAATACCACATTTGCCAAGTAATTTCTTCGTTCGCCTATCATTACTATTTCTTTATCATCCGAAGTCCTTATTGACATCCGCTTTTCAGCACAGTCCAAAAGCGCCCAATGCTTAACCAACCAATCCATGCCCAAAATTAGATCGAACTCGCCGAAAGGCAATTCCATCAAATTCGCCAAAAATATTTCTCCTTGGATTTCTAAGGGCACGTCTCTAAACAGTTTATTTACAATTACCGACTGTCCTAAAGGACTAATTACCATCATCTCACTATCGGTAATTTCAGATTCTAGATTCAAGTTTCCAGATATGGCGCTAGCAACATACGAGTGGGTAGAACCAATATCTATCAAAGCAGTAACAGGTACATCAAAGATAAAGAATGTACCAGTTATCACATCAGGTGCATTGCCATCCTCGCGGCGTCTAACTGCATATACCAATCCTGGCTGTCTTGCATCCGTGTTACCTCTAGAACCATTGCCTCGACCCAATGCACCTTGACCACGCCCACTTTCCCATTACCACCACGACTTGATCCACGACCTCTCGGTGATCTGCGAGTTCCTCTTGCCGTACTGTACTTGATGTTACAAACTTCCTGAGTCATATCCATGCGTCGAGGGCAATTCTTATATTGATGATCCATTGAACCACATTTATAACAAGCACCCATTTTCCTCTAGCACTCTCCGGAATGTCGTTTCCCACATTCAATACAGTCTCGACTCTGATTATTAGCTACAGGTGCTCTTCCTTGAGCTGGCTCATCATTCCGAGGCCTCTTCAGAAACCTTTTGAAGAACCCGAATACTTTATATCTCTTTTGCCTCTAACTCTTTCCCGATTCTGACGTTCTGAGCTCTTAGCCTCTTCGGCTATCTTGGCTTTCTCCACAAGCGTGGCAAAAGTTCTAACTTGTTGTGGGGCTATCAGAACCCGCAACTCATCATTCAACCCATCCTCAAAGCGTACACAACGCTCATGGTCCGTTGGAACTATTGTCCGAGCATAGCGACTCGGGCGTAAAAACTCGGCTTCATAAGTCGCCACCGCCTTATTTCCTTGAATCGATTCAAAAATTCCTTCCTTCGGGCGTCCACATAACTTGTGCCTACATATTTCCCCTGAAAGGCAGCTTTGAAGAACTCCCAATTAACTAATGCAGCTTCAGTGCCTTCCCGGGCAGTAAGCCACCATTGATAAGTTTCGTCCCTTAGCAAGGACACCGCTCCTCTTAGTTTCTATTCTACAGTGCACTCGAGGTCTTCCATAATTCACTCCACCGCCTCAAGCCAATATTTGGCAACATTTGGAGCTACACCTGAGACACCTCTGGAAACCTCAGCACCACTTAATTTCAGTCGCTCCAATATCGACCCATGATTTGTTGGCCCAGCTCTAGGTCCAGCGACCCTTTCAAGGACTCGCAGCATTGCTCGTGTTAAAGCATTATCTTCTTCCATATGATCATGTGATCCCGTCTCACTCTTGAGCGATGCAGGTGCATCCATTTCTGGCACATGACCCGTGCTTGACGGCACCTGCGTCCTCTACCACGGCCACGTCTACCGCGTCCACGACCACGTCCTCTAGTGCTCATAATAACTAATTCAGTTTATTCTGGTTACAAGTTTTATGAATCAGAATACTATTTCAGTGTTTATTAATGATGTTTTATGAGATATAAGAGGTAAAGTTGTTTTCGCAATCACGTCCTATAGTCTCAATCTCTATTGTTTTCAACACCTAAAACTAGAAGTTCTAGAGTGTTCCTATGATCATATCACAAAAATAACAATCAATATACAAATACTTACTTGACTTGGTGCCGGATGCTCGTGGTGCCATACTACCTTTAGAACATAAAGTTTAAAAATTTAAACTGTTTCTCAAACAAAAATTGTTGTTGAACCCAACCACAGCCGAGTTTTGAAACTGGCTCTGATACCATTAAATGTAACACACCAAACCAGGTCTATGCGTTAAGACGAGATTTGGTTTGTTACATCGATCTATCATTCATTTAATACTCTAATGTTTTAGGTAAACAGTTCTATAAAACCTTTCGAAAATGATGTTTAGTTGAAAATTTAGAAAAATGATTTAAAATTTGATAAATTAAGAAATACTAGTTTGAAATCTTATCATTTAGTACTTTAATTGTTTAAATCTTTAAAGTAGTTTTTAAAGAGTTCAAAAGGATTTAAAAACACGAATAGTTAAAGCATCTTCAACGTTTTAAAGGAAATTTAAATCCATTCACACACATAAAAATCCATAAAAGTATTAATAGAGGCCTTATTACATCATACCAAAAATAGTAATTAAGAGAAATTACTTAATAAAAGTTCATAGTTTATAAAAACCCATATTCATAGTATGGCCTCCATGAAGTCATCCTCGGCCCAAGCCTTCACAATTTCCATTACGAAATGGTTAAAAAGATAGAGTGAGTTACTCAGAACTCAGTGTGTAACTCACTTACCACGTTCATTGAGCCAGATAATCAAGGCATTGTTTTGGGCTTGAGCCCATTTATGAATATAATAAATTAAATGCATGCAAAATGAAATTTCCCAACCAAACCTAATTTCCATCCGCTACACACCCCCGTACCAACCAACACACACAGTGGGATCAAGTCAACCCACCCCGCCAACACACTAATCGTAGGCAATAAGCCGTTTTAAATATATTGTGGTGCACCACCGAACTAGATTGTGACAAAGTCACCGAACTAGAGGCATTAAGCCATTAAATTTTTGTGGCAAAGCCACCGAACTAGATTTTTGGCAACAGGCCTTTCTTCTCTTCATCAGTTATCCCAACCCATGCAATCAGGTATGCATAACAATTTATATCCATGTAATAATTTAACAAAAAGCCTACCATACATGTGAGTCTATATTACACATTTTCATTTGAGCCCATAAGATAAAATAGCATTTAGCCCATTTAGCAATCTAGCTAACTTGGGCCCATATATCGATCTAGCAGATTTTCGACCCATTTAACGATCTAGCAAATTTTCGGCCCATTTAACGATCTAGCAAATTTTCGACCCAATTAACGATCTAGCAATTTTCGGCCCATTTAACGATCTAGTAGTTTTCGGCCCACTTAACGATCTGGCAATTTTTGGCCCATTAATTTAACGGTTTTCATACATTTACACAAAAGTGTTAATTACTATGTATTTTCCAATTTTGCCATCTTTACGATTTTATCCCAATATTTACGGTTTAGTATCTAACCCGAGAGATAAGTGTGAAGTTACACACCTGGTTACTGTGAGAACTAGACTTTCCCACTCGTCGATACCTAAACGCATCACGATAAATTAGAACACTATAATTTATTCACATATCGAATCTTAGAAATAACGATCTAGACTTTACCCTCAAAATTTTGAACCACTTCTATTTGTGGTTTCTCCTCGATTGATGGTTCGTTACCCGATAAAAATCCACGAACAAACAAAGGTTCGAGAGTACGAATGATTTCAAACAACTGATTCTCCTCGGATGAGCATCCACAACCCTATGGAAAAATCCCGTTCTTGCTTGAACAGATCCTTTGCTTAAACTTAGGGGGAATAGCGGAACCACCCCTCTTCTGAACACTATTCACCACCCTTTTCGTCCCTATTTTGATTATTTCTAATGACAAAAGATCATGAGTCTGACAAAATATATCGAAATTATGACTAACGGTTACAAGGGTGAGATTGCCTTACCACAAAATATCCTTGTTCCACAATATACGAATTGAGCGATACGTCCCCTAAATTGAAATCGAGTTATAATCCATCTATATCAAAATGACGAATAATATGAGAATCTTTGAATAAACTCCTTACCTTAACTCTTTAGATCGATTCCAACGATTCACTATACTCACGAACACTTGAGTTTCGGTCCTCCAAAATCACACTATTGTCCACGATTGAAAAAGAAACGTTTGAGAAGAATACCTATGTATAGTAGGAGATTCGGCTATGAATAACAAAGGAAGGGAAAAATGGTTCGGCAATGGAGCAATCTAGCATTCGGCCATGAGAGAAAATAATGAAGAAAATTTAGTTGAGAAGAAAGTAGAAGGATGAAGGAAGAAGATGATGTTGATTCAGTTTTCAAGAGAGAAAAGAGAAAAGAAAAGAGATGAGTTTAGAAGTAAGGTACATTCGGCAATGGGGAAAAGGAGAAGGAAACGAAAATGATCTTAGCTTTGGTATTTCGGCCAAAAGAGAAAATGTCTTGAGATGCTAAGCAAAAATGTGTCCAAATGGTAACATGAAATGGTTAAAAACAAAGCTTACCAAAAGCTCAAATTCTGCTAAAAGAAAGGTTGAGAAGAGAATTGCAAATTTTGCACAAAAATGCTAGAAATGACCAAAAGCTAACTCCTAATCCTAGCCAAGCTACTAACACATTCGGCCAACCCCCTTAGTCCACAATGTCGTCCATGTTCATGGTCAAAATGGCCATGAAGAAGTTACCAAAACATCAACCTTGATTCAAGCCTTGCAATCCTCCATTTTCCTAAAGTTTGAGAATCTTATCCCCAAAATCAAGCCATTCCATCCCTTAAATCATGCTTGCCATAAACCTTAATATCCTTACCATAAAAATTTAGTCCATCTCATCCATGTTTGATGCTTGGCCGACACATGCTAGGAAAAACCAAAAATAAAAGCTCCTAAATTGCATGCTAGGAGATTCGAACCTCTCCCCTCAAGTCCAACTTATGGCGCCATCACCACTTTGCCAATTACTCATCATATGCTAATTTTAGACACTTAAATTAACTTAAGTATCAGTGTCACTTGATCCACTTCAATAAATTCTCAATACTAAAAATTATTCTATACCAGAATACTTCTATGCCCTTTTCAAGGCTATAATAAACACGAAAAAGAAGAAAGGAAAATTTTCATTCATAAGCTAACACCAAAACATGCAATATATCGATACTCGGATTTTTAGGATGTTACAATGCCACTTACCTTCTCTCCTTTAAGTGCTTAAACACAAAATTTACCTATAGCCTAACTTGAACCCGAAACTTTCTAGAAACCTCGTAACTTTCCAAAATCACTTTCCTATTAAGTCCAACTTGAAATAATGCCGTTCTCTTGTTCTCAAAAATTTTAAACGCTCCTACTCCCCAAGGCCCAATGGGCCTAATTCTACTAGGCCCAAATTTGGGTCGTTATAATTCGCATACGACTCGACTCATCTCGAGGTGGACCGTATCAAAAAGGTAAAGAAAATGTTGTGGCCGATGCATTATCGTGAAGGTATGCACTTGTTAATTTGTTGGGTTCTAAACTGCTTGGTTTTGAGTTTATAAAAGATCTTTATACGTCTGATGCTAATTTTGGTGAAGTCTATAAGTGTTGTTCGCATGGTGCATATGAAAAGTATTTTCAACATGAGGGCTATCTTTTTCACGAAGGCAAGCTTTGTGTGCCTCAAAGGTCCATACGAGACGTACTTGTTGATGAAGCCCATAGTTGTAACAGCCCGGTTTAGACCCTAGTCAGAATAGTGGTTTTAAGACCACAAATCTGAGGTCAAAAAAATATTTTAATATTATTTTTGGTGTTTATAATACGTGATTGAGCATGTGTGGAAGTTCTGTGTGAAAAATTTATCGATTGTGTGCTTAATTATGAAAAAGGATTTAATCGCATAAAATGCAAAAGTTGTGTGCTGATTGTTAAAGTGCCTAATTGTTGTTGTCTTTATAATTTAAAGGTTTTATGATGCAATTAGCCCACTATTAAGGTTAGTGGGTGGCAAATGACAAAATAACCTTAATGTATGTATATTTCATATGTTTAAATAAAAGGTTAATATAGTAAAAGAATTAATAATATATGTTATAATAAAACAAAAAGGAATTAAAAGCCATTACCATCATCTTTAGCCAAATTTGAAGAAGAAAAAGAAAGGGATAGGGCTTTGAAACATTCGGCCACTTCAAGCTTCAATTGGTATGTGTTTTTGATCAGTTTTTGATAATTTCTACGTTTTTGTGATCGTTGCTTCGTGCTCTTTCAAACCCATGCTTAAATTTTAGAAATTAATGGTGATTTTGAGATATGGTATTGATGAATTCTTGAGCTATGTGTTAGTTGATAGTGAAATATGGAAGATATGTGAAGGATGAACATGTTTTGTCTTTGAATTTTTAGTGAAATTGAGTAATTTGGGCTAAATTGAGAAAAGTGTAAATTGAAGGACTAAAATGTGAAATAAATGAAATGTGTGGGCTTGTATTAGCATGGGAAGAATTCGGCTAAGCTTGTGTGAGTAGAAATTTGGTGTATTTTGTGATTTTGTGAATTAGGGACTAAAGTGTCAAAATGTGAAAATGTGAGGGCTATTTTGCAAAATGCCCTAAATATGTGTGTTTGGACTAAATTGAATGAATTGGTGATTGAATGAGTTAAATTTGAATGTGTATAGATGATACAGTCCGTCTCGGGAAGAGTCAAAATGTATGCGAGTTGCCCAATCGTCTACGAGGAGTAAATCAAGCCTTCGGAAAAGAATAAAAATTAGGGTTGAGTTTGCGGAAGCTCTTGAGTGAATTTGTTTAGAAATGGATTAAGTTAGGAATGAAGGTTATTAAGTGTGGGATTGATTTGGATATGGAGGATGATAGGTTTGGTTTTGGTGATAGAAAGAAATAAGGATAATAAATGTTATCGGTTTGAGGAAAAGTAAATAAGTAATGATAGGATGATATTTGATGGAGATGGATAGAATTAAACTTAAACAAAGAATCGATTCAACACAAATATGTGTCACCCCGATTTCTATAAAGTTTAAGGTGGATAGATGAAGTTGAAGATGGACCAAAGACCCGTTACTTAGAGAAGTAAGAACCAATGGTATAGTTTAATGGAAGGAACAAGTCTAGACGCCACAAGCAATTTGATAAGTCTAGGAAACTTGCATGAAATCGAAGAGGAGACAAGCTCACTCAATGAACGAAAGTTCATGAAATATATTCAAAGTTTTTAATAATCAAAAAGTCTTAAATTCCTTTACAAATGAAAGATAACAAGTATTTATAAGCTTTCAATGACTAGCCAAATGGACAAATGCATGGCTTAATGTCTAAGCAAAATTCAGCCATGAATTAACTAGATTGATCTAGAATTAAGACTCCTCATCTTGCTGTCCACGTTCAGCCTTTGGAACACAAACATTCATCTTCTAGAAGGCTATATGCAACCGAATTTAATGAAAGAAAGGAGGGGGCTGAAATGCAATTAAAATTCGACCTTGGATAGCTAAAAAGCTATTTGGAAAAGTGAAACATCAGCTCCCTTGTTGTTTGGCCGAATGGCCACTTGGAAGGGCACCATTCAGCAACCTTTTGAGCTCCACGAAGAGACAATATATGAACTTAATATCTTGTCCATGCATATTCACGAAAAAGGCACCATCAGCCTATTAAATAGCTTCCCATGCATGTCCCCTAGCATTCATTTCGTCCATGCATGCTAGACAAGTAATTTATTACCGTTTCATGCATGCTTAGCTTCTATTTAAGTTGCTACCGTCCAAGCATGAAAAGTCAGCAAACATCTCATTAATGTCGTCCATAAAGCTCACTAAATTCGTCCAATGCATGAAGGAACCAGCATGCTGATCATAGCATTAATTTGGCCAGACATGCTCTTTAAATGGATGCCCATGCTTCTCCAACATTGCATTTATTGATGTTCCAAACATGCTGCTCATTAAAGGTGCCACCCATGCAATGTAAATGTACCAATTACTTCATTAATTTCGGCAAAGTAAAACATGCATCATATTAATGCCAACTTCTCACTTAAATTCGTAGCTCCTTAATTGAACACCCTAAGCATGCTGATTAGCTTTTATTGCCGTCCCACCAAGCATCCAGCAGCTCATTAATTTCGTTCTAGGATTTCCCAACATCACATTAATTCATCTAGCAAACATGCAGTAGACAACCAATTTAATTGATGAAAATGTGGCTGGGCAAAGTGTTAAAAACACTCATAAATTCGTTCCATGCATTGCTGGACACTCCTTAAGTTCATAGCACATTTAATGAATGTCCCAAGCATGCTTAATAGCCCCCTTTTGCTGCACATTAATTCGGTCATGCTTGCTGTCCATGAATGTGAGTAATTTGACCAGAAACTTAAAAAAACCCTGCACATTTATTCAAGAATTAATTCAACTTAAAACATGTAATAAAATGAGATAAAATTAATTAGACTAAGACAAATTAATTTAGACACTAAATAAAATATTTAGACACATTAATGGGCTGTAGAAAAATAAATAAAATAAATGTTTAATTTATTTTAAAGCATTAAATTTATGTAATCAGCTCAATGAGCTGGAGCGAGCTCGAACGAGCTCAAATCAAGCCCAAATGGACTAATCCGGCTCGATTTGGAAATGTACCAAAGTGCATATCAGCTTCACGACCCTTGGAATGATGAATTCAAGCTCCTTCAATTTGAAGTTGGTTGGTACCCCGGGCGTGCCCGTATCAATAGACCAAGAAAGGAGAGGTTTGGATCGAGATCGAGGCAAAGAAAAAGTGCTCGATTAATCGACCATTTTAGTATTTCGACGT
The DNA here is from genome assembly GCA_025698515.1 of Gossypium sturtianum. Classification (NCBI taxonomy): domain Eukaryota; kingdom Viridiplantae; phylum Streptophyta; class Magnoliopsida; order Malvales; family Malvaceae; genus Gossypium; species Gossypium sturtianum. The sequence goes on from CM046948.1 coordinate 72,475,558, forward strand.
CTGAGGTAAGTTCAGATATAATACTAGTTGTTAAATTATATCTATGTGATGTGAATTGAATGAATATATACATAATTATGAGATTAGTAATGCTATGTGCGGAGTTGAAATAGATGGCACTAAGTGTGCGAAATATTAAAAATGAGACAAAGATTGTTAGCACTGTGTGTGCGAAGAGATAGAAGCTTCGGCGTATTGATTTGGCACTATGTGTGCGTTACCGATATAAGTTCGGTTTAACATATTAGCACTAAGTGTGCGATGACGATTATGTTTCGATCATAAAACTAGCACTAAGTGTGCGAATAAATCAAAAGAATAGCAAAGATTGAACGAGGTGTAATATCAAACTATTGAGTAGCATGAATAGTGAGTAACTATGTGTTGGTCAAGGTACGTCTGAACCTATGTGGTTGATGATAATTTTAAAAGTTGAATGAATAGATATTTGAGCATATAGTTGAGATTGATGATGTGATTAATTGTGCATTTATCTAAGTGATGGTTTAATTATATGTTGATGAGATATTATTGAGTTGTATGTATTGTATTTCAAACTTACTAAGCTTTAAAAGCTTACTGTGTGATTTGTTTCTCTGTTTTACAGTGTCAGTAAAGCTAGCTCGGATCCGGGGATCGTCAGCATCTCTATCACACTATCGGCGATCTATTTTGGTACTTCTGAAGATGTGTATATTTGAATATGGCATGTATAGACTAGTTGTTTTGAAACATGATTGAGATGTGTAAGTAGCCATGTGATGTGGCTAGATAAATGTTGAAATATGCATGTGTAATTTTGGTATATGATGCATGTTATGGTATGGTTTGATGGCAATGAAAATGTCTTATGAAAGGTAAGCTTAGTGATGGATTGATGCCATTGTGATCTAGTAATAATTGTGGATGAATCATGCTTGGTTATGCATGTGTTTTTGTTGTGCAATTTGGTATATAAGATGACATGATTAGAAATGAGATTGGATGGGATGATAAGTTGATCATTTGACATGTATTTGGTTGCCAAATTGTGTGTGAAAATAGGCTTGTATGTGCTTGTAGGTATGACCCAAGTGATACAGTCCGTCTCGAGAAGAGTCGAAAAGTATGCGAGTTGCCCAATCGTCTACGAGGAGGAGATAAGCCTTTCAGGAAATAATCGAAAAATATGGATGAGCTTGCGGAAGCTTAAGTGAATTTATTCAGAAGATGGTTTAAGTTAGGAATGGAGGTGTTTAAGTGTGGGAATGATTCGGATATGGAGAAGGATAGGTTCAATTTTATGATGAAAGAAGATGGATAAAGGTTAGGTGATATTTTGATAGTTTGGTGGAAATGGAGAATAGGACTTAAACAAGAAACGATTCAACACTCGAAGATGTCACCCTGGTTTCTATAGTGTTTAAGGTGAAAATATGGAAATCGATGATGGACCAAAGACCCGTTACTTAGTGAAGTAAGAACCAAGGGTATAATGGTATGGAAGAGTACGATTGACGCCATAAGCAAGCTTGATAAGTCAGAATTGAAACTCATACGAAAACGAAAAGGAGATAAAACTCACTCAAGAACATAAGTTCATAAAATATATCAAAGTTCAACAACAACCTTTTTACAAATGAAAAACAACTACTATTGAAACACCCCAAACCCGGCCCACAAGCCCCGATCGGATCTGGCATGTTCCTCGAGTAAAACATTTCAAATCTTGTTTGTCAATTTGGAAAATGTGGTCATTTTGAAGAGGAATCGTTAGGTGTCAAAACATTTAAAATTGTTTCCAAGATAAGTTATTTAACCCTCGATTTAATAATAATCGTATCATAATAAAAATTTGAAACATAAAATAGTTTAATAATAATGGCCTTATTACATCAATAGCAAACCCGAAATAAATCCAAACTTAAAAATAAAGTCTCAAAATAAAATAACGGCCAGCTGAGCATGGCCACCACTAAGCTCCCGCCGACCCGGTCCATCTACTGAGTGTCACCTGAAAAGATATCCCACAACGGGGTGAGTCAAACAGACTCAGTGTGTATAACCAACACTAAGCCCCAACGATTCAGGCATATCATATCATATCATACGTATTTATAGCAGATAGAAATAATGATGCAAACCCGAACCCATACCTAGATAACCATCCGCTACACATCACCCGTACCAACCATCACACCGTGGGGACTACTAAGTCGACCCTCCATCCGCTACACATCATCAAAGGCGCATCATTGCACGACTTGCTCATCGCCTTATAAATTTTGTGGCATAGCCACGGACATTATTATTTTGACATAAGTCACCACATTCGATTTCGTGACATGAGTCACCACATTCGGATATTGTGGTATAAACCACGGATCACTTCCCTTTCCATATAACCCATATGCCCCATGTCACACAGAATATGCAATATCATGCCTTATGCCTTATTCTACATTCTTATCGATATTCACATATGTACCATATTCCAAATATTCATATCATAATATTATTCATATCATTTATTAACATAATGTTAAGGTTATTTACCTGAGTACTTTGTACCATCACATGGTACCTTTGCCCACTTTTCACATTATTATAAACACATATATTAAATTGATGCCATAAATCTATTAAGAGTTAGTGTGGGGTACACACCTGGCACTTAACGCTTTCACTAAAATCCCGAAAGTCTATCGAATCGGATTGTACTCCTCCCTAAACAGTCAAAGTTAGAATCGGCCACTCAAATAATCATTAAATTTAGCCTTGGCCGAATGTTAACACTCTCTTACCTTGCGGATCTAAACCCCAAATTTATCCCTTGTCTTTGAAGATGTCGCAATACCTACATGGTGTATGTTAGATCCGATTCCAACATTTGAATAAATGGCCTTCGGCCTAAACCACACTTTTCTTACCTTAGATTTTGAAATCCCGAATGATCTCCTCCTCGTAGTCGACAACAACCAAATCCCGAATTCCTCCTTCTAAGTTTCGGCCAAAGTGCATTAATGGGATTAGTTCCTAGATTTCATTAAAAGAAAAAGGAATGAAAATTGAATAACATTTGATCTTACCCCTAATGATGAAATCGATCGCACCCTTGCTTGAAATCACAAAGAGATTCGGCTATATAGGCTAGATGTTGATCAATAGGTTTCGCTTATGGAGTTTAATGAACAATTGGCTATGGCTAGGAAAACTTACTTTCGGCTTTTGGAGAATTGTGAGAAGAAGAATGAAGGTTAAGATTGGATGCGATCCAAATTTTGTGTCAAGGGGAGGGTTCGGCCAACATAAACAAAAAGAAAAGAAGAGAAGTGAAGAGGAGTTTAAACTTAGAGAGTTGCGGCACTGACCGATGAGGGTGAAGAAGTTTCGGCTATAGCAAAAATAAAAGAGAAAAGAAGAAGATAATTAGGAGGAAAAGTGCACAAAAAATGCCTAAACTTTACTATGCACATTCGGTTTTCCCCCTTTCCCATGACCGAATATTGACATCCAAAGTATCCCTTGGCCTACCAACTCTCCTTCCCTTATCAGCCTTCCTCCTTTTTCTCCTATTTCCTCTCTTCTTTACCCATTCAAAATAATTTAAATAAATCAACAATTATCTTCCTACCTTAGCCGAATTTTGAATGCATTTGACTTGATCAAATGCTCATCCATCAAGTGTCCCATTGTCGTCCACCACTGCTCAATCTTGCAGCAAAATAAAACTCTTTTATTTGCTTCCCTTGCAGCTCGAACCTAGCCCCTTGCCCACTGTATATGGCGTCACTTACCAGAGCTTTAAGTGGCGCCTTCATGCTACTTTACCAAGGCACTTTTTGTGTCTAATTTCCCCTACTATTCCTCTTAAGGCCTCTTTTGTTCAATTCCCCTTCAATACTTAAAACTTAATATTTTCTAAGGCATTCTTCTATATTCTAAGGTTCCCAAAATTCATACAAAACACATTTATAAACACATAAGCATACAATTAGGCATTAATGCATAAGCCATAAATCCCGGATGTTACAACTATTTATAGTGATAATCTAGGTAGCCAAATGGCCAACTTAGGAACTTAATAGCTAAGTAAAATTAGTCTAGAATGAGCCTAGAAAGTTCCAAAATTAAAACACTAAAGTGCTAGAGCTAAATTCAGCTAATTTGGAGCCCAATGGTCAGTTTCTAGAAGGGCTAATGAACTTGAACGAATTTGGAGCTTGAAGAGTGCAGTGCACTTGTCTAGGTGCGTCCTTGAGCTTAAATGAACTCAATTAAATGGGTCTTGTTCAGCTGAACGTAATATCAAAAGGCACCTTCAAAATTAAGTAAATGAACTTGAAGGATGAATGCATGAATTGGTTGAAACATCATGTTGCTTCATTTCATGCATTCATGCACACTTAGCCTTGAAGAAAGCCATAATGCCATGAATGTGCAGCCCTTTAGTACTCCTACATCTCCCTTGGCCGAATGAGGCTTTAATGTGCTGGAATACTTGAATTGATTGTGTAAAAATTCACCTCCCTTGTGGCCAACGTCCTTGCACCTTAATAAATGGCAGAATATTCATGCATGGGAGAAGAATAGTTTGTTCTAGATGCTGGTTGGTACATGTACGAATTTCCCATGCATTTATCTTCCAATTTGTCCATAAATATGGTCCATGCACCTTCAAGTACATGAACAATCAGTAGCTTACTTTGCATGAACGTCCCACATGTATGTGTCCATTGAATGTCGTCCATACATTGAACCTAATATGCATGAATCTTGCATCAATTCGGGTGCACCTTGAAGACACCAATGGATGAACATCCTTTCATGAACCTAGTCATTCATGTATGTTCCCTTGCCTTTATTTAATTCATGCATGAACCATCCCATGCAATGCACCAGCCCATGCATGTAACTTGGCTGAAAAACTCCTTCATGCATTCGGCCACATACATTGCACCTAGGTGCATGTATCTCTTTAATGCTTCATGTACATTCGGCTGTACCTACAAAAGGGAATGAATGCATATTAAATCAAGCCAAATAAGTTGAATAACAATTAAACATAACCATGACACATTAATGGATGTTTTAGACAACTTAATGACACTTTGAATTTCGGTAGCCCCTATTTAAACCAAAAAAAAAACTGCACATTTAATTTAACTTTAAAACTACTTAAAAACATGTAATAAAATGTGACAAAATTAATTTAAGCTTAAACAAATGAAATCCAACACTAAATTAATTATTTAGACACATTAATGGGCTGTAGAAAAATTAATAAATAAAAGACTTAATTTATTTAATGCATTTAAATTTTAGGCAATCAGCTCAATGAGCTGGAGCGAGCTCGAATGAGCTCAAATTGAGCTAGAATGAGCTAATCCGGCTCAATTTGGAAGTGCATAAAGATGCACATGAACTCTATGGCACTTGGAACTTCGGGCTCGAGCTCCATAAGTTTGAAATTTGATGGTCCCCCGGGCGTGCCCGTATCATCCCTCCCCTCTTCAAGACGATTCGTCCTCGAATCGACCCGTTGGTTGTCTGAATAAAACTCCTTTTGGCTCGGTTTGCCTCGGTCAAATAGGGCAGATAATAATCGTAGTACCTGAAGAAGATAACCACAAGTTAGCAAACATTCTTGCAAACCAAATATAAGCAATACAAGATAAATAGATGGCACGCAAACGGGCATAAACATATTATCATACAAGAGTAACAAAGCCTTATCAAATTTTTGAAACATGATGGAATTAGCTTCAGAACGTGCATACGATTTAAATGAATTCCACAAGTCAAAAATTTCATGCGCATAACACATCAAATGATGGACATACTAAATCACGGGCAAGTAGTGGAGAAAATGCATAAGGCACTCGAAATGGAACAATCAAACCTTGCTTTGAACGATACATTAGTTCACTCGTACATGAATTATCGAACACAAGAATCTTTTCATCAATCATTAAAGCAGATAGAACACTCTCATCAAAATAGAATGGCTAAGCATTTCATGATCTAAGTGTTTTACAGAAACGCAATCAACACCATGTGTCCTATCAATTTCCGAAGAGAGCACAAATGTATCAACAAATGCTTCATGACACTTATCGAAAACAACTATCTTTTTGTCAAGATCCAAAACAGAGAGTTTATTATTGAACAAGATAGAACAATTAAGAGCATCACGTTTTAAGGGTTTTACAAGAATAAAATCGGCAACGTGATTCTTGTCAACATCTGAAGAGAACAAAATGGATTCATAGGTGTCTAGTGTCTTACCTTCGGGAGCAGAAAGAAAAAGATCGACTTTACCTTTCTCCTTTAGTACAAACCTTCGCTCTTCGGAAACATAGTGTAGTCGTGGCTTCGCGTTCGATTCAATCCTTTTCGAATGAAACGTAAATTTCAAGTACAACTACAGAATTTGTTTACAGAGTGAATAAAAATTGAAAACAAAATGAACAAATCTCGCCAACTTACTCAAAAACCAAGTATCGAAACAAGAGAAATTCTTCAAACATACCAGATGATACTTTAGTTTTCCATAGAACAATTCAGAATGTATTCCCGGTTTAAAAACTTGATTTTGATTATTTGAGTCAAAATGAATCAATGGTTTCGATGATTCAAACATATTAAACCAATATGAATAATGCATACTCAAGATCGAGCGATCAAAACTCTTTACATGTTTCAAAACAGATTTATAAAAACTCAAATATTTCGTTTTAGACAATGAACAAATCTCGTAATACCCGCAATCAAACAAATGGGGATTAAAAGAAAAGTCATCGTCATACCTGATCGAGTCTTGCTTTTTCCAAATAGATGTTACTCCACCGTCACACTTTGTATCAAAATGATTGTCATGAGATAGGCTTGTCTTACCATCACAATTATTCGAGGAATGGCAAATGACATAATCATCCACATAACCACAAGCAGTAGAAAAATTTTGTGGAGATTGAATTTCATAAGACTTACCTTCCTTACCTTTCGATTCATGTGGTTCAACTTCGTTTTCAATTTTACCGTTATTGATCACACAAAAATGTCGCTCGTCGGGAAGGTATTGAAGTTGGCTTTCGACACTCGGTCTCTCGTAAACCTAAAAAGTAGAAACAGAAGAAAAGAAAACTTCAAATGGGTTAGTTGAAAAATCACTCTCTTTTTCTCGCTCTTCCCGTTCTCTCGTTTCTTTTTCAAGACCTTTTTCTTTTTCAATCTCGTTTTCAATTTTTTTCTTAATCTCAATTTCTTTTCTTTCTTTCTCAACTTCCTCTGTTTCACTCTCATTTTCATTTTCTTTTTTCTCGATTTCTTTTTCAATCTTGTTTTCACTTTTATTTTATTTTTCTTTTTCTTCTTTTTCACATTCTTTTTCATTACAAAAAGGGGATATTTCAAAAGAATTGAAAAGAGAGGGATTTGACTCAAGGATCGAAGAAATATTTTCATAGATGTCTCGATCGATTCCTCGTGAAAGATCCTTTGAGCGTGACATCTTTGAATTGATCGAATAGTGGCTAGTACTTTCACGTTCGTCTTCGTAAAAGGTTTCACACTCGTAACTCGCTTTGCTTCATCTTGAATACGAATCATAATATGTACCACTTCGAGAATAATCTTTCGTGGACGAGTACTCGTAGCTTTCTTCTCGATGTCTCGGGGGTCTTGACGAATACGAATCTCGATGATAATCCTTTCTTACAAAATCAAATGAACTTCTTGATGAAGAGAAATCTTGATAGAAGTCTCTTGATCTTGAAGTCGATGACGAATGGAAGTCATAACGGAAATCTTCTCTCGAATAATCATCGAAGGTGGGTCTCCGAGATGGTCGTCACTCCGTTTCTTAACTCGTTGTAGTGTGCTTTCATCGAACCTTTTCTTCTGCTCGGTCCAAATGCTTTTGAATTGGACTTAGCTTTTTCTCAAGCATTCGGTCCATTTCGTTCACCAAAAATTGGAAGTCATCGGCGGGGAGTTCTTCTTGAAACATGTTTATTGCTGAAAAGAAAGAACGTTATAAAGAAAGTGATACAGTCTGCCTCGGGAAGAGTCTAAATGTATGCGAATTGCCCAATTGTCTACGAGGAGGAGATAAGCCTTCGGAAAATAATAGGAGATATCGTTAAGTTGCGGAAGCTTTTTGTTTGAATTTGTTTAGAAAATGGATTAAGTTAGGAATGGAGGTTATGAGAATGAGGGATACGGTCTAGATGAAGGTAATGATAGGTTCGAAAAAGATGAAGAAAGGAAATGGTATTTGAGGGTTCAGTTTAACAATGAAAACAAAGGATAGATGATAGTTTGATATTTTGGTGGAAATGGAAGAAAGAACTTAAACAGAAACGATTCAACACTCAATGGTGTCACCCCAGTTTCTATAGTGTTTAAGGTGGGAATATGGAAATCGATATGGACCAAAGACCCGTTATCAAGATTGATAAGAACCAATGGTATAGTTAAATGGAAGAACAAGTGATAGATGCCACAAGCACAGCTCGACAAGTCTATGAAACTTGTACAAAATCGAAGAGGAGATAAACTCACTCAATGAACTAAAGTTCATATATATTTTTTATCAAAGATTAACCAACCTACAAAATGAAAATTAACAACTATTTATACTAAATAGCTAGGGTAACCGAATAGCCATCTTAAAGGCTAAGTAATTAACTTGAAAATTCCAGAATTTTGGAGAAGGTTTCCTTGTAGTTTGCCATGCATTGAGGACGTCAAAGGCCATGCTTCATGAAGAAGAAATTCGTCCAAGTCCATGTACAGCCTTTGGGAACTCATTAGCCATGTTTCTAGAAGAGGGAATGAATTTTGGGTCACTTGAAAATGCATGCAGCAGCTAGGTACGTCCCATGCCATAATTGACCTCATAATTAGCTTTCTTTTCGCTGAAAAATGTCCAGCAATAATGATGAAGATGAAAAGCTCTTTTGGATGTGTAAATTCAGCCATTTGGGATGTTTTGAAGACATCTTAGTGAAGAAGAAAGTGGCCAAACGAATTTGGACAGGAAAGGAGCTAAAAAGGCTTGTCTAGGTTCGGCCAACATTGGAGATGAGCTGCACCTTTTGTTTGAGAATTTTCCAGCATTTAATCATGTCTTTGAATGGATTGCATGTGGTTTAATTCAGCCTTTAAATCCCCTTGACCTTTGCATTGCACGAACAGCCCCTTGGAAGATGAATGAGCTACTGTCTTGTTTTAATTTTTAGCTTAAAAGCCCTCAATAAATTCGTCCATGCACTTGTGCTTTCTTCCAACGAATGGTGGCCTTGAATGGCCAAAAATTGGCAGCCATGGTGCATGCTTCCAGCCGTCCATGCACCTCCATGATTCATTGGAGCATTCGGCCAAGTTCAATGCACCTAAGTGCATGCACCTCCCTTTAATGCGTTGGTACATTCGGCTGTACCTACAAAGTGAATGAACTCACATTAATTCACACCAAATTAGATGAATAACATTAAACACATGCTATGGACACTTCAAGGGACGTTTGGACAACTTAAAGACACCAATATGCTACATTGAAAATTCGGCAGCCCCTAAATGACTAGAAAAATTCTGCACTTTAATTCTTAAATTAAAACACACTTAAAAGGCTGTAATAAAATGACACAAATTAAATTAGACTTAGGAAAATTAAATTTGACACTAAATAAAATATTTAGACACTTAACTTGCTGTAGAAAATTAAATAAATAAATTGTCTAATTTATTTAAAGCATTAAATTAAAAAGCAATCAGCTCAATGAGCTAGAGCGAGCTCGAGTGAGCTCAAATTGAGCTAGAATGAGCTAATCCGGCTCAATTTGGAAGTGCATAAAGATGCACATGAACTCTTTGGCACTTGGAACTTCGGGCTCGAGCTCCATAAGTTTGAAATTTGATGGTCCCCCGGGCGTGCCCGTATCATCCCTCCCCTCTTCAAGACGATTCGTCCTCGAATCGACCTGTTGGTTGTCCGAACAAAATTCCTTTTGGCTCGGTTTACCTCGATCAAATGGGATGGATGATAATCTCAACACCTGAAAGATATAACCATGGATTAGCAAATAAAACTTCACAATCCAAATGTAAGCAGCACCAAACAAATAAATTGCATATGATTAGGCAGCATCAAATCATCGTACAAAAGAAGTAATGCCTTGTCAAATGTTTGCAACAAATTGAAAAGACTTTAAGGAATGCATACGATGTTGAGGGATTCCACAAGTCAAAATGATCAGGCGAATGATAAAGCAAATGATAGACATATATGTCACAAGCAAGTAGTTGAAAAGAGTCACTTTGCACACGATATTGAATAACTAAACCTTGCATTGAACGATATAAGGAACCACTCGCACATGAATTATAACAAGTATCGAACACAAAATACTTTTTATCAATGGACAAAATAGATAGATCATCAATAGGCAGAATAGGACATTCAAACAATTCATGATCTTTATGATTTACAAAAGAGGATTCATTAACAAAATTTCTATCAACATCCAAAGAGGACGAAAACATCTCAAAATCTTCAAGTGGATTGCACATGTGACGCAATATGGACTTTTTCACACTTGAATCAAAATTATCAAACACAAGAAGCCTTTCATCATTCATCAAAACAGATAGATCACAAACAGGTAGAAAAGAACGATTAAGCATTTCATGACCTGAATGTTTTACAACAACGAAATCAGCAACGCAAAGCTTTTCACCATCCGTAGGGAGCAGAAACGCATCAACAAATTCAGAAAACGTACCTTTATATGCGGAAGGACAAAGATCATTCTTACCTTGTTCGAGCATTACAAACCTTCTCTCCACGGACAAGTAATGTAATCGAAGCTTCGTGTTTGAATCAGCACTTTTCAAATGGAACGTGAATTTCAAGTGCAACCACAAGAATTGTTTAAGGAACGAATAAAAATTGAACAAAAAGTTGACGAAATTCGTTACCATAATCAGAAGACAAGTATCGAAATGATAGGAATCTTTCAAACATACCAGCTGATACTTGAGTTTTCCATAGAACAAATCAGAACGTATTCCAGGTTTAAAAACATGCGTTTGATTATTTAAATCAAGATGTATCAAGGGTTTCTTTAATTCAAACTTGTCAAACCAATAGGAATTGTGCATGATCAAGATCGAGCGATCAAAACTCTTGACGTGCTTCAAAACAGACTTACAAAAACTCAAAGATTTCATGTGAGACAATGAACAAATCTCGTAATATCCACAATCAAATAAATTGGGATTAAAAAAATCATCGACATACTTACTCGCGTCTTGTACTTGTTGGATATGTGTCTCTCCACCTTCATACTTTGCATCATAAGGATTTTTATTAAACAAACTCGACTTACCATTATTTAAATCGTCACACTTAATCAAAGAATGGCAATCGACGAAGCTGTACACATAATCACAATTATTCGAAAAATTTGGTGGAGATTGAAACTTTTCAAATATCTTACCTTCCTTACCTTTCGGCTCGCGTGATTCAAATTTACCTTTTTCAATCAAGGAAAAACGTCACTTGTCAGGAAGGTACTGAAGTTGGTAATCGTCACTCGGTTTCTCGAAAACCTGAAGAGAAGAAACAGAAGAAGAACAAAATTTTGATGAGTTAGTTGAATCAACTCTCTCTTTTTCTCGCTCATTCTTTTCTTTTGTTTCTTTTTCTATCTCAATTTCTGTTCTTTCTTTTTCAACATCTTTTTCTTCGTCACTTTCAATCTCTTTTTTAGTTCTTTTCTCAATCACAATTTCTTTCTCATTCTCTTTTTCGTGTCCTTTTTCTCTCACTTTTTCGATTTCTTTTTCTTTCTTTTTCTTTTTCATTTTGATTACAACAAGAGGATATTTCAAAAGAATTGAAAAGAGAGGGATTTGACTCAAGGATTGAAGAAATATTTTCGTAGATGTCTCGATCGATTCCTCGTGAAAGATCCTTTGAGCGTGACATCTTTGAATCGTTTAAAGAGTGGCTAGTACTTTCATGTTCGTCTTCACAAAAGGTTTCAAAATCGTAACTCGCTTTGCTTCATCTTGAATATGAATCATAATATGTACCACTTTGAGAATAATCTTTTGTGGATGAATTCTTTGACGTATATGAACCACGTTCACTTCCTCGTGCGTAACTTTGAAAAGTTTCAAATTTTTGGTTTAATTCATACCGTCTCGAACTTCTTGAGGAATAAGAATCTCGATCACAGTCTCTTCTCGAATGTTCTTCAAAAGTGTGTCTTCGAAACGACCTTGACTCTATCCTTCGACTTGAAGAAAGTCGTTCTTGTTGGTCTCCTTCCTCGATTCGATCCAACCGCTTATATAACTTGTCAAACTTGGAATTCATGACTTTTCGCATTCCGTTCAACAAGTATTGATAGTCAGATTCTAACAACGCTTCTTGATTCATGTTTATTTTTTGCAAAGAAGGATTGTTAAAACAAAACAAAAACCTTACCACAAAAATCTCACAAGTCACTCACAAAGAAAAATCGCTCGTATTAAGGCTTTTTCTTTGATGAATTCTCTCGTGCCTTTTACCACTCAGTCTCGTCTCACAAGTTCGTACTTTATTTTGAAAGACTTATTGTGGCTTGAGGGTCAGCTTCAAAATTGGTTAACAAAGGATTGATGTCGGGTATAGGGGAGGCTAACAGAGAAAAGTTTTGGGTATCGAGTAGGCTAAAACAAAGAAAAATTTTGGGCGTGTGTGGCGTGGTGGTTTTGAAGGAGTGGGAGCAAAATCGGATCTCGGTGATCTGAAATAGTAGAAAAGAATGAAAACAAACTTGCAAACTTTCAAAAATTTTCCACACTCTTTTTTTTTACTCGTATATTTTTTTTCTTTTTTTCTTTTTTTCTTCAATTTTCGTAATTCTTTTTTTTCTTTTTTTTAACACTTCAAATGCATAAAATAAATACAATAAAAATGAAATTACAACTTGGAATTTTTTTCGATTTTTTTTTGATTTTTTTCTTCACGAACCTATTTCGACTTCACTTACATCGTCATAAATCCTTGTTTGGTAGCTCTGATACCAGATGATACAGTCTACCTCCAGAAGAGTCAAAATGTATGTGAATTGCCCAATCGTCTACGAGGAGGAGATAAGCCATCAGAAAATAATAGGAGATATCGTTAAGTTGCGGAAGCTTTTTGTTTGAATTTGTTTAGAAAATGGATTAAGTTAGGAATGGAGGTTATGAGAATGAGGGATACAGTCTAGATGAAGGTAATGATAGGTTCGAAAAAGATGAAGAAAGGAAATGGTATTTGAGGGTTCGGTTTAACAATGAAAACAAAGGATAGATGATAGTTTGATATTTTGGTGGAAATGGAAGAAAGAACTTAAACAGAAACGATTCAACACTCAATGGTGTCACCCCGGTTTCTATAGTGTTTAAGGTAGGAATATGGAAATTGATATGGACCAAAGACCCGTTATCAAGATTGATAAGGACCAATGGTATAGTTAAATGGAAGAACAAGTGACAGACGCCACAAGCACAGCTCGACAATTCTATGAAACTTGTACAAAATCGAAGAGGAGATAAACTCACTCAATGAACTAAAGTTCATATATATTTTTTATCAAATATTAACCAACCTACAAAATGAAAATTAACAACTATTTATACTAAATAGCTAGGGTAACTGAATAGCCATCTTAAAGGCTAAGTAATTAACTTGAAAATTCTAGAATTTTGGAGAAGGTTTCCTTGTAGTTTCCCATGCATTGAGGACGTCAAAGGCCATGCTTCATGAAGAAGAAATTCGTCCAAGTCCATGTACAGCCCTTGGGAACTCATTAGCCATGTTTCTAGAAGAGGGAATGAATTTTGGGTCACTTGAAATCGCATGCAAGAGACTAGGTACGTCCCATGCAATAATTGACCTCATAATTAGCTTTCTTTTTGCTGAAAAATGTCCAGCAATAATGATGAAGATGAAAAGCTCTTTTGGATGTGTAAATTCAGCCATTTGGGACGTTTTGAAGACATCTTAATGAAGAAGAAAGTGGCCAAACGAATTTGGACAGTAAAGGAGCTGAAAAGGCTTGTCTAGGTTCGGCCAACATTGGAGATGAGCTGCACCTTTTGTTTGAGAATTTTCCAGCATTTAATCATGTCTTTGAATGGATTGCATGTGGTTTAATTCAGCCTTTAAATCCCCTTGACCTTTGCATTGCACGAACAGCCCCTTGGAAGATGAATGAGCTACTGTCTTGTTTTAATTTTTAGCTTAAAAGCCCTCAATAAATTCGTCCATGCACTTGTGCTTTCTTCCAACGAATGGTGGCCTTGAATGGCCAAAAATTGGCAGCCATGGTGCATGCTTCCAGCCGTCCATGCACCTCCATGATTCATTGGAGCATTCGGCCAAGTTCAATGCACCTAAGTGCATGCACCTCCCTTTAATGCGTTGGTACATTCGGCTGTACCTACAAAGTGAATGAACTCACATTAATTCACACCAAATTAGATGAATAACATTAAACACATGCTATGGACACTTCAAGGGACGTTTGGACAACTTAAAGACACCAATATGCTACATTGAAAATTCGTGACCCTAAATGACTAGAAAAATTCTGCACTTTAATTCTTAAATTAAAACACACTTAAAAGGCTGTAATAAAATGACACAAATTAAATTAGACTTAGGCAAATTAAATTTGACACTAAATAAAATATTTAGACACTTAACTTGCTGTAGAAAATTAAATAAATAAATTCTCCAATTTATTTAAAGTATTAAATTAAAAAGCAATCAGCTCAATGAGCTAGAGCGAGCTCGAGTGAGCTCAAATTGAGCTAGAATGAGCTAATCCAGCTCAATTTGGAAGTGCATAAAGATGCACATGAACTCCTCGGCACTTGAAACTTTGGGCTCGAGCTCCATAAGTTTTAAATTTGATGGTCCCCCGGGCGTGTCCGTATCAGAAAGAAAATAAATACAAAATTTAAAATGCCTTACCACAAAAACCTCACAAGTCACTCGCAAAGAAAAATCGCTCACACTCGTGTTTCACTCATATAAAGGCTTTTTCTTTGATGATTACACTCGTGCCTTTTACCGCTCTTTCTCGCTCTCGCAAGTTCGTACTTCATTTCGAAAGACTTATTCTGGCTTGAGGGTCAGCTTCAAAGTAGGTGACAAGGGAAAACGTTAGGTATTCGGGTAGGTTGATCACAGAAGAAGGCAAATGGAGTAAAGGTGAAAAGGGAGAAATACCAAATGACGGTAGTAAAAAAAAATTGATGGTTGGGGTAGGAAGATGAGGAGGGTGGAATGACGGTTTTGAAATCGGGAACAGAATAGAAGAAATGAAGAATACTTGCAAACTTTCAAAAATTTCCACAACTTTTTTTTTCAATTTTTTTTGTACTTGAATTTTTTTTAACTTCGATTTTTTTTTGAATTTTTGTTTTTTTTTTGTTTTTTCCTTTTTAACACTTCAAATGCATGAAAATAAATACAATAGAAATGAAATTACAACTTGGAATTTTTTTCAATTTTTTTAATTTTTTTCTATTTCTTCACGAACCTATTCCGGCTCTCGTCGTCATTGAAAACTCCTCGTTTTATAGCTCTAATACCAGATGATACAGTCCGTCTCGGGGAGAGTCAAAAAGTATGTGAGTTGCCCAATCGTCTACGAGGAGGAGATAAGCTTTTCGGGAAATAATCAGAAAATATGGATGAGTTTGCAGAAGCTTAAGTGAATTTGTTTAGAAGATGGTTTAAGTTAGGAATGGAGGTGTTTAAGTGTGGGAATGATTCGGATATGGAGAAGGATAGGTTAGGTGATATTTTGATAGTTTGGTGGAAATGGAGAATAGGACTTAAACAAGAAACGATTCAACACTCGAAGATGTCACCCCGATTTCTATAGTGATTAAGGTGAAAATATGGAAATCAATGATGGACCAAAAACCCGTTACTTAGTGAAGTAAGAACCAATGGTATAATGGTATGGAAGAGTACGATTGACGCCACAAGCAAGCTTGATAAGTCAGAATCGAAACTCGTACGAAAACGAAGAGGAGATAAAACTCACTCAAGAACATAAGTTCATAAAATATATCAAAGTTCAACAACAACCTTTTTACAAATGAAAAACAACAACTATTTATAGTGATAATCTAGGTAGCCGAATGGCCAACTTAGGAACTTAATAGCTAAGTAAAATTAGTCTAGAATGAGCCTAGAAAGTTCCAGAATTAAAACACTAAAGTGCTGGAGCTAAATTCAGCTAATTTGGAGCCCAATGGTCGGTTTCTAGAAGGGCTAATGAACTTGAACGAATTTGGAGCTTGAAGAGTGCAATGCACTTGTCTAGGTGGGTCCTTGAGCTTAAATGAACTCAATTAAATGGGTCTTGTTCAACTGAATGTAATATCATAAGGCACCTTCAAAATTAAGCAAATGAACTTGAAGGATGAATGCATGAATTGGTTGAAACATCATGTTGCTTCATTTGATGCATTCATGCACACTTAGCCTTGAAGAAAGCCATAATGCCATGAATGTGCAGCCCTTTAGTACTCCTACATCTCCCTTGGCCGAATGAGGCTTTAATGTGCTGGAATACTTGAGTTGATTGTGTAAAAATTCACCTCCCTTGTGGCCAACGTCCTTGCACCTTAATAAATGGCAGAATATTCATGCATGGGAGAAGAATAGTTTGTTCTAGATGCTGGTTGGTACATGTACGAATTTCCCATGCATTTATCTTCCAATTTGTCCATAAATATGGTCCATGCACCTTCAAGTACATGAACAATCAGCAGCTTACTTTGCATGAACGTCCCACATGCATGTGTCCATTGAATGCCGTCCATACATTGAACCTAATATGCATGAATCTTGCATCAATTCGGCTGCACCTTGAAGACACCAATGGATGAACACCCTTTCATGAACCTGGTCATTCATGTATGTTCCCTTACCTTGCTTTAATTCATGCATGAACCGTCCCATGCAATGCACCAGCCCATGCATGTAACTTGGCTGAAAAACTCCTTCATGACTTCGGCCACATACATTGCACCTAGGTGCATGTATCTCTTTAATGCTTCATGTACATTCGGCTATACCTACAAAAAGGAATGAATGCATATTAAATCAAGCCAAATAAGTTGAATAACAATTAAACATAACCATGACACATTAATGGACGTTTTGGATAACTTAATGACACCATTTAGGACACTTTGAATTTCGGCAGCCCCTATTTAAACCGAAAAAAACTGCACATTTAATTTAACTTTAAAACTACTTAAAAACATGTAATAAAATGTGACAAAATAAATTTAAGCTTAAACAAATGAAATCCAACACTAAATTAATTATTTAGACACATTAATGGGCTGTAGAAAAATTAATAAATAAAAGACTTAATTTATTTAAAGCATTTAAATTTTAGGCAATCAGCTCAATGAGCTAGAGCGAGCTCGAATGAGCTCAAATTGAGCTAGAATGAGCTAATCCGGCTCAATTTGGAAGTGCATAAAGATGCACATGAACTCTACGGCACTTGGAACTTCGGGCTCGAGCTTTATAAGTTTGAAATTTGATGGTCCCCCGGGCGTGCCCGTATCACCAAGTGTGGGTGGCATTTCGGCCTTGCAAATGGCCTATTTTGCATACACGGCCAAGGGACACGGGTGTGTGTCTCTGCCGTGTGGCTCAAGAGCCACTTCGAAGTGTGCCTGGGCAGGTTACACGGTCGTAGCACACGGGCGTGCCTGGTGGTCGTGTGACCAAGTTAGTAGCTAGCTTAATTTCACACAGCCATGGCACACGGGCGTGTCTGGTGGCCGTGTGGACAAGTCAGTATTTATGCCCTATTTTGGCACGACCTGGACACATGGGCGTGTCTGGTAGCCGTGTGAGGCACACGACCTGACTGCACGGGCGTGTGACCCCTGCAGTGTTGAAAAATGTTTAAAATTTTGGAAAATTTTCTAAGTGCTCGGTTCAGTTCTGAACCTCTTCTAATACATGTTTGAGGTCTCGTAAACCTCAATAAGGGACTATATGTTTATATTTGAATATGTTTGATTAATGATTGACTTTGTGTCGTGAAATGGATGTGAAATTTACTAATTGTTCGGTAATGCCTCTTAACCCTATTCCAACAACAGTTTTGGGTTAGGGGTGTTACATTTTATTGGTATAAGAGCTACGATTTAGTCTATTCTCATACTAACGTAGCGCGTGTGATTCTAGCTCTACATGCCATATATATAATTGCGATAGTGTGATGAATCCTGACAGCTAAAAATGTGTTTTCATATAGTAATGGATCTCGATCGAGCAGTTGCTGACGATGTAGAGAGTAATGTGGCTGCTCCCACTCAAGGGACAGCGCTGGCCACATCTAGGCCGAATGATCATGGTGAGGGAGGAGAGGCTAAGCAAGCCTTCTTCTGAAAGATGAGTGAGTCGTTTTCAAAGTTTGTTTGAACGAATTCGGCTGCTCCACAACCTCTACCCCCACAAATACCTGTTGTGCCACAAGTGTCAGATCTGATCCGATTGAATAAGCCTCCTGTAGATAAGATCCGTAAGTACGGGGCTGAATAATTTAGGGCTACAGCTGATGATGATGCTGAGCGAGCTGAGTTCTGGCTCAAGAATACAATTCGAGTGTTTGATGAGATGTCGTTGACACCTGATGAATGCATTAAATGTGTTATTTCATCGTTAAGGGATACCGTGTATAATTGGTGGAAAACGTTAATTTCAGTGGTTCCGAGAGAGAGTGATACAGTCTGCCTCGGGATGAGTCGAAACATATACGAGTTGCCCAATCGTCTACGAGGAGGAAATAAGCCTTCGAAAAATAATTGGAAAAATATGGATGAGTTTGCGGAAGCTTTAGGTGAATTTGTTTAGAAGTTGGGTTTAAGTTAGGAATGGAGGTGTTTAAATGAAAGAGTTGATTTGGATAATGGAAAGAATAGGTTCGGTTTAAGATGAAGGGAAAGAAGATGGGATTCAATTTAAGGTTGAACAAACAATGATAAGTTGATGGTAAGGAAAGTGGATAGATGGATAAATGATAGTTTAGATAAATGATAGGTGATAGTTGATGGAAATAGATGAAAGAACTTAAACAAAGAATCGATTCAACACTAATAAAGTGTCACCCCGGGTTTTATAATTGTTTAAGGTGGAAGATGGAAATCGGATATGGACTAAGACCCGTTATCTATAAAGATAAGAACCTATGGTATAAGTTAATGGATGAGAAACGACTTGACGCCACAAGCAAAACTTGATAATTCAGAATCGAAACTCGTACGAAAATGAAGAGGAGATAAACTCACTCGATGAACAAAGTTCATGTAATATGATTAATGATAAAAAACTGTCTACAAATGAAAAACAACAACTATTTATAATGCCATCTCTTGTTAGCCGAATGGACATTCAAATAACTTAATAACCAAGCTAAATTAATCTAGAAACACTTAGAAAATTCCTTATACAAACTCGCCTACGGAGGATGTAACTCACGATGCCCTCAAGCTGCCCATTGGACTAATAACGCGTGCACGTGCTAAACAACTTGCAAATACCATTTTAGCTTTGGTGGAACAAGCTTGGAAAGATGATCGAAAAGAGTTCAAGATTGAACCGAAAATTTACAACTTGATGGGAGCCGAATCTTCCTTAGCTTGCTAGTTTGGCTATTAGCTAATTACATACTTTAATATGCATTATTAATTAATTTACTACAAAGATAATTAGTTGATTTAGTTTGTCTTAAATAAAGACATTTAATTTGCCTTAGTTAATACATAAATTAATAATGTCCAAGACTTAGCCGAATTTTAATATGTCTTAAATAGTTTTTATTTAAGTTGTTTAAATGTTAATTAACATGTCTAGATTATGGTTTTAAATGTGTTCAAATTTAATTTGGCTTAAAATTTTTATTGTTTTGTAGGTTAGCCGAATTTGGGAGATACATTGGGCAGATTCATGCATGTAGATTCATGCATGGGAAGGTTCATGAATGAACCTTATCAATGCATGAATGATGGATATTTTTGCTTCCCCAAGGTGACTATTCGGACAAGAGAGACCAGCACATTAAAGACATCATGTTTGGCCGATTACCTTCCCAAAGAGCATCTTTGCGTTCACACTTGCTGTTTACACAAGAGGGGACTATTCAGTTGGCTTTGTTCACACCCAAGTGGCCATTCAAGCTTCATTTTCACACCTAAATGGCTGTCCAACGTCCTCCATTATTTCTCCTACTTATTCATCAATAGTTGCCAATTCAATGTGTAACACCCCAAACCCAGCCCAAACGCTACGACCAGATCTGGTATGCCACGGGGTTTATTGTTGAAAACTTTGCTTTGATGGTTTTTGGAAATCTCAATTTCGTTATTTAGGCACTTGTTAAAAATAAGATATTTGATGAAAACCTTTGCTTTTTCTTTGAACGTGTTTGGAAAACCCATTTTATTACTTTTTACGACTTAAGTCCTTGAACATAAATTTTTAAACTGTAAACATTAACAAATATAAAGCGATAACCTAAGCCATGGGGCCTTATTACATAAATAGTCCCGAAATTAAATCTTAAAGGAAAACCCAAAATAGTTCATGAAAATAAATAAAATAAAACTTGATGGCCCCTCGAGTCTGCCTCGGCTCCCATGTCCATGATCTACTGCTCATCTGAAAAGTCAGGGAAAAATAAAGGGTGAGTCACCAAGACTCAGAGTGTGCAAATCCAGAAAACACATAAAAGGCTTTAGGCCCACAAACACATTATGGGCCTTGGCCCATACACAATGGCAACAGAATATTTACATGCAACATGGCCCAACCCAACCTAAAAATCCATCCTCTACACACCAGCCCGTACCAGCCAACACACCTTGGGGATTTTTACAAGCAACCCACCAACCGCTACACACCATATCGACAATACCATGCTTTGCCTATTCCTAACAATCAGAATCAATTTAACGTGGCTTAGCCACCGATCACTATTGTGACCTAATTTTACAGTTCGTGGTTTAACCACCGATCACCAAGTGACCTATTAACATGCTCTTCCCCTTCATCGTATTAACCCTATCCCATGCATACATCCAAGCAAATTCAAAATAGTATACTACCTAAAAGATCACCGGTTTTTTTTTTACATACATCGATACACACATAGAGAAGTTTCTATGGTTACGTACCTGGCATCCTTTGCCTACCCTTTTTGGGTAACATAACTATCCATACAGCCTTTTTCCGGCTTTTAGCCCATAGTATATATATACAGATTAATTAGTGTGATAGAGATCTACACACTTGATTACAGTCAAGATGATACTTTCTATGTCGACACTATCGTAAACTCGATACGATCGCTAATCTAAGCCTCTAGATTTTGTTCGACGCCGCCCACAACCCGGTGGCCAATCTGAATCTAACGACACCGCTGCGTTTCTTAAACTTAGGGATTGGTTTAACAGATCCAATCCCTCCTTCACCTGATCGATATTTGATTCCATCCAAAAGACCTTTTCAGTTGCTACCATCATAACATATGATTAAGATACAATAGCGAATCTAACGAGAATCCACATAGAACCCCTTACCTTGGAATCCTGAAAGAGATGGAGTTTAGAGCCTAGCGATTTTTGGCTTTTAGATCTAGACGATCTACTTCGATTCCCGATGTGTCGCCTAACACATAAACACAATAAACCAACGATCCATTAGCCTTTCGGCTTTGTCTTCCAAAAATCAAAAGAGAAAAAGAATAGAGCAGAAGAAATCGGCACCTACCTTTACAGAGAATAAGACTTTGATGAAGAAATTGGCGAAAAGAAAAGAATGGACAAGGGTATTCGGCTTATGGAGATGAACACAATGAAATTTTGGCTTTTGCATAAAAGTGGAGATGAGAGAATAGGATTAGGGATTTCGGCTTAAGCAGAGAATGAGAGAAAACCCAAATGCTGGAATTGAAGAAGAGAATGGAAGAATAAAACCCTAATGCCGAAAATAAAAAGATATTCCCCCACTTAAACACAAACTTTCGGCACCTACTTCTTAAAACCCGAAAATGCCCCTTTTGACAACTTAAAATTGATCAACTAATAAGGGAAATTTCGGCGCCCCCTATAGTATAACAAAACCGATTTCTCCTCCCCCTCAGTGTTGGAATTTCAGCCACCACTGTGACCAGCAGATACATCCTAAATTTCCTCCCTTATCTTTATCTGATCACATCTCCAAAAGAAGCCTAGATCACACCACCTCTTCCTCCCTTAATCTGCCATATTATCAGCATTATCCACTCGAGTAAATCTTCCTATTTTTAAGCCTTATTGCCATCCCTCTCTATTCATTTAAATGCCGAAAATTAGCTAAAATTTAATTAAAATAATTGGGCTTCATGCAACTTAAATTTGGGCCTCCCCAGTTGACGCCACCTCCCTGCTCTCTATGTGGTGCCACTTTGCCACTGGGCCATAAGCCCATTTGTGACCTAAAACACAGATAATATCTTTAAGCCCTATCTTGTCAGGCTTTCCACTAGAGTGCCCAAACAGCAAATTAGACTAAGGGCTCGGCCCAACCCTGAGCCCAGTCTGAACCCCTTAAGCATTCTAATTAACACCTTAGAGATAACATAAACATCACAGCACTTTAAACACAAAGGCCCATTAATTCAGGATGTTACACAATGAGCCATTTAAAGCTTTGGTCGAACCTAGACGTGGCTGGTGGACTTCCCATGCATTCACCTTCTTGAAGATTCATTTGCTTAAGCTTTAAGGAGTCTTCATTCAGCCAAATTTTGATGGACACTTTAAGGATTAAATTATGGAAAATTCTAGCTATTTTTAGAATGATTTTTACTTAGCCATTAAGCCTTGTTTATGGCCATTCGGCTACTAGCTCTCTAGGCTATAAATAATTGTTTCTTTTGTTTGAGAGGGGACTTTTTGATGATTATTGAATTTTCATATAGTGAGTTATTCACTCTCTTAATTCTTCAAGGTTCAATTGACTTATCTAGCTACTAATGGCGTCAATCGACTTTGTTTCTGAACTTATCATCCATTCTCGGGTGTGGCGTTCAACCCTTATGCCGAAGGTTCCTAATTTGCTAATTAGTGGGTCTCGGTTCTATCCTTCTATTCCATCATCCACTTGAAACATATAAGATTCGGGTCTTTAATTTTTATTAAAGGTTCTTTCTTGTTTCAATCCATTACTCCACTTATCCACCAACCATTTCCTTACTAAGCCGATTCTACTATCTTGAATTATCAAACTTGCAATCTTATCCGAATTGAACGAGAGCATCCTAATTTGCGATCGGGCAACTTTTACGATACGTTACCAATTCCGAGGCGATTCGTATCAATTCCAGAATTGAGTCTTTAATGGATGGTGGCCGAATTCAGCTGATGGAAGAGCTTTAGACAGCTTCTAGAAGTGCCCAAATGCATCTGAAATTAAATAGAGTCTTGGGAGCTAAAATTACATTAAAATTCGGCCAAAGAGCTTGGGATGGCTTTAATGGCGTCTCCTTGAAGATCTGAACAGATTTTGATCCCAATTTATGGTTGTTTTGGGTTTCCAACATTTCTTGGTATAAACAAGAAATAAATCAGCAACCAAGTGTGGAACTTTAAAGTCTGAACAGCCACATTAATGGAAAAGGCACATAGCAGCTGTTGGCAGCCTTAATGACACTTCGGTGAGATGAAAAGCCCTTGAACACCCCATTAAATTCGTCCATTAACAAGTCATTAAATGATGTTCCCTTGTTGAAAAATTCCAGCAGCATATTGAATGAAGATCACGCATGCCCAAAAGTCCTTGAATCCGTGCCTTGCTTTATCCAACACTTCAATTAATTTCGTTCATGATCATGCAGCAAAAATTCGGCACATTAATGATGCAAAAGGTGAGCTAATGGTTACATTAATGAATGTAGCAGCAGCCCCCTTAAATGATTTGTTATTCACGATGGGGCTTGGAAAAACAATCAGCAACATGCTTTTAATTGCTGTCCCTTGCTATTTTCGATGGAAGCATGGAGAAAAACAACCAGACTTCCTTTAATTGCCGTCCTTGAAGAGCTTAAAGATGTTGGCCGAATGTCCCCTTGAAAACATCAAAATTTAGCAACCTATTAACTTCTCTTCATGCCGTCCAAGGTAATTAAACCTGCAACAACTTAATCAGCCCATTAGTTCATTAATTTAGCACATTAAAGTGGGGAAGTTGGGCACCATAAATTTAGCAGCCTTTTTAGGACATCATTAAAACATGTTTGCACAAGACAAATTAAATAAACTTCATTAAATTTGGCTGAAACAAGACAACCTTAAAACAGCATTTAATCTTGACAAATTAATTTAGACACTAGTTAAATTATTAGGACGCATTAATTTGCTGTAGAAAAATTAATAATTTAAATACTCAATTTATTTAAAGCATTAAAATGATGCAATCAGCTTAATGAGCTGGAGCGAGCTCGAGTGAGCTCAAATTGAGCTCGAATGAGCTAATCCGGCTCAATTTGGAAGTGCATGAAGATGCACATTAGCTCCACGGTATTTGGGACTTGGGCCTCGAGCTTCATCAACCTAAAAATTAGTGGTGCCTCGGGCGTGCCCGTATCATTCCCCCCTCTTCAAGATGATTCGTCCTCAAATCGACCCGCTGGTTGTCCGGACAAAACTTCTTTTGGCTTGGTTTACCTCGGTCAAATGGGGTGGACAGTGTTCGAATTACCTGCAAAAGATAATCATAAATTAGCAAGAGTTTTAAACACACTTGCATTCTGAATATGAACAGCACCCAACAAATAGATTGCATGTGAATGGACATAAGCACATCATCATACAAAAGAAACAATGCCTTGTCAAATTTTTGAAACGAAATTGAGTAATCCTCAGGGCATGCATACGATTTAATTGGAGTCCATAAATCATGTTTATCATGCGAATAGTAAATCAAATGATATACATAAGCATCACAAGCAGATAGGTGATAAAATTCACATGGCACACGTATTTGAACAATCAAACATGGCATGGTTCGATATATGGATTCTTTCACACATGAATGACAACAAGTATAGAGCACAAGATTCCTTTTTTCAACCATTAAAACAAATAGACCATCAATAGGCAAAATATAACATTTAAGCATATCATGATTTGAATGATTCACAAAAATTGATTCATTGATGCAAAGCCTATCATTATCCCAATTATAAAAAACGAGCATCTTTTTATCAAACATCAAAACAGATAGATCATCATCGAGCATAGAAGAAATACTTAGCACATCACGATCTAAATGTTTTACAAATACCAAGTTACTAGCAACATTTTTATCATTATCTGAAGAAAGCAAAGATGTGTCAACAATTTTAGAAGACTTACCTTTAGGTGCAAAAAGACAGAAACTGTTCTTACATTGCTTGTCTTCACAAGATAAAAATCGAAGAATGAATTTACCTTACTCAATCACTACAAACCTTCTCTCCTTGGGCATGTAATGTAGTCGATGCTTCGCGATTGAAACAGCACTTTTCAAATGGAATGTTAATTTCAAGTACAGCCACAAGAATTGTTTAAGGAATGAATAAAGATTGAACATAAAGTTGACAAAATCCATTACCTTATTCAACGACCACGAATCAAAATGATAGAAAGGATTCGCACACAATTGATTTTGCTTGATTCTCCAACAAGATATACCAGATGATACGAAACATACTCCCGGTTTAAAAACATGTGTTTGACTATTCAAGTCAAAGTATAGCAATGGTTTCGATAAATCAAACATGTTAAACCAATATGAATTGTGCATGCTCAAGATTGAGCGATCAAAACTCTTGACATGTTTCAAAACCGATTTGGAAAAACTCAAAGATTTCGTATCGGACAATGAACAAATCTCGTAATATCTGCAATCAAATAAGTTGGGATTAAAAGAAAAGTCATCGTCATACCTGATCAAGTCTTGCATTTTCTGAATATACGTTACCTCATCTTCAAAATCGTCAACAAAATTTTCTTTGCCATTATTTGAAACAACAGCTTTAGTCAAGAAAGGCAAATTAGTCGAATCAAGGTATGTGGCCTTTTCGAAGATGAAGTCATCATCAATAATGTTTTTATCATTCAAGGAGGGTGGTAGAAGTTCAAGTGATATATGAGTCTTACCGCACTTACCCTCGATCTCGTGTGACTTGTTCACAACTTCAACCTTACCTTTTTCAATCAAAGAAAAATGTCTCTCTTCCGGGAGGTGTTGAAGTTGAAGGTCTTTGTGTAATACATCGGGAACCTGAAATGAAGAAACAGAAGAAGAACAAAGTTCCGATGAGTTAGTTAATTCCACATTCACTTCTGCTTGCTCATCTTGTTCTCTCATTTTTTTTCTAGATCTTTTTCAATTTCCTTTTCAATTTTCTTTTCTTCTTTCTCTTTTTCTCTCACGAACTCTTTTTCCTCTTTTTCAACTCCCTTTTCAATTTCTTTTTGTTCTTTCTCTTCTTTTTCACTCTCGTTTTCTTTTTCATTTGATTTTTCTTTTTCACTATCGTTTTGATTACAACAAGAGGATGATTCAGAAGAATCAAAAAGAGAAAAATTTGATTCAAGGATCGAGGAAATATTTTTATAGATATCACGGTCGACTCTTCGGGAAAGAGTTTTCGCACGGAACTTCTTTGGATCATACGATGAAAAACTCATGCTTTCTTGTTCACCGCCTTGAAAAGAATTGAGCTCATAACTTCCTTCTCTCCATCTTGTCGGCCTCGTGGAGTAGGAGTCTCGATAATAGTCACTTCTCGAATAGTCATCGGGAGCGGTTCTTCGAGAAGAATACCTCGAGGATGTTTTCTTGGAAGTTTCTGAACGGGTGTATCGATTAACTTGCACGTCATCTTGGAAGGAGTAAGAATCATAGTCAACTTCTCGTCTCGGAATCGATGGAGAAAAGGACTCACGTCGGGACTTCTTCAAGTAATATTCAGGGGTATATCTTCGTGGCGTCCTTGGTTCTATTTTTTGACTTGAAGAATCTCGCTCATAGAAGGCTCCTTTTTCCACACGATCTAATTTCTCGTATAATTTTTCGAATTTTGAATTCACCATTCTTCGCATTTCTTGTGCCAAATATTGGAACTCCGATTCGGTGAACTCTTTGCGAGACATGATTTTGTTGCAGAAAGAAAAATGTTAGTGCTAAAAAAAAAACAAAATTAAATACCTTACCACAAAAACCTCACAAGTCACTTACAAAGAAAAAAAATCGTTCACACTCGTGTTTCATTCGAATATGGCTTTTTCTCTAAGGTAAACACTCGTGCCTTTTTTTTGCTCAATCTCATCTCACAAATTCGTACTTTGTTTCGCAAAGACTTAACGCGGCTTGAGGGTCGGCTTCAACACTGGTTAATAATGGATTGATGTTGGGAATAGGGGAGGCTGAACAAAGAAAAGTTTGGTATTGGGTAGGCTAAACAAAAGAGAAAGCAAATGTGGTAGAAGGATAAGTACCAACGATGGTAAAGGAAAATTTGGAGATTGGGCGGTAGAAAATGATTTCGATGTTCGGGAAACAGGATAGGAGAGATGGGATCCAAAACTTGCATAAACTTCTCACTTTTTTTAACTTTTTTTTTGTATTTTTTTCGTTCTTTTCTCTTTTTTTTAACACTTCAAATGCGTGAAAATAAATACAATAAAAACGAAATTACAACTTGAATTTTTTTTGAATTTTTTTAAACTTACGAACTAACTTCCGGCTTTACGATCATCGACAAAACTCCTCATTTGGTAGCTCTGATACCATATGATACAATCTTCCTCGAGATGAGTCGAAAGGTATATGAGTTGCCCAATCGTCTATGAGGAGGAAACAAGCCTTCGGAAAATAATCGAAAAAATATGAATGAGTTTGCGGAAGCTTTAGGTGAATTTGTTTAGAAAGTGGGTTTAAGTTAGGAATGGAGGTGTTTAAATGAAAGAGTTGATTTGGATAATGGAAAGAATAGGTTCGGTTTAAGATGAAGGGAAAGAAGATGGGATTCGGTTTAAGGTTGAACAAACAATGATAAGTTGATGGTAAAGAAAGTGGATAGATGGATAAGTGATAGTTTAGATAAATGATAGGTGATAGTTGATGGAAATGGATGAAAGAACTTAAACAAAGAATCGATTCAACACTAATAAAGTGTCACCCCGGGTTCTATAATTGTTTAAGGTGGAAGATGGAAATCGGATATGGACCAAGACCCGTTATCTATAAAGATAAGAACCTATGTGATGCGAGCACGCCCCGCGAACTTTTTTGGACAAGTATTCTGAGTCGAGCATTGCATTGCTGTCAAGCTGATCCCAGCTCGTTTCCAACTCCACGAGCTTCGTCCAGTTCAAATTCAGTTCATTTGAGCTTGAATCAACTTAATACTTTAGTCTTTAATTATGTCTTGTTTAATTAAATGCATCTTTAGTTAATGTCATGCATTATTGATCTACATATTTTAATTATGACATGCATTATGTGTTCTGCATTTAATTAAGTCATGCATTAAGTAACTCATTTGTTCATTTAGTTTGCATTTTAAATAATTGCATTTAAGCATCTTAGTTAATAAATGAGTTGCTGGTCATTAATTCAACTCAACTTAGTTTAATTAATTGAGTTCTTTTAATGAATTTAATTTTATTATTGCTTCATTAATTAATCTAGTTCCTAGGATTATTTATTGATGCATGAGTTAAGTTTTATTTAATGATGTATCTTTAATTAACTAGTTGCTAGAGTAATTGATGCATAGTTCATTTACCTAAGTTAAGTATTAATGTGTGTTATGTTTAATAAGTGATTACATGTGTTTAATAAGCTCATTTTAATGTATTTATTGCATGAGTCTTTTCAAGTCATAACCATTACATTACAAGGGCTGTTACACATTAAATAAAGTGAATTTTTAAGTCATTTTTGGTTACAAATGAAGTGGCTGTTACAAGGGATGTTTTATACATCATTTAAAGGAGGTTTAAGGAGCATTTAATCATCCAAATTAATTTTGGCAGCAACCTTTCCACTACCAGCCGTTTTTGCCATTTCAAGGGTTATTTCAAGCATTCAAACATCATTAAGAAGCTGATTAAGTAGATGGTGTCCATTCGGCTGACCAAGGGCTAACTCAAGAGTCATTTTTCAAGCACTTAAAGTCATTCATTCAGCTGAATTAAAGACAATTCAAGGATGAAGTTATTTGGCTCAAGAATGTGAAAAGACTTGAGTTAAATTTCAGCTTTTAATTGGCACATTAAGTTGAATGTTTGTAACCATTCAGCTAGCCTAATTTAGCACTATAAATAGGTGAAATCAGCCTTTGTAAAGGAGCTTTTGATCTTTTTGCTTAGTTTGAAAACATTATTGAACTTATATGAAATTTGTGAGATTGTTTTCTCTCATATTTCGTTGAAGACTCGTTGGCTTATCTAGTCTCTAGTGGCGTCAACCCGTTTTCTTCTATCCGAACTTATCACTATTATATAGTGTGGCGTTCACCTTCATACCAAGGTTCCTACTTTTCTAAGTAGTGGGTTGAGGTTTCACTACTCCCATCTTCCACCTTAAAAGCCTATAAGTATTCGGGTCAATACTTTTTAGTATTGGTTCTTACTTGCTTTTGAGTTCGTTTTATTCCATATCCATTATCTACTAAACTTTTTTTCTTTCCTTCCTTTCATTTCATCATAGCTGAACCCTCCTTTCATTTATCATCCATTGTTGTTAATCCCCTTCTATACCAATCTCCATCTTTATTTACTTTAACCGAACTTATATAAAATTCATATCCTTCAACCTATCTTTGAAACCCTTTTCAATAGCTTCCGCACCATTTTACCCAAAAGTACCATCTTCAAACTTGTCGAACGAAACCTTCTCATAGACGATCGGGCAACTTCACATACGACTCAACTCACCCCGAGGTGGATCGTATCATTTGGTATCAGAGCTAAAAAATGAGGAGCTCCGACGATCATCGTAAATCTGAAGTACCATAAATTTGAAAAAAAATTGAAAAAAAAATTGCTTTCAAAGTGTTCTATTGTACTTAGTTTCGTGCACTTAAAGTGAAAAAAAAAGAAAAGAAAAAAATATACAGAAAAAAAGAAGAAGTGAACTTTTGAGATCTTTTGAATTTCTTCATTCTTCTCCTCAATTTCTGAGTTTCAGAAACCATTATTTTTCATCGTTCTACCCCGATCATCAACATCACCCTTTTACCAACATTTGGTACCATCCGTTCAACTCCAATGCCACACATACCCCGACTGCATTTGTTTTCAGCCTACCCTATACACCCGACACTTATCCCTTGTTACTCATTTGAAAACCGACCCCTAAGCCTACGATAAGGCCTTAGCGAGTCTGAATACGAAATTGCGAGAGAGTGTTTGAATGGTAAAAGGCACGAGCGTGTGAGACTATTCGAGTGGAGGTAAAAGCCAAACATGAGCGAGAGTGCAAACCATTAATTTTTCTTTCCGAGTGAAATTGTGAGGATTTTGTTGTGAGGAATTTAATTTTTATTTTACTTAACAAATTTCTTTTCAGCAATCAAAGATGTCTCACGAAGAATTTACTGAATTAGAGTTCCAATATTTGGTGCAAGAAATGTGAAAAATGGTGAATTCTAAATTTGATACATTGTACGAGAGATTAGACCATGTGAAGAAAAGAGACCAACGGGAACGAATGTCTTCAAGTCAGAAAGTGGAATCAAGAATATCACGAAGACATACATTCAATGATCATTCGAGAAAAGATTTCCATTGTGATTTCTATTCGTCATCGACTTCAAAATGAAGGGATTTCAATCAAGATTTCTTTTCGTCAAGGAATTCAAGATGACGAGAGTCTGACCTCAATTTTAAACCCGTCCAAGATGACATCCGAAGAGATAAGCATACCTCTTTCCGATCTTTAAAGAAATCCTACTCAGAGTATTTTTCACGAAGCATTGATCAAGATTCTTATGTAAATAATTTTCCTTCTTTTGAACAAAATCATTGTTTTCATGATTCTTTTGTATCTTCTTGTAAAAAGAAAACAAGAAAAGCAAAAGAAGAAAAAGAAAAAGAAATAAAAGAGAGGCAAGAGCCGAGTAAGAGAGAAAATGAGAGATTCTTGAAAGAGCTCGAGAAAGTCATTGAAAAAGCCGATGAAAAAGAAAAAGAACAAAAAGAGAGTGAAAATGAGATTGAAAAAGAAATTGAAAAAGATAATGAAAAAGATTTTGAGAGAGAAAAAGAAGTTGAACAAGAACAACGAGTGAAAAAAGAGATTGAGGAAAAAGAAATGTGTAACACCCCAAACCCGGCCCAAACACCACGACCGGATCTGGTATGTCACTAAGAAAATTTTGGAAGAACATGTCGTATTTTCAGAAAAATATTTTTTCTAAAGTTTATCTTCTTATTCGAGAGAAATTTAATAGTTGATAGTTTAAATAAAATATGCCTTTATAAATTAAAAACCCAAATTTAAATAGATACATTAGTTCAATAAGAATTTAAATAACTAAAAGTAATTAAAGCCCAAAATAAAACAAAACATAAACTAGTGGCCCATAGCCTTATTACAACGAGATTTAAAATCCATTAATTAAAAATATAAAGTATTAACTTGAGACTTTTTGCTGGATCCAGTTGGTCTTTTGCATGGCCACCTTGCGTTCCTCTCTAGCCCGGTTCGAAGCACTAGATATCACCTGAAAGGTTAATTAATAGGGTGATTCGAGAGACTCAGTGTGCAACCCTCATGCACCACTAGATTTTGGCCTTAGGCCCATAAAACAGATTAATAATTCCATTTAAAAAATAACAAATAATATGCAAGGCCCAACCCATTTGCTTAGGTTTCCATCCGCTACACACCCCCGTACCAGCCATTCACACCATTGGGGATTTCTACAATCAACCCACACCGCTACACGCCAAGATGGTAGTCATGCTGCTCATCAACATATTATGGCCGAAGCCCTTATAACAGATCACGGCATTAGCCGCTACAACATATAACAGATCACGGTATAAACTGCTACACATAAAACGTATAACTTCCTCCGTTCATCAACCCAACCCATGCAGTCATAAAATCAATATGCTTTTATCATATAAAGTCAAACATTCACTGACCTGGTGATTTGCTTCACCCTTTTTGGGTTTCCAACATTAAACCGAGATATCGATATTTATCACAACATATAAACTTATGAGCATACGTTAATAATCAGATCTAGATGGTGGGGAAGTATTACACACCTGATATCGCGAAATCCAATATTCTTAGTCGATGTTCTTGCTATCCGGATCTATTATCCTCAATGTAAAGCCTTGAAATCCCGAAAGTAACACGATTCTATAACTTAGAGATCTATGCGATTGACTCCACTAAAGTTCCCTTCAGATTTCGGCACAAGTAGGCACCACAGAAGTAATTCGGCAATCACAGGAGATGAGACCTAGGGATTTCGGCTTTTAGGAAAATCCCAAAAAAAGTATGAACAAGAGAAGGCTTGTAACATCTTGGAAAGGGCCTATGCATTTTCGGTTTAATTGTACGAAGTAACATGTTTTATGTACTAAGAATAAATTTTGAACATTTTTGGAAACTTGAAAATGGATGGAAATGATTCAAAATAGGAAAGTGCACATTTCTGGAAACTTGGAAATGTAAGAAAATGTCAAGTTTACAGAGCCGAACGAAAATTTTTGGAAACTTAGAAATGACTTAGAAATGTCGAGTTTTAAAGTTTAAAAGAGGAAATTAAGGTAAGGTGGCCTTAAAAGAAAAAGTTTGTAAAATTTGACACACAAACAAGCTTGGAAAAGTGGCCTGAAGATGCCACTTAGGGCCTCTGGAAATGGCGCCACATGCAAGGTGTTGGGCCTGGGTTCAAGTCACTTGGGAAGCAAATAAAAGAAGTTTTATTTTTGCTTCCGAAGCTCGAGGTGGACGGCACAAGCCTTCTAGAAAGGAGGAGTTTTATTCTCTTTAATATTCGATT
This sequence comes from Gossypium sturtianum, assembly GCA_025698515.1. Classification (NCBI taxonomy): domain Eukaryota; kingdom Viridiplantae; phylum Streptophyta; class Magnoliopsida; order Malvales; family Malvaceae; genus Gossypium; species Gossypium sturtianum. The sequence continues at coordinate 72,508,686 of CM046948.1, forward strand.
AATAAGGTGATAAATAAGGGATTTAATTTGGATTATTTTTGAAGAGATAATAAAGGATTATTCTCTAATTATTTTAAATTAAGAGATAAAGCTATCAAATAAAGAAGAGTGGTGGCCAAGTAAGGGATTCTGAGGAGTAGTTTCGGCTATAAAAGGAAGGAAATAGGGCTACTCATCAATTTTTCTTCCTCCTCTCTCTGCCAATTTCAAAGTGCTCTCCTCTCTTCTCTTCTCTTTTTTTTTTCAGGCTTTGGCCGAATCTTTCAAGAGATCATCAAAAGCCAAACCAAGTTCCATTAGCCATAGCCGATTTCTCTGTGGATTCCAGTGAAGGTGCAGTCATTTTCAATAGTGAGGGTAAGATCTCATTCGGTTTCATCCTTTTTCTTTTAAGATTTGCCAAAATCTAGGACTAACCCCATTAATATCTTGTTGCCGAAACTTTGAAGAGATCTTTCGGGATTTACTAAGTGTCGGCTACAAGGAAGGAGAAGTTCTTTTCTCGAAGGTACACCATAGGCCGCGTGTTCCCTAGTTATTCGGTGAGTTTTGGGATTTAAAATCCACAAGGTAAGTGTCTATAGCATTCGGCCAAGGCCTATTTTGGAACCCAGATCTATTTCTTACTTCGTATAAAAGCCAAAAACTAACCCATTTGTTAATTTAATGCTTGGCCGAATACAAGAAGGAATAAAGCAAAGTTTTCGGGATTTGTTGGTGACCAAATCGGCAACAAGGTAGGTTTTGAAAGTACTAATCCTATTAGGATTTGGTCTTATAGCCAAATAGGCTCTTTGCTAACATATTAAGGTTGGCCGAATGTAGGGATTTAAGATCTAAGGCATTAGATCAAGCTTTTCGAGATTTAAGTGAACCGCTAAGCAAATCATGTGTGTACCCCACACGACTTCTTAATATGTTTCATGGTCTGTTTTATTAAAATATGTGATAATAAGAATAAGAAAGTGGCTAGGGTACCATGTTATGGTACTGAGTACTCAGGTACGTTTCCTACTTCTACAAAGAATATGAAAAAGGTTATTAGTAACATGAGAATATGATAAGAATGTGAACTCTGGCATATTTATGCATATCATTATTATATGGGGCATATGGGTTTATTTGAAAGGGGAAGTGAATGTGGTGACTTAAGACCACGAACACGGTGACCTAAGACCGTGATATCCGAAAGTGGTGACCTAAGACCACGATGAATCTGAAAGTGGTGACCTAAGACCACGATGTCTGAAAGTGGTGACCTAAGACCACGATGAACCGAACGTGGTGACCTAAGACCACGAATGCGGTGACCTAAGATCGCAATTTGGAGTGTAGCGGAAGGAGGGTCGACTTAGTAGTCCCCACGGTGTGCATGGTTGAAAATGCGGGGTGTGTGTAGCGGATGGACAATTAGGTTTGGGTTTGGGAATGCATCATAATTTGTATGCTATGATATGAATGCGTAACATTTGTATGCCCGATTCTATTTTGATTTAGTGTTTGTGTACACATTGAGTCTGTTTGACTCACCTGTTGTGGGACCATGTTTCGGTGATGAATGTGATGGACCGGGACAGCGAGAACTTGTGGTGGCCATGCTCAACATGAAGTTTTTATTTTATAAACTACTATTTCTATTTAAGTACTTGAATTGCTTGGAAATTATTTGATGTAATAAGGCCATAAGGCCATAGTTGAATTGTTTTCCATTTATTTCTATTTATTATGATTATGAGTTTTACCTATTAAAGTTTAAGTAAATTCTTTAATATAAAGAATTGAATTCATTTTCAACACAAGCCCAATCCAAACAATGTTTTTTTTTAAAATCGCACAAATTTTTCCTAAGGACAAAAGAACTTTGAACCGGTTTACTTGAGGAACATACCAAATCTGGTCAAAGCTCGTGGGCCGGGTTTGGGGTGTTTCAAGGCTGATGTGTCTTTGGCTTTTAAAATACTTGAGTTAGGAGTTTCGGTTTCTGACAGGAAAAGAGAAGAAGAAAAGAAAACAAGGAAGAGACTTGAAGATTTCGGCTAGGAAGAAAAAGAATGGAAAGAGTTTCGGCTTTTGAATCAAAGTGAAGATGAGGGAATAGGCTTAGAGATTTTGGCTTTTGCAGAGAATGAAGAAGAAGATGGAACTTTAGGAGTTTTCGGCTTTTACTCAGAGAAGAAGAGAAAAGAATGAGAGAAAAACCAAATGCTGAAATTGAAGAGATATTCCCCTATTTATAGAAATTTCTGGCACTTACCTAACCTTGCAGATAAATCCTATCTTTTCTCCTTTATCTTAATCTACTAGCTCATCTAAAAGAGACTTAATTATCTCTAACTCCTCCCTCCTTTATCAGCATATTATCCACATATTTTAATCATTAAAATCCCTAAATTTTAGCCTTTATCTGCTTATTATCCACATAAAATAAATTCTTAAATAATAGCCTTTATCTGCTTATTATCCACATATTTTAAACATTAAAACCCCTAAATTTTAGCCTTGTTGCCATCCACTCCACCTAATCCTAATGCCCAAAATTTAGCTAACTTAAATTAAAAGAATTGGGCTCCATGAAACTTAAATTTGGGCCCCTTACTCCCTTGTGTGGCGTCACCTCCTAAGATTGGGCCACAAGCCCACTTTGGTATTTTAAACATAGATACTACCTTTTAAACCCTATAATGCCCAAATAGATAATTTTAATCAAGGCCTCTACCTAAGCCTGAGCCCAATTTGGACCCCTAACACTTAAATTAACACATTAAACATATCCACCCATTAAACGCATAGGCCCAAAAATTTAGGATGTTACAAAACGAGAGATCTCGAGAAAAAAGAATCAAGTGAAAAAGAAAGTGACCAAGCAAGGATTGTTTCCACTAACCCACCCGTTCGATCTTCTTGTGATGTAACTTTTCAGGTTCCTAAAGTCTTGTACGACCAATTCCAGCTTCACTACCTTCCAAATGAGAGATGTTTTCGATTATTCGAGAAAGGTAAGTACGCAAATGACAACCACCCACTTGTGATTGAAGGTAAGAAAGGTAAGAATTCCATGTTTATCGAATCAAGGTTGTCTGATTTAAAAATTACTCATAAAGATTTTGATGGGTCAATTTCTGATATGCCACCATCATTTGATTTGATTAGTCCTTATTCATCTCTTGATGACCCTGCTTTGAAAAGTGCCGTGAAAATTCTATCTTGTGACACGTTTAATCCTTCCATTGGAATGGCTCACCCTAATCGAATTTTAGATGTGTTTGATAAAAACTTTGCACATACAAATTTTGGTTATATAAAATCTTTGGACTCATGTGTTAAATATGTCTGTTTAAACATGCCTGTTCATTTGGTTCGTGATAGATTTGAATCTTTGAATAGTTATATGTTCACCATGTCTTTGTTTGACATACATGATAAAAGGCTTTCGCATGCAATGTTCAAACCGTTTGATTTTGGCCTTCAAGATAAAACTTTGAATTTTTATATGAGATTCCCATATCTTGATCTGCTTGGTTTTGTCAACTCTGCATGCTTACTTGATCGAGTGGAATTTAAGTCCTGTAGTGAGTCGATTACATCATTTTCTAACATGTTGTGGACATTGGAAATTATTCAAAATATGTTGCATGTTGGAACGAATGATCAAGTTCGTGTGTTCAAACCTGGTATTTGTTACTTTGATTCGTTTTATAGAAACTTTAAGCAACTTGCTTGTTGTGCATCTTATTTAAGTTTGTTTGATATTCGTACTTTAATTAAGGCAATAAAACTTAATGGCTTTGGTTGTGTTTTGTTCCTTAATCATATTGTTTGGCCACATATGAAATATTTGTTTCATTTTGAAAAGGTAAGGCTAACATATGGACTTGAATTGAATTTCGAATATGATCTATCTTTCCCTTTTAAGTCCATCAATTCTGTTAATACTAACCAATCTCGTTTTTGTGAATTCCACACTTCGAGGAACATGAGATGTCATGGTGTCTCATCACCCATCCAAGTTGTTCTAGATAAAAGGTTTGTATTACATTACATTTCTGAGGAGAGAAGATTTGTCTTGATTGACAAAGGTAAAACCAATCATAAATTTTCTTCACTTCAAGATCATCAAGGTAAAGTCTCTAAAAATTTTCAAATACCTTTGCTTCGTTCAAATGAAGATGAAAATTTTGTTGATTGGATGTTTGGAAATTCTTTGAATCATGATGTGTTTGATGGTAGTTTTTGGTCTAGTATTGATTTGTTTGTATTGGATTGTGACAGTGGACATAATGTTATCACAAATCATGATAATAAGCAAATGATTGAAAGATGTTGGCCATGGTACACTTTGTGTGTACAATCACATGAATTTCTGTTTTTGAATAAACATATTGAAAAGTTTTGGATGTGGAATAGTATGCTTAACTTTTTGCAAATTTTCATGACTAAGTATCCTTTTATCCAATTGAATCCACATGTTTGCATTGATGGAATAATGAAACTTTTTAATAAATTTGTAATATCCTGGATTATGGCTTATGCATTAATACTAAATTAGATGATGTAGCATGCTTATGAATATTCTGAATGTGTTCTATGAATTTTTGTGAACCTTAGTGTATAGTTAAATGCCTTAGAAATTATTGGATTTTTAAGTTTAAAAGTGGAGCTAAGCTTGATAAGACCTTAAGGAAATTTGTAAGGGAAATATGACACAAAAATGGGCTTGTCTAAGTGGCTTGGAGGCGCCACTTAAAGCCCAGGAAAGTGACGCCATATGCAGTGCAAGGAGGTCTTGAGTTCGAGCCGCAAGGAAAGCAATAAGGGAATTTTTATTTTTGGCAATGGGAAGGTGATGGACGGCATGGGAAGACTAGATGGATGAGGATTTGACTTGGATAATTCCTTATAAAAATTCGGCTAAATAGATAGATAAATGTAGATTTATTTTATTTATTTTGAATAAATAAAGATAAGAGATAAAGTAAGAGAAAAGGAAAGGATGTGATAGGGGAAGAAGAGTTGGCCGTGTAGGGGGATCTTGGGGTGATATTTTCGGCAAAAAGGGAGGAGAGTGAGATCATTTGCTTCTTTTCTTCTCATTTGTACCTCTGCCGAATTTCTTAGCAAACTTTCTCTTCTTCATTTATTTTGTCAAAGCCGAAAGTACACCTTGTGCTAGCCGAAATTTCATTTGCCAAATTGCTCAACTCTTTTCTCTTCTTCTTTCTCCAACTCAGTCAAAAGCCAAATCTCCTTAGTATTCTTCAAAGCCGAATCCCTCTGGGGTGTTAGGCAAGGTGCTATCGATTTCTATAGAGAAGGTAAAGACTAAATGTCATTTGATTTCCATTCTTTTCTTTTAGATTTGGCGAAATCTAGTACTAATCCCATCAATATTCTTGTTTGCCGAAATTTGGAAGGATCTTTCAGGATTTTCAGTGTAGTCGACTATAAGGAGGATTATTCGGGATTTCAATATCCAAGGTAAAGTTATGTGATATTCGGCCATAGGCCATTTTTATGTGATTTAAAGTAGAATTAAATCTAACCTATGCCTATAGGTATTTCGACACCTTCATAACCAAGTAGCACTTTTCAGGATTTAAGATTCGCAAGGTAAGTACATATGTACATTCGGCCAAGGCCATAGTTAGGGATTCCGATCTGTTTCTTAAATGTTTAAAAGCTGAAACTAACTTATGAAGTGATTGAGTCGAATGGCTTTTTACTAACACATTTAGGGTTGGCCGAATATAGGAATTAAAGATCTAAAGCGCTAGATCGGGTTGTTCGGGATTTCTATAAACTCGCTAAGTATAACAGGTGTGTACCCCACTCTAAGCCTTAATAGATTTATGGCTATGTGTTAATAAATGTGTAATAAGAATATGTAAAATGTGGCTAAGGTACCATGCAATGGTACAAAGTACTCAGGTACGTTTTCCTACTCCTACTATGAGTATAATATGATCTGTTATGGCACACATGGGAAACTATAAGAATGTGAATAAAGAATATGGCATGATATTGCATGTTTTGTATGACATGGGCACATGGGTTATATGGAAAGGGGAAGTGATTGGTGGTTATATACCCCAATATCTGAATGTGGTGACTTTGGTCACGTTATCTGAATGTGGTGTCTCATGACACAAAATAATTATCTGGTGGCTATGCCACGAAATTTATAAGGGCGATGAGTACGTCGTCTGCAGCGACTGCATTCGATGATGTGTAGCGGATGGAGGGTTGACTTAGTAGTCCCCACGGTGTGCAGGTTGGTACGGGTGATGTGTAGCGGATGGTAACTAGGTTTGGGTTCGGGTTTGCATCATTATATTTATTTAACTATATGTACATGTATGAATTTGTTTTGCCTAAAACTATTGGGATTTAGTGTTGGTTACACATTGAGTCTGTTTGACTCACCCCGTTGGGGAATATTTTTCAGGTGACGCTCAGTGATGGACCGGGTCGGGAGGAGTTTAGTGGTGGCCATGCTCAATTCGGGATCTTATGTTATTTTGGATTTGTTACACTTTAAGTTCTTTGGATTTTCTTTCGGGTTTTAAAATTTGATGTAATATGGCCATAGTATGAACTGTTTTATATTTTCTTTTATTCAAATTTACTATGTTACGAATTTTTATCAAATTGAAGACTAAATAAGTTTTTATTTAAAAATGAACTCTAAATGTTTTGGACACCCTAAAACAAATGGTTTCCAATGTAAGATAAACTTGTTTTCAACTCGAGCCCAACTCAAAGTAATGAAATTTTTCTTAACAAACAATCAGAGTTTCAAATGTTTTTTTGAGGAACATACTAGATCCGGTCAGGACTCGTGGGCCGGGTTTGGGGTTTTTTAGCTTGGTATCAGAGCCCAATTTTAAAACTCTTGGCCTTGGGTTTAAATCCCACAATATTTTCAAGATTTGGCCCAAATAAATGTTGTGAAAATTTTTGTGAAATGAGCAGGGTTTCTGGCATGGCACCTAAGTCTCTGACCCGAAGTCCACCATGTAAGTACCCCTAACCATTTGTGTGATTTATAATATGTAGAAGGGTACAAATGGAACGCAGATTAGCATACTAAGTACTTGAACCCTAGGACTAGTTTACCCCCAACAAATACATAAAACTTAATGCCTAATTAAACAAACCTGTGGACTAAGTCACCGAGTTAGGGTGTGGCAACCATTGTACGCATGTCTAGGATTGGATCCGGAAGAGCCTGGTACTTAAGCAGTCCTAGTGACTCATCTCCTCTTTGCTGGAATCCTACCTGGTGCGTAGCTACAGTTCACCCTAACCAAGAGGACTCAGTTACGGGCTAAACTCAAAACTAAAACCCGAAAGGGACTAGCCATACTGTTTTACAAATCCTAGCTTTTAAAATCACCAAATTACCCTTTTAAAACGTAGCCGAACTTAGTTTAAAAATTTTGCAAATTAGTTCCGATTTACAAAATTACCAAAGTACCCCTGGTTGTAAAATTACCAAAATGCCCTTGGTTTGGAAAAAAAATTAAATTACCATACTACCCTTGATTTACTAAGATTTTTAAATTGACCCCAATTTATTACCCAAAATACCCCTATATGACAAATGACGAAAATACCCCTAGGATAGGAATAAGACAGAAATGTTTGAATGATGAATGTGTGTGGTAGATACCATTGAATGGATGCGTTTCTCCGAATTAGGATAGAAGACTTGAAACTCTATAATGATCGAAAGAACTACTTTTAAACTCCTTTCATAAAATTTCTTCGTGGATAATCAGTGGAACAAAATACTAATGCATAAAATTCCTTAAAACAAATTAAAGCGCGATTGTAGAAATGAGTTCTAGGGGGCGCGGTCGTAATGTGTGAGGATGTGGTAGAGGCAGAATGACCGTATCGGAACCCGTTAGGTCTGGACAAGGGTCCGAAAATGAGGTACCACCACCCCCACCCCCAGCTGTTGGTGTTGAGCAGCAAGATCAGACGGGGGATGATGCAGTATCACAGGCGATGCTGCGAGTTCTTGAGATGGTGGCTGGAGCAGGTGGAGGTATGGGAGCTCGAAAATCTGTACCCGAGCGGCTTCGAGCCAACGGAGCTGAGGTGTTTCGTGGTGTATCTGGTGTAGCGCCTAGTACGGCTGAGTATTGGTTGAAGGCAACCGAGCGAATTATGGACGAGCTCGATTTAACTGCTGAGGAGAAACTAAAAGGGATGGTGGCACTACTTCGCGTGAAGCCTATCAATGGTGGCTCACGATTCGGGATGGTGCCACACCGAGGATCTCACTTGGGAGTATGTCAAGGTGGCGTGCGGAAGAAGAAATATGTTGGTACTCACTATATTGATGCGCAAAGGAAAGCATTTTGGGGCTGTTTAAGGGAATAAGTCCGTAGCGGAGTCTGAGGCTGAGTTCTTAAAGGCCGTGATATGCTCGAGGAGTAGTGGCTACGGAGCATGAACGGTGTGTCCGGTTTGAGGACGGACTGAGAGATGACCTAAGATTGCTGATAGCCCTATAGCAGGAGCGGGAATTTGCCGTATTAGTGGAGAAGGCCAAAGTGGCCGAAGGAGTTAAGGACTCTGTAAGGCAGAACTCTAATCGGAATAGGCAGAAAAGAGGATTTAGACCAGCAGGGTCATCTGGAAACGTGCAAAAGAGGCCTAGAGTTGATGGGCCGCGAGGTCAGTAAACTGGTACAGGAGGGCCGTACCGTACATGTGCTGAGTGTGGGAAAAAGCACTTAGGAGAGTGTTGGAAGAAAATGGGAGGATGTTTTAAGTGTGGGTCTAAGGACCACATGATTAAGGACTGACCGATAAAGATAGACGGGGGCCGACCAACAGGGCATAATGGTAATCAGGCTGGTAGAGGTGGACAGTAGCCTCAGCGATGTCGTGGTCCGAATGGCAGAGGTAATGGTTTTGGAAGAGGACGTGGAACACCTGGCAGAGGTGTTGGTATCTGAGGCAAGACAGTAGGGACTAGTGTATGCGGTTCGTCGAAGGGAGGACGGAGACGCACCGGATGTCATAACCGGTACGTTCCTTATATCTGGCAAGCCTTATTTTGCTTTGATTGATGTGGGCTCGACCTATTCTTATGTTGCAAGTAGTGTAGTTGAAACACTAGGCATAGACTCTGAACTTTCTAGTAAGGAGATGTCTGTAGTGAGCCCACTAGGTCAAACTGTAGTGGTGAACAAGATCTTTCGGAGTGTACCTCTAGAGATTCAAGGAGTTATTTTCCCTGCCGACTTAATGGAACTACCCTTCGGAGAATTCGATCTCATACTTGGCATGGACTGGCTAGTAGAACACCGAGCTATATTGGATTGTGTAGCTAAGCAAATGGAGTTAAGGACGCCGGAAGATGAGGCGATAATTATGATAGGAGAAAGAAGAAACTACTTATCTAACGTAGTCTCTGCCTTAAAGGCTGATAAGATGGTTCGGAAAGGGTGCAAGGCATTTTTGACTTTCGTCAGTGCGTTGGATGCAAATGAAGAGGGTGTTAGTAGAGTTAGAACAGTAAGGGAATTTGTGGATGTTTTTCCGGAGGAGTTACCTAGAATATCCCCGGACAAGGAGGTGGAGTTTGGAATTGATTTGCTGCCGGGAACAGCTCCTGTGTCAGTCGCTCCGTATAGAATGGCACCGAAGGAATTGGTTGAGCTCAAGGCTCAAATTCAAGAGTTGCTTGATCGTGGGTTTATTCGACCCAGTGTGTCTCCATGGGGAGCACGGTCTTGTTCGTGAAGAAGAAGGACGAAACTATGCGCATGTGCATAGATTATCATCAGTTGAATAAGCTGACCATCAAGAACAAGTACCCTTTGCCAAGGATAGACGACTTGTTCGATCACCAAAGAGGCACGGTATTCTCGAAGATAGATTTAAGGTCTGGATATCATCAGCTTAAGGTGAAGGAAGCAGATATTCATAAGATAGCCTTTCGAACAAGATACGGACACTATGAGTTCGTAGTAATGCCGTTTGGGTTGACGAACGCCCCAGCCACGTTCATGGATATGATGAACTGGGTTTTCCAACCCTACTTGGATCGGTTCGTCGTTGTGTTCATTGACGATATCCTAGTATACTCCAAGTCTGAGGAAGAACATGACGAGCATCTCCGGAAAGTGTTGCAAGTATTAAGGGATTAGAAGCTATATGCCAAATTCAGCAAGTGTGAATTTTGGCTTAAGGAAGTTGCGTTCTTAGGGCATGTGGTGTCTGCAGAAGGAATAAGGGTGGATCCTAAGAAGATTGAGGTGGTACTAGATTGGAAACCACCTAAGTCTGTGGCTAAGATTCGAAGTTTCTTGGGTTTGCCAGGCTACTACAGAAGGTTCGTGGAAGGGTTTTCTTCAATAGCCGCACCGTTGACAAAGTTGTTGAGAAGGGAGGTACCTTTCATTTGGACAGATAAGCAACAGGAGAGCTTTGAGAAGCTTAAGAGAGTTTTGACTGAAGCTCCGGTCTTGATTCAGCCGGAGGCAGGGAAGGACTGTGTGGTGTACTGTGATGCTTCTCACACAGGATTAGGATGTGTTCTAATGCAGGACGGGAAGGTTGTAGCTTATGCATCTCAACAACTAAGGCCACACGAGGTTAACTACCCGACGCATGACTTGGAATTGGCGGCAGTGGTCTTTGCTCTTAAGGTGTGGAGGCACTACCTTTATGGAGAAAAGTCAGTGATCTATACGGACCACAAGAGTCTTAAGTATCTGTTGACTCAGAAGGAGTTGAACTTGAGACAGCGTAGGTGGGTGGAATTATTGAAGGATTATGACTGTTCTATAGAGTATCATCCGGGTAAGGAAAATGTAGTGGCAGATGCCCTAAGTCAGAAAGTGGTGTCGGATCTGAGGGCAATGTTTGCACATCTTAGCTTGTATGATGATGGAAGTTTATTGGCAGAGTTGCAAGTTAAGTCGACATGGCTGAATAAGGTAAAGGAAAGTCAGTTAGTGGATGAGGACTTAAGTGCTAAGTTCCAGCAAGTGCAGAGTGGAGAGTTAAAAGATTATGGTATTAATGACGAAGGAGTGTTGTGTTTCAAGGGTAAGGTCTGTATGCCGACGAACAAGGAGTTAAGGCAGAGGATTCTTCAGGAATCGCATGGTAGCCCCTATGCTATGCATTCGGGAGGTACTAAGTTGTACAGGGATTTAAGGGAACAGTTTTGGTGGCCTGGTCTTAAGAGGGAAGTTACCGAATTTGTAGGGAAGTGCTTGACGTGTCAGCAAGTTAAGGCTGAACACCAAGTTCCATCAGGATTGCTTCAACCAATCAAGATTCCGCAGTGGAAGTGGGAGAGAATCACCATGGACTTCGTTAGTGGGCTTCCCCTTACGCCTACTAAGAAGGACTCGGTATGGGTGATAGTGGACCGATTGACCAAGTCTGCTCACTTTATTCCAGTAAGAGTTGATTATTCTTTGCAGAAGTTAGCAAAGTTATATGTGGCGGAAATTGTGAGGTTGCATGGAGTGCCGCTATCAATTATCTCAGATAGGGATCCAAGGTTTACGTCTCGGTTTTGGAAGGCTCTACATCAGGCTTTGGGCACTAAATTGGATTTCACTACAGCTTTTCATCCACGATCGGACCAGTCGATCGAAAGCGAGTGATCCAAGTGTTGGAAGATATGCTGAGAGGCTGTGTGTTAGACTTTAGAGGAAGCTGGGAAGAATATTTGCCGTTAGCGAAATTTGCATACAACAACAACTATCAAGCTAGTATTCGGATGGCACCATATGAAGCGTTGTATGGACGGAAGTGTCGCACTCCTACGTGTTGGACGGAATTGGGGGAACAACGAGTTTTGGGTCCAGAGATTATGGCAGAATCTGAAGGGAAAGTTGAGATAATTCGCGCACGGTTGAAGGAAGCATCTGACAGGCAGAAGTCGTACGCAGATCTTAAGAGGAAAGAAATAGAATTTGATGTGGGAGATCAAGTGTTTCTTAAGGTATCGCCTTGGAAGAAGGTGATGAGATTTGGTCGAAAAGGGAAGTTAAGTCCAAGGTTTATAGGGCCCTATCAGGTATTGAAGCGAGTTGGACCAGTGGCATACCAGTTAGAGTTGCCACCGGAGTTGAAGCAGATGCACGACGTATTCCATGTTTCTATGCTACGTCGTTATCGATCAGATCCATCTCATGTAGTTCCGGTTGAAGAGGTGGAATTAAGGCCAGATTTGTCCTACGAGGAAGAGCCGATTCAGATCTTGGAACGAGATGTGAATGTGTTGCGAAGGAAGTCAGTTCCTTTGGTCAAAGTGTTATGGCGTAATCATGGATCGGAAGAAGCTTCGTGGGAGCCAGAAGAAGCAATGCGACAACAATACCCTCACTTATTTTAGCTGTGGTAATTTAGAGGTCGAAATTATTTTAAGAAGTAACTCGTAATATCTGGACTATGGCTTATGCATTAATACTAAATTAGATGATGTAGCATACTTATGAATATTCTGAATGTGTTCTATGAATTTTTGTGAACCTTAGTGTATAGTTAAATGCCTTAGAAATTATTGGATTTTTAAGTTTAAAAGGAGCTAAGCTTGATAAGGCCTTAAGGAAATTTGTAAGGGAAATATGACACGAAATGGGCTTGTCTAAGTGGCTTGGAGGCGCCACTTAAAGCCCGAGAAAGTGACGCCATATGCAATGCAAGGAGGTCTTGAGTTCGAGCGCAAGGAAAGCAATAAGGAATTTTTATTTTTGGCAATGGGAAGGTGATGGACGGCATGGGAAGACTAGATGGATGAGGATTTGACTTGGATAATTCCTTATAAAAATTCGGCTAAATAGATAGATAAATGTAGATTTATTTTATTTATTTTAAATAAATAAAGATAAGAGATAAAGTAGAAGAAAAGGAAGGGATGTGATAGGGGAAGAAGAGTTGGCCGTGTAGGGGGATCTTGGGGTGATATTTTTGGCAAAAAGGGAGGAGAGTGAGATCATTTGCTTCTTTTCTTCTCATTTGTGCCTCTGCCGAATTTCTTAGCAAACTTTCTCTTCTTCATTTATTTTGTCAAAGCCGAAAGTACACCTTGTGCTAGCCGAAATTTCATTTGCCAAATTGCTCAACTCTTTTCTCTTCTTCTTTCTCCAACTCAGTCAAAAGCCAAATCTCCTTAGTATTCTTCAAAGCCGAATCCCTCTGGGGTGTTAGGCAAGGTGCTGTCGATTTATATAGAGAAGGTAAAGACCAAATGTCATTTGATTTCCATTCTTTTCTTTTAGATTTGGCGAAATCTAGAACTAATCCCATCAATATTCTTGTTTGCCGAAATTTGGAAGGATGGATTTTCAGTGTAGTCGACTATAAGGAGGATTATTCGGGATTTCAATATCCAAGGTAAAGTTATGTGATATTCGGCCATAGGCCATTTTTATGTGATTTAAAATAGAATTAAATCTAACCTATGCCTATAGGTATTTCAACACCTTCATAACCAAGTAGCACTTTTCGGGATTTAAGATTCGCAAGGTAAGTACATATGTACATTCGGCCAAGGCCATAGTTAGGGATTCCGATCTGTTTCTTAAATGTTTAAAAGCCGAAACTAACTTATGAAGTGATTGAGTCGAATGGCTTTTTACTAACACATTTAGAGTTGGCCGAATATAGGAATTAAAGATCTAAAGCGCTAGATCGGGTTGTTCGGGATTTTTATAAACTCGCTAAGTATAACAGGTGTGTACCCCACTCTAAGCCTTAATAGATTTATGGCTATGTGTTAATAAATGTGTAATAAGAATATGTAAAATGTGGCTAAGGTACCATGCAATGGTACAAAGTACTCAGGTACGTTTTCCTACTCCTACTATGAGTATAATATGATCTGTTATGGCACACATGGGAAACTATAAGAATGTGAATAAAGAATATGGCATGATATTGCATGTTTTGTATGACATGGGCACATGGGTTATATGGAAAGGGGAAGTGATTGGTGGTTATATACCCCAATATCTGAATGTGGTGACTTCGGTCACGTTATCTGAATGTGGTGTCTCATGACACAAAATAATTATCTGGTGGCTATGCCACGAAATTTATAAGGGCGATGAGCACGTCGTCTGCAGCGACTGCCTTCGATGATGTGTAGCGGATGGAGGGTTGACTTAGTAGTCCCCACGGTGTGCAGGTTGGTACGGGTGATGTGTAGCGGATGGTAACTAGGTTTGGGTTCGGGTTTGCATCATTATATTTATTTAACTATATGTACATGTATGAATTTGTTTTGCCTAAAACTATTGGGATTTAGTGTTGGTTACACATTGAGTCTGCATTTGACTCACCCGTTGGGAATATTTTTCAGTGGCGCTCGGTGATGGACCGGGTCGGGAGGAGCTTAGTGGTGGCCATGCTCAATTCGGGATCTTATGTTATTTTGGATTTGTACACTTTAAGTTCTTTGGATTTTCTTTCGGGTTTTAAAATTTGATGTAATAAGGCCATAGTATGAACTGTTTTATATTTGCTTTTATTCAAATTTACTATGTTACGAATTTTTATCAAATTGAAGACTAAATAAGTTTTTATTTAAAAATGATCTCTAAATGTTTTGGACACCCTAAAACAAATGGTTTCCAATGTAAGATAAACTTGTTTTCAACTCGAGCCCAACTCAAAGTAACGAAATTTTTCTTAATAAACAATCGGAGTTTCAAATGTTTTTTTTGAGGAACATACCAGATCCGGTCAGGACTCGTGGGCCGGGTTTGGGGTGTTTCAAAATTGAAGTATGTTTGCTTTGCCCAATTGAGATTATTTCCATATGATCTTTGGACTACATTCTATAAGAGCTATTTGGATTTGAATACTTTGCACTTGTCATTTTCAAAATTGATAAGTCATTTTGGCAAAATAAAATTAGTTTTTTGCTTAGCATTTGGTTTATCTTTAGGTTTTTGTTGTCTTAACCCACTGTTACTTATCTATGATGGTGATGTGCTTTCTTGTCCATTGATAAATCATTTCCAGGATTGTGTGATATCTTCTATTCCATTCGATCGAGGAAAGCTGAACGAGAGGAAATATTTTCCAATAGAGGAACAACCCGACTTGAGGACAAGTCGCCTAAAAGAGGGGGGAATGATGCGAGCACGCCCCGCGAACTTCTTTGGACAAGTATTTCGAGTCGAGCATTGCATTGCTGGCAAGCTGATCCCAGCTCGTTTCCAGCTCCACGAGCTTCGTCCAGTTCAAATTCAGCTCATTTGAGCTTGAATCAACTCAATACTTTAGTCTTTAATTATGTCTTGTTTAATTAAATGCATCTTTAGTTAATGTCATGCATTATTGATCTACATATTTTAATTATGACATGCATTATGTGTTCTGCATTTGATTAAGTCATGCATTAAGTAACTCATTTGTTCATTTAGTTTGCATTTTAAATAATTGCATTTAAGCATTTTAGTTAATAAATGAGTTGCTGGTCATTAATTCAACTCAACTTAGTTTAATTAATTGAGTTCTTTTAATGAATTTAATTTTATTGTTGCTTCATTAATTAATCTAGTTCCTAGGATTATTTATTGATGTATGAGTTAAGTTTTATTTAATGATGTATCTTTAATTAACTAGTTGCTGGAGTAATTGATGCATAGTTCATTTACCTAAGTTAAGTATTAATGGGTGTTATGTTTAATAAGTGATTACATGTGTTTAATAAGCTCATTTTAATTTATTTATTACAGGAGTCTTTTCAAGTCATAACCATTACATTACAAGGGCTGTTACACATTAAATAAAGTGAATTTTTAAGTCATTTTTGGTTACAAATGAAGTGGCTATTACAAGGGATGTTTTATACATCATTTACAGGAGGTTTAAGGAGCATTTAATCATCCAAATTAATTTTGGCAGCAACCTTTCCACTACCAGCCATTTTTGCCATTTCAAGGGTTATTTCAAGCATTCAAACATCATTAAGAAGCTGATTAAGTAGATGGTGTCCATTCGGCTGACCAAGGGCTAACTCAAGAGTCATTTTTCAAGCACTTAAAGTCATTCATTTAGCTGAATTAAAGACAATTCAAGGATGGAGTTATTTGGCTCAAGAATGTGAAAAGACTTGAGTTAAATTTCAGCTTTTAATTGGCACATTAAGTTGAATGTTTGTGACCATTCAGCTAGCCTAATTTAGCACTATAAATAGGTGAAATCAGCCTTTGTAAAGGAGATTTTGATCTTTTTGCTTAGTTTGAAAACATTATTGAACTTATATGAAATTTGTGAGATAATTTTCTCTCATATTTCGTTGAAGACTCATTGGCTTATCTAGTCTCTAGTGGCGTCAACCCGTTTTCTTCTATCCGAACTTATCACTATTATATAGTGTGGCGTTCACCTTCATACCAAGGTTCCTACTTTTCTAAGTAGTGGGTTGAGGTTTCACTACTCCCATCTTCCACCTTGGAAGCCTATAAGTATTCGGGTCAATACTTTTTAGTATTGGTTCTTACTTGCTTTTGAGTTTGTTTTATTCCATATCCATTATCTACCAATCTTTCTTTCTTTCCTTCCTTTCACTTCATCATAGCTGAACCCTCCTTTCATTTATCATCCATTGTTGTTAATCCCCTTCCATACCAATCTCCATCTTTATTTACTTTAACCAAACCTATATAAAATTCATATCCTTCAACCTATCTTTGAAACCCTTTTCAATAGCTTTCGCACCATTTTACCCAAAAGTACCATCTTCAAACTTGTCGAACGAAACCTTCTCGTAGACGATCGGGCAACTTCACATACGCTCAACTCACCCCGAGGCAGATCGTATCACTATGGTATAAGTTAATGGATGAGAAATGACTTGATGCCACAAGCAAAACTTGATAAGTCGGAATCGAAACTCGTACGAAAATGAAGAGGAGATAAACTCACTCAATGAACAAAGTTCATGTAATATGATTGATGATCAAAAACTGTCTACAAATGAAAAACAACAACTATTTATAATGCCATCTCTTGCTAGCTGAATGGACATTCAAATAACTTAATAACTAAGCTAAATTAATCTAGAAACACTTAGAAAATTCCAGAATTGAGTCTTTAATGGATGGTGGCCGGATTCAGCTGATAGAAGAGCTTTAGACAGCTTCTAGAAGTGCCCAAATGGATCCAAAATTAAATAGAGTCTTGGGAGCTGAAATTACATTAAAATTCAGCCAAAGAGCTTGGGATGGCTTTAATGGCATCTCCTTGAAGATCTGAATAGATTTTGATCCCAATTTATGGCTATTTTGGGTTTCCAACGTTTCTTGGTATAAACAAGAAATAAATCAACAACCAAGTGTGGGAACTTTAAAGTTTGAACAGCCACATTAATGGAAAGGCACATAGTAGCTGTTGGTAGCCTTAATGACACTTCGGTGAGCTGAAAAGCCCTTGAACACCCCATTAAATTCATCCATTAACAAGTCATTAAATGATGTTCCCTTGTTGAAAAATTCCAGCAGCATATTGAATGAAGATCACGCATGCCCAAAAGTCCTTGAATCCGTGCCTTGCTTTATCCAACACTTCAATTAATTTCGTTCATGATCATGCAACAAAAATTCGGCACATTAATGATGCAAAAAGTGAGCTGAATGGTTACATTAATGAATGTAGCAGCAGCCCCTTAAATGATTTGTTATTCACGATGGGGCTTGGAAAAATTATCAACAACATGCTTTTAATTGTTGTCCCTTGCTATTTTTGATGGAAGCATGGAGAAAAACAATCAGACTTCCTTTAATTGCCGTCCTTGAAGAGCTCAAAGATGTTGGCTGAATGTCCCCTTGAAAACATCAAAATTCAGCAACCTATTAACTTCTCTTCATGCCATCCAAGGTAATTAAACCTGTAACAACTTAATCAGCCCATTAGTTCATTAATTCAGCACATTAAAGTGGGGAAGTTGGGCACCATAAATTTGGAAGCCTTTTTAAGACATCATTAAAACATGTTTGCACAAGACAAATTAAATAGACTTCATTAAATTCGGCTGAAACAAGACAACCTTAAAACAGCATTTAATCTTGACAAATTAGTTTAGACACTAATTAAATTATTAGGACGCATTAATTTGCTATAGGAAAATTAATAATTTAAATACTCAATTTATTTAAAGCATTAAAATGATGCAATCAGCTCAATGAGCTGGAGCGAGCTTGAGTGAGCTCAAATTGAGCTCGAATGAGCTAATCTGGCTCAATTTGGAAGTGCATGAAAATGCACATGAGCTCCACGGTATTTGGGACTTGGGCCTCAAGCTTCATCAACCTGAAAATCGGTGGTGCCCTGGGTGTGCCTGTATCAGAGAGGGTTACCTGGGACTTCTTTCAAGTTGAATTTCGAAAGAAATATATTAGTCAACGATTTATAGATTAGAAACGTAAAGAGTTTTTAGAGCTGAAACAAGGCCGTTTGTCAGTTACTGAGTACGAGCGGGAATTTGTTAGATTGAGCCAATATGCACGGGAATGTGTTTCAACTGAAGCTACCATGTGTAAACGCTTCATTGAAGGGCTGATTGAAGACATTAAATTGTTGGTTGGGATACTTGACATAAATGAATTTTTTATGTTAGTTGAAAGAGCTTGCAAAACCGAGGAGCTTAGCAAGGAAAAGAAGAAAGCTGATTTTAAAGCTCGTGATGAAAGAAAAAGATCGATGAGTAAGTTTTCTCAACCTTCGATGAAGAGATTTAGAGATGCAAGCAATCGTTCAAATGCTTTATTTGGACATTCGAGTAGAGACCGTGCAAGATAAAGTGTTGGTCCACGAACTCAAGCTCCAATTGAATTAGGTGTTGGAAGTGCCAAAAGCAACAAACCTGAGTGTAGACAGTGTGGAAGACGAAATGTGGGAGAATGCTGGGGCAAGTATAATAATATAGAGTTTGTTATAAATGTGGATCACGAGATCACTTCATTCGAGACTGTCCAAAGTTGGCTGAGGAAGAAAATGTTCAGAATGTGAGATCAAGTAATGTGATTGCTAGGGGTAGACCACCCAGAAACACTGGAAATGTGAGTGGAAGCCAAAGAGGGACTACTGATATAGCTGTAAGATCGGAGGCGAGAACACCTGTCTGAGCCTATGCTATACGCGCACGAGAAAAAGTGTCATCTCCAGACGGCATTACTAGTACTTTTACTCTATTTGATAATGATGTGATTGTATTGATAGATCCAGGT
Source organism: Gossypium sturtianum (assembly GCA_025698515.1). NCBI lineage: Eukaryota > Viridiplantae > Streptophyta > Magnoliopsida > Malvales > Malvaceae > Gossypium > Gossypium sturtianum. Next base: position 72,527,903 of record CM046948.1, read on the forward strand.
TCTACTCATTCCTATGTGTGTGTCAATCTAGTATCAAGTAAGACTCTACATGTTGAGTCTACTAAATTTGTGATTAGAGTATCAAACCCCTTAGGCAAGTGTGTCTTGGTGGATAAAGTGTGCAAGAACTGCCCATTGATGTTTCAGGATATATTCTTTCCGGCTAATTTGATGTTGCTACCTTTTGATGAATTTGATATTATTCTGGGTATCGATTGACTCACTTTGCATAATGCTATAGTGAATTGTAAACGGAAGAGTATTTATTTGAGAAGTCAGAATGGTGAGATAGTACGAATTGAATCCAGTGATTTGAAGGGGTTATCAGCTGTTGTATCTGCGATGAAAGCTTTGAACTATGTAAGAAAGGGTTGCGAAGCTTATCTGGCATATGTGATTGATACAAAAGTGACAGAAAAGAAAGTTGAATCTGTGCCTATGGTTTGTGAATTCCCTGATATGTTTCCTGAAGAGTTACTGGGATTACCTCCAATTCGGAAAGTTGAATTTGGCATTGAATTAGTGCCGGGAATGACTCCTATCTCAATAGCTCCGTATAGAATGGCACCGATGGAATTGAAAGAGTTGAAGTCTCAGTTGCAAGAGTTGACCGATAGAGGATTCGCACGACCGAGTTTCTCGCCCTGAGGTGCTCCTGTGTTGTTCGTGAAAAAGAAAGACGACACTATGAGGATGTGTATTGATTATCGACAGTTGAACAAAGTGACAATAAAGAATAAATACCCGTTGCCTCATATTGATGATTTGTTTGATCAGCTAAAAGGAGCTATAGTGTTTTCGAAAATAGATTTGAGATCAGGCTATTATCAGCTAAGAGTTAAAGAATCAGATGTGCCGAAAACTACTTTCAGAATGAGGTATGGACATTATGAATTCTTAGTTATGCCATTTGGACTAACGAATGCTCCTGCAGTGTTTATGGATTTGATGAATCAGATATTCAGACCGTATCTGGATCGTTTTGTTGTGGTGTTCATTGAGGATATTCTAATTTATTCCTATGATGAGACGCAACATGCCGAGCATTTGAGAATTGTGTTACAGACTCTGCGTGAGAAGCAATTATATGCAAAGTTTAGCAAATGTGAGTTTTGGTTGCGTGAGGTTGGATTTCTGGGGCATATTGTATCAGCTGCAGGAATACGTGTTAATCTGAGTAAAATCTCAGCTATTCTAGAATGGAAACCTCCGAGAAATGTGTCTAAGTTCGTAGTTTTCTGGGACTAGCGGGATATTATAGACGGTTTGTGAAAGGCTTCTCGATAATTACGACTCCATTGACGAAGTTGCTACAGAAAGATGTTAAATTTGAGTGGTCAGAAAAGTGCCATCAGAGTTTTGAGTAGTTGAAAGCGTTGTTGACGAAAGCGCCAGTGTTAGTTCAACCTGAATCGGGCAAAGAATTCATAGTTTACAGTGATGCATCGTTAAATGGTTTGGGCTGTGTGCTGATGCAAGAAGGCAAAGTCATTGCTTATGCTTCGAGGCAGTTAAAGCCGCATGAAAAGAACTATCCGACGCATGATCTTGAATTAGCTGCGATTGTGTTTGCGTTAAAGATTTGGCGTCACTACCTATTTGGTGAGAAATGTCATATTTATACCGATCATAAGAGTTTGAAGTATTTGATGACTCAGAAAGAATTGAATTTGAGACAGAGGAGATGGTTAGAATTGTTGAAAGATTACGAACTTGTAATTGATTACAATCCGGGCAAAGCTAATGTGGTTGCTGATGCCTTGAGTCGAAAGTCTTTATGTGCTTTGCGAGCTATGAGTACTCAGATAGATCTATGTGATGATGATTCAGTTTTGGCCAAGTTGAAAGTAAGGCCGATGTTCGTACGTCAGATTTGTAATGCCCAGAAAGTGATGATGAAATGATAGCAAAACGAGCTCAATGTGATTTGAATTCTGATTTAGAATATTGAGTTGATAGTGATGATTGTTTGAGATTCAGAGATCGGATTTGTGTTCTGAGGAATTCAGAGTTGATTCAGATGATTCTGAACGAAGCTCATAATAGCCGATTGACTGTTCACCTGGGGAGTACAAAAATGTACAATGATTTGAAACAGTTTTATTGGTGGCATAGTATGAAAAGAGACATCTCTGACTTTGTGTCAAAGTGTTTAGTTTGTCAGCAAGTTAAAGCTGAACATCAGGTTCCATCCGATTTGTTACAACCGATAATTATTCCTGAGTGGAAATGGGAAAGAATCACGATGGACTTTGTGTCGGGATTACTGATGCAGGCACGCCCTATCAGGAGACTAGCCCGAGCCGAGATCCTATGGTGTTGCCTCGTGATGTGGGCACATCCAAGCCAATTAAGGAGGCTGATCCAGAGGTCTTGCCATTAGGACCTATCACACGATCTAAGGCAAAGAAATTCAGGGAAGTTCTTTCTTTCACTTGTGCTAAAGTTTCTGACTCTTTCGAAAGTGAATGTGCCTTAGAAGATAAGTTTTATAGTGTGTTGCATGCTGATATGTGACATACTTATGCCATACTACTTGAATTGGTGTGTTTAGTATGTATATATTATGCTAAGTATGTTTTGGATTGGGTTGATAGTATTTGTATTGTCTTCAAGTTGTTTGTGTGTTAGCGAATAAGTGTGCACTTGTTTACAACTTATTAGACTATGTTATGTTAAGTTTACATAGCTTTGATAAGTGTTATATTGTTTTGTAACATGTACACGAAAGGACTCCAGTTTAAGAAAGTATATGCAGCTCATCTTCAGCTCAAGTTAGCTCAGAGGCTTGTTTCCCACCTCACCTCACTCGAGCACTCTACACCACCTTATGTCACTCATTTCACTTCTAGCTAGTGAATTCAAATCAGTTTAGCTCGATCGGCTCACCTCCACTCCACTAGCTCAACTTTAGCTAATGAGTCCAGAAGTAGCTAAATAGTGTCCTACGTGTCGTGAGTATACCAGTGCACATGTGGCAGCCTAGGTGGCGTCCAAGCATGTGGATGTCCATGTGCCAGCCTTAAACACATGTGGTGCACATGTGTGACCAAAAACCAGCCCATTCTTGTGGATTTGTGTGGCAATTGAAGAGATAAGAACAAGGGAAGTTGTGTGTTTGAATTTCAAACGAAATTAGCACATATTTAAAGTGATAAACATGCCAACTCACTCTTTTTTTTACTTGGCTACAAATTAATTCCGCCCAAAAGGAGCTATTTCAATTCAAATTTAAATTTTAAACTCCTTTAATATTAGCCACACAATGTAATTTGGTCACCTCTTCATTCTACTATATATTTGTACTTCAAACATTGTTAAAAGACAGACTTTTATTTTGAAATAAAAAATTACTTTGTGAGTTTTTCTCTCAAATTTGGTTCTTTATTTGAACTTCTTTCTTGACATTTCAATTCTGAATTGTTGTGTCAATCTTGTGATACTTCGGGTTCCTAGATCGCTATCTAGTGGGTCCAAGTCCATTAACATAGAACAGATTCGATTTGGGTTTGCATAACAGATTGTGCGAGTTCTTTCGAGTTCTTCGTTGTTCAAATTCCCAGCCAGTTTCTAGCGTTATTTCTGCCATTTTTTTTAATGTTCAAGGCTGCCATGGATGAATTTTGAAGCATTCATCTTCTACCTTCTTCAAATCTGTCTAGAAATTCCAGCAACATTTTTTTTCTCTCTTCTTCAAATCTATTCAATTTCGTGCGTTTTTAAGTCTAAAACCAACCTCTTTGTTTTGTTTAATTGCAGGGAAGTGCTTGCTACAATCCTAGATCTTTAAACACTCAAGGAATGTTGTTTTTGCCAAGCAACGCCTTATCATATGGTAATCAGAGCACAGGTTGGATTTTTTTTAGCACATTCTGCACTCAAAATCAAGAAAACAAAATAAGAAGTAAAAAAAAATTGAAAATTAAAACTAAAAACACAAAAAAATCAGATTCGAAATAACAAAACAAAAACAAAAGAAGAAAAAAGTGTGCTAATTTGTTGAAATGATAAAAGATGCTCATATTATGCCATGTTATACCATGAAATACTTGGAAATCAACCGAAACAACTTATTCTTGTCTGTTCGGTGATAGGGTCGTTGTAAGCATTTCTGTTGCAGTAAGTTGTTGATTTTTTTTCTTCTTATTTTCATCCTTATTTTCTTCATTTCGTTTGTTAATTTTCCAGCGTTGTATTTCATTATTTTCAGCCTTTATATATATATATATATATTTCTCTTTTCTTTCAGCCCTATTTTCATTCTAACCCTTGATTCTTTATCCTTGTTGTTTCATACAAGTTGACACAGAAATGATTCTCGAAGATCGAAATTAGTTCCTTTAAAGAACTGATTATGAGAGATTGAGTGGAAAAGGCAATTGAGCGTGTGAGATCAGAAGGGGAGACAACAGAACCTTTAAAGTATTCTCTCGAGTGAAACACAAGCGCTAAGTGAAATTATTGAGTGCTCTTTCTTTGGGAGCGATCTGTGAGACTGTATTGAGTGTGCCGTGAGGTCCATTCCTTTATTTTCACTAACCTTTAATAGTGTTTTATTATTATTATTTAAAATGACAGGTTCTAATGAGAGCAACCCGGATGGCCGGCAACCAAACTTGCAAATGCAGGCCATAACACGTGAACTTTAGCGTCTTTTAAGACAAGAACTCGAACCTTTACAATTGAGGATGGACAGAATTGATGGTGGTGGTTCCTAATCAGTTCCTAATGAAGGAAATGATGAGAATGAAGTTGATCAGTCTCTGAGGTAGAATCTGAGAAGACATATACAACTTGATGATAATCTGTCTAACATTAAAGTTGCTATTCCATCATTTCAGGGACGAACAGATCCTGATGCTTATCTCGCTTGGGAAAGCAAAGTCGAACATGTTTTTGAGTGTTACAATTACTCAAAACAGAAGATGGTTCGTTTGGCTGCGATGGAATTCATTGATTACGCTTTGATCTGGTGGGATCAATTGCTAATTAGTCGGAGACGCACCGGTGAAGGTCCAGTGAGAACATGGAATGAAATGAAACAAATCATGCGTAAGAGATTTGTTCCTTCTCATTACCATCGTGACTTATTCCAGAAGTTGCAAATGTTGAAACAGGGGAGTAGGAGTGTTGAAGACTACTACAAGGAAATGGAAGTGTCCATAATGCGAGCCAACATTGTTGAGGATCAAGAGGCTACTATGGCACGTTTTCTTGTAGGTTTGAATTTCGAGATTGCTAATGTTGTTGAGTTGCAGCATTATGTTGAGTTAGAGGACATGGTGCATATGGCGATAAAAGTTGAACGACAGCAATGTAGGAAGTCTTCAAATCGAGGTAATACTCCATTTAAATCATTTTCAAATCCTTTATCTACTCCTAATAATTTCAGGAAGCCTACACCACAAGCACTACTTCAGATTCGAGATAAGGCAGAGTCAAGCAAACCAAAGACTCCTATTACTGAAAATAGGCGTGACAAGTAGGTGGTGACACAAGAACGTTCGAGGGACATTCTGTGTTTCAAGTGCCTTGGTCAAGGGCATGTTGCCAGTCAGTACCCAAATCGGAGGACCATGATGTTGTTGGATAGTGGCGAGATTGAATCTGAGTTCGAAGAAGACGAACAGGAGCCCCCTACAGTGGACGTTCAAGAAGGTGATGATAATGTGCAGATGTTTGCCACCGGTGAAGCACTTGTTGTCAAGAGGAGTCTGAATACTCAACCGATTCAGGATGAACAATAACGAGAGAACATCTTTCACACAAGATGTCTCATCAATGACAAGGTATGTGTTGTAATTATCGATGGTGGTAGTTGCACTAATGTTGCTAGTTCTGTGATGGTTGATAAGTTGGGTTTGAAGACGACACGGCATCCAAATCCTTACAAGTTACAGTGGCTAAATAACGGAGGAGAAATTAGAGTGACTAGGCAGGTTCTTGTGTCGTTTGCCATTGGAAAGTACAAAGATGAAGTACTTTGCGATGTCGTTTCGATGGATACGAGCCATTTACTATTGGGACGCCCATGGCAGTTTGACAAGAGGGCGGTACATGATGGCTTTACAAACAGGTATTCTTTTGTTCATGCAGATAAAAAGATCATCTTAGCACCTTTGACACCGAGCTAAGTGCAAGAAGACCAAGTCAGATTGCGAAAGAATATCGAAGAAGCTCGAGGGAAAAAGAAGATGAATGTATACGCTAGCAGCAAGGAAATCAGGAAATGTCTTTCCTCTCAGCATTCTATGCTTATTTTGTTGTTTAAAGATAATTGTTTATTAGCTGAGATTCCTAGTGATTTGCCTGTTTCTATTTCATCTCTTTGCAGAATTCGAGGATGTGTTTCTGATGAAACACCGAAGGGTTTACCCCCTATTCGTGGCATCGAACATCAGATTGACTTTATTCCATGAGCCACGATTCTGAATAGACCAGTATATCGCAGTAACCCTGAAGAGACAAAGGAACTTCAAAGACAGATTTCTGAGTTGTTGGACAAGGGGTACATTCGAGAGAGTTTGAGTCCGTGTGTTGTACCAGTGTTGTTGGTACCCAAAAAGGATGGAACTTGGAGGATGTATGTTGATTTTCGAGCAGTGAACCAGATTACAATCAAGTATCGACATCCCATTCCTCAACTTGATGACATGTTGGATGAGTTGTGCGGAGCAACTATCTTCTCCAAAATTGATTTGAAGAGTGGATATCATCAGATTCGCATGAAAGAAGGCAACGAGTGGAAGACAGCCTTCAAGACGAAGCTAGGACTGTATGAATGGTTAGTGATGCCTTTCGGTTTAACTAATGCTCCTAGTACTTTTATGCGTTTGATGAATCATGTTCTGCGATCTTTTATTGGTAAGTTTTGTGTTGTGTACTTTGATGATATTTTGATTTACAGCAAGACTTTGCAGGATCACATAAAACATTTGCGAGTTATTTTGCAGACTTTGCGAGAAGAGAGATTGTTTGGTAACAAGGAGAAATGTGTGTTTTGTACTGATAAGCTTATATTTCTTGGTTATATTGTTAGTTCTCAGGGAGTTGAAGTTGATCCTGAGAAGATTAAGGCGATTCAAGAGTGGCCACGACCGACATCGGTTAGTCAAGTTAGATCATTTCATGGTTTAGCTAGTTTCTACCGTCAGTTTGTTCCCTATTTTAGTTCTATTACCGCCCTCTTAACCGGGATTATAAAGAAGAATTCAGTCTTCTTATGGGGTAAAGAACAAGAGGACGCCTTTTTGAAAATAAAGGAGTGTTTGACAAAAGCACTTGTTTTAGCATTACCTAACTTTGATAAAATGTTTGAAGTTGAATGTGATGCTTCTAGAGTTGGTATAGGTGCTGTTTTGTCACAGGAAAAGAGGCCCGTTGCATATTTCAGTGAGAAGCTTAGTGGAGCGATGTTGAATTATCCTATTTATGATAAGGAGATGTATGCACTGATTCAAGCATCAGAAATTTGGCAGCATTATTTGTTGCCTAAGGAGTTTGTGATTCACACTGATCATGAGGTTTTGTGATATATCACAGGTCAGCATAAATTAAACAAACGACATACTAAATGGGTTGAATTTCTTGAGTATTTCCCGTATGTCATTCGTTACAAGAAAGGTAAAGACAATGTCGTTGCTGATGCTTTATCACGTAGGTATGCACTTTTAAATTATCTTGATTCTCATTTGATTGGATTTGCATATATTCGTGAACTATATGCTGATGATCCTGATTTTAGAGATAAGTTTAATGCTTGCGCAAAAGGTGCAGAAGGAAAATTTTATAGGCATGATGGCTATCTTTTCAAAGAGAATAGGATATGCATTCCACAAGGATCCATGCATGGTATTTTGATCCATGAAGCACATGAAGGTGGACTGATGGGTCATTTTGGAGTCACCAAAATGTTACAAACATTAAAGGAGCATCTATTTTGGCCTAAAATGCTTAGAGACGTTGAACGGTACTGTGAACATTGTGTGACATGTAAGAAAGCAAAATCGAAGGTTTCACCACATGGTATGTACTTGCCTTTACCTATTCCTGATTCCCCTTGGACTGATATTTCGATGGATTTTGTTTTGGGATTGCCTAGAACTAGGACCGGTAAAGATCGTATATTTGTTGTAGTTGATAGGTTCTCAAAGATGGCACATTTTATTGCTTGCTATAAAACTGATGATGCTGTAAATGTGGCTAACTTATTCTTTAGGGATGTTGTTCGTTTACATGGTATTCCTAGGTCAATTATTTCTGACAGGGATGTAAAGTTTTTGAGTCACTTCTGGAGGACTCTTTGGAGCAAATTAGGTATGAAACTTATGTTTTCTACTACTTGTCATCCCCAGACTGATGGACAAACTGAGGTTGTTGACAGGGTTTTATCTACTTTACTTCGTTCCATAATTAAAAAGAACATAAAAACTTGGGAAGATTGTTTGCCACATGTTGAATTTGCATATAATCACGCTGTACATTCTACTACTAAGATGTCACCATTTGAGGTTTTTTATGGATTTAATCCTATCACCCCTTTAGATATGTTGCCTTTGCCACAAGAACAGGTGATGAATAGGGACGGTAAAGCGAAAGTAGAATATGTGAAGAAGTTGCATCAACAAGTTAAGGAGAACTTAGAACGGAGGACTCAGCAGTACAAAAATCAAGCAAACAAAGGAAGAAAGCGAGTCACCTTTGATGTTGGTGATTGGGTTTGGGTTCATTTCCGAAAGGAACGTTTTCCAGCCCAAAGACGGTCTAAGTTGTTACCGCGAGGAGATGGTCCTTTTTAGGTGTTGGAGAAAGTGAATGACAACGCCTACAAATTGGACTTACCGGGTGAATATAATGTAAGTGCCACATTTAATGTTTCAGACTTAACCCCTTATGACAATTCTGTAGATTTGAGGAGAAATCCTTTTCACGAAGGGGGCTGATGTGGGCACATCCAAGCCAATCAAGGAGGCTGATCCAGAGGTCTTGCCATTAGGACCTATCACACGATCTAAGGCAAAGAAATTCAGGGAAGTTCTTTCTTTCACTTGTGCTAAAGTTTTTGACTCTTTCGAAAGTGAATGTGCCTTAGAAGATAAGTTTTATAGTGTGTTGCATGCTGATATGTGACATACTTATGCCATACTACTTATATTGGTGTGTTTAGTATGTATATATTATGCTAAGTATGTTTTGGATTGGGTTGATAGTATTTGTATTGTTTTCAAGTTGTTTGTGTGTTAACGAATAAGTGTGCACTTTTTTACAACTTATTAGACTATGTTATGTTAAGTTTACATAGCTTTGATAAGTGTAACAAGTACACGAAAGGACTCCAGCTCAAGTCAGCTCAGAGGCTTGTTTCCCAGCTCACCTCAGCTCAGAGCACTCTACACCAGCTTATGTCAGCTCATTTCACTTCTAGCTAGTTGAATTCAGCTCGCTTTAGCTCCAATCACTCACCTCCACTCCACTAGCTCAACTTTAGCCGATGAGTCCGTATAGCTGAATAGTGTCCTACGTGTCGAGTATACCAAAGCACATGTGGCAGCCTAGGTGGCGTCCAAGCATGTGGATGTGCATGTGCTAGCCTTAAACACATGTGGTGCACATGTGTGACCAAAAACCAGCCCATTCTTGTGCATTTGTGTGGCAATTGAAGAGATAAGAACAAGGGAAGTTGTGTTTGAATTTCAAACGAAATTAGCACATATTTAAAGTGATAAACATGCCAACTCACTCTTTTTTTTACTTGGCTACAAATTAATTCCGCCCAAAAGGAGTTATTTCAATTCAAATTTAAATTTTAAACTCCTTTAATATTAACCACACAATGTAATTTGGTCACCTCTTCATTCTACTATATATTTGTACTTCAAACATTGTTAAAAGACAGACTTTTATTTTGAAATAAAAAATTACTTTGTGAGTTTTTCTCTCAAATTTGGTTCTTTGTTTGAACTTCTTTCTTGACATTTCAATTCTGAATTGTTGTGTCAATCTTGTGATACTTTGGGTTCTTAGATCGCTATCTAGTGGGTCCAAGTCCATTGACGTAGAACAGATTCGATTCGGGTTTGCATAACAGATTGTGCAAGTTCTTTCGAGTTCTTCGTTGTTCAAATTCCCAGCCAGTTTCCAGCATTATTTCTGCCTTTTTTTTAATGTTCAAGGCTGCCATGGATGAATTTTGAAGCATTCATCTTCTACCTTCTTCAAATCTGTCTAGAAATTCCATCAACATTTTTTTCCCTCTTCTTCAAATCTATTCAATTTCGTGTGTTTTTAAGTCTAAAACCAACCTCTTTGTTTTTTTTAATTGCAGGGAAGTGCTTGCTACAATCCTAGATCCATAAACACTCAAGGAATGTTGTTTTTGCCAAGCAATGCCTTATCACCTCGAGGGCTGATCATGAGGGCACAAGTGAAGTAATTTAAAGATGCTATCGGTGCTATGGTTCAGCAAGTGTGGAAAGATACCGATGCTAGCTCATTCGAACAAGTTGATGGCTACTCAAGGAGTCATTGTCGTACCCTCCTACAAGCTCAATTTCAATCAAACGAGCTCATTTTTAGCTCCTCAACAACTAACAAGTTCAATCCCAGCTACCAACCAGCTCACGAGCTCACCTTAGCTCATTTCTGGCTCATGCAAGCACAATGAGCTGCTTATGGCCATTCGGCCTTAGCTAATTAATTAGCTGATATCATTAAATAAAATTTGGACATTTTAATTATGTGTTTTAATTATTTTGCTACCATTAAATAGGGTTGATTATGTCTTAATTAGTGCATATTTAATAGTTTTAATTTAATGCATCTAGTTAGGACAAATTTATGAGTTGTTGTCCATTAATTTTGTCTAGCCGAACAGCCCATTAATTTGTCCTAAAGCTACAGCTAAATTTTGGACATGATTTAATTAGCTCCATTACAATTTATTCTAGCTCAAAACATGTATTAAATATGTCCTAAGTGCTGGAATTTAAATTAGCTAAGCTTGAATTAATGAGCTGATTTATTTCTTTGTATAGGTGCATGAAGGGGACAGCAAATGGGGTGCATGTGCAGCTGAAATTTAAATCTTTTAAAAGTGATGTTTCGGTCATAGCAAAGGCCTTCCTAGCTGCTGATTTAGCTCCCCAAAGTGACCATTTAGCTCATCTAAGCTCCCTTAAAATGCTGTTCACACTAGCAACCTATGGCGTTCACATTAGGGGCTGTTTAGCTCCTCATTTTCACACTTGTGGCTGTTGGAATCAAGTACATTCATCAGCTGAATAGTTAGCTAATTAAAGTTGAAATTAATGAAGTCATCAAGGCAATAAATCCCCCCTTGGCCGAACATTAAATAGCCATTCAGCCCCTCCATTTTTCCTTGAAGATTCGGCTGCACCTAGGCCATCTAAAAGCTGTCCATCAACCTCCCATTCAGCCGAATATGGACATGGCATACAAGGGGATTTGTTCTAGATTATTCAAGGTTATTCTAGCTTAATTTAGCTTAGCTATTAAGGATTATGTGAGTGACCATTCGGCTAGCATGGTGGTCTATAAATATTTGGACTTTTTCATTTGTAAAAAAAACTTTTTTGGCAATTTCTTAATGTTACTCTGTCGAATTTGTGAGACTCTTTTCTCCAATTTTGATTAGGACTCGTTGGCTTATCTAGCGAGCTAGTGGCGTCAACCTTTCCTTGTTAACTACTTATACCGAGGTTCCTATCCTTTTCTGATAGTGGGTCGAGGTCAAATTTCTATCCATCCCGAACCTTAAGAACCGAATAAACATTTTGGGTCGATACCAAATTGGTATTGGTTCGTGTTTGATTCTTAAAAACCATTTCGTTCCAAATTTCAATCACTCCTAAGTTCATCCAACACTTAAACTGAAACCATTTCTTACCCAATTAAACGTCTAAACCTTTCCCGAACATTTCGATAAACCATTTCGAACTCAACTTCCCATACCCAACTACACGAACCAAGTCACACTTATCTGAATTCCTTCCTAAATCGAATCACTTGCTAACTCTTTGTCTAAACCCAAACCTCTTCTACTTAGTCTTATTCGACCAACCTATTTTCTTTCTTCCTTAGTTCTATACTTAGTCTAATTTTACCACGATTGATCTTTCTACTTCAACTTTCGAACTTCTTGATTTATGATCGGGCAACAATGTATAAAGCTCGAATTCATCACGAAGCCGGGACTGTATCATCTGGATCAGAGCCAGTTAAACCGAGAACTACGAAGCTTCGACGACTAATCCGAAGTTGCTAAGCAAAGAATCGAAGTAAGTATTTTAAAAAAAAATTCGTATATATTAAAAAAAAGTTGTATTTAGAAAAATATATATTCGAGATTAAAAAATAAAAATAAAAAATTACAATTTAATTCCGAGATTTCTTCTTCTTCTTTGAATTACAATCTTTCTCGACCCAACTCTACTTACCCTTGTCCCACAACCATCCCAAATTCACCTAAACTTCTTTCTTCAGCCTACCCTATTATCTAATACGTTACGACCCTTGAAACATTTTTTGTGACTGACCCCTAAGCCCCTAATAGGCCTTGGCGAGTCCGAAAATGAAATCACGAGAAAAGTAGAGAGGTAAAAGGCACGGGAGCGTGAGACCATTCGAGGGGAGGTAAAAAGCCAAACTAAGAGTGTTAAGCACGAGTGTGAGTGTCATTAAGCTTCTTTCTTTCTGAGTGAACAGTGAGGACTTTATTTGTGAGGACTTATTTCTGTTAAGATGTCTCAAGATGCCGGACGAAACGCGGAGGAACAACAATGAAGACAACCGGTCAGAAATGTTCCTGATTTGCAAATGCAAGCTCTCTTGCGAGAGATGGAAAGACTACTTGATCGGAGACTCAACCCTCTTGAAGATTGGCTCTATCAAGTAGAAGCACAAAGACCCCGAGAAGTGACTCCTAAAGTTGCTAGACAACGGCGCGGACGTCCCAACCAACAGCGTGAATAACAAAGTGATACGGGCACGCCCGGGGCACCAGCGTTTTGCAAAGTGACGAAGCTCGGATCAAATGCCCCAAGTGCCGAGAAGCTGATATGCACTTTGGTGCATTTCCAAATCGAGCCGGATTAGTCCATTTGGGCTTGATTTGAGCTCACTGAAGCTCGTTCGACTCATTGAGTCATGTTTACTTTAATTTAATGTTTTAAATAAATTGAGTAATTAAATTTATTAATTTTTCCTACAGCAAATTAAATGTGTCTAAATGATTAATTTAGTGTTGGATTTAATTTGTCTAAGCCTAAATTAATTTGTCACATTTTATTGCAAGCTTTTTAAGATGTTTTTAAGATAAAATTAATGTGCAGATTTTTCTACTTAAATAGGGGGCTGCCGAATTTAGTATGTGTGCTAAATGTGAATTTAAGTTGTCCTAAGTGTCTATTAAGATGTCATGAACGTGTTTAATTTATGTTCAGCTGATTTGGAGTGTTTTAATGTGAATTCATTCCCTTTTATAGGTCAGCCGAATGTGCATGGAAGCATTAAAGAGACACATGCACCTAGGTGCATTGTACCTAGTCGAATACATCAAGGAACCTAGGAGGTGCATGGACGGCTGGAAGCATGAATCTTGGCTATTCATTTTTGACTCTCCAATGACACCCATTCATCCATAGAGTCACCAGTCCATTTAAGACCCCAAGGTGGCCGAATGTCTTCCAATGCTCATCAAATTCGTTTCACATTTGCTGCACAAATTCAAGGGCTGTTCGGTTGCTAATTTTTCATCAAAAGGTGCTATTTTAAGAGCCTAATTAAGGCAAGGGACGTACCTAGCTGTTGCATGCATCTTTGAGGGCTTCAAAATACATTTTCCCTTCTAGAAAGATGGCCCTTGACGTTCCCCAAAGGCTGCTCATGAACTTGGACGAATTTTGGATAATTAACCTTCTAGAAAACTGTCCATTGGAGTCCCTTTGCTGTCCAAATTCGTTCAGCCATTTCCTTCTCCATTAAGCTGACTTGAAAACATCCCAAAAGGCTGAATTTACACATCCAAGAGGGCTGCTCACGTTCTCCTTTATTGCTGGTCATTTTTCAGCCAAGAGAAGCACTTTAATGAGCTCATTTAAGCTTAATTGATTGAACCTAGCTACTGCCCTTTCACCACATGCAATTGCCCTTTTAGAAACCGTCCAAAAAGCTACCAATCAGCCGAATTTTGCCAAGGAGTTTAAGGGGCATTATTCCAGAATTTTCCAGCAATTATTAGTTGAAATTAACTTAGCTATTAAGCTAAATTTGTGACCATTCGGCTAGCACCTTTAGTTGCCTATAAATACTTGTTATTTTCATTAGTTATGTAAGACTCTTTTGATTATTAAACTTTGATATATTTTATGAACTTATGTTCTTGAGTGAGTTTTATCTCCTCTTCATTTTCGTACGAGTTTCGATTCTGACTTATCAAGCTTGCTTGTAGCGTCAATCGTACTCTTCCATACCATTATACCATTGGTTCTTACTTCACTAAGTAACGGGTCTTTGGTCCATCTTTGATTTCATCTATCCACCTTAAGCAAATATAGAAACCGAGGTGACATTTGCTAATGTTAAATCCTTTCTTTGTTTAAGCTCATTTATCCATTTCCACCTAACTATCCTTTACCATATATCCATCTTCAATCCTTTCTATCAAACCGAGCCATTCCATATCACTATCTTCTTATCATTCATCCTAAACCGAACCTATCCTTTTGTTCATCTAAACCGTTTCCATCATTTCTCTATTTACTTAAAAGCTTCCACAACTCTTCCATATTTTATCATTATTACCCGAAGGCTTGCTTTACTCCTCGTAGATGATTGGGCAACTCGCATACATTTTGACTCTTCCCGAGGCAGACTGTATCACAAAGGGATCCTGACGATGACATTAACGAATTTAGTGAAGGCGAAAGTGACCATGAGTCTAACCTAAGTATTGGAAGAAGAGAGCCCCGAAATCGCGGTCAAAGAGATCAGAGGCGGGAAGATGATGATCTAAAGAACATCAAGTTAACCATTCCTCCTTTCCAAGGCAAGTCAGATCCTGAAGCCTACTTGGAGTGGGAAAAGAAAATCGAACTTGTGTTCAATTGTCACAATTATTTTGAGAACAAGAAGGTCAAACTAGCCGCCATAGAATTTTCAGACTATGACATGATATGGTGGGATCAGTTGACTACAAGCCGAAGGCGCAACGGAGAACGTCCAATTACCACGTGGACCGAGATGAAAGCGACCATGAGACGACGATTCATCCCTTCTTACTACCACCGGGAGTTACATCAAAAACTCCAAAATCTTACACAAGGGATGAGAAGCATCAAAGGTTATTACAAGGAGATGGAGGTAGCAATGATTTGAGCTGATATACAAGAAGAGCGAGAAGCTACAATGGCTCGTTTTCTAGCCAGACTTAACCGGGAGATCGCAAATGTTGTTGAATTGCAACATTATGTTGAGATGGAAGACATGGTCCATATGGCCATTAAGGTGGAAAAACAAATGAAGCATAAAGGAGCAAACATAAATTACTCCAACACTAAACCCTCTAAGTGGGGCCAAAACACCAACAAGGGGTTCCCCACGAACAAGTCGAAGGAGCCAACGTTCACCCCTAAGACCAACAAGCCTTTGGTTGAGACCAGCAAAGGCAAGGCTCCTGAACATTCTAATGTTTGATCAAGGGACATAAAATGCTTCAAGTGCCTTGGCTGAGGACATATAGCAAGTCAATGCCCGAATAGATGAACCATGGTGATGCGGGCTGATGGCAAGATTGAAACAGAAGATGAAGAAGATCATGAGTCCGAATCAAATTCTGAGAACGAGGAGGACTTAGAACAAATTGTAGAAGGAGAGTTTCTCGTCGTAAAGTGAAGTCTCAGTCTCCAAAGTGTGGGAAACGAGGAGCAACGAGAAAACATCTTCCATTCAAGGTGTCAAGTGCAAGGTAAAGTATGTAGCCTTATCATTGATGGAGGGAGTTGTATGAATGTAGCAAGCACCCTCATGGTTGAAAAGTTAGGGTTAACGACCACGAAGCACCCGACTCCTTACAAACTTCAGTGGCTTAACGATGGTGGAGAGTTGAAAGTTACAAAGCAAGTCCTAGTGTCTTTAAGCATCGGGAAGTACTCTGATGAAGTGTTATGTGATGTGGTGCCGATGCACGCTGGCCATCTACTCCTAGGTCAGCCATGGCAATACGACCGAAGGGTGATGCACGACGACTACACCAATCATTATTCTTTCAAACATCTTGGAAGAAATGTAACCCTTGCACCCCTAACTCCTAAGCAAGTATTTGATGATCAGCAAAAACTCAAGATTTCCATTGATCAAGCGAAAGAAAAAGAAAAGAAGTCAAAAGAAAAAGTCAAGAAAAATGAGTGAGTGAAAAATAAAAATACAAAAGAGAGCGAGAGAAAACAAGAGTTGGAAAAAATTGGAGATGAAAAAGAGAGTGCCAAAATGAGTGTCTTTGCGAGGGCGAGTGATATTCAGAGAGCATTGTGTTTGAGACAACCGATGTATGTACTTTTGTATAAGGAAGCGTTCTTGAATACTAACGAGTTACCCAAAAATCTTCCTGTTTCTGTGTTGTCTTTGATACAGGAATTCGAAGATGTCTTTCCAGAGGAGATACCACCCATCCGAGGCATAGAACACCAAATCGACTTGGTGCCCGGAGTCACCTTACCCAACCGCCTAGCATACCAAAGTAATCCAGAAGAGACGAAAGAACTCCAAAAACAAATCACCAAGTTATTAGAAATGGGATATATCCGAGAAAGCCTAAGCCCTTGTGCGGTACCAATGTTATTGGTGCCTAAGAAAGACGGTTCGTGGCGTATGTGTGTCGACTATCGTGCCATCAATAAGATTACCGTTAAATATCGTCATCTGATACCTCGACTCGACGACATGCTTGATGAGTTAAGCGGAGTGCAAATCTTTACGAAGATCAACCTCAAAAGTGGTTACCATCAAATAAGAATGCGCGAAGGCGACGAATGGAAAACGGCTTTCAAAACAAAGTTAGGTTTGTACGAATGGTTGGTAATCCCATTCGGGCTTACGAACGCCCCAAGTACTTTTATGAGACTTATGAATCATGTATTACAAGCATTCATTGGTAAATCGTGTGTAGTCTACTTCGATGACATTTTAGTGTACATCAAATCCTTGGAGGAGCATGTAGAACACTTGCGCGTGATCTTGGAAACTTTACGAAAAGAGGTATTGTACGCTAACCTTAAAAAGTGTTCATTTTGCACTGATAAGGTTGTTTTCCTAGGTTATGTCGTGAGTGCAAAAGGCCTGGAAGTGGACCAAGAGAAGGTACGAGCCATCCAAGAATGGCCACGTCCTACGACGATCAGTCAAGTTCAGAGTTTTCATGGATTGGCCAGCTTCTACCGTCGATTCGTGCCCAATTTCAGTACAATAGCCACCCCGTTAACGAGCGTAATCAAGAAGAACTCAACATTCCATTGGTCTGACGAGCAAGAATGGTCTTTTAATTCGATTAAAGAGTGTCTTGTAAAAGCCCCTTTATTATCCCTTCCTGACTTTACTAAAACGTTTGAAATTGAGTGTGATGCTTCAGGTGTAGGGATTGGAGCCGTTTTGACTCAAGATGGAAGACCGGTGGCGTATTTTTGCGAGAAATTGAGCAGAGCTTCCCTTAGCTATCCGTGTATGATAAGGAGATGTACGCCCTGATCAGATTACTCGAAACCTGGCAACATTACTTAAGACTAAAAGAGTTCGTTATTCATTTTGATCATGAAGCACTTAAATACATCAAAGGCCAGCATAAGCTCAATAAAAGACACGCGAAGTGGATCGAGTACTTAGAGTCATTCCCGTACGTAATTAAGTACAAAAAAGGTAAAGAAAATGTAGTAGCTGATGCGTTGTCACGAAGGTATACTTTATTGACTATCCTTGACTCTAAACTGCTTGGTTTTCATCACATTAAGGATTTGTATGCTAACGATGTTGATTTTGGGAATATCTATAATGCTTGCGAAAGTGGTGCTTTTGATAAGTTTTACAGGCATGAAGGATTTCTTTTCAAGAAGAACAAGCTATGCATACCGCAAGGTTCAATTCGAGATATGCTTGTGTTGGAGGCACATAATGGTGGCCTTATGGGTCACTTCGGATGAGATAAAACAATGTCAACCCTTCAAGAACATTTCTTTTGGCCGGGAATGCGAAAGGATGTTGAACGGATCTGCGAGCGTTGCATAGCCTGCAAACGGGCTAAATCGCGAGTTCAACCACATGGTTTATACACGCCTCTTCCTATTCCGAACATTCCTTGGGCCGACATATCCATGGATTTCATCCTCGGATTATCGAGATCCAAAACGGGGAAGGACTCGATATTTGTTGTAGTTGATCGTTTCTCTAAAATGTCTCATTTTATTTCTTGTGCTAAGACTGACGACGCCGTTCATATTGCTAATTTGTTTTTCAGGGAAATTGTTCGATTGCATGTAGTCCCGATGATGCGATCCTGGTCGCATCATGGTTCAACTCCATCCGATGCCATCGAGAGTGGCCTAAGTTTGAGGGGCCAAAGTGCAAAATGAAGCTGATTCCAGCTCTTTGAACTGATCCAACTAAATTGAACTCTTTATTTAATTTTCAGCTTTGCATTTAGTTTGCATTTTAAATACTTGCATTTAAGCATCTTAGTTCAATAAATGGTTTCTTTTAATGAATTTAATTTAATAGTTGTTTCTTTAATTAATCTAGTTACTAGGTTAATTTATTGATGCATGAGTTAAGTTCATTTAATGATGCTTTATTTAATTAAGCTAGTTGCTTTAAGTGTTAGTTTATTTAATTAAGCTAGTTGCTGGAATAAATGATGTTTAAGTGTTAGTTTATTTAATTAAGTTAGTTGTTAATTTATTTTAAGTTTAATAATTGCATTAATTTGTCGGTTACATGTGATAATTGCAGGTGACTTTTCATCTTACATCCATTATTACTATTAAATAAAGAAGAACATTATGGTTCTTTAAATACGGCAGCCTCTTTGTCCTCAACTTCTATAACGTTTGCTTCATGGTATTTACTACAAGCAATCATTTCTCCATCATTTGGCTGGTGACTTTTTGGTTGATCATGGAGAACTCAAGGGACATTGACAAGAAATTTAATTGAAGAATTAATCACATTGAAGATGGGAGTTACATGGCTAGAATTCCAAAAGTTGAGACTTTTCATTTGGCTGGTGACTTTTCAGTTGATCATGGAAGAACCCAAGGGACACTTTTTAAGCATTCAAATTCATTTAATCAGCTCATTAGGAGTCATAAAGTTGCTGTTATTTGGCTGGAGGAATTCAAGAGTTTTTAGATTTTATTTTAGCCATTTAAATGCATATTAAAGTTGAATTCATTTGTCTCTTCAGCTAACCACATGTAAGCACTATATATACCTGTTATTAGTTTGTAAAAAGGAGACTTTTTTTGAACTTTGAATATATTTTATGAACTTTTGTTCATTGAGTGAGATTATTCTCCTCTCTATCTTTCGTTCGAGTTTCGATTTTGACTTATCAAGTTTTCTTGCTTGTGGCATCAATCGTTCTCTTCCATCAATTTATACCATAGGTTCTTATCTTTATAGATAACGAGCCTTGGTCCATCATCGATTACCATTTTTTTCACCTTAAACAAATATAGAACCCGGGGTGACACTTTATTAGTGTTGAATCGATTCTTTGTTTAAGTTCTTTCATCCATTCCCATCAACTATCGCCTATCATTTATCTAAACCATCACTTATCCATCTATCCAATTCCATTACCATCAGCCTATCATTGTTTGTTCAACCTTAAACCGAATCCCATCTTCTTTCCCTTCATCTTAAACCGAACCTATCCTTTTAATTATCCAAATCAACTCTTTCATTTAAACACCTCCATTCCTAACTTAAACCCACCTTCTAAACAAATTCACCTAAAGCTTCCGCAAATTCATCTATATTTTTCTGATTATTTTCCAAAGACTTGATTCCTCCTCGTAGACGATTGGGCAACTAGCATACATTTCGACTCACCCCGAGGCAGATCGTATCATTTGGTATCAGAGCTACAAAACGAGGAGTTTCCGACGACGACGAGAGCCAGAATAGGTTCATGAAGTAAAAAAAGATCAAAAAAAATTCCAAGTTGTAATTTTGTTTCTATTGTATTTTTTTCATGCATTTGAAGTGTTTAAAAAAACGAAAATTCAAAAAAAATACGAATAAAAAAAAGTCAAAAAAAAGTAAAAAAAAAAGTGAAGTTCTTGAAGTTTATGCAAGTTTTGGATCCTATCTCTTCTATCCTATTTCCCGATCATCGAAATCGTTTTCTACCGCCCAATCTCCGAATTTTCCGTTACCATCGTTGGTACTTATCCTTCTACCCCATTTGCTTTCTCTTTTGTTTAGCCTACCTGATACCAAATTTTTCTTTGTTCAGCCTCCCCTATTCCCGACATCAATTTCGTTGTTAACCAATTTTGAAGCTGACCCTCAAGCCGCAATAAGTCTTTTCGAAACAAAGTACGAATTTGTGAGACGAGACGAGAGGTAAAAGGCACGAGAGTATTCACCAAAGAAAAGCCTTAATATGAGTGAAAACACGAGTGAGAGTGATTTTTATTTGTGAGTGACTTGTGAGCCTTGTGGTGAGGTTTGTAAATTTTTTTTCTTCTTTTTATTTCAATCAATTATCTTTTGCATTACTAACATCATGAATAAAGAAGCATTGTCAGATTTCGATTATCAATACTTGTTGAACGGAATGCGAAAAGTCATAAATGCCAAGTTTGACAAGTTGCACAAGCGGTTGGATCGAATCGAGGAATGAGACCGACAAGAATGACTTTCTTCAAATTGAAGGTTGGAGTCAAGGTCGTCTCGAAGACACACTTTCAAAGATTATTCAAGAAGAGAATTCGATCGAGATTATGGTTCATATAGAAGTTCAAGATGGTATGAGTCAAACCGCAAATTTGAGACTTTCAATGTGACCATCGCGAAGGTATGATTTCTTCTTCAAAAGCTTCAACATATCTATCTATGGAAAAACCTTTGCAAAGAAGTAAACGTGGTTCATATACGTTGAAGAATTCATCCACGAAAGATTGTTCTCGAAGTGGTTCACATCGTGATTCTTATTCGACGAGGAACTCAAGGCGAAGCCAAGCATATGTCGAGTTTGAAGCCAATGTAACACCCTGAATTAATGGGCCTTTGCGTTTAATATGTTGTTATGCTTAATGTGTTAATTGGAGTGTTTAAAGGGTTCAGATTGGGCTCAGGGTTGGGCTGAGGCCTTAATCAAGTTTTCTGTTTGGACACTCTAGTGGTAAGCCAGTGAGGATAGGGCTTAAAAGATGTTATCTGTGATTATAAGACACAGATGGGCTTGTGGCCCAGTGGCAAAGTGGCGCCACTTAGAGAGCAGGGAGGTGGCGTCAGCTGAGGAGGCTCAAGTTCGAGTCGCATGAAGCCCAATTTTTCTTATTTAATTTTAATTATTTTCAGCATTAAAAAGGGGAGCAAGTTGGACGGCAATGGGGCTTGGAAATAGGGGGAATAAATGTTTGGATAATGTAGATAATATGGCTGATAATGTGGCAGATAAAGGGAAGAAGAGGTGGTGTTATCTGGGTCATTTGTGGATGGGAGATTAGATAATGATAAGGGAGAAAGTTTAGGAGTTATCTGATGGTCACAGTGGTGGCCGAAATTCCAACACTGAGGGGGAGGAGGAATTGGTTCTGGTATGTTCAAGGGGTGCCGAAATTTCCCTTGATTAATAGCTTAGTTTTGGTTTTAAAAGGGGCATTTTTGGTTTTTAGGTAGTAGGTGCCGAAATTAGGTTTAAGTAGGGGGATATCTCTTCAATTTTGGCATTTGGGTCCTATTTGTTTTTCTTCTTTCCTCTCATCTCCACTTCTATGCAAAAGCCGAAATTTCATTGTTCTTTTCTCTGTTTCCCTCTACAAGCCAAAACTCACAGTTCCTCTCTACATCTTTTCTTTTGATCTCCGCTAGAGCCGAATCTCTTCACTTCAATTCTCTTCTCCACTCTTTCTTACTAACCGAATACCTTGTCCACTCTTTTCTCCTTGCCGATTTCTTTTTTCTATCGTGCTAAGTGCTGGGATCTTTAAGGGTTAGTCGAATCTGTTGGTGTTAAGGTAAGTGCAAAATTCTCTCTTCACTTTTTCTCTTCCGATTTTTGGAAGCCAAAGCCGAAAGGCTAGCTGGCGTGATAGGATTATCCTTGGAGTAATGTTCTAATTGTTCTCGTGTTTTCATTTTGGGGCGACACATCGGGAATCGAAGTAGATCGTCTAGATCTAAATGCCGAAAACCGCTAGTCTCTAAACTCCATCTCTTTCGGGA
This sequence comes from Gossypium sturtianum, assembly GCA_025698515.1. Taxonomy (NCBI): domain Eukaryota; kingdom Viridiplantae; phylum Streptophyta; class Magnoliopsida; order Malvales; family Malvaceae; genus Gossypium; species Gossypium sturtianum. The sequence continues at coordinate 72,550,361 of CM046948.1, forward strand.
TTTCTAGGTAAGGTATCTCTACACTATGAATGTACATTCGTGTTGGTATTTGATTCAATGTTTTAATTCGGTTTGTTGACTAAGATCTGTTCCATGGATACAAACGCTAGTCAAACGGAAGAGGGAATTGGACCCGTAAATCCAACCCCTAGATTTAAGAAACGAGCGATGTCAGCAGTACGAGATTGGCCACCGGGTTGTGGACCGACTTCAGAATAAAACGAAAGGCAGTTAGCAGTCATATCGGCTACCGATAGTGTTGACATAGAAAGTATCATCTTGACTGTAATCAGGTGTGTAGATCTCTATCACACTAATTAATCTGTACTATATATGTTATGGGCTAAAAGCCGAGAAAAGGCTGTATGGACAGTCGTATTACCCAAAAATGGTAGGCAAAGGATGTCAGGTACGTAACCATAGAAACTTCTCTATGTGTGTATCGATGTATGTAAAAACCTGTGATCTATTAGGTAGTATACTGTTTTGATTTTGCATGGATGTATGCATGGGATAGGGTTAATACGATGAAAGGGGAAGAGCATGTTAATAGGTCACTTGGTGATCGGTGGTTAAACCACGAACTGTAAAATTAGGTTACAATAGTGATCGGTGGCTAAGCCACGTTAAATTTATTTCTGATTGTTAGGAATAGGCAGCATGACTGTCGATATGGTGTGTAGCGGTTGGTGGGTTGATTGTAGAAATCCCCAAGGTGTGTTAGGTGATGCGGGCTGGTGTGTAGATGATGGATTTTTAGGTTGGGTTGGGCCATGTTGCATATAAATATTCTGTTGCCATTGTGTATGGGCCAAGGCCCATAATGTGTTTGTGGGCCTAAAGCCTTTTATGTGTTTTCAGGATTTGCACACTGAGTCTTGGTGACTCACCCCCTTTAATTTCCCTGACTTTTCAGATGAGCAGTAGATCGTGGACATGGGAGCCGAGGCAGACTCGAGGGGCCATCAAGTTTTTTTTATTTTCATAAACTATTTTTGGTTTTCCTTTAAGTTTTAATTTTGGGACTATTTATGTAATAAGGCCTCATGGCTTAGGTTATCACTTTATATTTGTTAATGTTTACAGTTTATTAAATTTATGTTCAAGGACTTAAGTCATAAAAGTAATAAAATGGGTTTTCCAAACATGTTCAACGGAAAAGCAAAGGTTTTCATCAAATATCTTATTTTTAACAAATGCCTAAATAAAGAAACTGAGATTTCCAAAAACCATCAAAGCAAAGTTTTTAACAATAAACCCCGTAGCATACCAGATCTGGTCGTAGCGTTTGGGCCGGGTTTGGGGTGTTACATTTTGGTATTAGAGCCCAGTTGCAAAACACGGGCTGTGAAATGGGTCCAGTAGTAAAGTTGGTGAAAATGCTTTGGTTGAGGTATGGCCTTCGAGTCTACCGGCACCCGATCCACGTAGGTAAGTATTCTAACTCTTGATGTGATATGCATGTTGGGTTGATGGGCTTTATGGACGTAGACTAGCATGTTAGAAATTAATGGACTCTAGGCCTTGTTTAAACAACTCTTTAAATTCATAAAACTTAATCTAACTAAACATGTCCGTAAACTAGTCGCTGGGTTAGGGTGTGGCAACAGGCATGCGCTTGTCAAGGATTGGATTCAGGGAGAGCTTGGTACTTAAGCGGTCCTAGTGACTCACCTCCTCTTCGCTGGAATCCTACCTGGTGCGTAGTGACTGTTCACTTTAGCCACGAGGACTTGTTGACGGGCCAAAATTTATAATTAAAACCCGGAAGGGACCAGCCACCCTATTTCGCAAAATTACTAAAAATACCCCCTAGTTTTGTAAAATTTCCAAAATACCCTTAATTTGTGAAAATTTCCCAGAATACCCCAAATTTGTAAAACTACCAAAATTTGTGAAATCACCGAAACACCCCCGGTTGGCAAAATTACCAAAATACTCATGTTTTGTAAATTTACCCGAAAAACTCTAGATTTACAAAAGTACCCGATTTATGAAATCATCAAAATTTGAGAAATTACCACAATATTCTCGTTTTAAAAAAAATAATATATACCAAAATATCTCTATTTCAAAAAATCACCAAGATACCCTATTTTGTGAAATTACGAAAAAATACCCCGTAGGAAAGAACTACGAAAATACCCCTGGGTAGTGAAATGACGAAAATACCCTTATGTGATGAATGTGGGTTCATGGATGCTACTTGTATGTTGATGTATGATGGTTGAATGTATGTGGAACTAGGAGATATAAACTTGAGACTGAAACCCGTAGATATAATTCCGAAATCGAAAGAACTACTCTTAAAACTACTGTCCATAAGATTGTTCGTGGTTAATCAGTGGAAGAAATTAATAATTCATAAAATTTCTAATCAGATAAACGTGAATCTGTAGAATGAGTACAAGGGGTCGTGGACGTCCTACGCGTGGCCGTGGTAGGGGTAGGATGGCTATGTCTGAACCAGTAGGATCTGGTTATGGGTCTGGAAACGAGATGCCAGTACCACCAGCTGCGAAGGTGGAATTTCAAGACCAGACGGCCGGAGATGATGCGGTATCCCAGGCAATGTTAAGGGTTTTAGAGAGGGTTATCGGGCGTGCATGGGCACAGAGCCCGTAAACTGCATGTCGGAGCGACTTAGAGCTAATGGGGCGTAAGTGTTTAGGGGATTTTCGAATAGCCCCGAGTACACCGAGTACGATTGGAGGCAATTGAGCGTATAATGGATGATCTAGATTTCACGGAGGAGGAAAAGCTGAAAGGGGTTGTATCTCTCCTGCGGGACGAAGCTTATCAATGGTGGCTTACGGTTAAGGATGGTACGGTGGCTGACCGTATCACCTGGGATCTCTTCAAAATGGTGTTCCAGAGTAAATACATTAGGTCGAGTTATGTGGATGCGTAGCGTAGAGCGTTTCTGAATCTGGTTCAGGGAAGTAGGTCGATGGCTGCATATGAAGCGGAATTCTTACGCCTTAGCCGTTATGCTCGAGGGATGGTGGCCACAGACCATGAACGTTGTGTTCGATTTAAAGACGATTTGAGGGATGATCTGCGTGTATTGATAGCACCACAGCGGGAAAGGGAATTTGCTGTGCTTGTGGAAAAAGCTAAGATAGCTGAAGAGGTTAAGCGGACAGAAAAATTGAATCAGGATAGAGATAGGGGTGGAAGTAAGAGAAATTTTGGATCATCAGGGTCAGCTGGGCATACTCAGAAAAGGCCTAGGTCGGACTGGTCGAGGCGGGAGGAGAGACCTGCTGCTGTTAGTCAGACACATAAGTGTGCTCGATGTGGTAAATTCCATGTAGGTGAGTGTTGGGCGAGTAGTGGGAAGTGCTTTATGTGTGGATCTACGGATCACCAGGTTAGAAACTGTCCACAGCAATGGGGCAGTGAAGGGCCCACAGGTCAAGGGAATGCACAGCCAGGAAGAGGTGGTCAGCAGCCACAGAGAGGTCGTGGTCCAGCCAGGGGTGGTAACGGTTCCAGTCGGGGCCATGGAGCACCAGGCTGAGGGGTAGGAAACACCGAAGCGAGACAGCCGGGGTTAGTTTATGCTGCCAGATGTCGAGAGGAGGCTGACGCACCGGATGTTATAACTGGTACGTTTTTAATTTTTGGTTTGCCTTACACTGCATTGATTGATATTGGTTTGACGCACTCTTATATTGCTAGTGCTATAGTGGGAACTTTGAACTTAGATTATGAGACTTCTTCTAGGGAGATGATCAGAGTGAGCCCTCTAGGACAAATCGTAGTGGTGAGCAAATCAGATAAAGGATGTACCCACGAAGTTCAAGGGGTAGCTTTTCGGGCTGATCTAATGGAACTGTCGTTTGGGGAGTTCGATTTGATCTTAGGAATGGATTGGCTGGTGAAGTATCAAGCAAATTTGGACTGTGCAGCCAAGCGTATGGTGTTAAAAACTCCCGAGGGTGGTGAAGTGTTGGTGATAGGTGAAAGGGGGAACTATTTGTCAAATGTGGTGTCTGCCTTAAGGGCAGAAAGGATGGTGAGGAAAGGATGCGAGGCAATTCTAATGTTTTTTCGGGCTCTAGAAGCCAAGGAACTAACTGTCGGAGATGTTAGGACGGTGAAGGAATTTCCAGATGTTTTCCCAGAAGAGCTCTCGGGATTACCCCCGGATCGTGAAGTGGAGTTTGGTATCGATCTTCTTCCGGGAACAGCGCCAGTATTTATTGCTCCGTATAGGATGGCGCCAAAGGAGTTGGTGGAATTGAAAGCGCAGATTCAGGAGTTGCTGGATAGAGGGTTTATTCGACCAAGTGTGTCGCCTTGGGGAGCGCCGGTGTTATTCTTTAAGAAGAAGGATGGATCAATGTGTATGTGCATTGACTATCGTCAGTTGAATAAGTTAACAATCAAGAACAAATACCCGTTGCCGAGGATCGATGACTTGTTCGATCAGTTGAAGGGAGCCTCAGTCTTTTCAAAGATAGATCTGAGGTCAGGGTACCATCAGCTTAAGGTCAAAGAGGCAGATATTCATAAGACGGCTTTTAGGACCCGCTATGGTCACTACAAATTCATGGTGATGCCATTTGGGTTGAATAACGCACCAGCAGCGTTTATGGATTTGATGAACTGAGTATTTCAACCCTACTTGGATCGGTTTGTCGTGGTATTTATAGATGATATTCTGGTTTATTCAAAATCAGAAGAGGAGCATGATTCACATCTTCGGGTGGTTCTACAGATTCTGAGGGAGAAGTAGTTATATGCCAAATTCAGTAAGTGTGAATTTTGGCTAAGAGAAGTTACGTTTTTAGGTCACGTTGTGTCGGCAGAGGGGATTAGGGTTGACCCTCGAAAAATTGAAGCAGTGTTGGATTGGAAGCCGCATAGGTCTGTGGCGGAAATTTAGAGTTTTCTTGGTCTGGCCGGATACTACCGAAGGTTTGTTGAAGGATTTTCTTTAATTGCGGCACCATTGACTAAGTTGTTACGGAAAGGGGTTCCGTCTGTTTGGTCTAATAAGTAGCAAGAGAGTTTTGAGAAGTTAAAAAGGATTTTGACGGAGGCTCCGGTGTTGATTCAGCTGGAGGCTGGAAAGGAGTTTGTGATTTACTGTGATGCTTCACACACGGGACTAGGATGTGTGTTGATGCAAGATGGGAAGGTTATTGCGTATGCATCTCGACAGTTAAGACCGCATGAATCTAATTATCCCACACATGATTTGGAATTGGCGGCGGTGGTTTTTGCCTTCAAGATTTGGAGGCATTATCTGTACGGGGAGAAATCCGTCATTTATACCGATCATAAGAGCTTAAAATACCTTTTGACCCAGAAGGAGTTGAATCTAAGGCAAAAGAGGTGGATTTAGTTGTTAAAGGATTATGACTGCTCGATTGAGTACCATCCAGGAAAAGCCAACGTGGTGACGGATGCCTTGAGTCGTAAAGTAATCTCTGACTTGAGAGCAATGTTTGCTCACCTTAGTTTATACGATGATGGGAGTTTATTAGCTGAACTCCAAGTGAAACCCTCTTGGGTCAGTCAGGTTAAGGAGAAGCAGCAGGCTGAGGAGTTGCTAAAGGGGAAGTTTCAGGTAGGATCAAGTGAGGAATCAACGGAATTTAGTGTGCATGAGGAAGGGCTATTATGTTTTCAAGGGAGAGTGTGCATGCCAAAAGATCCTGAGTTGAGGCGTAAGATTTTGCAGGAAGCGCATAGTAGCCCATACACTATACACCCTGGAGGAAGTAAGATGTATCGAGATTTGCGAGATCAGTTCTGGTGGCTGGGTTTGAAACGAGAGGTGATCGAATTTGTGGGGAAGTGTTTGACCTGTCAGCAGGTAAAGGGGGAACATCAGTTACCATCAGGGTTGTTGCAGCCGGTGAAGATTCCACAATGGAAGTGGGAAAGGATCACAATGGACTTTGTTAGTGGGCTACCCCTCACGCCTACTAAGAAAGATTCGGTCTGGGTGATTGTTGACCGCTTGACGAAGTCTGCTCATTTCATACCAGTACGTGTCGATTACTCTCTGCAGAAATTGGCTAAGCTATACATAGCGGAGGTAGTGAGGTTGCATGGGGTACCAGTATCAATCATATCGGACAGGGACCCTAGGTTCACCTCACGATTTTGGAAGGCATTGCATCAAGCGTTGGGTACGAAGTTGGATTTCAGTACGGCGTTTCATCCTCAGACCGATGAACAGTCTGAGCGGGTAATCCAGATCTTAGAGGACATGTTAAGAGGATGTGTCATTGACTTCAGGGGTAGTTCGGAAGAGTTCTTACCATTGGCGGAGTTTGCGTACAATAATACCAGTCAAGTATTCAAATGGCGCCCTATGAAGCATTGTACGGGCGAAAGTGTCATACTCCTACCTATTGGACTGAATTAGGGGAACGTCAGATTTTGGGATCGGAGTTGGTTACCGAGATAGAGGAGAAGGTTGAGGTAATTCGGGCTCAATCAAGGAAGCGCGCCGATGCACAAAAGTCCTATGCTGACCTGAAGCGTAAGGACATAGAATTTGCAGTGGGTGACAAGGTGTTCTTGAAGGTGTCGCCATGGAAGAAAGTACTGAGGTTCGGACAGAAAGGTAATTAAGTCCCAGATTTATCGGACCTTATCGGGTGTTGAAACGAGTGGGACCAGTAGCTTATCAGCTAGAGCTACCTTCTGAGTTAAGTCAGATTCACAATGTATTCCACGTCTCTATGTTAAGACGCTATCGTTCGGATCCATCCCATGTGGTGCCTGTGGAAGAAATCGAAGTAAGACCCGACCTATCCTTTGAGGAGGAACCCGTGGAAATCCTAGATCGTGATGTCAAGGTACTGCGAAGGAATACGGTTTCGTTGGTTAAAGTTATATGGCGGAATCACGGTTCTGAGGAGGCTACTTGGGAACCAGAGGAGACGATGCAACAACAGTACCTGCATCTTTTCTGATCAGGTAATTTCGAGGCCGAAATTTCATTAAAGGGGGTAGAACTGTAACACCCTGAATTAATGGGCCTTTGCATTTAATATGTTGTTATGCTTAATGTGTTAATTGGAGTGTTTAAGGGGTTCAGATTGGGCTCAGGGTTGGGCCGAGGCCTTAATCAAATTTTCTGTTTGGACACTCTAGTGGTAAGCCAGTGAGGATAGGGCTTAAAAGATGTTATCTGTGATTATAAGACACAGATGGGCTTGTGGCCCAGTGGCAAAGTGGCGCCACTTAGAGAGCAAGGAGGTGGCATCAGCTGAGGAGGCTCAAGTTCGAGTCGCATGAAGCCTAATTTTTCTTATTTAATTTTAATTATTTTTGGCATTAAAAGGGGGAGCAAGTTGGACGGTAATGGGGCTTGGAAACAGGGGGAATAAATGTTTGGATAATGTAGATAATATGTCTGATAATGTGGCAGATAAAGGGAAGAAGAGGTGGTGTTATCTGGGTCATTTGTGGATGGGAGATCAGATAATGATAAGGGAGAAAGTTTAGGAGTTATCTGATGGTCACAGTGGTGGCCGAAATTCCAACACTGAGGGGGAGGAGGAATTGGTTCTGGTATGTTCAAGGGGTGCCGAAATTTCCCTTGATTAATAGCTTAGTTTTGGTTTTAAAAGGGGCATTTTTGGTTTTTAGGTAGTAGGTGCCGAAATTAGGTTTAAGTAGGGGGGATATCTCTTCAAATCCGGCATTTGGGTCCTATTTGTTTTTCTTCTTTCCTCTCATCTCCACTTTTATGCAAAAGCCAAAATTCCATTGTTCTTTTCTCTGTTTCCCTCTACAAGTCGAAACCTCACAGTTCCTCTCTATATCTTTTCTTTTGATCTCCGCTAGAGCCGAATCTCTTCACTTCAATTCTCTTCTCCACTCTTTCCTACTAACCGAATACCTTGTCTACTCTTTTCTCCTTGCCGATTTCTTTCTTCTATCGTGCTAAGTGCCGGGATCTCTAAGGGTTAGTCGAATCTGTTGGTGTTAAGGTAAGTGCCGAATTCTCTCTTCACTTTTTCTCTTCCGGTTTTTGGAGGCCAAAGCCGAAAGGCTACCTGGCGTGATAGGATTATCCTTGGAGTAATGTTCTGATTGTTCTCGTGTTTTTATTTTGGGGCGACACATCGGGAATCGAAGTAGATCATCTAGATCTAAAAGCCAGAAACCACTAGTCTCTAAAATCCATCTCTTTTGGGATTTCTAGGTAAGGGATCTCTGTACTATGAATGTACATTCGTGTTGGTATTCGATTCAATGTTTTAATCCGGTTTGTTGACTAAGATCTGTTCCATGGATACAAACGCTAGTCAAACGGAAGAGGGAATTGGACCCGTAAATCCAACCCCTAGATTTAAGAAGCGAGCGGTGTCAGCAGTACGGGATTGGCCACCGGGTTGTGCACTGGCTTCAGAACAAATCCAAAGGCAGTTAGCAGTCGTATCGGCTATCGATAGTGTTGACATAGAAAGTATCATCTTGACTGTAATCAGGTGTGTAGATCTCTATCACACTAATTAATCTGTACTATATATGTTATGGGCTAAAAGTCGGGAAAAGGCTGTATGGACAGCTGTATTACCCAAAAAGGGTAGGCAAATGATGCCAGGTACGTAACCATAGAAACTTCTCTATGTGTGTATCGATGTATGTAAAAACCTGTGATCTATTAGGTAGTATACTGTTTTGATTTTGCATGGATGTATGCATGGGATAGGGTTAATATGATGAAAGGGGAAGAGCATGTTAATAGGTCACTTGGTGATCGGTGGTTAAACCACGAACTATAAAATTAGGTCACAATAGTGATCGGTGGCTAAGCCACGTTAAATTTATTCCTGATTGTTAGGAATAGGCAGCATGACTGTCGATATGGTGTGTAGCGGTTGGTGGGTTGATTGTAGAAATCCCCAAGGTGTGTTGGCTGGTACGGGCTGGTGTGTAGAGGATGGATTTTTAGGTTGGGTTGGGCCATGTTGCATGTAAATATTCTGTTGCCATTGTGTATGGGCCAAGGCCCATAATGTGTTGTGGGCCTAAAGCCTTTTATGTGTTTTCGAGATTTGCACACTGAGTCTTGGTGACTCACCCCCTTTAATTTCCCTAACTTTTCAGATGAGCAGTAGATCGTGGACATGGGAGCCGAGGCGGACTCGAGGGGCCATCAAGTTTTTTTTATTTTCATAAACTATTTTCGGTTTTCCTTTAAGTTTTAATTTTGGGACTATTTATGTAATAAGGCCCCATGGCTTAGGTTATCGCTTTATATTTGTTAATGTTTACAGTTTATAAATTTATGTTCAAGGACTTAAGTCATAAAAAGTAATAAAATGGGTTTTCCAAACATGTTCAACGGAAAAGCAAAGGTTTTCATCAAATATCTTATTTTTAACAAATGCCTAAATAAAGAAACTGAGATTTCCAAAAACCATCAAAGCAAAGTTTTTAACAATAAACCCCGTAGCATACTAGATCTGGTCGTAGCGTTTGGGTCGGGTTTGGGGTGTTACAGCCAACTTCGGTGATGAACACGAAAGCATGAGTTATTCGTCATATGATTTAAAGAAGTCACGATCAAAAAACCTTTCACAAAGGATAGCAAATGATTTCTATGAGAAAATGACTTCTTTCTTTGAGTCAAATCCTTCTCTTTTCGATTCTATTGTATCTTCCTCTTGTTGTAATCAAAATTAAAAAGAAATGGAAAGTGAAAAAGAAAAGAAAAATGAGAGTGAAGAAAAAGTTATTGAAAAAGAAGAAAATGAAAAAGAAAAAGAAAGAAAAGAAGAAAAAGAAAAAGAGATCGTGAGAGAAAAAGAAAATGAAGAAAAGAAAATTGAAAAGAAAATGAGATTGAGAAAGAAATTGAGATAGAAAAAGATGTTGAAAAAGAAACAAGAGAACAAGAAGAACGGGAAAAAGAGAGTTGATTTAACTAACTCGTTTGAAGTTTGTTCTTCTTCTGATTCTATTTTTCAGGTTCCCGACAAATCGTACGAAGACTTCCAACTTCAATACCTTCCCGACAAGCGACGTTTTTGTGTCATCAATAAAGGTAAAGTTGAAAGTGAAGTTGAATCACCCGAATCGGAAGGTAAGGAAGGTAAGTGTCTTGAAACGATTCCGTCTCCCCTAAAATTTTCTAATGATTGCAAATATGTCGATGACATCATCATTTGCCCATCTTTGATTGATTGTGATAATTTAAGTGATGGTAAAATGAGTTTGTCTAGTAATAATCAATGCGATGCAAAGTATGATGGTGGAGAGACGCATAGCCGACAAATGCAAGACTCGAGTAAGTATAACGATGATTTTTCTTTTAATCCCAATTTATTTGATTGCGATTATTACGAGATTTGTTCATTGTCTAATACAAAATCTTTGAGTTTTTGCAAATTGGTTTTAAGACATGCTCAGAATTTTGATCATTTGATTTTGAGTTTGCACAATTCCTTTGGGATTAACATGTTTGATTTTTCTAAACCGTTGTCACATCTTGAACTTAATAATCAAACGCATGTTTTTAAATCGGGAATATGTTTTGTATCATCTGGTATGTCTTGTTGGAAAATCAATCAGTTTCAATTGTGCTTGAACAATTTAAATCATTTTGAAACATGGTTCCTGAATAAGGTAATGAATTTTGTCAACTTTGTTTTCCATTTTTATTCGTTCCTTAAACAATTTTTATGGTTACATTTGAAATTCACTTTCCATTTGAGAACGGTTGAATTGAACGCGAAGCTTCGATTACACTACTTGGCCGTGAAGAGAAGGTTTGTATTGCTCAATCAAGGTAAGACTGATCTTTGTCTTTCTGAATATAAAGGTAAGTCTTCTAAAACTGTTGACGCATTTTTGCTCTTTTCGGACTGCGATAAGCTTTGCGTTGCTAATTATGTTTTTGCCAATCATTTAGATCATGTTATGATTAATCGTTCTACTTTGCCTGTTTACAATTTAACCGTTTCGATGAATGATGATAGGATTCTTGAGTTTGACAGTTTTGATAATTTCCATGTGAAAGAGTCCATATTGCGTTCCATGTGTGATCCATTTGAAAACTTTGAAATGCTCTTGATTTCTTTGAATGTTGATAGAACACATGCTACTGATTTTCATCATTTAGATCATGAAGTGTTTGAATATTTCATTCTGATGATTGGTGATCTATCTGATTTGTTCATTGACAAAAAGAATCTTGTGTTTGATAAATTTTATTCATGTGCGAGTAATTCAATGCATCGTTCAATGTAAGATGAGATTGTTCTATCTCAAGTGTCATTTGCACTTTCTCACCTATCTGTTTGTGATGAATATATCTATCATTTGATGTGTTACTCGCATGGTGATTTTGATTTATGGAATCCATTCGAATCGTATGCATGCCATGAAGATTATTCACTTCAGTTTCAAATGTTTGATAAGGCATTGTTCATTTTATACGAAAGTTTGATGCTGCCCGATTACATGCGATTTCTTTGTTTGATGTTTACATTTCTTTTGCAAGTTTGTTTGACACAACTCTTGCTAACTCTTGGTTATATTTTTCAGGTGTTGCGATTATCATCCGTCCCATTTGATCGAGGAAAGTTGAGCAGCAAGAATTTTGTTCGAGAGAATCATCGGCTTGATTCGAGGACGAATCGCTTTCAAGAGGGGGGTATGATGCGATCCATCCGATGCCATCGAGAGTGGCCTAAGTTTGAGGGGCCAAAGTGCAAAATGAAGCTGATTCCAGCTCTTTGAACCGATCCAACTAAATTGAACTCTTTATTTAATTTTCAGCTTTGCATTTAGTTTGCATTTTAAATACTTGCATTTAAGCATCTTAGTTCAATAAATGGTTGCTGGTCATTAATTCAACTCAACTTAGTTTAATTAATTGAGTTCTTTTAATGAATTTAATTTAATAGTTGTTTCTTTAATTAATCTAGTTACTAGGTTAATTTATTGATGCATGAGTTAAGTTCATTTAATGATGCTTTATTTAATTAAGCTAGTTACTTTAAGTGTTAGTTTATTTAATTAAGCTAGTTGCTGGAATAAATGATGTTTAAGTGTTAGTTTATTTAATTAAGTTAGTTGTTAATTTATTTTAAGTTTAATAATTGCATTAATTTGTCGGTTACATGTGATAATTGCATGTGACTTTTCATCTTACATCCATTATTACTATTAAATAAAGAAGAACATTATGGTTCTTTAAATTCGGCAGCCTCTTTGTCTTCAACTTCTATAACGTTTGCTTCATGGTATTTACTACAAGCAATCATTTCTCCATCATTTGGCTGGTGACTTTTTGGTTGATCATGGAGAACTCAAGGGACATTGACAAGCAATTTAATTGAAGAATTAATCACATTGAAGATGGGAGTTACATGGCTAGAATTCCAAAAGTTGAGACTTTTCATTTGGCTGGTGACTTTTCAGTTGATCATGGAAGAACCCAAGGGACACTTTTTAAGCATTCAAATTCATTTAATCAGCTCATTAGGAGTCATAAAGTTGCTGTTATTTGGCTGGAGGAATTCAAGAGTTTTTAGATTTTATGATACAGGCACACCTAAGGCCTCCAACATTTTGCGAACTGATGAGCTCGGATCATTAAGCCCAAGTGCTGTGGAGCTAGTGTGCCCTTTGGTGCACTTCCAAATTGAGCCGGATTAGTCAATTTGAGCTCACTTGAGCTCACTCTAGCTCATTGAGCTCAATTCTATTTCATTTTTAATTTATGCATTTTAGTTGCTGGAATAAAACATTAATTAAGATTTAGTTATTTTTAGTTAATTATAGTTTGAGTCTTAAATATGTCTTAAAGTTTATTTATGCATGTTAATTAGTACAGCATTTTAATGTGTCTTAAGTCTAATTAATATGTTAAAATAAGTGCACCTTTTTAATGTGTCTTAGATTAAGACATCTTAATTGTGTCTAAAGCTTAGACAAATTAAATGGTGTTTAGAATATGTCTTAATGTTGCATTTAATCGAGCTTTAATATGTCTTTCAGGATGTTCACATTGGCTACTGCTAGGAAGCTTCTCAAGCTGTTCATATGGCACATTTAAAGAGCTGAATACATCCTCCCAAGAGCCATTTCGTGGCTAGCAAAGCATCAAGTGCTTTCACATTTGATTGACCGATTGGCTGCCATGTTCATACCTTAATTTGACCAATCAACTTCTATACATTCATGGATAAAGGCATGAACGTCCAAGGGGGGAAATGACACATTAATTCAGCACATTGAATAAACAACATGCATGCACAAAGGGGAGAACAAATTTACAAGATACATGCTGCTGTTCATGAACCTACATGCCATTAAAGCACCTATTTATGAGAATGCATGTTCCATGCAAGTGCATGAACGAACCAAGGAGATGAATGAGACTTTTGGTGATCATACAAGTCACTTGAAGCTTCCTTCTATGCTAAGAATTCATGCACAGCAAAGGGAGGAAGAATCTAACTCTTCAAGCTAAAGTACATGCATGAATATCATTCAATGAGGTGCATGAACGTCTAAATACATCTCAATACAAGGATGAACGTCCATGAACCATCTTTAATGTTAATTATGAACATTTTAATTGTTGTGTGAACACATAGATGTCGAATTTGAGTAGTCATCTTTGTGTCTATAAAATAGCTTTCATGTAAACATTTGAAGATTAAGACTTTGATTAAACATATATGAACTTTGTTCATTCGAGTGAGATTTTCTCCTCTCTATCTTTCGAACGAGTTTCGATTCCGACTTATCAAGCTTGCTTGTGGCATCAATTGTTTCTCTTCCATTTATCTATACCATTGGTTCTTACTTTGATAAGTAACGTGTTTTTGGTCCATCTTCATTTTCCATCGTCCACCTTAAACAACTATAGAAATCAGGGTGACATCTTTGTGTGTTGAATCGTTTCTGTGTTTAAGTCCTACTCTCCATTTCCACCCAACTATCACCTAACTATCTTCTATCCATCTATCCCTGTTTGAATCTATTCAACCGATTTCCATCTTCTTTTTATCAACCTTAGCCGAACCTAATTCTTCCCTATTCAAATCACTTCCATCATTTTCCCTTATCTTAACAAATTCATTCAATAGCTTCCGCAAATTTAACTACATTTTCTATTATTTTTCGAAGGCTCATTTTCCTCCTCGTAGACGATTGGGCAATTCGCATACATTTCGACTCATCCCGAGGCAGGTCGTATCATCTGGAATCAGAGCTACCAAACGAGGATTTTTGACGACGTACATGAAGCCGAAAGTTAGTTCGTGTTTGTAAAAAAAATCGAAAAAAAGTTGTATTTTATTTTATTTTATTTTTTTCTTGTAATCAGTATATGTGTGTTTGAAGTGTTAAAAAACCGAAAAATTCAAAAAAAAATTGAGTATTAAAAAAAAAGAAAAAAGAAAAGAAGTGTGTGAAGTTTGAAAGTTTTTGCTTTGTTTTCATCTCTTCTGAACCCGGTCTCAAGACCCTCATTTCTACCCTCATCCTTCTACCCGATCATACCGAATTTTTTTTTCTTTTACTTAGCCTCCCCTATTTGCTTTTCCCCTTTTATTTTAGCCAACCCGTACACCTAACGTTTACCCTTGTTACCCACTTTGAAGCCGACCCTCAAGCCGCGATTAGTCTTTCGAAACGAAGTACGAATTTGTGAGAGCGAGAGAGAGCGGTAAAAGGCACGAGTGTAATCATCAAAGAAAAAGCCATAAAACGAGTGAAAACATGAGTGTGCGCGATTTTTCTTTGTGAGTGACTTGTGAGTTTTTGTGGTGAGGATTTAATTTTCTATTTTATTCCTTTTAACAATTTTCTTTTTCAGAAAAATAAACATGTCACAAGAAGGGTTCTCAGCCGCCGACTTCCAATACTTGTTGAACGAAATGGAAAGCATGTTTGACCGGAAAATGTCTTCAAGTCAAAAAATGGAATCTAGCACCCCACAAAGGTATACCTCCGAATACTACTTGAAGAAGTCCCGTCATGATGTCCTTTCACCATCAATTCTGAGTCAAGGAGATTCATGCTATGGCTCCTATTCCTTAAAGAGTTCGAGAAGAAATATCGATCACGATTCTTATTCGACAAGGAATTCAAGGCGAAACCAAGCATATGTCGAGTTTGAAGCCAACTACGGTGATGAACACGAAAGCACGATTTATTCATCATATGATTCAAAGAAGTCCCATTCGAAGAACCTTTCACAAAGGATAGCAAATGATTTTTACGAGAAAATGACTTCTTTTTTTGAGTAAAACCCTTCTCTTTTCGACTCTTTTGTAACCTCTACGAGTTGTAACGAAATCGAAAAAGAATGTGAAAAAGAGTGAAAAAGAAGAAAATGAAAAAGTTGAAAAAAAAAGAAAATGAGAGAGAACAAAAAGAAGATGAAAAAGAATTTGAGAATGAAAAAAAAGAGCTTGAAAAAGAGAAAGAAGAAAAGATTGAAAAGAAAATTGAAAAAGAAAGAGAAAAAGATGTTGAAAAAGAAACGAGAGAACAAGAAGAACGAGAGAAAGAGAGAGTTGATTTAACTAACTCATTTGAAGTTTGTTCTTCTTTTGTTTCTTTATTTCAGGATCCCAATAAATCGCACGATGACCTTCAACTACAATACCTTCCCGACGAGCGACGTTTTTCTTTTATTGAAAAGGGTAAATTTGAATCACACGAGCCGGAAGGTAAGGAAGGTGAGTGTTTTGAAACAATTCTGTCTCCACTAAATTATTCGAATAATTGTGATTATGTGGATAGCTTCGTTAATTACCATTCTTTGATTAAGTGTGACGATTTAAAAGATGGTAAGACGAGTTTATCTCATAAAAATCAATGCGTTGCAAAGTGTGACAGTGGAGTAACGAATGTCCAACAAGTACAAGAAGCGAGTAAGTATGACGATGAATTTTCTCTTAATCCCAACTTGTTTGATTGTGGTTATTACGAGATTTGTTCATTGTCTAATATGGAATCTTTGAGTTTTTGTAAGACTGTTTTAAAGCACGTTAAGAGTTTTGATCGCTCGATCTTGAATGTGCATAAGTCTTATTGGTTTAACATGTTTGATTTTTCTAAACCATTGTCACATCTTGAATTTAATAATCAAAATCATGTTTTTAAACCGGGACTATGTTTGGTATCATCTGGTATGTCTTGTTGGAAAATCAATCAGTTCCAATTGTGCTTGAACAATTTCAATCATTTTGAAACATGGTTCCTGAATAAGGTAACGAATTTTGTCAACTTTGTTTTCCATTTTTATTCATTCCTTAAACAATTCTTATGGTTGTTCACCTACCATTTGAAAATGGGTGAATTGAACGCGAAGCTTCAACTACACTACATGCCCACGGAGAGAAGGTTTATCTTGCTCAACCAAGGTAAGAATGAACTCTATCTTTTTGCACCTCAAGGTACGTCTACTGAACTTGTTGATGAATCTTTGCCTTCTTCAAATGATGATGAGCTTTGCGTTGCTAATTTTGTTTTTGCCAAACATATAACCCATGATATGCTTAATCATTCTATTTTGCCTTTCCGTGATCTATCTGTTTCGATGAATGATAATAGGATTTTTGAGTTTGATAATGATGACAATTTTCATGTGAACGAGTCCACATTGCGTCACAAGTGTGATACACTTGAAAACTCTGAGGTGTTTTCGTCCTCTTTGGAAGCTGATCGAAATTTTGTTAAAAAATTTCATTCTATAAATCATTTGGATCATCACGTGTTTGAATGTCCCATTCTGATGATTGGTGGTCTATTTGTTTTATTCATTGACAAACTGAATTTTGTGTATGACAAATTTTATTCATGTGCGAGTAATTTAATGCATCGTTCAATGCAAGATGAGGTTGTTCTATCTCAAGTGCCATATGCATTTTCTCAAATATCTGCTTGTGATGAACATATCTATCATCTGATCTATTATTCGCATGATCATTTTATTTTGAGGATATCATTTAAATCAAACGCATGCCTTGAAGCTTGTCCACTGTTGTTCCAAAATTTTGACAAAGCATTATATCTCTTGTATGATCATTTGATTTTCCCCTGTACATGCGATTCATTTGTTTGGTGTTGATCATATTTGGGTTGCAAGCGTGTTTAAAATTTTTCTTGCTAACTCATGAATATTATTTTCAGGTGTTACGATTATCATCCGTCCCGTTTGATCGAGGAAAAATGAGCAAAAATGAATTTTGTTCAGAAAATCAACAGGTCGATTCGAGGACGAATCGTCTTGAAGAGGGGAGGGATGATACAGGCACGCCCAAGGCCTCCAACATTTTGCGAACTGATGAGCTCGGATCATTAAGCCCAAGTGCCGTGGAGCTAGTGTGCCCTTTGGTGCACTTCCAAATTGAGCCGGATTAGTCAATTTGAGCTCACTTGAGCTCACTCTAGCTCATTGAGCTCAATTCTATTTCATTTTTAATTTATGCATTTTAGTTGCTGGAATAAAACATTAATTAAGATTTAGTTATTTTTAGTTAATTATAGTTTGAGTCTTAAATATGTCTTAAAGTTTATTTATGCATGTTAATTAGTACAGCATTTTAATGTGTCTTAAGTCTAATTAATATGTTAAAATAAGTGCAGCTTTTTAATGTGTCTTAGATTAAGACATCTTAATTGTGTCTAAAGCTTAGACAAATTAAATGGTGTTTAGAATATGTCTTAATGTTGCATTTAATCAAGCTTTAATATGTCTTTCAGGATGTTCACATTGGCTACTGCTAGGAAGCTTCTCAAGCTGTTCATATGGCACATTTAAAGAGCTGAATACATCCTCCCAAGAGCCATTTCGTGGCTAGCAAAGCATCAAGTGCTTTCACATTTGATTGACCGATTGGCTGCCATGTTCATACCTTAATTTGACCAATCAGCTTCTATACATTCATGGATAAAGGCATGAACGTCCAAGGGGGGGAAATGACACATTAATTCAGCACATTGAATGAACAACATGTATGCACAAAGGGGAGAACGAATTTACAAGATACATGCTGCTGTTCATAAACCTACATGCCATTAAAGCACCTATTTATGAGAATGCATGTTCCATGCAAGTGCATGAACGAACCAAGGAGATGAATGGGACTTTTGGTGATCATACAAGTCACTTGAAGCTTTCTTCTATGCTAAGAATTCATGCACAGCAAA
This sequence comes from Gossypium sturtianum, assembly GCA_025698515.1. Lineage (NCBI taxonomy): Eukaryota > Viridiplantae > Streptophyta > Magnoliopsida > Malvales > Malvaceae > Gossypium > Gossypium sturtianum. The sequence continues at coordinate 72,568,520 of CM046948.1, forward strand.
GGGAGGAAGAATCTAACTCTTCAAGCTAAAGTACATGCATGAATATCATTCAATGAGGTGCATGAACATCTAAATACATCTCAATACAAGGATGAACGTCCATGAACCATCTTTAATGTTAATTATGAACATTTTAATTATTGTGTGAACACATAGATGCCGAATTTGAGTAGTCATCTTTGTGTCTATAAAATAGCTTTCATGTAAACATTTGAAGATTAAGACTTTGATTAAACATATATGAACTTTGTTCATTCGAGTGAGATTTTCTCCTCTCTATCTTTCGCACGAGTTTCGATTCCGACTTATCAAGCTTGCTTGTGGCATCAATCGTTTCTCTTCCATTTATCTATACCATTGGTTCTTACTTTGATAAGTAATGGGTCTTTGGTCCATCTTCATTTCCCATCGTCCACCTTAAACAACTATAGAAATCAGGGTGACATCTTTGTGTGTTGAATCATTTCTGTGTTTAAGTCCTACTCTCCATTTCCACCCAACTATCACCTAACTATCTTCTATCCATCTATCCCTATTTGAATCTATTCAACCTATTTCCATCTTCTTTTTATCAACCTTAGCCGAACCTAATTCTTCCCTATTCAAATCACTTCCATCATTTTCCCTTATCTTAACAAATTCATTCAATATCTTCCGCAAATTTAACTACATTTTCTATTATTTTTCGAAGGCTCATTTTCCTCCTCGTAGACGATTGGGCAATTCGCATACGTTTTGACTCATCCCAAGGCGGGCTGTATCATTTTATTTTAGCCATTTAAATGCATATTAAAGTTGAATTCATTTGTCTCTTCAGCTAACCACATGTAAGCACTATATATACCTGTTATTAGTTTGTAAAAAGGAGACTTTTTTTAAACTTTGAATATATTTTATGAACTTTTGTTCATTGAGTGAGATTATTCTCCTCTCTATCTTTCGTTCGAGTTTCGATTTTGACTTATCAAGTTTTCTTACTTGTGGCGTCAATCGTTCTCTTCCATCAATTTATACCATAGTTCTTATCTTTATAGATAACGGGTCTTGGTCCATCATCGATTACCATTTTTTTCACCTTAAACAAATATAGAACCCGGGGTGACACTTTATTAGTGTTGAATCGATTCTTTGTTTAAGTTCTTTCATCCATTCCCATCAACTATTGCCTATCATTTATCTAAACCATCACTTATCCATCTATCCAATTCCATTACCATCAGCCTATCATTGTTTGTTCAACCTTAAACCGAATCCCATCTTCTTTCCCTTCATCTTAAACCGAACCTATCCTTTTAATTATCCAAATCAACTCTTTCATTTAAACACCTCCATTCCTAACTTAAACCCACCTTCTAAACAAATTCACCTAAAGCTTTTGCAAACTCATCTATATTTTTTTGATTATTTTTCGAAGACTTGATTCCTCCTCGTAGACGATTGGGCAACTAGCATACGTTTCGACTTACCCCGAGGCAGATCGTATCACCCGAGGACGATTGTATAGGATCGAGACGTCAAGTTTCTAAGTCATTTTTGGCGGACCCTATGGGGAAAGCTCGGAACGAAATTGTTGTTTTCAACCACTTGTCAGCCTCAGACGGATGGACAAACCGAGGTGGTGAACCGAGTTTTATCGACCTTGTTGCGAGTGTTGGTGCGGAAGAATCTCAAGACGTGGGAAGAATGTCTACCCCACATTGAGTTTGCCTACAACCGATCCGTCCATTCTGTGACTAAGTTTTCTCCTTTCGAGATTGTTTACGGGTTTAATCCTCTCACTCCTCTTGATTTATTACCCTTGCCTACTGACAAGTTTGTTCATTCTGATGCTAAGAAAAAGGCAGAATATATCAAGGAACTACATAGAAAGGTGCGAGAGAATATCGAGGTGAGGACCGAGCAATACGTCCAGCGAGCCAACAAGGGGCGAAAACAAGTTGTGTTTGAACTCGGAGGCTGGGTCTGTGATGTTGGCACATCCAAGCCAATCAAGGAGGCTGATCCAGAGGTCTTGCCATTAGGACCCATCACATGATCTAAGGTAAAGAAATTCAGGGAAGTTCTTTCTTTCACTTGTGCTAAAGTTTCTGACTCTTTCGAAAGTGAATGTACCTTAAAAGATAAGTTTTTATAGTGTGTTGCATGCTGATATGTGACATACTTATGCCATACTACTTATATTGGTGTGTTTAGTATGTATATATTATGCTAAGTATGTTTTGGATTGGGTTGATAGTATTTGTATTGTCTTCAAGTTGTTTGTGTGTTAACGAATAAGTGTGCACCTTTTTACAACTCATTAGATTATGTTATGTTAAGTTTACATAGCTTTGATAAGTGTTATATTGTTTTGTAACATGTACACGAAAGGGCTCCAGGTTAAGAAAGTATATGTGTAACGACCCGAATTTGGGCCTAGTAGAATTGGGCCCAATAGGCCTTGGGGAGTAGGAGTGTTTAAAATTTTTGAGAACAAGAGAACGGCATTATTTCAAGTTGGACTTATTAGGAAGGTGATTTTGGAAAGTTACGGGGTTTTAGGAAGTTTCGGGTTCAAATTGGGCCTTAGTAAAAATTTTGTGTTTTAGTACTTTAAGGAGAGATAGTAAGTGGAATCAAAGCTTATGGAAATAAGTGAGTAAATTGCTAACATAAGTGAGCATATGGCAAGGAGGTTGAGGCGTCACATGAAGGGACTTTAGGGAAGAGGTTCGAATCCCACTTGGTGCAAAATTTTGACTATTTTTTTGTGTTCTTTCCCTAAGTGTCCGGCCAAGGTGGTATTTAAGGCAAGGTGGCTAAGGAAATAAGGTAAGAATGAGGGTAAGGAAAGAAATGAAAGAAAAGGAGCAAGAAGGGGGATATGTTGGCCGATTTTGGGGAGAGTGTTTTGGGAAGTTTTGTTGGCCAATTTTTGACCTTATTGTCAAGGTATACACGGTTTTGGTAAAGGGAGAGGGTAGCCGAATTTTGCTAGGAGCATTTTGATAGTTTTGGTGCTTGTTAGGACTAATTCCTTTGGCATCCTTTGTGTTCATTCCTCCAACTTCTCCTCTCATTGCCGCAACTTCAAGATAATAGTGAGCATTTTCTCTTTTCTTTCTTGTCTTACTGAAAACACCTAGCCATTGTGACCAATTATTTTCACTCATCTTCTCTTGAAAACCGAAACTAGTTAAGCATTCCTTCTCCACTTTTCTTTTCTTTTTCACAAAACTCTCCAAGCCTTCTTTCTTCTTCTCTAATCTATACTCTCATAGCCGAAATTATTATTGTTCATTTTTCCTCCATAGCCGAACTTTTCAATCCATAATCTCTCCTTTGCAATTTCTTTCTCATTCGGGTTGACACTCTTTTCTTTGATTTAATCGGTAAGTGATTTCTTTTCTATTTTCATATTCTTTTCCTTCTAGCCGAATAGGTATTTATCACTATTTCGTTGTAAATCTTGATTTTAACCGAAATGGTGTTACCTTCCACTCCTTCATTTTTTTTAATCACCCTCTTTTTCGTAGAATTCTAAGTGGGTGGCCGTGTATCATTCTAGTCCTAAGTCATACGGTGGAAATCGGATCCAATATCGATAAGGTAAGGAGTTCTTCATGGATTATATGAAATCATTCTTTATTCGTTTAAGTTATTATCGGAATTGTGGTTGACTAATCGATTATATTTTTAGGGACTAAATCGCTCGATCTATCCACTCGTTGATCATACAGAAATAGTGGTAAGCCAACCCTTTTTCCTTAGTCAATCATTCCATATCAACGTAATATCGTTTTGACTAAGATTTTATTCAATGGAGGCAAGCGGTACCAAATCAAAAGGGAAAGCGTTTAGAGATCACAAAAGGAGTGGATTAGCGATTCCTACTCCTAAATTCAAACGAAGGGCGGTATCGACGGTTCGAGATTTTCCACCGGGTTGTGGACCATCATCCAGTGAAAATAGACAAATCGTGGTCGTTCACGATTCTAAGGGTAAACACTTTAGATCGTTTATTTTAGAGTTAGATTAATAGAATCACGTATGTCGATTAATCGAGTGTTATGATATTTTAGGTGTCGATGATCAAGAAGGCCTAGTACTTACCGTAATTAGGTGTGTAATCTCACACCATAATTCTGTAGGTTTATGATTCGGTAACATCACGAATAAGTAGATTGCTATCATTATAAGGCTATAATCATAAAATTGGCATAAAACGAGGAATATGTTTAAAGTATACTATTTTGAAAGATTCAAAAAAATCAGCATTTAGATTGTTAAAACTACGGAAATGCCCTTAATGGGCTGAATTACGAAAATGCCCTTAATGGGCCGAATTACGAAAATGCCCTCATGGGCTAAATTATAGAAATGCCCTTAATGGGCCGATTATTTTTGCTTAAATGGGCCTAGTCACTGTAATAAATTACTTGATAAATTGTTGCTATTTATATGCGAACATTTTATTATGTTATTGCATTTTCATATATTGCATGGGTTGGGGAAAATGTGAAAGAGAAGTGTAGCCTGGTGGCATTGCCACAATAAACTGTTTGCCATAATGTTTACATATGATATCGGTGGCTTGGCCACAATAAATTTTATTAAATGGCAAATTGCCTGCGTTTTGGTGTGATGGCGGGGTGGGTTGACTTGATCCCCACAGGTGTGATGGTTGGTATGGGGGTGTGTTGGATGGATGGGTTGGGTTGCATACATTCATACATTTGCTTCATTTTAAGATTGTTATGTAAAAGGGCTTAGGCCCATGATATTGCTATATGGGTTCAAGCCCAATGGATGACGGTAAGGGGATTTCACACTGAGTTCTTGTAACTCACTCCCCCTTTTTCTTAACCCTTGTAGGTAATGCTCAGTGATGTGGATTTGGGCCATGGATGACTCGGTGGAGGCCATACTTCAGTAATGGTGTTATTGAACTTTAGATTTCTATTTCCGCTTATTTTACTACTTTTACTATTTTGGGTTTTTATGTTGTAATAAGGCATCTGGAATATTTTATTTTTGCTTTATGTTTGTCGTACTTACTATTTTGCTTGAATGATTTTAAATGGGAATTTTTCTAAAACTTAAATAAAGGTTTTCCCAAAATAGATTAACAAATGGATTTCATAACAAACTTTTACAAATATTTTAACTCGAAAAGTTTTCTCGAACTATCAATGATATTTTCAAAAGTCACAATTTATAAAGATTTCTAGTTCAAATTATTTATTTATCAAACAACCTTCGAGGTTAGTAGTACTTTATCAAATATTCCAAATCAACTCGTTTTCTCAAAAGGATTTAACATGTTTCTCTCATGTGACATGTCAGATCTGGTCTTAACGCATGGGCCGGGTTTGGGGTGTTACATTTTATGGTTTCAGAGCCTGATTGTAAAACTCGGCTGTGGTTTGGGTTCAAAAATGTTTTCGAAACTACTTGAAATTTGATTTATAAATGCATGTTTTAAGAGAAGTATGGCACCACGGGCATCTGGCACCAAGTCAAGTAAGTTTATGTTTTCATTTATGAATATTGTGGTGTGACTATAGAAATACTCTAGAACTTTTAGTTTTAGGAGCTGAAACTATAGAGATTGAGACTATAGGATACGTACTACGAAAATAACTTTACTTACTATACTCCATAAAATATTGTTTAATAAACACTGAAATAGCATATTGATTCATAAGACTATTAATCAGATTAAATCGAATTAGTGAACATGAGCACTAGAGGACGTGGACGTGGTAGACGCGACCGTGATAGAGGCCGAGGTGTGCTAAGGTGGATCTTGATGCAGAGGCATGTGCTCGAAAGGGAGGCGCTGCATCGCCGATGGTGAGAGCGAGATCTCATGATCGAGCTTAGGTTGTTGAGTGACTTCGAGATAGTTAAGGAGGTATTGAAGGGGTTAAAGGAATCGGTGAAGCACTTCGAGTTGGGTGTATGGACTGTAAGAAGAAAAGAGATCGCGGTTCTTTTGGGTCACAGTCTCGTTCCGTAAAGCGTGTTAAGGCACGTCCAAATTTTTTAGCTTGCGAATATTGCAGAAGGCGTCATCCAGGAGAATGTTGGAGGAGGTCAGGAGCATGCTTGAGATGTGGGTCTAAGGAGCATAAGGCTCGGGATTGTTTCATCACCATCAAGCCAGGTATGTTTTGGTTGGGCGTGATGATTAAATGTAGAAAATTTTAGGTATAAGTGGTAGATAACTGTTTGCTTCTATGGTTAGATGTTTGGTTGTGTGAAAGAGGATTCAAGATTATGTTGAAAGTACATTAGTGTTATTAAGATCAGAGTGCGCAGTGAAAGCATAATGGTGTGATTTGAGCGGTGCGTTTAGTAATTGGTTGGAAATTTTGAGGACAAAATTTCTTTAAGGAGGGTAGAATTGTAACGACCCGAATTTGGCCTAGTAAAATTGGGCCCAATGGGCCTTGGGGAGTAGGAGTGTTTAAAATTTTTGAGAACAAGAGAATGGCATTATTTCAAGTTGGACTTATTAGGAAGGTGATTTTGGAAAGTTACGGGGTTCTAGGAAGTTCCAGGTTTAAATTGGGCCTTAGTAAAAATTTTGTGTTTTAGCACTTTAAGGAGATATAGTAAGTGGCATCAAAGCTTATGGAAATAAGTGAGTAAATTGCTAACATAAGTGAGCATATGGCAAGGAGATTGAGGCGTCACATGAAGGGACTTTAGGGAAGAGGTTCGAATCCCACTTGGTGCAAAATTTTGACTATTTTTTTGTGTTCTTTCCCTAAGTGTCGGCCAAGGTGGTATTTAAGGCAAGGTGGACTTTTTAATTTTGGAAAGGTGGCTAAGAAAATAAGGTAAGAATGAGGGTAAGAAAAGAAATGAAAGAAAAGGAGCAAGAAGGGGGATATGTTGGCCGGTTTTGGGGACAGTGTTTTGGGAAGTTTTGTTGGCCAATTTTTGACCTTATTGTCAAGGTATACACGGTTTTGGTAAAGGGACGGTAGCCGAATTTTGCTAGGAGCATTTTGATAGTTTTGGTGCTTGTTAGGACTAATTCCGTTTGGCATCCTTTGTGTTCATTCCTCCAACTTCTCCTCTCATTGCCGCAACTTCAAGATAATAGTGAGCATTTTCTCTTTTCTTTCTTGTCTTACCGAAAACACCTAGCCATTGTGACCAATTATTTTCACTCATCTTCTCTTGAAAACCGAAACTAGTTAAGCATTCCTTCTCCACTTTTCTTTTCTTTTTCACAAAACTCTCCAAGCCTTCTTTCTTCTTCTCTAATCTATACCCTCATAGCCGAAATTATTATTGTTCATTTTTCCTCCATAGCCGAACTTTTCAATCCATAATCTCTCCTTTGCAATTTCTTTCTCATTCGGGTTGACACTCTTTTCTTTGATTTAATCGGTAAGTGATTTCTTTTCTATTTTCATATTCTTTTCCTTCTAGCCAAATAGGTATTTATCACTATTTCGTTGTAAATCTTGATTTTAACCGAAATGGTGTTACCTTCCACTCCTTCATATTTTTTTAATCACCCTCTTTTTCGTAGAATTCTAAGTGGGTGGCCGTGTATCATTCTAGTCCTAAGTCATACGGTGGAAATCAGATCCAATATCGATAAGGTAAGGAGTTCTTCATGGATTATATGAAATCGTTCTTTATTCGTTTAAGTTATTATCGGAATAGTGGTTGACTAATCGATTATATTTTTAGGGACTAAATCGCTCGATCTATCCACTCGTTGATCATATGGAAATAGTGGTAAGCCGACCCTTTTTCCTTAGTCAATCATTCCATATTAACGTAATATCGTTTTGACTAAGATTTTATTCAATGGAGGCAAGCGGTACCAAATCAAAAGGGAAAGCGTTTAGAGATCACAAAAGGAGCGGATTAGCGATTCCTACTCCTAAATTCAAACGAAGGGCGGTATCGACAGTTCGGGATTTTCCACCGGGTTGTGGACCATCATCCGGTGAAAATAGACAAATCGTGGTTGTTCACGATTCTAAGGGTAAACACTTTAGATCGTTTATTTTAGAGTTAGATTAATAGAATCACGTATGTCGATTAATCGAGTGTTATGATATTTTAGGTGTCGATGATCAAGAAGGCCTAGTACTTACCGTAATTAGGTGTGTAATCTCACACCATAATTCCGTAGGTTTATGATTCGGTAACATGACGAATAAGTAGATTGCTATCATTATAAGGCTATAATCGTAAAATTGGCATAAAACGAGGAATATGTTTAAAGTATACTATTTCAAAAGATTTGACAAAATCGGCATTTAGATTGTTAAAACTACGGAAATGCCCTTAATGGGCTGAATTATGAAAATGCCCTTAATGGGCCGAATTACGAAAATACCCTCATGGGCTGAATTACAGAAATGCCCTTAATGGGCCGTTATGTTGGAATGCCTTAATGGGCCGATTATTTTTGCTTAAATGGGCCTAGTCACTGGAATAAATTACTTGATAAATGGTTGCTATTTATATGCGAACATTTTATTATGTTATTGCATTTTCATATATTGCATGGGTTGGGAAAAATGTGGAAGAGAAGTGTAGCCTGGTGGCATTGCCACAATAAACTGTTTACCATAATGTTTACATATGATATCGGTGGCTTGGCCACAATAAATTTTATTAAATGGCAAATTGGCTGCGTTTTGGTGTGATGGCGGGGTGGGTTGACTTGATCCCCACATGTGTGATGGTTGGTACAGGGGTGTGTTGGATGGATGGGTTGGGTTGCATACATTCATACATTTGCTTCATTTTAAGATTTTTATGTAAAAGGGCTTAGGCCCATGATATTGCTATATGGGTTCAGGCCCAGTGGATGACGGTAAGGGGATTTCATACTGAGTTCTTGTAACTCACTCCCCCTTTTTCTTAACCCTTGTAGGTAATGCTCAGTGATGTGGATTTGGGCCATGGATGACTCGGTGGAGGCCATACTTCAATAATGGTGTTATTGAACTTTAGATTTCTATTTCCGCTTATTTTACTACTTTTACTATTTTGGGTTTTTATGTTGTAATAAGGCCTCTGGAATATTTTATTTTTTCTTTACGTTTGTCGTACTTACTATTTTGCTTGAATGATTTTAAATGGGAATTTTTCTAAAACTTAAATAAAGGTTTTCCCAAAATAGATTAACAAATGGATTTCATAACAAACTTTTACAAATATTTTAACTCAGAAAGTTTTCTCAAACTATCAACGATATTTTCAAAAGTCACGATTTATAAAGATTTCTAGTTCAAATTATTGATTTATCAAACAACCTTTGAGGTTAGTAGTACTTTATCAAATATTTCAAATCAACTCGTTTTCTCAAAAGGATTTAACATGTTTTTCTCATGTGACATGTCAGATCCGGTCTTAACGCATGGGCCGGGTTTGGGGTGTTACAATATGCAGCTCATCTTCAGCTCAAGTCAGCTCAGAGGCTTGTTTCCCAGCTCACCTCAGCTCAGAGCACTCTACACCAGCTCATGTCAGCTCATTTCACTTCTAGCTAGCTGAATTCAGCTCAGTTTAGCTTCAGTCAGCTCACCTCCAGCTCCACTAGCTCAACTTTAGCTAATGAGTCCAGAAGTAGCTGAATAGTGTCCTACGTGTCGGGAGTATACCAGTGCACATGTGGTAACCTAGGTGGCATCCAAGCATGTGGATGTGGATGTGCATGTGCCAGCCTTGAACACATGTGGTGCACATGTGTGACCAAAAACCAGCCCATTCTTGTGCATTTGTGTGGCAATTGAAGAGATAAGAACAAGGGAAGTTGTGTGTTTGAATTTCAAACGAAATTAGCACATATTTAAAGTGATAAACATTCCAACTCACTCTTTTTTTTACTTGGCTACAAATTAATTCCGCCCAAAAGGAGTTATTTCAATTCAAATTTAAATTTTAAACTCCTTTAATGTTAGCCACACAATGTAATTTGGTCACCTCTTCATTCTACTATATATTTGTACTTCAAACATTGTTAAAAGGTAGACTTTTATTTTGAAATAAAAATTACTTTGTGAGTTTTCTCTCAAATTTGGTTCTTTGTTTGAACTTCTTTCTTGACATTTCAATTCTGAATTGTTGTGTCAATCTTGTGATACTTCGGGTTCCTAGATCGCTATCTAGTGGGTCCAAGTCTATTGACGTAGAACAGATTCGATTCGGGTTTGCATAACAAATTGTGTGAGTTCTTTCGAGTTCTTCATTGTTCAAATTCCCAGCCAGTTTCCAGCGTTATTTCTGCCATTTTTTTTGAATTGTTCAAGGCTGCCATGGATGAATTTTGAAGCATTCATCTTCTACCTTCTTCAAATCTGTCTAGAAATTCCAGCAACATTTTTTTTTCTCTCTTCTTCAAATCTATTCAATTTCATGTGTTTTTAAGTCTAAAACCAACCTCTTTGTTTTGTTTAATTACAGGGAAGTGCTTGCTATAATCCTAGATCCGTAAACACTCAAGGAATGTTATTTTTGCCAAGCAACACCTTATCATATGGTAATCAGAGCACAGGTTGGATTTTTTTTAGCACATTCTGCACTCAAAATCAAGAAAACAAAATAAAAAGTAAAAAAAATTGAAAATTAAAAAAAAACACAAAAAAAAATCAGATTCGAAACAACAAAACAGAAACAAAAAAAAAGTGTGCTAATTTGTTGAAATGATAAAAGATGCTCATATTATGCCATGTTATGCCATGAAATGCTTGAAATCAACCAAACAACTTATTCTTGTCTGTCGGTGATAGGGTCGTTGTAAGCATTTACATTGCGCGAAAGTTGTTGATTTTTTCTTCTTATTTTCATCCTTATTTTCTTCATTTTGTTTGTTAATTTTCCAGCGTTGTATTTCATTGTTTTCAGCTTTTATATCTTTTTTTTTCTCTTTTCTTTCAGCCCTATTTTCATTCTAACCCTTGATCTTTATCCTTGTTGTTTCATACAAGTTGACACAGTAAACAGATTCTGAAAGATCGAAATTAGTTCCTTTAAAGAACTGATTATGAGAGATTGACTGGAAAAGGCAATTTAGCGTGTGAGATCAGAAGGGGAGACAAAAAGAGCCTTTAAAGTATTCTCTCGAGTGAAACACGAGCGCTAAGTGAAATTATTGAGTGTTCTTTCTTTGGGAGCGATCTGTGAGACTGTATTGAGTGTGCTGTGAGGTCCATTCCTTTATTTTCACTAACCTTTAATAGTGTTTTATTATTATTATTATTATTTAAAATGACAGGTTCTAATGAGAGCAACCCGGATGGCCGGCAACCAAACTTGCAAATGCAGGCCATAACACGTGAACTTTAGCATCTTTAAAGACAAGAACTCGAACCTTTACAATCGAGGATGGACAGAATTGATGGTGGTGGTTCCCAATCAGTTCCTAATGAAGGAAATGATGAGAATGAAGTTGATCAGTCTCCGAGGCAGAATCTGAGAAGACATATACAACTTGATGATAATCTGTCTAACATTAAAGTTGCTATTCCATCATTTCAGGGATGAATAGATCCTGATGCTTATCTCGCTTGGGAAAGCAAAGTCGAACATGTTTTTGAGTGTTACAATTACTCAGAACAGAAGAAGGTTCGTTTGGCTGCGATGGAATTCATTGATTACGCTTTGATCTGGTGGGATCAATTGCTAATTAGTCGGAGACGCACCGGTGAAGGTCCAGTGAGAACGTGGAATAAAATGAAATAAATCATGCGTAAGAGATTTGTTCCTTCTCATTACCATCGTGACTTATTCCAGAAGTTGCAAACGTTGAAACAGGGGAGTAGGAGTGTTGAAGACTACTACAAGGAAATGGAAGTGTCCATAATGCGAGCCAACATTGTTGAGGATCGAGAGGCTACTATGGCACATTTTCTTGTAGGTTTGAATTTCAAGATTGCTAATGTTGTTGAGTTACAGCATTATGTCGAGTTAGAGGACATGGTGCATATGGCGATAAAAGTTGAACGACAACAACGTAGGAAGTCTTCAAATCGAGGTAATACTCCATTTAAATCATTTTCAAATCCTTTATCTACTCCTAACAATTTCAGGAAGCCTACACCACAAGCACCACTTCAGATTCGAGATAAGGCAGAGTCAAGCAAACCAAAGACTCCTATTACTGAAAATAGGCGTGACAAGCAGGTGGTGACACAAGAACGTTCGAGGGACATTTTGTGTTTCAAGTGCCTTGGTCGAGGGCATGTTGCCAGCCAGTGCCCAAATCGGAGGACCATGATGTTGTTGGATTGTGGCGAGATTGAATTTGAGTCCGAATAAGACAAACAGGAGCCCCTACAATGGACGTTCAAGAAGGTGATGATAATGTGCAGACGTTTGCCACCGGTGAAGCACTTGTTGTCAAGAGGAGTCTGAATACTCAACCGATCCAGGATGAACAGCAACGAGAGAACATATTTCACACAAGATGTCTCATCAATGACAAGGTATGTGTTGTAATTATTGATGGTGGTAGTTACACTAATGTTCTTAGTTCTGTGATGGTTGATAAGTTGGGCTTGAAGACGACACGACATCCAAATCCTTACAAGTTACAGTGGCTAAATAATGGAGGAGAAAGTAGAGTTACTAGGCAGGTTCTTGTGTCGTTTGCCATTGGAAAGTACAAAGATGAAGTACTTTGCGATGTCGTTTTGATGGATGCGAGCCATTTACTGTTGGGACACCCATGGCAGTTTGACAAGAGGGCGGTACATGATGGCTTTACAAACAGGTATTCTTTTATTCATGCAGATAAAAAGATCATCTTAGCACCTTTGACAGCGAGCCAAGTGCAAGAAGACCAAGTGAGATTGCGAAAGAATATCGAAGAAGCTCGAGGGAAAAAGAAGATGACTATATACGCTAGCATCAAGGAAATCAGGAAATGTCTTTCCTCTCAGCATTCTATGCTTATTTTGTTGTTTAAAGATAATTATTTATTAGCTGAGATTCCTAGTGATTTGCCTGTTTCTATTTCATCTCTTTTGCAGGAAGTCGAGGATGTGTTTCCTGATGAAACACCGAAGGGTTTACCCCCTATTCGTGGCATCTAACATCAGATTGACTTTATTCTAGGAGCCACGATTCCAAATAGACCAGCATATCGCAGTAACCCTGAAGAAATAAAGGAACTTCAAATACAAATTTCTGAGTTGTTGGACAAGGGGTACATTCGAGAGAGTTTGAGTCCGTGTGCTGTACCAGTGTTGTTGGTACCCAAAAAGGATGGAACTTGGAGGATGTGTGTTGATTGTCGAGCAGGAAACCAGATTACAATCAAGTATCGACATCCCATTCCTCGACTTGATGACATGTTGGATGAGTTGTGCGAAGCGACTATCTTCTCCAAAATTGATTTGAAGAGTGGATATCATCAGATTCGCATGAAAGAAGGCGACGAGTGGAAGACAGCCTTCAAGACGAAGCTAAGACTGTATGAATGGTTAGTGATGCCTTTCGGTTTAACTAATGCTCCTAGTACTTTTATGCGTGTGATGAATCATGTTCTGCGATCTTTTATTGGTAAGTTTTGTGTTGTGTACTTTGATAACATTTTGATTTATAGCAAGACTTTGCGGGATCACGTAAAACATTTGCGAGCTATTTTGCGACTTTTGAGAAGAGAGATTGTTTGGTAACAAGGAGAAATGTGTGTTTTGTCTTGATAAGCTTATATTTCTTGGTTATATTGTTAGTTCTCAGGGAGTTGAAGTTGATCCTGAGAAGATTAAGGCGATTCAAGAGTGGCCACGACCGACATCGGTTAGTCAAGTTAGATCGTTTCATGGTTTAGCTAGTTTCTACCGTCGGTTTGTTCCCCATTTCAGTTCTATTACCGCCCCCTTAACCGGGATTATAAAGAAGAATTCAGTCTTCTCATGGGGTAAAGAACAAGAGGATGCCTTTTTGAAAATAAAGGAGTGTTTGGCAAAAGCACCTGTTTTAGCATTACCTAACTTTGATAAAATGTTTGAAGTTGAATGTGATGCTTTTGGAGTTGGTATAGGTGCTGTTTTGTCACAAGAAAAGAGGCCCGTTGCATATTTCAGTGAGAAGCTTAGTGGAGCGACGTTGAATTATCCTATCTATGATAAGGAGATGTATGCACTGATTCGGGCATTGGAAACTTGGCAGCATTATTTGTTGCCTAAGGAGTTCGTGATTCACACTGATCATGAGGCTTTGCTCTATCACAGGTCAGCATAAATTAAACAAACGACATGCTAAATGGGTTAAATTTCTTGAGTCTTTCCCTTATGTCATTCGTTACAAGAAAGGTAAAGACAATGTCGTTGCTGATGCTTTATCACGCATGTATGCACTTTTAAATTATCTTGATTCTCATTTGATTGGATTTGCATATATTCGTGAGCTATATGCTGATGATCCTGATTTTAGAGATAAGTTTAATGCTTGAGCAAAAGGTACATAAGGAAAATTTTATAGGCATGATGGCTATCTTTCCAAAGAGAACAGGATATGCATTCCACAAGGATCCATGCGTGGTATTTTGATCCATGAAGCACATGAAGGTGGACTGATGGGTCATTTTGGAGTCACCAAAACGTTACAGGCATTAAAGGAGCATCTATTTTGGCCTAAAATGCGTAGGGATGTTGAACGGTACTGTGAACGTTGTGTGACATGTAAGAAACCAAAATCGAAGGTTTCACCACATGGTATGTACTTGCCTTTACCTATTCCTGATTCCCCTTGGACTGATATTTCAATGGATTTTGTTTTGGGATTGCCTAGAACTAGGACCGGTAAAGATAGTATATTTGTTGTGGTTGATAGGTTCTCGAAGATGGCACATTTTATTGCTTGCCATAAAACTGATGATGCTGTAAATGTGGCTAACTTATTCTTTAGGGATGTTGTTCGTTTACATGGTATTCCTAGGTCAATTGTTTCAGCGAGGATGTAAAGTTTTTGAGTCACTTCTGGAGGACTCTTTGGAGCAAATTAGGTACAAAACTTATGTTTTCTACTACTTGTCATCCCCAGACTGATGGACAAACTGAGGTTGTTAAAAGGGTTTTATCTACTTTACTTCGTTCCATAATTAAAAAGAACATAAAAAAACTTGGGAAGATTGTTTGCCACATGTTGAATTTGCATATAATCACGCTGTACATTCTGCTACTAAGATGTCACCATTTGAGGTTGTTTATGGATTTAATCCTATTACCCCTCTAGATATGTTGCCTTTGCCACAAGAACAGGTGATGAACAGGGACGGTAAAGCGAAAGCAGAATATGTGAAGAAGTTGCGTCAATAGGTTAAGGAGAACTTAGAACGGAGGACTCAGCAGTACGAAAATCAAGCAAACAAAGGAAGAAAGCGAGTCACCTCCGATGTTGGTGATTGGGTTTGGGTTTATTTCCGAAAGGAACATTTTCCAGCCCAAAGACGGTCTAAGTTGTTATCGCGAGGAGATGGTCCTTTTCAGGTGTTGGAGAAAGTGAATGACAACGCCTACAAATTGGACTTACCGGGTGAATATAATGTAAGTGCCACATTTAATGTTTCAGACTTAACCCCTTATAACAATTCTGCAGATTTGAGGACAAATCCTTTTCACGAAGGGGGGCTGATGTGGGCACATCCAAGCCAATCAAGGAGGCTGATCCAGAGGTCTTGCCATTAGGACCTATCACACGATCTAAGGTAAAGAAATTCAGGGAAGTTCTTTCTTTCACTTGTGCTAAAGTTTCTGACTCTTTCGAAAGTGAATGTGCCTTAGAAGATAAGTTTTATAGTGTGTTGCATGTTGATATGTGACATACTTATGCCATACTACTTATATTGGTGTGTTTAGTATGTATATGTTATGCTAAGTATGTTTTGGATTGGGTTGATAGTATTTGTATTGTCTTCAAGTTGTTTGTGTGTTAACGAATAAGTGTGCACTTGTTTACAACTTATTAGATTATGTTATGTTAAGTTTACATAGCTTTGATAAGTGTTATATTGTTTTGTAACATGTACACGAAAGGACTCCAGCTTAAGAAAGTATATACAGCTCATCTTCAGCTCAAGTCACTCAGAGGCTTGTTTCCCACTCACCTCACCTCGAGCACTCTACACCAGCTCATGTCAGCTCATTTCACTTCTAGCTAGCTGAATTCAGCTCAGTTTAGCTTCAGTCAGCTCACCTCTAGCTCAACTAGCTCAACTTTAGCTGATGAGTCCAGAAGTAGCTGAATAGTGTCCTACGTGTCGGGAGTATACCAGTGCATATGTGGCAGCCTAGGTGGCATCCAAGCATGTGGATGTGCATGTGCCAACCTTGAACACATGTGGTGCACATGTGTGACCAAAAAACCAGCCCATTCTTGTGCATTTGTGTGGCAATTGAAGAGATAAGAACAATGGAAGTTGTGTGTTCAAATTTCAAACGAAATTAGAACATATTTAAAGTGATAAACATGCCAACTCACTCTTTTTTTTACTTAGCTACAAATTAATTCCGCCCAAAAGGAGTTATTTCAATTCAAATTTAAATTTTAAACTCCTTTAATGTTGTTAGCCACACAATGTAATTTGGTCACCTCTTCATTCTACTATATATTTGTACTTCAAACATTGTTAAAAGGTAGACTTTTATTTTGAAATAAAAATTACTTTGTGAGTTTTCTCTCAAATTTGGTTCTTTGTTTGAACTTCTTTCTTGACATTTCAATTCTGAATTGTTGTGTCAATCTTGTGATACTTCAGGTTCCTAGTGATACGATCCGCCTCGGGGTGAGTCGAGTCGTATGTGAGTTGCCCAATCATCTACGAGGAGGAAACAAGTCTTCTGAAAATAATCAGAAAAATATGGATGAGTTTGCGGAAGCTTTAGGTGAATTTGTTTAGAAGGTGGGATTAAGTTAGGAATGGAGGTGTTTAAATGAAAGAGTTGATTTGGATAATTAAAAGGATAGGTTCGGTTTAAGGTTGAACAAACAATGATAGGCTGATGGTAATGGAATTGGATAGATGGATAAGTGATGGTTTAGATAAATGATAGGTGATAGTTGATGGGAATGGATGAAAGAACTTAAACAAAGAATCGATTCAACACTAATAAAGTGTCACCCCAGGTTCTATATTTGTTTAAGGTGGAAAAATGATAGTCGATGATGGACCAAGACCCGTTATCTATAAAGATAAGAACCTATGGTATAAGTTGATGGAAGAGAACAATTGACGCCACAAGCAAGAAAACTTGATAAGTCGAAATCGAAACTCATATGAAAGATAGAGAGGAGAATAATCTCACTCAATTGAACAAAAGTTCATAAAATATATTCCAAGTTCAAAAGTCCCCTTTTACAAACTAATAACAAGTATATATAGTGTTTACATGTGGTTAGCTGAAGAGACAAATGAATTCAACTTTAATATGCATTTAAATGGCTGAAATAAAATCTAAAAACTCTTGAATTCCTCCAGCCAAATAATAGCAACTTTATGACTCCTAATGAGCTGATTAAATGAATTTGAATGCTTTAAAAATGTCCCTTGAGTTGTCCTTGGCTAGCCAAAAAGTCTCCAGCAACTAATGGTGTTTTGAAAGGCTTAAATGTCCATCTTGAATGCTTTTAAAAATGTCCCTTGAGTTGTCCTTGGCTAGCTGAAAAGTCTCCAGCAACTAAATAAAAATTTGTAACTCATGTGTGACCTTTAAGCTTCAAACGGTTATTGGAAGAAGAAGAAGTTGTTGCCGAAATTAATTGATGTATAATGCTTCCTTCAATTATCATAACAGCTCCTTTAAATGTTGAATAATGCTTCCTTTATGTGTGTAACCGATTCTCACTTGAAAAGTCACATTAAACTCTTTATAACATCCCATGAGTGTAACGGTTTCTAGCTGAAAGGTTTCCTACATTCAAACACATTAAACAGACATATTAACCACATTTAATCACTTATTAAACACTAATTTAACTTAAACACATTAAACACTTATTAAAAGCTAATTTAACTTAACACATTAAACACTGATGTGAGCTCACCCAACAAGCTTAGAGCCGAACCTTTGGAGCTGCCCTCAGGTCCCATCACTCGTGCCCGTGCTAAGAAGCTCCAAGAAGTTGTAGCAAGTTACATTGGCCGAGTATGGGAAGATGAAGTTGCGAACACAAAATACCCAAATTTCGACTAATTTGATTCGCACCTTCCTACAAGTCGACTTAGTTCGTGATGGCTTATCTCACTCCCTTCTACACTCCAACTAGCTCAATGAGCTGAATATGTTCTAATATCAAATAAATATAATTAGTTTAGTTAGTTAGTTCAGCTCAAGTCAATTAATTAAATAAATTTGGACAAATTAATTAGTAAGTATTAAATATGCGTTTTAATTAATGTGTGTTTTAATTGTGTCTTAAATTTAGACATAAATTTATTATGTCTAGTTTAATTACACAAGTTTAATGTGTCTTAGTCTATTTATTATGTCTCAAATTTATTTTGCTAGCCGAATTTAATGTATGTGCTGCTACTTTTCAGACGAATTAATTGAGACTCTAAAGCATGTTTTTTTTCGTGACTTGCAGCAACCATTAAGGGGCAAGCATGGGACAGATTAATTGAGCTTATTGCTCAGCTTCTAAAGCCTCTTCTCATGTTCAGCAAAAGCACCATTAATGTGCTGCATTTTTTGCCGGATTTAATACTATGCTGGAGCCTTTTCGAGAATACAAAGGGACAAAGCTTTTCTTTGCTTTCCCATGCGTGTACATCCATTTAAATGAATGTTGGTGTTGGAACAACAACCACATTTAATTGTTGCTGGCCAAATTAAAGGATGGGGACAAGCTTGGACGGCATTTAAGGGCATGCTGGACAAGGGGGTGACGTTTAGGCTCTCCAAGGCACCTTTTCATGAAAAGCCGCATGGAGTTAATAAGCTGCTGGTTGCTTCATGCGTGAACACCCATTAAAGGCATGTTGGAGTTCTTTTTCGTGAACATAAAAGACCAAGCATTAAAGTTCGGCTGAAGCATTTTGAGAGCATTAAAAGAGGGCTGATGTGCATGTTTCCAAGGAGGTAAATCGTGGAGTGCAAAGGACTAAGTTCTTTCATTAATTTCGGCACTTTTAAAGCCTAAAAGTTGCCCATATTTTGGCCAAGGTGCATGCCTAATCAAGGCTGGCCATTGATCTTTCCAAGACGCCATCAATGCCAAGTTAAAGGCCAAAACCAAATGAAGACACCTATAGCCAAGATCAGCCGAATTTCTTTCATTCTAGAAGCTATCTATTCATATTCTTAAGCCTAGATTGGTCTAGAATGTTTTTAAGAAGTAGCTTAGAAATTTCCTTCAACTTAAGGGCTAAGAAACGTCCCATTTAATGTCACAAAGGGGTCCATTCGGCTGACCATGCTATAGCCTATAAATAGGCCATGTAACTATCATTTTGGGGGCCAATGAACAATATTATAATTTTATTAATTTGTGAGTTTGTTTTCAACTCTCAACTTTCTCCAAAGACTTGTTGACTTATCAAGCAAACACTTGTGGCGTCATCCTCGTCTTTGTATCGAACTTATCACTTTGTAACCCCAAAGTGTTACGTTCATTATACCGAGGTTCCTATCATTTGTTGATAGCGGGTCGAGGTTCCATTAACTTACCGTAGCCTTCTATCGAACCCTTATCCAACCTAAGTGTTTTCTTAAGACTCGGGTTAATACATTTCATTGTATTAGTTCGGCTTGAACCTTAGTTTAAATATTCCCTAAAACTATCCGTAATTTCTTGTTCATCACCAACCATTTGAACTTAAGCCTATTCCTTCATAACCCATTGTTATTTCGAAATCCCAACTTACTCCAATTTACGATCGAGCTATTCTATGACTCGACTTCAACGCATCGAGTTCGTATCAAGTTGGTATCAGAGCTAGTTAAATTCAAGTAAGCATCGACGTTCTTGGAATTCCCGGGATTAGTATTTAAAAAAATGTCTTTAAAAAAAAAGAAAAAAACGCTATATAAAAAAAGTTATATATATAAAAAAAGAATATATATATGAAAGTATAAAAATATATATATAAAAAAATGCATTTAGTGTTCGATCTTCTTTCATTTCATTTGCCCGACCCTTTTCATTATTACCGCCACACTCAACCAATTACCATTTTTGACAGCCTACCTTGGTCCCGACAATAAGTCTCCTACCCAGCCACATCAACTTTGTAAGCCGACCCCTAAAGTGGTGCTGATTTGTCTACTTAGTTTGCGGAGAACTTTGAGAGGTAAAGACCGAGTGGAAAAAAAAGGCAAGAGATTGGTGAGATTATTCGAGAGAAATAAAAGTCGAAATTGAGTGATTTTTCTTTGTGAGTGACTTGTGAGTTTTTTTGGTGAGGTTTTACTTTTCGGTTTTATTCTTTTAACGATCTTTCTATGCAGAAAATAAAAATGAATCAAGAAGCATTGTCAGAATCTGATTATCAATACTTGTTGAACGGGATGCGAAAGGTCATGAATTCCAAATTCGACAAGTTACACGAAAGATTAGATCGTGTGGAAAAAGGAGCACTTTATGAACGAGATTCTTTAAGTCAAAAATTGGAAATAAGAACCCCACAGAGATATACCACCGAATACAACTTGAAGAAGTCCAGACACGATTCCTTTTCGCCATCAATTCTGAGACGAGAAGTTGATTATGAATCTTACTCCCTCCAAGATGACGAGCAAGTTGATCGATATTCCCGTTTCAAAACTTCCAAGAAAACATCTACGAGGTATTCTTCTCGAAGAACCCTTTCCGATGACTATTCAAGAAGTGACAATTATCGAGACTCCTACTCAACAAGATCTTCGAGGCGGAGCAAAGAAAGTTATGAGTTTGATTCTCTTCAAGGTGACGAACGGGGAAGTACAAGTTATTCGACATATGATTCAAAGAAGTCACGATCGAAAACCCTTTCACAAAGGATAGCAAATGATTTCTATGAGAAAATGACTTCTTTCTTTGATTCAAATCCTTCTCTTTTCGATTCTATTGTATCTTCCTCTTGTTGTAATCAAAATGAAAGAGAAAAAGAAATCGAAAAAGTGAGAGAAAAAGGACACGAAAAAGAGAATGAGAAAGAAATTGAGATTGAGAAGAAAATTGAAAAAGAAATTGAGATAGAAAAAGAAACGAAAGAAAAGAATGAGCGAGAAAAAGAGAGAGTTGATTCAACTAACTCATCAGAATTTTGTTCTTCTTCTGTTTCTTCTCTTCAGGTTTTCGAGAAACCGAGTGACTATTACCAACTTCAGTACCTTCCTGACGAGCGACGTTTTTCCTTGATTAAAAAAGGTAAATTTGAATCACATGAACCGGAAGGTAAGGAAGGTAAGTCTTATGAAATTCAATCTCCACCAAATTGTTCTACTACTTGTGGCTATGTGGATGATCATGTCATTTGTCATTCCTCGAATAATTGTGATGGTAAGACAAGCCTATCTCATGACAATCATTTTGATGCAAAGTGTGACGGTGGAGTAACATCTATTTGGCAAAAGCAAGACTCGATCAGGTATGACGATGACTTTTCTTTTAATCCCCATTTGTTTGATTGAATTACGAGATTTGTTCGTTGTCTAAAACAAAATCTTTGAGTTTTTGTAAATCTATTTTGAAGCACGTCAAGAGCTTTGATCGCTCGATCTTGAGTATGAATTATTCATATTGGTTAAATATGTTTGAATCATCGAAACCATTGATTCATTTTGACTCAAATAATCAAAATCAAGTTTTTAAATTGGGAGTAGGTTCTGATTTATTCTGTGGAAAACTCAAGTATCATCTGGTATGTTTGAAGAATTTCTCTTGTTTCGATACTTGGTTTTTGAGTAAGTTGGTGAGATTTGTTCATTTTGTTTTCAATTTTTATTCGCTTTGTAAACAAATTTTGTGGTTGTACTTGAAATTTACGTTTCATTCGAAAAGGATTGAATCAAACGCGAAGCCTCGACTACACTACGTTTCCAAAGAGCGAAGGTTTATACTAAAGGAGAAAGGTAAAGTTGATCTTTTTCTTTCTGCTCCCGAAGGTAAGACACTAGACACCTATGAATCCATTTTGTTCTCTTCGAATGTTGACAAGAATCACGTTACTGATTTTATTCTTGTAAAACCCTTAAAACGTGATGCTCTTAATTGTTCTATCTTGTTCGATAATAAACTCTCTGTTTTGGATCTTGACAAAAAGATAGTTGTTTTTGATAAGTGTCATGAAGCATTTGTTGATACATTTGTCTTCTCTTCGGATGTTGATAGGACACATGGTGTTGATTTCGTTTCTATAAAACACTTAGATCATGAAATGCTTAGCCATTCTATTTTGACTGGGAGTGTTTGATAAGGCGTTGCTTGGCAAAACAACATTCCTTGAGTGTTTACGGATCTAGGATTGTAGCAAGCACTTCCCTGCAATTAAACAAAACAAAGAGGTTGGTTTTAGACTTAAAAACACACGAAATTGAATAGATTTGAAGAAGAGAGAAAAACAAATGTTGCTGGAATTTCTAGACATATTTGAAGAAGGAAGAAGATGAATGCTTCAAAATTCATCCATGGCAGCCTTGGACATTAAAAAAAATGGCAGAAATAACGCTGGAAACTGGCTGGGAATTTGAACAACGAAGAACTCGAAAGAACTCGCACAATCTGTTATGCAAACCCGAATCGAATCTGTTCTACGTTAATGGACTTGGACCCACTAGATAGCGATCTAGGAACCTGAAGTATCACAAGATTTACACAACAATTCAGAATTGAAATGTCAAGAAAGAAGTTCAAACAAAGAACCAAATTTGAGAGAAAACTCACAAAGTAATTTTTATTTCAAAAATAAAAGTCTGTCTTTTAACAATGTTTGAAGTACAAATATATAGTAGAATGAAGAGGTGACCAAATTACATTGTGTGGCTAATATTAAAGGAGTTTAAAATTTAAATTTGAATTGAAATAACTCCTTTTGGGTGGAATTAATTTGTAGCCAAGTAAAAAAAAGAGTGAGTTGGCATGTTTATCACTTTAAATATGTGCTAATTTCGTTTGAAATTCAAACACACAACTTCCCTTGTTCTTATCTCTTCAATTGCCACACAAATGCACAAGAATGGGCTGGTTTTTGGTCACACATGTGCACCACATGTGTTTAAGGCTGGCACATGCACATCTACATGCTTGGACGCCACCTAGGCGGCCACATGTGCACTAGTATACTCCCGACATGCAGGACACTATTCAGCTACTTCTGGACTCATCAGCTAAAGTTGAGCTAGTGGAGCTGGAGGTGAGCTGACTGGAGCTAAACTGAGCTGAATTCAGCTAGCTAGAAGTTAAATGAGCTGACATAAGCTGGTGTAGAGTGCTCTGAGCTGAGGTGAGCTGGGAAACAAGCCTCTGAGCTGACTTGAGCTGAAGATGAGCTGCATATACTTTCTTAAGCTGGAGTCCTTTCGTGTACATATTACAAAACAATATAACACTTATCAAAGCTATGTAAACTTAACATAACATAGTCTAATAGGTTGTAAACAAGTGCACACTTATTCATTAACACACAAACAACTTGAAGACAATACAAATACTATCAACCCAATCCAAAACATACTTAGCATAATATATACATACTAAACACACCAATATAAGTAGTATGGCATAAGTATGTCACATATCAACATGCAACACACTATAAAACTTATCTTCTAAGGCACATTCACTTTCGAAAGAGTCAGAAACTTCAGCACAAGTGAAAGAAAGAACTTCCCTAAATTTTTTTACCTTAGATCGTGTGATAGGTCCTAATGGCAAGACCTCTAGATCAGCCTCCTTGATTGGGTTGAATGTGCCCACATCAGCCCCCCCTTCGTGAAAAGGATTTGTCCTCAAATCTGCAGAATTGTCATAAGGGGTTAAGTTTGAAACATTAAATGTGGCACTTACATTATATTCACCCGGTAAGTCCAATTTGTAGGCGTTGTCATTCACTTTCTCCAACACCTGAAAAGGACCATCTCCTCGCGATAACAACTTAGACCGTCTTTGGGCTGGAAAATGTTCCTTTCGAAAATGAACCCAAACCCAATCACCAACATCGGAGGTGACTCCTTCCTTTGTTTGCTTGATTTTCATACTGCTGAGTCCTCCGTTCTAAGTTCTCCTTAACCTATTGACGCAACTTCTTCACATATTCTACTTTCGCTTTACCGTCCCTGTTCATCACCTGTTCTTGTGGCAAAGGCAACATATCTAGAGGGGTAATAGGATTAAATCCATAAACAACCTCAAATGGTGACATCTTAGTAGCAGAATGTACAGCGTGATTATATGCAAATTCAACATGTGGCAAATAATCTTCCCAAGTTTTTTTATGTTCTTTTTAATTATGGAACGAAGTAAAGTAGATAAAACCCTTTTAACAACCTCGCTTGTCCATCACCTGGGATGACAAGTAGTAGAAAACATAAGTTTTGTACCTAATTTGCTCCAAAGAGTCCTCCGTATGACTCAAAAACTTTACATCCTCGCTCGAAACAATTGACCTAGGAATACCATGTAAACGAACAACATCCCTAAAGAATAAGTTAGCCACATTTACAAATCATCGCTTTATGGCAAGCAATAAAATGTGCCATCTTCGAGAACCTATCAACCACAACAAATATACTATCTTTACCGGTCCTAGTTCTAGGCAATCCCAAAACAAAATCCATTGAAATATCAGTCCAAGGGGAATCAGGAATAGGTAAAGGCAAGTACATACCATGTGGTGAAACCTTCAATTTTGCTTTCTTACATGTCACACAATGTTCACAGTACCATTCAACATCCCTACGCATTTTAGGCCAAAATAGATGCTCCTTTAATGTCTGTAACATTTTGGTGACTCCAAAATGACCCATCAGTCCACCTTCATGTGCTTCATGGATCAAAATACCACGCATGGATCCTTGTGGAATGCATATCCTGTTCTCTTTGAAAAGATAGCCATCATGCCTATAAAATTTTCCTTCTGCACCTTTTGCGCAAGCATTAAACTTATCTCTAAAATCAGGATCATTAGCATATTGTTCACAAATATATGCAAATCCAATCAAATGAGAATCAAGATAATTTAAAAGTGCATACCTGCATGATAAAGCATCAAGAACGCAGTTGTCTTTACCTTTCTTGTAACGAATGACATAAGGGAAAGACTCAAGAAATTCAACCCATTTAGCATGTCGTTTGTTTAATTTATGCTGACCTGTGATATATCGCAAAGCCTCATGATCAATGTGAATCACGAACTCCTTAGGCAACAAATAATGCTGCCAAGTTTCCAATGCTCGAATCAGTGCATACATCCCCTTATCATAGCTAGGATAATTCAAGGTCGCTCCACTAAGCTTCTCACTAAAATATGCAACGGGCCTCTTTTCCTGTGACAAAACAGCACCTATACCAACTCCAGAAGCATCACATTCAACTTCAAACATTTTATCAAAGTTAGGTAATGCTAAAACAGGTGCTTTTGTCAAACACTCCTTTATTTTCAAAAAGGCATCCTCTTGTTCTTTACCCCATGAGAAGACTGAATTCTTCTTTATAATCCCGGTTAAGGGGGCGGTAATAGAACTAAAATGGGGAACAAACCGACGGTAGAAACTAGCTAAACCATGAAATGATCTAACTTGACTAACTGATGTCGGTCGTGGCCACTCTTGAATCGCCTTAATCTTCTCAGGATCAACTTCAACTCCCTGAAAACTAACAATATAACCAAGAAATATAAGCTTATCAGTACAAAACACACATTTCTCCTTGTTACCAAACAATCTCTCTTCTCACAAAGTCTGCAAAATAGCTCGCAAATGTTTTACGTGATCCTGCAAAGCCTTGCTATAAATCAAAATGTCATCAAAGTACACAACACAAAACTTACCAATAAAAGATCGCAGAACATGATTCATCAACGCATAAAAGTACTAGGAGCATTAGTTAAACCGAAAGGCATCACTAACCATTCATACAGTCCTAGCTTCGTCTTGAAGGCTGTCTTCCACTCGTCACCTTCTTTCATGCGAATCTGATGATATCCACTCTTCAAATCAATTTTGGAGAAGATAGTCGCTCCGCACAACTCATCCAACATGTCATGAAGTCGAGGAATGGGATGTCGATACTTGATTGTAATCTGGTTCACTGCTCGACAATCAACACACATCCTCCAAGTTCCATCCTTTTTGGGTACCAACAACACTGGTACAGCACATGGACTCAAACTCTCTCGAATGTACCCCTTGTCCAACAACTCAAAAATCTATCTTTGAAGTTCCTTTGTCTCTTCAGGGTTACTGCGATATGCTGGTCTATTCGGAATCATGGCTCCTGGAATAAAGTCAATCTGATGTTCGATGCCACGAATAGGGGGTAAACCCTTTGGTGTTTCATCAGGAAACACATCCTCGAATTCCTACAAAAGAGATGAAATAGAAACAGGCAAATCACTAGGAATCTCAGCTAATAAACAATTATCTTTAAACAACAAAATAAGCATAGAATGCGGAGAGGAAAGACATTTCTTGATTTCCTTACTGCTAGCGTATACATTCATCTTCTTTTTCCCTCGAGCTTCTTCGATATTCTTTCACAATCTACTTGGTCTTCTTGCACTTGGCTATGTGTCAAAGGTGCTAAGATGATCTTTTTATCTGCATGAACAAAAGAATACCTGTTTGTAAAGCCATCATATACCGCCCTCTTGTCAAACTGCCATGGGTGTCCCAATAGTAAATGGCTCACATCCATCAAAATGACATCGCAAAGTACTTCATCTTTGTACTTTCCAATGGCAAACGGCACAAGAACCTGCCTAGTCACTCTAATTTCTCCTCCGTTATTTAGCCACTGTAACTTGTAAGGATTTGGATGCCGTGTCGTCTTCAAACCCAACTTATCAACCATCACAGAACTAGCAACATTAGTGCAACTACCACCATCGATAATTACAACACATACCTTGTCATTGATGAGACATCTTGTGTGAAAGATGTTCTCTCGTTACTGTTCATCCTGAATCGGTTGAGTATTCAGACTCCTCTTGACAACAAGTTCTTCACCGGTGGGAAATGTCTGCACATTATCATCACCTTCTTGAACGTCCACTGTAGGAGGCTCCTGTTCATCTTCTTCGGACCAAATTCAATGATACAGGCACGCCCGGGGCATCCACGAAATTTAAAGCTCGAAGTGTCATGGAGCTTTTGTGCATCTTGGTGCACTTTCAAATTGAGCCGGATTAGCTCATTCTAGCTCAATTTGAGCTCACTCGAGCTCGTTCCAGCTCATTGAGCTGATCATATAATTTTTAATGCTTCAAAATAAATTAAACATTTATTTTATTTATTTTTCTACATCCCATTAATGTGTCTAAATATTTTAGTTAGTGTCTAAATTAATTTGTCTATGCTTGAATTAAATTGTCACATTTTATTACATGCTTTAAAGTTGTTTTAAATAAAAAAATTAAAGTGCAAATTTTTACATTAAAAATAGGGGCTGCCGTTTTTATTAGGTGAACTTACTAGTGTTTAATGTGTCTAAAGTGTCCATAAAAGTGTCCTAGAGTGTCTAGCCGAATTTAGACATGTTATTAATGGTGTTTAATGTGTTTAATGTGTCCATAAAAGTGTCCTAGAGTGTCTAGCCGAATTTAGACATGTTATTAATGCTTGTCTCATGGTTTATTGAGCCGAATTAAATACATGCTGCTTCTTTGTTTCCAGCCGAAATTAATGCTTGTCTAAAGCATGTTTGTATCGTGAATTGCAGCAGCAATTAAGGAGTCTTTCACTCTCCCCCATGGCTGTATTAATGCTTGAACAAAGGCTGATGTTTATGCTTCCAACGTGGCCATTCATGTCACCCAAATTTACATTAAAATAAGTCAAAAACAGCAGCATGCGTGAGACCATATTTATGAAAGTGTGGGAACATGTTTTGGATGGAATTAAGGCTATTAAAGAAGCTTAATAAATCAGCAGCATTCATGGCTTTGGACTGCACAAAAGATGGCTGAATGCTTCATTTTTCAATGTGTTTTTTCGTGTTCAACAAAAGGCACCATTTAAGGTGCTGGTTCTTTCCTTCTAGACATGAATTAATGTGTTGTTTCCTATCTCCAAGGCGTGGAAAAGGTCCAGCATTGAAGACACCAAATTAAAGTGGCTGTTGGGTCTATGTCTCCAAGCGTGAGGAATATTTAAGGGCTGGTATCGGGTTTTGGGTGGTCTTTCACATCCCCAAGGCATCTAGAACTAAGCATTGGCCATCCGGATTCCCAAGGCTATCCATGCACGTCCCTTGGCTAAATTTTAAGGGCCATTCAGCCCCTTTTCCCTTACAATAAATTCGGCTGCACCAAGCTCTTCTAGAAGCTGAATTCTTGGAGTTTCATGGATGAATATGGACAGCAAGCTAGAGAGACTCTTCTAGATTAATTTAGGATCATTAAAGGCCGAATTTCACTTAGTTCCTAAGCTATGTTCATGTCCATTCGGCTAGCTCTCATTTTTGTCTATAAATAGTTTTTCAATGTCATTTTGTAAGGTTGGTTAATCTTGAATTAAAAATTTATGAACTCTAGTTCTTTGAGTGAGTTATCTCCTCTCTATCTTTCGTACAAGTTTCATAGACTTATCGAGCTGTGCTTGTGGCGTCTATCACTTGTTATTCCATACCGTTATACCACTGGTTCTTACTTAACTAAATAACGGGTCTTTGGTCCATATCGACATCCATATTACCACCTTAAACAAATATAGAACCCGGGGTGACACTTCATTAGTGTTGAATCGATTATTTGTTTAAGTTCCTTATCCATCTCCACCGATCTATCACCTATCTACTTATCCATCATTATTTCTTTCCAACAAACCAAACCATTCCCTTATCACCATATTCCTTCCATAGTTATTTTCGAACATATCCCTTCATTCATCTAAACCGTTTCTTTTATTTTCTAACCTCCATTCCTAACTTAAACCATTTTCTAATAAAATTCACTTAAGCTTCATAAAACTCGTCCGTAACTTCATATTATTTCCCGAAAGGCTTGTTTACTCCTCGTAGACGATTGGGCACTTGCATACATTTCGACTCTTCCCGAGGCAGACTGTATCATTCAATCTCGCCACTATCCAACAACATCATTGTAACATCCTAGATTAGGGGTTGTGCGGTTGGAGCATAACTCAAGTGTTGGTAGGCTTTAAGTGTGGTTGGTGATGTATTAAGGTTTTTTTTAAAACTCTAGGATAAAAAGGGAATGCCTTAGGAAAATTTTGTTTTAAGTGCTTAAAAGGAGAAGCTGGGCGATGAAGGCCTTAAAGGAAAATTGTAGGAGGTTATGGACATGAACTTGGGCTTAGTAAAGTGGATTAGGACGTTACTTTAGGGGCTTGGAGGCTTGCGTCAAAAGGGAGTGCAGGAGGGAAGAGGTTCGAGTAACGCGGGGCGCTTCAGAGACTTTTATTTTTGCGTCAAAAAGGGAATTAGGCTAAAAAGGCTTTAAGGGAAATTCGTAAGGGATTTATGACACAAGGGTTGGCTTGGTAAAGTGGCGTGCAGGCGCTACTTAAGGCTTGGGCAAGTGACGCCTCAAGCAATGGGTAGAGGGCCCAGTTCGAGTTGCGAAGGAGGCGGGAAGGACTTTTATTTTTGCGTTAAGAAGGCGCGCGAAAAAGAGGGTTTAAAAGAAAGTCCGGGAGGTTATATCACAAACAGCGCCTTGGCAAAGTGGTCGGGGGCGTTACAAGACACATGTCTAAGGGGCTCCAGCAGGTCGGGAGTTCGACTCGCGTGGGAAGCAAAGAGATGGGTTTTATTTTTGCTGATGCGTCAAGGCAGAGAAGGCGAGAGGTTGGACGGCAAATGGACTCCTAATTGGGTGAGGATTAAGCTTGTAGGATAAGTGTAGTTTTATTTATTTTAATATAGGATAATTATGGCTTTATTTAGATCAAATGAGATTTTATTTTATTTATTTTAGGAGATAGGATAAGAGATTAAATTGGGATATTAGCAAGGGATATTGTTGTTTATTTTATTTTATTTTAAGTTGGTGGATATAGGGGATAATTATGTGATTTATTATTTTAAATGGGTAGGATAATTGTAGATTAAATTCAATTTAATTTGAATAGGTGTTGAAGAGATATAGTAGGAGATTAAATTGGGATATGATAATGAGTTGACGTGGTGGCCGAATGAGGGACTCTTTGGGGTGCCTTGTCGATTTTGAAGCTTTATAAGGAGGGGGTGCCGAATTTAGTTTCTTTTCCCCATTAGTGCCATTTTTCCCTTGTGCAAAGTCGCTTATGTTTCATTCCTCTTTTCTATTTGTTCTTGGCCGAATCTATATCCCTTTCCCAATTCCTTTCTTTTATTTTTGTTAGCCGAATCTTCCCTTTGCCACCATTGCCGTATTGCTCAACTCCTTCTTCTCTTCCTTTCTTTAAGAATTCTTTTAAAAGCCGAAATACTTTGGTGAACCATAGCCGAACCCTCTAGGCAGTAAACTCCCTCTACTTTTGTGTTTTCTTCTTCACCATAAAAGAGCCGACCTATTCTCATTTAGTCTTCACAAGCAACAATAGTGCCAGCGTTAAGGAGTCTTAGAAGAGCCTCTTGGATTCGACTACTCAAGGTGAGTTAATGTGGTATTCGGCCATAGGCTATTCTCGGTATATTATGGTAGCCGATTCGACTTAGGTGGTGTAGGAAGGAGTTCTACAATCGCAAAGGTGCAAATCGTTAGGCGTGGGTTTCGAGATTTAGTCAATTGTGCTAATCAAAGCGTAGTTATCGCCTTTGTCTCTTGAATGTTTATATGTGTTATTTTATGTATGTGTATAAAGTGAATGATAGCCGAAATAAGGGCTAAGATTGTGAATACCCGTGGTGGGTGACTGAATCATCAGGTCAGTGATTTACGATAATAAATGATTATTGATGAATGTATGAAAATGTGATGGCATGTGATGTATATTTGTTTCAAGTAATATGTTGCCATGGTACATATATATATGCATGGGACTTGGGATGTGACTATTGGAGGAAAGGGTGTACATTATGTACGTGGTCTAATGTTAGCCTTGTGCTACATTAGCGCTTGATGTTAGCTATGTGCTTCATCAAGGGAGGTGATGGCTAGGTGCCACATATCGGCGGTTGATAGCTGTGTGCATCACCGTAGACTGATTGATATGTGGGATCACTTAGGTGATCGGTGGCTCAGCCACGGCTTTGAGCAGTAAGTCTGCCAAGGTAAGATATGTGGATCATTATGTGATCGGTGGATTAGCCACGGCCTTGGGCAGGGAGTCTGCTAAGGTAGGAGTAATGGATGGACCCTAGGTTGGGATGGGCTTCATAATTGCATATTTATGTGTATGGACTGTGTGGATATGGGCCAAGCCCATATGTGGAGACATGTGAAATGACTATGCACTGAGTCGGTTTGACTCACCCAATATTTTATTAAACCTTTCAGGTGATGCGTAAAGCTTGGACCGGGTTGGAGTGGATACAAAGGTGGCCATGCAGAAGCAGATTTTCATGCAGAAAGATATTTTTAATTAATTAAGCATTCATATTTCCAGTACTTTGATTATTCAATTATTGTAATAAGGCCCCTAAAAGTATTTAAAGTTTGTTTAAGTGTTTTTCATTAAGTTTATTATTATGTTTTATTATGGATTGACAATTGAGGAATTATTTGCAAACGATTTTATTTAAATCTATATATACTAAAGTTTTAATCCGGATATTTTTATAAACACCACATCTCACTTAAGAATTTTAATGAACACTGTTTTCTAAACTTAACAAAATTTTCATGTTTTATCCTTGAGTTCAAATTTGTTTCAAACGTTTTTCGCAGTGGCATTTCAAATTCGATCGTAGTGAATGGGCCGGGTTTGGGGTGTTTTAATCATGGTCCTCCAATTTGGGCACTGACTGGCAACATGCCCTCGACCAAGGCACTTGAAACACAGAATGTCCCTCGAACGTTCTTGTGTGACCACCTACTTGTCACGCCTATTTTTAGTAATAGGAGTCTTTGGTTTGCTTGACTCTGCCTTATCTCGAATCTGAAGTGGTGCTTGTGGTGTAGGCTTCCTGAAATTGTTAGGAGTAGATAAAGGATTTGAAAATGATTTAAATGGAGTATTACCTCGATTTGAAGACTTCCTACGTTGCTGTCGTTCAACTTTTATCGCCATATGCACCATGTTCTCTAACTCGACATAATGATGTAACTTAACAACATTAGCAATCTCGAAATTCAAACCTGCAAGAAAACGTGCCATAGTAGCCTCTCGATCCTCAACAATGTTGGCTCGCATTATGGACACTTCCATTTCCTTGTAGTAGTCTTCAACACTTCTACTCCCCTGTTTCAACGTTTGCAACTTCTGGAATAAGTCACGATGGTAATGAGAAGGAACAAATCTCTTACGCATGATTTGTTTCATTTCATTCCATGTTCTCACTGGACCTTCACCGGTGCGTCTCTGACTAATTAGCAATTGATCCCACCAGATCAAAGCATAATCAGTGAATTCAATTGTAGCCAAACGAACCTTCTTCTGTTCTGAGTAATTGTAACACGCAAAAACATGTTCGATTTTGCTTTCCCAAGCGAGATAAGCATCAGGATCTGTTCTTCCCTGAAATGATGGAATAGCAACTTTAATGTTAGACATATTATCATCAAGTTGTATATGTCTTCTTAGATTCTGCCTCGGAGACTGATCAACTTCATTCTCATCATTTCCTTCATTAGGAACTGATTGGGAACCACCACCGTCAATTCTGTCCATCCTCAATTGTAAAGGTTCGAGTTCTTGTCTTAAAAGATGCTGAAGTTCACGTGTTATGGCCTGCATTTGCAAGTTTGGTTGCCAGCCATCCGAGTTGCTCTCATTAGAACCTATCATTTTAAATAATAATAATAATAAAACACTATTAAAGGTTAGTGAAAATAAAGGAATGGACCTCACAGCACACTCAATACAGTCTCACAGATCGCTCCCAAAGAAAGAACACTTGATAATTTCACTTAGCGCTCGTGTTTCACTCGAGAGAATACTTTAAAGGCTCTTTTTGTCTCCCCTTCTGATCTCACACGCTCAATTGCCTTTTCCACTCAATCTCTCATAATCGGTTCTTTAAAGGAACTAATTTGATCTTTCGAATCATTTCTCGTGTCAACTTGTATGAAACAATAAGGATAAAGAATCAAGGGTTAGAATGAAAATAGGGCTGAAAGAAAAGAGAAAAAAAATATAAATGCTGAAAACAATGAAATACAACGCTGGAAAATTAACAAACGAAATGAAGAAAATAAGGATGAAAATAAGAAGAAAAAAAAATCAACAACTTACTGCAACAGAAATGCTTACAATGACCCTATCACTGAACAGACAAGAATAAGTTGTTTCGGTTGATTTCCAAGCATTTCATGGCATAACATGGCATAATATGAGCATCTTTTATCATTTCAACAAATTAACACACTTTTTTTTCTTTTGTTTCTGTTTTGTTGTTTCGAATCTGATTTTTTGTGTGTTTTTTTTAATTTTTAATTTTTTTTACTTTTTATTTTGTTTTCTTGATTTTGAGTGCAGAATGTGCTAAAAAAATCCAACCTGGGCTCTGATTACCATATGATAAGGCGTTGCTTGGCAAAACAACATTCCTTGAGTGTTTACGGATCTAGGATTGTAGCAAGCACTTCCCTGCAATTAAACAAAACAAAGAGGTTGGTTTTAGACTTAAAAACACACGAAATTGAATAGATTTGAAGAAGAGAGAAAAAAAATGTTGCTGGAATTTCTAGACAGATTTGAAGAAGGAAGAAGATGAATGCTTCAAAATTCATCCATGGCAGCCTTGAACATTCAAAAAAAAATGGTAGAAATAACGCTGGAAACTGGCTGGGAATTTGAACAATGAAGAACTCGAAAGAACTCGCACAATCTGTTATGCAAACCCGAATCGAATCTATTCTACGTCAATGGACTTGGACCCACTACATAGCGATCTAGGAACCCGAAGTATCACAAGATTGACACAACAATTCAGAATTGAAATGTCAAGAAAGAAGTTCAAACAAAGAACCAAATTTGAGAGAAAACTCACAAAGTAATTTTTATTTCAAAAATAAAAGTCTGTCTTTTAACAATGTTTGAAGTACAAATATATAGTAGAATGAAGAGGTGACCAAATTACATTGTGTGGCTAATATTAAAGGAGTTTAAAATTTAAATTTGAATTGAAATAACTCCTTTTGGGTGGAATTAATTTGTAGCCAAGTAAAAAAAAGAGTGAGTTGGCATGTTTATCACTTTAAATATGTGCTAATTTCGTTTGAAATTCAAACACACAACTTCCCTTATTCTTATCTCTTCAATTGCCACACAAATGCACAAGAATGGGCTGGTTTTTGGTCACACATGTGCACCACATGTGTTTAAGGCTGGCACATGCACATCCACATGCTTGGACACCACCTAGGCTACCGCATGTGCACTGGTATACTCTCGACACGTAGGACACTATTCAACTAATTCTGGACTCATCAGCTAAAGTTGAGCTAGTGGAGCTGGATGTGAGCTGATTGGAGCTAAACTAAGCTGAATTCAGCTAGCTAGAAGTTAAATGAGCTGACATAAGCTGGTGTAGAGTGCTCTGAGCTGAGGTGAGCTGGGAAACAAGCCTCTGAGCTGACTTGAGCTGAAGATGAGCTGCATATACTTTCTTAAGCTGGAGTCCTTTCGTGTACATGTTACAAAACAATATAACACTCATCAAAGCTATGTAAACTTAACATAATTATGTCTAATAAGTTGTAAACAAGTGCACACTTATTCGTTAACACACAAACAACTTGAAGACAATACAAATACTATCAACCCAATCTAAAACATACTTAGCATAATATATACATACTAAACACACCAATATAAGTAGTATGGCATAAGTATGTCACATATCAACATGCAACACACTATAAAACTTATCTTCTAAGGCACATTCACTTTCGAAAGAGTCAGAAACTTTTGCACAAGTGAAAGAAAGAACTTCTCTGAATTTCTTTGCCTTAGATCGTGTGATAGGTCCTAATGGCAAGACCTCTGGATCAGCCTCCTTGATTAGCTTGGATGTGCCCACATCAGTGTTCTATCTGCTTTAATGATTGATGAAAAGATTCTTGTGTTCGCTAATTCATGTGCGAGTGAACTAATGTATTGTTCAAAGCAAGGTTTGATTGTTCCATTTCGAGTGCCTTATGCATTTTCTCCACTACTTGCCTGTGACGAGTATGTCCATCATTTGATGTGTTATGCGCATGAACTTTTTGACTTGTGGAATTCATTTAAATCGTATGCACGTTCTGAAGCTAATTCCATCATGTTTCAAAAATTTGATAAGGCTTTGTTACTCTTGTATGATAATATGTTTATGCCCGTTTGCATGCCATCTATTTATCTTGTATTGCTTATATTTGGTTTGCAAGAATGTTTGCTAACTTGTGGTTATCTTCTTCAGGTACTACGATTATTATCCGCCCCATTTGACCGAGGTAAACCGAGCCAAAAGGAGTTTTGTTTAGACAACCAATGGGTTGATTCGGGGACGAATCGCCTTGAAGAGGGGGGATGATGTGAGCTCGCCCAATAAGCTTGGAGCCGAACCTTTGGAGCTGCCCTCAGGTCCCATCACTCGCGCCCATGCTAAGAAGCTCCAAGAAGCTGTAGCAAGTTACGTTGGCTGAGTATGGGAAGATGAAGTTGCCGAACACAAAATACCCAGCTCAGCTAATTTGATTCGCACCTTCCTACAAGCTGACTTAGTTCTTGATGGCTTATCTCAGCTCCCTTCGGCACCCATGTAACACCCTAAAATTCAAGTATCGATTTATTGCATGTTTTGGTGTTTAGTTTATGAAGGAAAAATTTTCTTATTTCTTTTTGTGCCTATTATAGTCCTGAAGAAGAGTATAGAATTATTCGGGTATGGAATAATTTTTTTATAGTTTGAGAATTTATTGAAGTGGAGCAAGTGGCATTGACACTTAAGTTAAATTAAGTGTTAAATAGTAGCATAAGATGAGTAAATGGCAAGGTGGTGTTGGCGCATGGGTTATAGCTTGAGGAGAGTGGTTCGAATCCCTTGGATGGCATTTTGACAACTTTTATTTTGCT
The DNA here is from genome assembly GCA_025698515.1 of Gossypium sturtianum. Taxonomy (NCBI): domain Eukaryota; kingdom Viridiplantae; phylum Streptophyta; class Magnoliopsida; order Malvales; family Malvaceae; genus Gossypium; species Gossypium sturtianum. The sequence continues at coordinate 72,604,786 of CM046948.1, forward strand.
CTTCTATGGTAAGTGTCGGCCAAGCTTATTTATGGTAAGTGTTGACCTTGTTATTTTGGTTAGTATATCATAGGAATAAGGTAAGAGTGAATTTTTGGTAGGGAATCAAGAAAATATGGAAAGATATGGAGACATAGGGCAAGTATCAAGGAAAGTGTTTTGGAAACAAATTCATGGTCATTTGACCAATGAATTTGGACGGCAATGTGGCTAGGGGGAAGGTTGGCCGAATTTTGCTAGTAGTTGGCTAGGATTAGGAGTTTGTTTTGGTCATTCCTAGCATTTTATGCAAAGGTTTGCAATTCTCTTTTCAACCTTTCTCCCTTGGCCGAAATTGAGCTTTTGGTAAACCTTAATCTTTTGACCATTTGGTCATTTTTGCATATCACACTAGTACTCTTTTGTTTGCTTTGTCATAGTGCCGAAATTGCTAACACCAAAAAGACCATTCTTTTTCCTTCTCTTTTTCCCATTGTCGAATGTACCTTGCTTCTTATCACATCTTTTTCTTTCTCTTTTCCTTCTCTTTGAAAACCGAATCCTCATCATCATCTTTTTCTTCCATCTTTTATTTCTTTCTTTTATTTCTTTTCAATCAAAATTTTCTCCATTAATTCTCTCATGGCCGAATGTTGATGTACCCATAGCCGAATCATTTTTCTATTTTCTTTGGTCTTATAGCCGAATCCTCCATCTTGCACAAACATCTTTCTTAATCATCTCTTCTCAACCGTGGACAATAGGTAAGGATTCTTTTTAGTTCTTGTTAGTTATAGTTGTCATGGCCGAATCTTGATAAGGGGTATAAAGGCTTCTTAGATCGAAATAAACGTTCGTTCTATTAACGTTTTTATTCGTTATACTTTAGTGCAATAGTGGAAGACCGGAACTCAAGTGTTCGTGAGTATCATAAAACGATTTGTTCGATTCTCATTTTTGGAACAAGGATCTTTCTGGTAAGCAAATTTCACCCTTTAACCCTTAGTCATATTTCGATGTAATATTAGATTGGATTAACGATCTTTTGTCTTTGAAGACAATCAAAATAGGGAAGAAAAGGGCGGTGAATAGTGTTCGGAAGAGGGGTGGTTCCGTTATTCCCCCTAAGTATAAACAAAGGACTGTTTCAGTAATCCAAGATTTCCCACCGGGTTGTGGATGTTCATCCGAGGAGAATCAATTGTTTGAAGTAGTTCGTACTCCCGAACCATTATTTGTTCGTGGATTTGATTCGGTTGACGAACCATCAATCGGGGAGAAACCGCAAGTAGAAGTAGTTAGAAAATCCGAGGGTAAAAGTTAGATCGTTAATTTCTAAGATTGATTTTGTTAATAAAATATAGTGATTCTAATTATCGTGATATGTATAGGTGTTGACGAGCAGGAAAGTCTAGTTCTCACTATAACCAGGTGTGTAACTTCACACTTATCTTTCGAGTTAGATACTAAACAGTAAGTATTATGATAAATCGTAAAAATGGCCAAATCAAAAATGTTGTAGTAATAAGTACTTTTGTGTAAATCCATAAAATTGCTAGATCGATAAATTGGGCCATAAAACTGCTAGATCGATAAATTGGGCCATAAAACTGCTAGATCGATAAATTGGGCCATAAAACTGCTAGATCGATAAATTGGGCCATAAAACTGCTAGATCGATAAATTGGGCCATAAAACTGCTAGATCGATAAATTGGGCCATAAAACTGCTAGATCGATAAATTGGGCCATAAAAGTTTGCTAGATCGCTAATGGGCCGGAAACCCTCTAGTTCGAGATATGGGCCAAAGTTTAATACTATATTGCTAATAGGCCTAAATGAAAGGTTTTATTAAAAACTCATTTGTATTATGGGTTACTTGATAAATTATTTATGATTAAAGTTTGTTATTCATACATAAATGCATGGGATGGGATTTGATGAAGAGAAGAAAGGCCTGTGGCCACGTATCTAGTTCGGGTGGCTCGCCACAAAATTTTGGCTTAATGCCTCTAGTTCGGTGACTATGTCACAATCTAGTTCGATAGTGCACTACAATATTATTTAAAAGGCTAAATGCCTACGATTGGTGTGTTTGGCGGGGTGGGTTGACTTGATCCCCACAGTGTGTCTTTGGTTGGTACGGGGTGTGTAGCGGATGGAAATTAGGCTTGGTTGGGAAATTCATTTTACATGCATTTTATATAGTTTATTTCATTTTATATTGTTAAAATTTGTAATTGGGCTCAAGCCCAAATTAATGCCTTGATGGTCTGGCCCAATAATGGTGGTAAGTGAGTTATACACTTAGTTCTTTGTAACTCACCCCGTTTTATTATCCATCTCAGGTAATGGAAATTGATGTGGACTTGGGCCGGAGATGACATGGTGGAGGCCATACTACAAGCTTGGGTTTCATAAACTATGAACTTATTTAAGTTACTTATTTTAATTACTATTTTGGGTATGATGTAATAAGGCCTCTAATTATGTTTTTATGGATTTTTATGTGTGGATGGATTTGATTTTATTTTAAGACTCTTAATATGGGCTTATGTTAAATCTAATAAGTTTTCTTAAAAATATTGTGTTTTATAAAAAAAAAATTTTGGACACCTAAGTTACTTTTCAATTTCTTTCAAATTCTTTTAAAACTACGTTAAGGTTTTGACTAATATATATATGAGATTTCAAACAAGTATTTTTCTTAATTCATAATCATTGTACTTAGTTTTTATCAAACCTTATTTCTAAAGGTTTTGCATTTCTATTTTACTTAAGTCATTAGAGAATTTTGGATGTTCGTTCGGTGTGACAAACCAAATCTCGTCTTAACGCATAGACCTGGTTTGGGGTGTTACATTTAATGGTATCAGAGCTAGTTTCAAAACTCGGCTGTGGTTTGGGTTCAACAAAGATATTTGTTTGAGAAACAACTCAAATTTCTAGACTTTTTGATTTAAAGGTAGTATGGCACCATGAGCATTCCGCGCCAAGTCGAGTAAGTATTTGTATATTGATCGTTTATTATCATTGTGATATGATCATAAGAAACACTCTAGAACTTCTAGTTTTAGGTGTTGAAAATCGTAGAGATTGAGATAATAGGATATGGTTGCGAAAACAACTCTATCTCTTTCATATCATAAAATATCGTTAATAAACACTAAAATAGTATTCTGATTCATAAAACTCATAATCAGATTAAATCAGTCACTATGAGCACTAGAGGACGTGGTCGTGGACGCGGTAGACGTGGCCGTGGTAGAGGACGAGGTGTTAGAGGCGCAACTGAAGCACCGGATCATATGCCGGAAATAGATGCACCTGCATCACTCGAAAGTGAGACGGGATCACATGATCATATGGAAGAAGATAATGCGGTAACATGAGCAATGCTGCGAGTCCTTAAAAGGGTCGCTGGAGCTAGAACTGGGCCAACAGCTCGTGGGTCGATATCGGAACGATTGAAATCAAGTGGTGCTGAGGTTTTTAGAGGTGTCTCAGGTGTAGCTCCAAATGTCGCTGAATATTGGCTTGAGGCAGTGGAGCGAATTATGGACGATCTTGAGTGCACGGTGGAACAAAAACTAAGGGGAGCGGTGTCCTTGTTTAGGGACGAAGCATACCAATGGTGGCTTATTGTCCGAGAAGGCACTGAAGCTGCATTAGTTAATTGGGAATTCTTTAAAGTTTCCTTCCAAGGGAAATATGTAGGAACGAGTTATGTTGATGCCAGAAGGAAGGAATTCTTGAATCTGGTCCAAGGGAATAAGACAGTGGCAGCATATGAAGCTGAGTTTTTATGCTTGAGTCGCTATGCTCGAACAATAGTGGCAACGGATCATGAGCATTGTGTATGCTTTGAGGATGGCTTGAACGATGAATTGTGGGTTTTAATAGCCCCACAACAAGTTAGAACTTTTGCCACGCTTGTGGAAAAGGCCAAGATAGCCGAAGAGGCTAAGAACTCGGAACGTCAGAATCGGGAACGAGCTAGAGGCAAGAGAGATATGAAGTATTCAGGTTCTTCAAGAAGGTTTCTGAAGAGACCTCGGAATGATGAGCCAGCTCAAGGTAGAACACCTGTAACTATAAATCAGAGTCGAGATTGTGCTGATTATGGGAAAAGGCATTCTGGAGAGTGCTAGAAGAAAACGGGTGCTTGCTATAAATGCGGGTCGATGGATCATCAATATAAGAATTGCCCTCGTCGAATGGATACAACTCAGGAAGCTCGTATCTTGATGCACCACCGCAAGAGGAATTCAAAGAACCACCGAGAGGTCGTGGACCAGGTCGTGGTGGTAATGGGGCTGGACGTGGTCAAGGTGCAGCGGGTCGAGGCAATGGTCCTAGAGGCAACACAGATGCAAGACAGCCAGGATTGGTATATGCAGTTAGACGCCGTGAGGATGGCAATGCACCTGATGTGATAACTGGTACGTTCTTCATTTTTGATGTACCTGTTATTGCTTTGATAGATATTGGTTCTACTCATTCGTATGTTGCTAGCACCATATCTGGAAACTTGAATTTAGACTCTGAAATTTCTGATAGTGAGATGAAGGTAATTAGTCCTTTAGGACAATCGGTATTGTAAATAAACTGCTTTAGAGATGTGCCCTTAGAAATTCAAGGAGAAATATTTTTGGCGAATTTGATGGAATTGCCTTTTACGAGTTCGATATCATTTTGGGCATGGATTGGTTGGTTAAGCACCGGCGAAATTGGATGTGTCGAAAAGCGGATGTCAATAAGGATGGTAGAGGATAAAGAAATAATTATGATAGGCGAGCCGAAGGAATTACTTGGCAAATGTGGTATCTGCACTTAAGGCGAAAAAGTTGGTACGAAAAGGGTATGGAGCATTTTTAGCATTTATTAGTGCTTTAGATGCCAAAGAGTTGTCGATGGAAGATGTGAGAACAAAGAAGGAATTTCGGATGTATTTCTGAAGAACTTCCCATACATACCTCCGATCGGGAAGTGGAATTTGGTATTGAGCTTTTGCCCTAACAGCTCCAGTGTCCATTGCTCCTTATAGAATGGCACCAAGGAGTTGACTGAGCTTAAAGTTCAAATTCAAGAATTGCTAGATCGAGGCTTTATTCGACCGAGTGTGTCTCCGTGGGGAGCACCGGTTTTGTTTGTTAAGAAGAAAGATGGGTCGATGCGTATGTGTATTGACTACAGTGCAACTAAATAAATTGACGATCAAGAATAGGTACCTCCGCCAAGAATTGACGACTGTTTGATCAATTGAAGGGAGCTTGAGCTTTCTCCAAAATTGATTTGAGATCGGGTTATCATCGACTTTAGGTGAAAGAAGCGGATATTCACAAGACGACTTTCCCGAACTCGTTATGGACATTATGAGTTTTTGGTGATGCCGTTTGGGTTGACCAATGCACCACCGTGCATTTATGGATATGATGAACCGGATCTTTCAACCATATTTAGACCGGTTTGTGGTGGTATTCATAGATGACATTCTCGTATATTCAAGGAATGAAGAGGAGCATGACTCGCATTTGCGAATTGTATTGCAGCTTACTTCGAGATAATCAATCGTATGCCAAATTCAAGAAATGTGAATTCGTTAAGGGAAGTGACTTTTTGGGTCATGTGGTATCACCAAGGAATAAGGGTGGATCCTCGGAAGATTGAGGCTGTATTGGATTGGAAACCACCAAAGTCAGTAGCTGAGATTCGGAGTTTCTTGGGTTTGGCTGGTTATTATAGACGCTTTGTTGAGGGGTTTTCATTGATTGCTGCACCCCTAACTAAGCTATTACGGAGGGAGTACCATATATATGGACCGATAAACAGCAAGAAAGTTTCGAGAAATTGAAGAAGATTTTAACGGAAGCGCCAGTACTGATTCAACCTGAAGCTGGAAAGGAGTTTATAGTTTACTACGATGCGTCACACACGGGCTTAGGATGTGTATTGATGCAAAGTGGGAAAGTGGTGGCTTATGCTTCTCGTCAGCTGAGACCGCACGAAGTAAACTACCCTACTCATGACTTGGAGTTAGCTGCAGTAGTGTTTGCTCTAAAGATTTGGAGGCATTACCTCTACGGTGAAAAGTCTATCATCTATACGGATCACAAGAGTCTTAAGTATCTTCTTACTCAGAAGGAATTAAACTTGAGACAACAAAGATGGGTGGAGCTGTTAAAGGACTATGATTTTTCAATCGAGTATCATCCTGGAAAAGCTAATGTGGTAGCAGACGCGTTAAGTCATAAGGTGGTATCTGATTTGAGAATAATGTTTGCCCATTTGAGTTTGTACGAGGATGGTAGTCTGATAGCGGAACTTCAGGTGAAGCCTCTGTGGTTAGAGCAAATCAAGGAAAAACAGATATCAGATAAGAAGTTGGGACTTTAAATTCAACAAGTTAAAAATGGTGGAATAGAGGATTTTAGCATAAACGCGAAAGGTGTGTTATGTTTTCGTGGGAGATTTTGTATGCCTAAGGACTCAGATCTGAGACAAATGATTTTACGGGAGGCGCATAGTAGCCCTTATGCTATGCACCCCGGAGAAAATAAGATGTATTGGGATCTTCGTGAACAATATTGGTGGCCAGGGTTGAAGCGTGAGATTTCTGAATTTGTGGGAAAGTGTTTAACTTGTCAGCAAGTGAAGGCGGAGCATCAATTACCGTCAGGATTATTACAACCGGTAAAGATTCCTCTTTGGAAATGGGAGCGGATAACAATGGATTTTGTTAGTGGGTTACCTTTAACACCTACTAAGAAAAACTCCGTTTGGGTAATTTTTGATCGTTTGACGAAGACTGCTCATTTTCTACCAGTTCATACGGATTACTCGTTACAGAAGTTGGCTAATTTGTACGTATCCGAAATCGTGAGGTTGCATGGGGTACCTGTGTCTATTATATCAGATAGGGATCCTAGGTTTACATCACGGTTTTGGAAAGCTTTGCATGAAGCTTTGGGAACAAAGCTAAACTTCAGTACGGCTTTTCATCCTCAGTCAGATGGTCAATCAGAAAGAGTAATTCAGATTCTGGAAGACATGTTAAGGGGATGTATAATCGACTTCAAAGGTAGTTGGGAGGATTTTCTGCCATTGGCAGAATTTGCTTACAAAAATAGCTATCATTTTAGCATTCAGATGGCACCCTACGAGGCATTATACGGTCGTAGGTGTCGTTCTCCTAGTTGTTGGACTGAATTGGGTGAACGACAGATGTTAGGTCTGAGTGATCTACGAAAACGGAAGAAAAAGTAAAAGCTATACGAGCACGGTTAAAGGAAGCTTGGATAGACAAAAGTCGTATGCGATCCGGCGTAGAAGTATCGAGTATGCTGTGGGGATCAAGTTTTCTTGAAGGTCTCACCTTGGAAGAAGATTTTCAGAGTTTGGGAAGAAGGGCAAGTTGAGTCCTAGATACATTGGACCATATCGTGTGGTGAAGCGTGTTGGGTCCAAAGTGGCCTATCGATCGAATTACCTCCTGAGTTGAGTCGATTCATAATGTTTTTCATGTTTCCATGCTTTGGCGCTATAGATCGGATCCTTCGCACATAGTACCTGTAGAAGAAGTGGAGTTGAATTCAGACTTGTCTTTTGAGGAGGAACCAAAGTGGAAATCTTAGACCGAGATGCTAAGGTGCTAAGAAAGAAAACCGTGCCGTTGGTCAAGGTTTTATGGCGAAATCACTGGAGTGGAGGAAGCTACGTGGGAGCCCGAAGATGCAATTCGGCAACAATACCTCTCACCTTTTTCAACTGTAAATTTCGAGGACGAAATTTTCTTTAAGGAGGGTAGAGTTGTAACACCCTAAAATTCAAGTATCGATTTATTGCATGTTTTGGTGTTTAGTTTATGAAGGAAAAATTTTCTTATTTCTTTTTGTGCCTATTATAGTCCTCAAGAAGAGTATAGAATTATTCGGGTATGGAATAATTTTTTTATAGTTTGAGAATTTATTGAAGTGGAGCAGTGGCATTGACACTTAAGTTAAATTAAGTGTTAAATAGTAGCATAAGATGAGTAAATGGCAAGGTGGTGTTGGCGCATGGGTTATAGCTTGAGGAGAGTGGTTCAATCCCTTGGATGGCATTTTGACAACTTTTATTTTGCTCTTCTATGGTAAGTGTCGGCCAAGCTTATTTATGGTAAGTGTTGACCTTGTTATTTTGGTTAGTATATCATAGGAATAAGGTAAGAGTGAATTTTTGGTAGGGAATCAAGAAAATATGGAAAGATATGGAGACATAGGGCAAGTATCAAGGAAAGTGTTTTGGAAACAAATTCATGGTCATTTGACCAATGAATTTGGACTGGCAATGTGGCTAGGGGAAGGTTGGCGAATTTTGCTAGTAGTTGGCTAGGATTAGGAGTTTGTTTTGGTCATTCCTAGCATTTTATGCAAAGGTTTGCAATTCTCTTTTCAACCTTTCTCCCTTGGCCGAAATTGAGCTTTTGGTAAACCTTAATCTTTTGACCATTTGGTCATTTTTGCATATCACACTAGTACTCTTTTGTTTGCTTTGTCATAGTGCCGAAATTGCTAACACCAAAAAGACCATTCTTTTTCCTTCTCTTTTTCCCATTGTCGAATGTACCTTGCTTCTTATCACATCTTTTTCTTTCTCTTTTCCTTCTCTTTGAAAACCGAATCCTCATCATCATCTTTTTCTTCCATCTTTTATTTCTTTCTTTTATTTCTTTTCAATCAAAATTTTCTCCATTAATTCTCTCATGGCCGAATGTTGATGTACCCATAGCCGAATCATTTTTCTATTTTCTTTGGTCTTATAGCCGAATCCTCCATCTTGCACAAACATCTTTCTTAATCATCTCTTCTCAACCGTGGACAATAGGTAAGGATTCTTTTTAGTTCTTGTTAGTTATAGTTGTCATGGCCGAATCTTGATAAGGGGTATAAAGGCTTCTTAGATCGAAATAAACGCTCGCTCTATTAACGCTTTTATTCGTTATACTTTAGTGCAATAGTGGAAGACCGAACTCAAGTGTTCGTGAGTATCATAAAACGATTTGTTCGATTCTCATTTTTGGAACAAGGATCTTTCGGTAAGCAAATTTCACCCTTTAACCCTTAGTCATATTTCGATGTAATATTAGATTGGATTAACGATCTTTTGTCTTTGAAGACAATCAAAATAGGGAAGAAAAGGGCGGTGAATAGTGTTCTAAGAGGGTGGTTCCGTTATTCCCCTAAGTATAAACAAAGGATCTGTTTGAAAGAATCCAAGATTTCCCACCGGTTGTGGATGTTCATCCGAGGAGAATCAATTGTTTGAAGTAGTTCGCACTCCCAACCATTATTTGTTCGTGGATTTGATTCGGTTGACGAACCATCAATCGGGAGAAACCGCAAGTAGAAGTAGTTAGAAAATCCGAGGGTAAAAGTTAGATCGTTAATTTCTAAGATTGATTTTGTTAATAAAATATAGTGATTCTAATTATCGTGATATGTATAGGTGTTGACGAAAGGAAAGTCTAGTTCTCACTATAACCAGTGTGTAACTTCACACTTATCTTTCGAGTTAGATACTAAACAAAGTAAGTATTATGATAAATCGTAAAATGGCCAAATCAAAAATGTTGTAGTAATAAGTACTTTTGTGTAAATCCATAAAATTGCTAGATCGATAAATTGGGCCATAAAACGCTAGATCGATAAATTGGGCCATAAAACTGCTAGATCGATAAATTGGGCCATAAAAACCGCTAGATCGATAAATTGGGCCATAAAACTGCTAGATCGATAAATTGGGCCATAAAAGTTTGCTAGATCGCTAATGGGCCGGAAACCCTCTAGTTCGAGATATGGGCCAAAGTTTAATACTATATTGCTAATAGGCCTAAATGAAAGGTTTTATTAAAAACTCATTTGTATTATGGGTTACTTGATAAATTATTTATGATTAAAGTTTGTTATTCATACATAAATGCATGGGATGGGATTTGATGAAGAGAAGAAAGGCCTGTGGCCACGTATCTAGTTTGGTGGCTCTGCCACAAAATTTTGGCTTAATGCCTCTAGTTCGGTGACTATGTCACAATCTAGTTCGGTAGTGCACTACAATATTATTTAAAAGGCTAAATGCCTACGATTGGTGTGTTTGGCGGGGTGGGTTGACTTGATCCCCACAAGTGTGCTGGTTGGTACGGGGGTGTGTAGCGGATGGAAATTAGGCTTGGTTGGGAAATTCATTTTACATGCATTTTATATAGTTTATTTCATTTTATATTGTTAAAATTTGTAATTGGGCTCAAGCCCAAATTAATGCCTTGATGGTCTGGCCCAATAATGGTGGTAAGTGAGTTATACACTTAGTTCTTTGTAACTCACCCCGTTTTATTATCCATCTCAGGTAATGGAAATTGATGTGGACTTGGGCCGGAGATGACATGGTGGAGGCCATACTACAAGCTTGGGTTTCATAAACTATGAACTTATTTAAGTTACTTATTTTAATTACTATTTTGGGTATGATGTAATAAGGCCTCTAATTATGTTTTTATGGATTTTTATGTGTGGATGGATTTGATTTTATTTTAAGACTCTTAATATGGGCTTATGTTAAATCTAATAAGTTTTCTTAAAAATATTGTGTTTTATAAAAAAAAAAAATTTGGACACCTAAGTTACTTTTCAATTTCTTTCAAATTCTTTTAAAACTACGTTAAGGTTTTGACTAATATATATATATGAGATTTCAAACAAGTATTTTTCTTAATTCATAATCATTGTACTTAGTTTTTATCAAACCTTATTTCTAAAGGTTTTGCATTTCTATTTTACTTAAGTCATTAGAGAATTTTGGATGTTCGTTCGGTGTGACAAACCAAATCTCGTCTTAACGCATAGACCTGGTTTGGGGTGTTACATTTAATGGTATCAGAGCTAGTTTCAAAACTCGGCTGTGGTTTGGGTTCAACAAAGATATTTGTTTGAGAAACAACTCAAATTTCTAGACTTTTTGATTTAAAGGTAGTATGGCACCATGAGCATTCCGCGCCAAGTCGAGTAAGTATTTGTATATTGATCGTTTATTATCATTGTGATATGATCATAAGAAACACTCTAGAACTTCTAGTTTTAGGTGTTGAAAATCGTAGAGATTGAGATAATAGGATATGGTTGCGAAAACAACTCTATCTCTTTCATATCATAAAATATCGTTAATAAACACTAAAATAGTATTCGATTCATAAAACTCATAATCGACAAATCACTCACTATGAGCACTAGAGGACGTGGTCGTGGACGCGGTAGACGTGGCCGTGGTAGAGGACGAGGTGTTAGAGGCGCAACTGAAGCACCGGATCATATGCCGGAAATAGATGCACCTGCATCACTCGAAAGTGAGACGGGATCACATGATCATATGGAAGAAGATAATGCGGTAACACGAGCAATGCTGCGAGTCCTTAAAAGGGTCGAGCTAGCTAGAACGCCAACACCGTGGGTCGATATCGGAACGATTGAAATCAAGTGGTGCTGAGGTTTTTAGAGGTGTCTCAGGTGTAGCTCCAAATGTCGCTGAATATTGGCTTGAGGCAGTGGAGCGAATTATGGACGATCTTGAGTGCACGGTGGAACAAAAACTAAGGGGAGCGGTGTCCTTGTTTAGGAACGAAGCATACCAATGGTGGCTTATTGTCCGAGAAGGCACTGAAGCTGCATTAGTTAATTGGGAATTCTTTAAAGTTTCCTTCCAAGGGAAATATGTAGGAACGAGTTATGTTGATGCCAGAAGGAAGGAATTCTTGAATCTGGTCCAAGGGAATAAGACAGTGGCAGCATATGAAGCTGAGTTTTTATGCTTGAGTCGCTATGCTCGAACAATAGTGGCAACGGATCATGAGCATTGTGTATGCTTTGAGGATGGCTTGAACGATGAATTGTGGGTTTTAATAGCCCCACAACAAGTTAGAACTTTTGCCACGCTTGTGGAAAAGGCCAAGATAGCCAAGAGGCTAAGAACTCTAACGCCGAATCGGGAACGAGCTAGAGGCAAGAGAGATATGAAGTATTCTGTGTTCTTCAAGAAGGTTTCAAGAGACCTCGGAATGATGAGCCGACTCAAGGTAGAACACCTGTAATCATAAATCGTCGAGTCGAGATTGTGCTGATTATGGGAAAAGGCATTCTGGAGAGTGCTAGAAGAAAACGGGTGCTTGCTATAAATGCGGGTCGATGGATCATCAATATAAGAATTGCCCTCGTCGAATGGATACAACTCAGGAAGCTCGTAATACTGATGCACCACCGGCAAGAGGAATTCAGCAACCACCGAGAGGTCGTGGACCAGGTCGTGGTGGTAATGGGGCTGGACGTGGTCAAGGTGCAGCGGGTCGAGGCAATGGTCCTAGAGGCAACACAGATGCAAGACAGCCAAGATTGGTATATGCAGTTAGACGCCGTGAGGATGGCAATGCACCTAATGTGATAACTGGTACGTTCTTCATTTTTGATGTACCTGTTATTGCTTTGATAGATATTGGTTCTACTCATTCGTATGTTGCTAGCACCATATCTGGAAACTTGAATTTAGACTCAAATTTCCGATAGTGAGATGAAGGTAATTAGTCCTTTAGACAATCGGTATTGGTAAATAAACTGTTTAGAGATGTGCCCTTAGAAATTCAAGGAGAAATATTTTTGGCGAATTTGATGGAATTGCCTTTTGGCGAGTTCGATATCATTTTGGGCATGGATTGGTTGGTTAAGCACCGGGCAAAATTGGATTGTGCTTTGAAAGCGGATGTCAATAAGGATGGTAGAGGATAAAGAAATAATTATGATAGGCGAGCCGAAGGAATTACTTGGCAATGTGGTATCCGCACTTAAGGCGTAAAAGTTGGTACTGAAAAGGGTATGGAGCATTTTTAGCATTTATTAGTGCTTTAGATGCCAAAGAGTTGTCGATGGAAGATGTGAGAACAAAGAAGGAATTTCCGGATGTATTTCCCAAGAACTTCCCCGCATACCTCCGTCGGAAGTGGAATTTGGTATTGAGCTTTTGCCCGAATCGCTCCAAAGTCCATTGCTCCTTATAGAATGGCACCAAGGAGTTGACGGAGCTTAAAGTTCAAATTCAAGAATTGCTAGATCGAGGCTTTATTCGACCGAGTGTGTCTCCGTGGGAGCACCGGTTTTGTTTGTTAAGAAGAAAGATGGGTCGATGCGTATGTGTATTGACTACAGTGCAACTAAATAAATTGACGATCAAGAATAGGTACCCTCTGCCAAGAATTGACGACTGCTTGATCAATTGAAGGGAGCTTCAGCTTTTCTCAAAATTGATTTGAGATCGGGTTATCATCGCCTTAAGGTGAAAGAAGCGGATATTCACAAGACGGCTTTTTCGAACTCGTTATGGACATTATGAGTTTTTGGTGATGCCGCTTTGGGTTGACCAATGCACCACCGCATTTATGGATATGATGAACCGGATCTTTCAACCATATTTAGACCGGTTTGTGGTGGTATTCATAGATGACATTCGGTATATTCAAGGAATGAAGAGGAGCATGACTCGCATTTGCGAATTGTATTGCGCTTACTTGAGATAATCAACTGTATGCCAAATTCGGTAAATGTGAATTCGTTAAGGGAAGTGACTTTTTGGGTCATGTGGTATCACCAAGGAATAAGGGTGGATCCTCGGAAGATTGAGGTCAGATGGATTGGAAACCACCAAAGTCGATGAGTCGAGATTCGGAGTTTCTTGGGTTTGGTCAAGTTATTATAGACGCTTTGTTGAGGGGTTTTCATTGATTGCGCACTCTAACTAAGCTATTACGGAGGGAGTACCATATATATGGACCGATAAACAAAGAAGAAAGTTTCGAGAAATTGAAGAAGATTTTAACTAAGCGCCAAGATCGATTCAACCTCAAGTCGGAAAGGAGTTTATAGTTTACTACGATCGTCACACACGGGCTTAGGATGTGTATTGATGCAAAGTGGGAAAGTGGTGGCTTATGCTTCTCGTCACCGAGACCGCACGGAAGTAAACTACCCTACTCATGACTTGGAGTTAGTCAGCAGAGTGTTTGCTCTAAAGATTTGGAGGCATTACCTCTACGGTGAAAAGTCTATCATCTATACGGATCACAAGAGTCTTAAGTATCTTCTTACTCGTAAGGAATTAAACTTGAGACAACAAAGATGGGTGGAGTCATAAAGGACTATGATTTTTCAATCGAGTATCATCCTGGAAAAGCTAATGTGGTAGCGCACGCGTTAAGTCATAAGGTGGTATCTCGATTTGAGAATAATGTTTGCCCATTTGAGTTTGTACGAGGATGGTAGTCCGATAGCTTTACTTCAGGTGAAGCCTCACGTGGTTAGAGCAAATCAAGGAAAAACAGATATCGAGATAAGAAGTTGGGACTTTAAATTCAACAAGTTAAAAATGGTGGAATAGAGGATTTTAGCATAAACGCTGAAAGGTGTGTTATGTTTTCGTGGGAGATTTTGTATGCCTAAGGACTCGAGATCTGAGACAAATGATTTTACGGGAGGCGCATAGTAGCCCTTATGCTATGCACCCCGGAGAAAATAAGATGTATTGGGATCTTCGTGAACAATATTGGTGGCCAGGGTTGAAGCGTGAGATTTCGAATTTGTGGGAAAGTGTTTAACTTGTCGAGCAAGTGAAGGCGAGCATCAATTACCGCCGTGATTATTACAACCGTAAAGATTCCTCTTTGGAAATGGGAGCGGATAACAATGGATTTTGTTAGTGGGTTACCTTTAACACCTACTAAGAAAAACTCCGCTTTGGGTAATTTTTGATCGCTTGACGAAGACCGCCATTTTCTACCGGTTCATACGGATTACTCGTTACGTGTTGGCTAATTTATGCGATCCCGAAATCGTGAGGTTGCATGGGGTACCGTGTCTATTATATCGATAGGGATCCTAGGTTTACATCACGGTTTTGGAAAGCTTTGCATGAAGCTTTGGGAACAAAGCTAAACTTCATCTGCTTTTCATCCTCGAATCGATGGTCAATCGTAAAGAGTAATTCAGATTCTGGAAGACATGTTAAGGGGATGTATAATCGACTTCAAAGGTAGTTGGGAGGATTTTTCGCCATTGGCGTAATTTGCTTACAAAAATAGCTATCATTTTAGCATTCGATGGCACCCTACGAGGCATTATATGGTCGTGAGGTGTCGTTCTCCTAGTTGTTGGACCGAATTGGGTGAACGATGGATGTTAGGTCCCGAAATGATCTCTCAAACGGAAGAAAAGTAAAAGCTATACGAGCACGGTTAAAGGAAGCTTCGATAGACAAAAGTCGATGCGTATCCAAGCGTAGAAGTATCGAGTATGCTGTGGGGATCAAGTTTTCTTGAAGGTCTCACCTTGGAAGAAGATTTTCGTGTTTGGGAAGAAGGGCAAGTTGAGTCCTAGATACATTGGACCATATCGTGTGGTGAAGCGTGTTGGTCCAAAGCGGACCTATCGATCGAATTACCTCCGGAGTTGAGTCGATTCATAATGTTTTTCATGTTTCCATGCCGAGGCGCTATAGATCGGATCCTTCGCATATAGTACCGGTAGAAGAAGTGGAGTTGAATTCAGACTTGTCTTTTGAGGAGGAACCAAGTGGAAATCTTAGACCGAGATGCTAAGGTGCTAAGAAAGAAAACCGTGCCGTTGGTCAAGGTTTTATGGCGAAATCACTGAGTGGAGGAAGCTACGTGGGAGCTGAAAGATGCAATTCGGCAACAATACCTCACCTTTTTTCAACTGTAAATTTCGAGGACGAAATTTTCTTTAAGGAGGGTAGAGTTGTAACACCCTAAAATTCAAGTATCGATTTATTGCATGTTTTGGTGTTTAGTTTATGAAGGAAAAATTTTCTTATTTCTTTTTGTGCCTATTATAGTCCTGAAGAAGAGTATAGAATTATTCGGCATGGAATAATTTTTTTATAGTTTGAGAATTTATTGAAGTGGAGCAGTGGCATTGACACTTAAGTTAAATTAAGTGTTAAATAGTAGCATAAGATGAGTAAATGGCAAGGTGGTGTTGGCGCATGGGTTATAGCTTGAGGAGAGTGGTTCGAATCCCTTGGATGGCATTTTGACAACTTTTATTTTGCTCTTCTATGGTAAGTGTCGCCAAGCTTATTTATGGTAAGTGTTGACCTTGTTATTTTTTGGTTAGTATATCATAGGAATAAGGTAAGAGTGAATTTTTGGTAGGGAATCAAGAAAATATGGAAAGATATGGAGACATAGGGCAAGTATCAAGGAAAGTGTTTTGGAAACAAATTCATGGTCATTTGACCAATGAATTTGGACTACAATATGGCTAGGGGAAGGTTGGCGAATTTTGCTAGTAGTTGGCTAGGATTAGGAGTTTGTTTTGGTCATTCCTAGCATTTTATGCAAAGGTTTGCAATTCTCTTTTCAACCTTTCTCCCTTGGCCGAAATTGAGCTTTTGGTAAACCTTAATCTTTTGACCATTTGGTCATTTTTGCATATCACACTAGTACTCTTTTGTTTGCTTTGTCATAGTGCCGAAATTGCTAACACCAAAAAGACCATTCTTTTTCCTTCTCTTTTTCCCATTACCGAATGTACCTTGCTTCTTATCACATCTTTTTCTTTCTCTTTTCCTTCTCTTTGAAAACCGAATCCTCATCATCATCTTTTTCTTCCATCTTTTATTTCTTTCTTTTATTTCTTTTCAATCAAAATTTTCTCCATTAATTCTCTCATAGCCGAATGTTGATGTACCCATAGCCGAATCATTTTTCTATTTTCTTTGGTCTTATAGCCGAATCCTCCATCTTGTACAAACATCTTTCTCAATCATCTCTTCTCAACCGTGGACAATAATAGGTAAGGATTCTTTTTAGTTCTTGTTAGTTATAGTTGTCATGGCCGAATCTTGATAAGGGGTATAAAGGCTTCTTAGATCGAAATAAACGTTCATTCTATTAACATTTTTATTCGTTATACTTTAGTGCAATAGTGGAAGACCGGAACTCAAGTGTTCGTGAGTATCATAAAACGATTTGTTCGATTCTCATTTTTGGAACAAGGATCTTTGTGGTAAGCAAATTTCACCCTTTAACCCTTAGTCATATTTCGATGTAATATTAGATTGATTAACGATCTTTTGTCTTTGAAGACAATCAAAATAGGGAAGAAAAGGGCGGTGAATAGTGTTCGGAAGAGGGGTGGTTCCGTTATTCCCCTAAGTATAAACAAAGGATCTGCTTTCAAAGAATCCGAGATTTCCCAACGGGTTATGGACGCTCATCCGAGGAGAATCAATTGTTTGAAGTAGTTCGTACTCTCAACCATTATTTGTTCGTGGATTTGATTCGGTTGACGAACCATCAATCGGGAGAAACCGCAAGTAGAAGTAGTTCAAAAATTCGAGGGTAAAAGTTAGATCGTTAATTTCTAAGATTGATTTCGTTAATAAAATATAGTGATTCTAATTATCGTGATATGTATAGGTGTTGACGAGCGGAAAGTCTAGTTCTCACTATAACCGTGTGTGTAACTTCACACTTATCCTTCTGGTTAGATACTAAACAAAGAAGTATTATGATAAATCGTAAAAATGGCCAAATCAAAAATGTTGTAGTAATAAGTACATTTGTGTAAATCCATAAAACTGCTAGATCGATAAATTGGGCCATAAAACTGCTAGATCGATAAATTGGGCCATAAAACTGCTAGATCGATAAATTGGGCCATAAAACTGCTAGATCGATAAATTGGGCCATAAAAGTTTGCTAGATCGCTAATGGGCCTAAACCTCTAGTTCGAGATATGGGCCAAAGTTTAATACTATATTGCTAATAGGCCTAAATGAAAGGTTTTATTAAAAACTCATTTGTATTATGGGTTACTTAATAAATTATTTATGATTAAAGTTTGTTATTCATACATAAATGCATGGGATGGGATTTGATGAAGAGAAGAAAGGCCTGTGGCCACGTATCTAGTTCGGTGGCTCTGCCACAAAATTTTGGTTTAATGCCTCTAGTTCGGTGACTATGTCACAATCTAGTTCAAGAGTGCACTACAATATTATTTAAAAGGCTAAATGCCTACGATTGGTGTGTTTGGCAGGGTGGGTTGATTTGATCCCCACAGGTGTGCTGGTTGGTACGGGGGTGTGTAGCGGATGGAAATTAGGCTTGGTTGGGAAATTCATTTTACATGCATTTTATATATTTTATTTCATTTTATATTGTTAAAATTTGTAATTGGGCTCAAGCCCAAATTAATGCCTTGATGGTCCGCCCCAATAATGGTGGTAAGTGAGTTACACACTCGAGTTCTTTGTAACTCACCCCGCTTTATTATCCATCTCGTAATGGAAATTGATGTGGACTTGGGCCGAGATGACATGGTGGAGGCCATACTACAAGCTTGGGTTTCATAAACTATGAACTTATTTAAGTTACTTATTTTAATTACTATTTTGGGTATGATGTAATAAGGCCTCTAATTATGTTTTTATGGATTTTTATGTTTGGATGGATTTTATTTATTTTAAGACTCTTAATATGGGCTTATGTTAAATCTAATAAGTTTTCTTAAAAATATTGTGTTTTATAAAAAAAAATTTTGGACACCTAAGTTACTTTTCAATTTCTTTCAAATTCTTTTAAAACTACGTTAAGGTTTTGACTAATATATATATATGAGATTTCAAACAAGTATTTTTCTTAATTCATAATCATTGTACTTAGTTTTTTATCAAACCTTATTTCTAAAGGTTTTGCATTTCTATTTTACTTAAGTCATTAGAGAATTTTGGATGTTCGTTCGGTGTGACAAACCAAATCTCGTCTTAACGCATAGACCTGGTTTGGGGTGTTACAACCCAACTAGCTTAATGAGCTGAATATGTTCTAATATCAAATAAATATAATTAGTTTAGTTAGTTGTTCAGCTCAAGTCAATTAATTAAATAAATTTGGACAAATTAATTAGTAGGTATTAAATATGTGTTTTAATTAATGTGTGTTTTAATTGTGTCTTAAATTTAGACATAAATTTATTATGTCTAGTTTAATTACACAAGTTTAATGTGTCTTAGTCTATTTATTATGTCTCAAATTTATTTTGCTAGCCAAATTTAATGTATGTGCTGCTACTTTTCAGACGAATTAATTGAGACTCTAAAGCATGTTTTTTTTTCGTGACTTGCAGCAACCATTAAGGGGCAAGCATGGGACAGATTAAATGAGCTGATTGCTCAGCTTCCAAAGCCTCTTCTCGTGTTCAGGAAAAGCACCATTAATGTGCTGCATTTTTGGCCGGATTTAAATGATACGATTCACCTCGGGGTGAGTCGAGTCGTATGTGAGATGCCCGATCGTCTACGAAGAAGTATCGTTTGGCTCTTTTTAAGAGGATATCTTAAGGTAAAAATGATGGTGGAAGCTATATTTAAGGGTTCAAAAAAGGGTTTATAGTTGTGAAAAATATGTATAGGTTCAATTTTGGAGAATATAATTATGGAAATAAAAATGGAAGTTGGATAACAAAGAATGGATAGAAAGGGAAATGGATGGATCGATTATGATGAAACGAAAAGATGGAATGGAATGAAAATGATCTCAAAAATAAACATGAACCAATATTAGAAAATATTGACCCAAATGCTTATAAGTTTTCAAGATGGTCGGATGGAGAATAGGAGAACCTCGACCCGCTACTTAGCAAAGTAGTGTAACATCCCAAAATTGGGCCTAGTAGGATTGGGCCCATTGGGCCTTGAGCGTAGAAGCGTTTTAAAAATTTTTGAGAATAAGAGAATGACATTATTTCAAGTTGGACTTATTAGGAAGGTGATTTTAGAAAGTTACGGGGTTCTATGAAGTTCCGGGTTCAAGTTGGGCTTTAGTAAAATTTTGTGTTTTAGCACTTTAAGGAGAGATAGTAAGTGGCATCAAGGCTCATGGAAATAAGAGAGCAATTTGCTTGCATAAATGAGCTATTGGTAAAGGGGATATGGCGCCACATGAAGTACTTGGAGGGAAGAGGTTCAAATCCCATTGTGTGCAAATTTTGACTATTATTTTTGCATTCTTTCCCTAAGTGTCGGCCAAGCATGTAAATAAGGCAAGGTGGACTTTTTATTTTTGGCAAGATGGCTAAGGAAAATAGGAAAGAATGAAGGTGAGGAAAGAAATCAAGAGAAAGGGGAAAGTAAAGGGAACATGTGGCCTTTTTCAAGGGAAGTGTTATGGAAAGTGTGGTTGGCCAATTTTTGACCATTATGGTCATGTATGTGGATGGTTTTGTGGTTAAAGGGAGGTAGCCGAATTTTACTTGGTGTTTTGGTAAAACTATAGTGTTTGTTTTGGTCAAAAATACCTTTGGCTTCAATAGTGTCATTTTCTCCAAATTGCTACTCTTTGTGAGTTTTAGTTTTTCTTCTTTCTTTCTTCTTTGCCGAAACCTCCTAGCACATTTGTGTAATTTTTTTTACTTCTCTTTTGTTTGGTCAAAACATTCACCTCATGTTCATCTCCCTTTTATAGCCGAATTACCTAGCATCCATCCAACCTTCCATCCTTTTCTTTTAACCATTCCTCTAATCTTTTCTCTTCTCTAAATCGACACCACCATAAAATCACATTTTCTTGTTTGATTATTCCTCCATAGCCGAATATCAATATTCATTTTCTTCTATAACCGAACCTTCATCTCTTTTCTATCTTTTCTTCTCATCCGTATTTACACTCAATCCTTGATTAATCGGTAAGTGTTCATCTCAACATTTCTTATTTTTTTCTCTTAATACCGAATCTATGTTTTGGTTTGGGATGGTTATTTTGACCGAGACCATCACCTTATTCTCTCTCAAACGAGATTATTTTCATTCTTCGTAGTGATATAGTGGAAGGCCAAAACTTTTAATCTTCCGAAGTTATCGTACAATCGTTGGGAATCAGTCCTAAAAATCTTCAAGGTAAAGGAGCACAAGTGATTTGTATTAACCAAATCATTATCGTCGACTCGTCAAGCAAGTGGGGTAAGAACGTTGTTATAAGATTTGTTTTGGCCAAAGGTGGGATAATTACTAACGACTCTTTCGCTCACCAAATATTATTAGGACAGGATTTCAGTAGTCAAAGGATAGGATCGACTCTAGGTGCACTGAGGGAGATCACATTCGTGGTAAGTGGAGTTAGCCTAATAAAGTGTTTCTAGTTACGATTATCAAAGTTGAGACTAATCTTCTATCAACTATCATTATAGGTGTTGAAATCGGTAGAAAGCACAACTCGCAATCAAGGTGTGTAATCCTGTACCCTTCCGAATACATGTTTGAAATGGTGTGTAATCTCATACCTCTCTGAATGTTTGAATGATATGTTCTATGATTCGGTCAAAATACCAAAGAAAATCGGAAACCAGCATCTGTGACCACTCGGGCGTGCGTATATTCGTAGTGGTAACCATAGTTTGCAATGAAATAGTTTTTGGTTAGCAACAGTAATGTGATTTTGAAAAATCACAGAAAATAGGAGAAAAGGGATTAATAAGTGAATAAGATATCGAATTAAATCTTACTGTGTCTATTTTTATATGGAAGAAGCGGAGAAGGAAAAGGAATTTTAAAGTCTGTGATATCTTAATTTCAGTGAGACTGGTTCTGATCGACTTCGCGGTTCTCTATTCTGTCTTGGAAAAATCGCTTAAAATTGTACAAAGGGAATTATGAGTTATAAGTTATATGTATGGATTACTTAGTGAGCCTATTTTCAATAGAAACAAGTGGGAGCAATATATGAAAACTGTACAGTGAGATATTTGAAATTAAGGTAAGAGAGGTCAGAATCGTTGGATAGTGAAACAAGGGAAACTTTAAGGAATAAACTGTACTAAATGGTTAAGCAAAAAATTTTGGAAAAATAGTAGTAAGAAGATATATGAGTCTAGTTTCAAGTAAAATTTACGGATTTAGATTTCAAGATTCCTAACTCGAGTTATAGTCAATTTAGTCGATCACGACACGGATGGACGATTTAGTTTTATGCCCCAAATTAGTAGTTAAGTCTGGGTTGCGAAATTACCATAATACCCTTAGAGGGTAAATTACCGAAATACCCCTGGGTTGCGAGATTACCAAATTACCCTTAGTGGGTAAGATTACCGGATTATGAAAATGCCCCTATGGGTCGAATTACAAAAATGCCCCTAATGGGCCGATTTGTTATACAGCCTTAACGGGCCGATTTGTTATACAGCCTTAACGGGCTGATTTGTTATACTACCTTAATGGGCCGATTTGTTATACTGCCTTAACGGGTCATTTTTTTATTTTGCCTTAATGGGCTGATTTGATATATAGACATAATGGACCGATTTGATATATTGCTTAATGGGTCGATCTGATATATTGCTAAATGGGCCGATATGATATATGGCTTAATGGGCCGATTTGATATAATGCCCTAATGGGCCGATTTTGTAAAGTGTTTATGGGCCAAATTTTTTGTAATAAATCTCTGAGTTATTAATTATCGTGGTTATATTGTAAATATTATGATTTACAATGTATGTTACATTTACATAAGTTTCATGGGATTGGGATATTGATGATCGGGGAAGTGAAATTTGGTGGCTCTGCCACATATTCTGGTGACTCTGTCACATTTTGTCTGGTGTCTAAGCCACGTATATTCTGTTATTCTGGTGGCTTGTCCACAATTCGAATTTGATATAAATGGCTAAATGCCTGCGATTGGTGTGTTGGCGGGGTGGGTTGACAAAAGATCCCCACAGGTGTGATGGATGGTACGGGTGGTGTGTAGCGGATGGATTATTAGGATGGTTTGGGTTTGCATACAATCATACATTTGCTTCATTTTAAAATTGTTTTGTAAATGAGCTTCGGTCCAAGTGTACGTTAAATGGGCTTAATCCCAAAATATTACTAATGGGTTCAGGCCCAGTGGATGGCGGTAAGGGGATTATACACTGAGTTCTTGTAACTCACCCCCCTTTTTCTTAACCCTTGTAAGTAATGCTCCGTGATGTGGACTTGGGCCATGGATGACTCGGTGGAAGCCATACTTCAGAAATGGTGTTTTATTTTGAACTTTAGATTTTTATTTCCGTTCACTTTACTATTATGGGTTTTTATGTTGTAATAAGGCCTCTGGAGTATTTTATTATTTGCTTTATGGTGGATTTTCTTATTATTTTGCTTAAATTGTTTAAAAAGGGAATTTTCTAAAAATATAAATAATGGTTTCTAAAATTGATTAATAAATGGATTTTATAGCAAACTTTTTACAAATGATTTAATTCGGATTCTCTTTCAAAATTATCTACGACATTTTCAAAAGTCACAGTTTTAAAGCTCACTACCTCGATTTTCGACTCATCAAACGATCTTTCAAAATACTTGTATTTTATCTACGTTTACGCAACAATTTCAAAATACTTCTGCAGCTTTATTTCTAAACATCACATTTTTATTTTGTTTATTTCAAATATGCTTTCGCCACCAAAAAAGTTTTTAAAGATTATTACGTTTTCAAGTAGTTAACAATAACTTAAGTGTTTTTGGTTTTAACAAAGAGGCTGTATTTCTCAAGCAAGTTTTTAATAATCGCAAAGATGGTTTTTACTTCCATGTGACACACCAAATTCGGGTCTAACTTCTAGGCCGGGTTTGGGGTGTTATATTTTATAGTATCAGAGCCCGGTTGCAAAACTTGGCTGTGGTTTGGGTTCAAAAGTGTTTTCAAAGCCGTTTAAAATTTTAATGTTCTAAAGGAAGTATGGCACCACAGGTATCCAGCACCAAGTCAAGTAAGTATGTGTTTTTATTTTATGATTATTGTGTTATTACTGTGGTAAGAAAAATCCACAAAATAGAATACTCTAGAACTTTTAGTTTTAGGAGCTGAGACTATAGAGATTGAGACTTTAGGATGCGTATTGCGAAAATAACTTTACTTCCTATACTTCATAAAACATTGTTTAATAAAACACTGAAATAGTATACTGATTCATAAAACTCATAATTAGATTAAATTGATTTAGCAAATATGAGCGTTAAAGGACGTAGACGCGATAGATGTGGACGTGGTAGAGGCTGGGGTGCTAAGGCTAGATCTTCAGCATCGGGGCATGTTTCCGAAAGGGAGGCACTGGCATCGCCAGTGGTTGAGACGGGATCTCATGATCGAGCTGGGGTTGATGAGCTAACTCAGATAGTTAAGGAGGTATTGGAGGAGGTTAAAGGAATCAGTGAAGCACTTTGAGTTGAGTGTGTGAACTGTAAGAAGAAAAGAGACCGCAGTTCTTTTGGGTCGTAGTCTCATTCCGTAAAGCGTGTTAAGGCACGTCCAAACTTTTTGGCTTGCAATTATTACAGAAGGCGTCATCCGGGAGAATGCTTGAGGATGTCAGGAGCATGCTTGAGATGCGGGTCTAAGGAGCATAAGGCTCGGGATTGTTTCATCACCATCAAGTCAGGTATGTTTTGGTTGGACGTGATGATTGAATATAGAAAATTCTATGTATAAGTGGTAGATAACTGCTTGCTTCTATGGTTAGGTGTTTGGTTGTGTGAAAGAGAATTCAAGATTATGTTAAAAGTACATTAGTGTTATTAAGATTAGAGTGCGCAGCGAAAGCATAGTGGTGTGATTTGAGCGGTGCGTTTAGTAGTTGGTTGGAAATTTTAAGGACGAAATTTCTTTAAGGAGGGTAGAATTGTAAATCCCAAAATTGGGCCTAGTAGGATTGGGCCCATTGGGCCTTGAGCGTAGAAGCGTTTTAAAAATTTTTGAGAACAAGAGAACGGCATTATTTCAAGTTGGACTTATTAGGAAGGTGATTTTAGAAAGTTACGGGGTTCTATGAAGTTTCGGGTTCAAGTTGGGCTTTAGTAAAATTTTGTGTTTTAGCACTTTAAGGAGAGATAGTAAGTGACATCAAGGCTCATGGA
This sequence comes from Gossypium sturtianum, assembly GCA_025698515.1. NCBI lineage: Eukaryota > Viridiplantae > Streptophyta > Magnoliopsida > Malvales > Malvaceae > Gossypium > Gossypium sturtianum. Next base: position 72,629,752 of record CM046948.1, read on the forward strand.
AATAAGAGAGCAATTTGCTTGCATAAATGAGCTATTGGTAAAGGGGATATGGCGCCACATGAAGTACTTGGAGGGAAGAGGTTCAAATCCCATTGTGTGCAAATTTTGACTATTATTTTTGCATTCTTTCCCTAAGTGTCGGCCAAGCATGTAAATAAGGCAAGGTGGACTTTTTATTTTTGGCAAGATGGCTAAGGAAAATAGGAAAGGATGAAGGTGAGGAAAGAAATCAAGAGAAAGGGAAAGTAAGGGAACATGTGGCCTTTTTCAAGGGAAGTGTTATGGAAAGTGTGGTTGGCCAATTTTTGACCATTATGGTCATGTATGTGGACGGTTTTGTGGTTAAAGGGAGGTAGCCGAATTTTACTTGGTGTTTTGGTAAAACTATAGTGTTTGTTTTGGTCAAAAATACCTTTGGCTTCAATAGTGTCATTTTCTCCAAATTGCTACTCTTTGTGAGTTTTAGTTTTTCTTCTTTCTTTCTTCTTTGCCGAAACCTCCTAGCACATTTGTGTAATTTTTTTTACTTCTCTTTTGTTTGGTCAAAACATTCACCTCATGTTCATCTCCCTTTGATAGCCGAATTACCTAGCATCCATCCAACCTTCCATCCTTTTCTTTTAACCATTTCTCTAATCTTTACTCTTCTCTAAATCGACACCACCATAAAATCACATTTTCTTGTTTGATTATTCCTCCATAGCCGAATATCAATATTCATTTTCTTCTATAACCGAACCTTCATCTCTTTTCTATCTTTTCTTCTCATCCGTATTTACACTCAATCCTTGATTAATTGGTAAGTGTTTATCTCAACATTTCTTATTTTTTTTCTCTTAATACCGAATCTATGTTTTGGTTTGGGATGGTCATTTTGACCGAGACCATCACCTTATTCTCTCTCAAATGAGATTATTTTCCTTCTTCGTAGTGATATAGTGGAAGGCCGAAACTTTGAATCTTCCGGTTATCGTTACAATCGTTGGGAATCGGTCCTAAAATCTTCAAGGTAAAGGAGCACAAGTGATTTGTATTAACCAAATCATTATCGCGACTCGCCAAGCAAGTGGGGTAAGAATGTTGTTATAAGATTTGTTTTGGCCAAAGGTGGGATAATTACTAACGACTCTTTCGCTCACCAAATATTGTTAGGGCGGATTTCATTAGTCAAAGGATAGGATCGACTCTTGGTGCATCGAGGAGATCACATTCGTGGTAAGTGGAGTTAGCCTAATAAAGTGTTTCTAGTTACGATTATCAAAGTTGAGACTAATCTTCTATCAACTATCATTATAGGTGTTGAAATCGGTAGAAAGCACAACTCGTAATCAAGGTGTGTAATCTCGTACCCTTCTGAATACATGTTTGAAATGGTGTGTAATCTCATACCTCTCTAAATGTTTGTATGATATGTTCTATGATTCGGTCGAAACACCAAAGAAAACTTGAAATCGGCATCCGTGACCACTCGGGCGTGCGTATATTCGTAGTGGTAACCATAGTTTGCAATGAAACAGTTTTTGGTCAGCAACAGTGACGTGATTTTGAAAAATCACGGAAAATAGGAGAAATGGTATTAATAAGTGAATAAGATGTCGAATTAAAGCTCACTATGTCTATTTTTATATGGAAGAAGCGGAGAAGGAAAAGGAATTTTAAAGTCTGTGATATCTTAATTTCAGTGAGACTGGTTCTGATCGACTTCGCGATTCTCTATTCTGTCTTGGAAAATTTTTTTAAAATTGTACAAAGGGAATTATGAGTTATAAGTTATATTTATGGATTCCTTAGTGAGCCTATTTTCAATAGAAACAAGTGGGAGCAATATATAAAATCTGTACAGTGAGATATTTGAAATTAAGGTAAGAGAGGTCAGAATCGTTGGACAGTGAAACAAGGGAAACTTTAAGGAATAAACTGTACTAAATGGTTAAGCCAAAAATTTTGGAAAAATAGTAGTAATAAGATATATGAGTCTAGTTTCAAGTAAAATTTACGGATTTAGATTTCGAGATTCCTAACTCGAGTTATAGTCAATTTAGTCAGTACGACGCAGATGGACAGTTTCAGTTTTTATGCCCCAAATTAGTAGTTAAGTCTGGGTTGCGAAATTACCATAATACCCTTAGAGGGTAAATTACCGAAATACCCTTGGGTTGCGAGATTACCAAATTACCCTTAGCGGGTAAGATTACCGGATTACGAAAATGCCCCTATGGGCCGAATTATGGAAATACCCCTAATGGGCCGATTTTTTATACAGCCTTAACGGGCCGATTTGTTATACAGCCTTAACGGGCCGATTTGTTATACTACCTTAACGGGCCGATTTGTTATACTGCCTTAACGGGTCGTGTAACACCCTAAAAATCCAAGTCTTGATATATTGCATGTTTTGGTGATTAGTTTATAAAGGAAAAATTTTCTTATTACTTTTCGTGCCTATGATAGTCCTGAAGAAGAGTATAGAATTATTCGGTTATGGAATAATTTTTAGTTTTGAAAATTTATTGAAGTGGAGCAAGTGGCATTGACACTTAAGTTAATTTAAGTGTTAATAAGTGACATAAGATGAGTAATGGCAAGGTGGTGTTGGCGCATGGGTTATAGCATGAGGGGAGTGGTTCGAATCCCTTGGATGACATTTTGACAACTTTTATTTTGCTCTTCTATGGTAAGTGTCGGCCAAGCTTATTTATGGTAAGTGTTGACCTTATTATTTTGGTTAGTATATCAAAGGAATAAGGTAAGAGTGAATTTATGGTAGGGAATCAAGAAAATATGGAAAGATATGGAGACATAGGGCAAGTATCAAGGAAAGTGTTTTGAAACAAATTCATGGTCATTTGACCAATGAATTTGGGCTGACAATATGGCTAGGGGAAGGTTACGAATTTTGCTAGTAGCTTGGTAAGGTTTAGGAGTTTGCTTTTGGTCATTTTAGTTTTTGTGCAAAATTTTGCATTCCTCTTCTCAACTTTTCCCTTTGGCCGAAATTGATCTTTTGGTAAGCCTTGATTATTTTGACCATTTGGTCATTTTTGCTTCTCACTTTAGTGTTCAATTTTGTACCTTTCTCATAGTGCCGATTCTACCAACACCAAAAAGCCATTCTTTACTTTTCTCCTCCCCATAGCCGAATATACATTGCTCCCAAAACTCATCTCTTTCTTTCTTTCTCTTTTATTCTCTTTGAAAATTGAAACAACATCATCATCATTCTTCTCTCATCTTTTATTCTTGATACTCATACTTTCTCTATTATTTTCTCTCATGGCCGAATGTTGATGTACCCATAGCCGAATCTTTTTTTTCTATTTTTTTTGGTCATATAGCCGAATCCTCCATCTTGCACAAACATCTTTCTCAATCGTCTCTTTCCAATCGTGGATAATAGTACGATAGCAAAAGATCGGAAATCAAGTGTTCGTGGGTATCTTAGAACGTTGGAATCGATTTAAGGTGATAAAGGAACGTTTGATCGATTCTCATATTTTGGAACAAGGATCTTTGTGGTAAGCAAATTTCACCCTTAAACCCTTAGTCATATTTCGATGTAATATTAGATTGGATTAACGATCTTTTGTCTTTGAAGACAATCAAAATAGGGAAGAAAAGGGCGGTGAATAGTGTTCGGAAGAGGGTGGTTCCGTTATTCCCCTAAGTTTAAGCGAAGGATTGCTTTGACAATCCGGATTTCCCACCGTTACTGGGACGTTCATCCGAGGAGAATCAACTGTTCGAAGTCGTTCGTACTCCCGAACCATTATTTGTTCGTGGATTTGATTCGGTTAACGAACCATCAATCGAGGAGAAACCGCATGTAGAAGTAGTTCGAAAACCCGAGGGTAAAATTTTAGATCGTTATTTTTAGATCGATTCCATTAATAAATTATAGTGTTCTAATTATCGTGATACGTATAGGTGTTGATGAGCGGGAAAGTCTAGTTCTCACTATAACCAGGTGTGTAACTTCACACTTATCTTTCGGGTTAGATACTAAACCGTAAGAAATTTGATAAATCGTAAAAATGGCCAAATTGGAAATGTTGTAGTAATTAGTACTTTTGTGTAAATGCATGAAAACGGCTAAACCGAGAAATTTACGTAAAACTGCTAGATCGATAAATTGGGCCATAAAACTGCTAGATCGATAAATTGGGCCATAAAACTGCTAGATCGATAAATTGGGTCATAAAACTGCTAGATCGATAAATTGGGCCATAAAGCGCTAGATCGATAAATTGGGCCATAAAAGCGCTAGATCGATAAATTGGGCCATAAAATCGCTAGATCGATAAATTGGGCCATAAAATCGCTAGATCGATAAATTGGGCCATAAACCGCTAGATCGATAAATTGGGCCATAAAACTGCTAGATCGATAAATTGGGTCATAAAACTGCTAGATCGATAAATTGGGCCATAAAACTGCTAGATCGATAAATTGGGCCATAAAACTACTAGATCGATAAATATGGGCCAAAGTTTGCTAGATCGCTAATGGGCCAAAAACCCTCTAGTTCGAGATATGGGCCAAAGTTTAATACTATATTGTTAATAGGCCCAAATGAAAGGTTTTATTAAAGACTCATTTGTTTTATGGGTTAGTTGATAAAATTTTTATGATTTAAAGTTTGATATTCATACATAATTGCATGGGATGGGATTTGATGAAGAGAAGAAAGGCCTGTGGCCACGTATCTAGTTCGGTGGCTCTGCCACAAATTTTGGCTTAATGCCTCTAGTTTGGTGACTATGTCACAATCTAGTTCGGTAGTGCACTACAATATTATTAAAAAGGCTTAATGCCTACGATTGGTGTGTTTGGTGGGGTGGGTTGACTTGATCCCCACAGGTGTGCTGGTTGGTACGGGGGTGTGTAGCGGATGGAAAATTAGGCTTGGTTTGGGAAATTCATTTTTACATGCATTTTATATATTTATTTCATATTTATATCGTTGAAATTTGTAATTGGGCTCAAGCCCAAATTAATGCCTTGATGGTCTGGCCCAACAACGGTGGTAAGTGGGTTACACACTGAGTTCTTTGTAACTCACCCCATTTTATTACCCATTTCAGGTAATGGAAATTGATGTGGACTTGGGCCGGGGATGACTTGGTGGAGGCCATACTACGAGCATGGGTTTTTATAAACTATGAACTTTATTTAAGTTATTCATTTTATTTACTATTTTGGGTATGATGTAATAAGGCCTCAAATTATGTTTTTATGGATTTTTATGTGTGGATGGATTTAATTTTGTTTAAGACTCATTATGGGCTTATGCTAAATTTTTAAAGTTTTCTTAAACATTGCGTTTTATAACATTTTGAAACACCTAAATTACTCTTTTAAATTCTTTCAAGTTCTTTTAAAGTTACTTAAAGGTTTTGACAAATATATTTTAAATAATAAGATTTTCAAACAAGTAAATTCTTAAGTCATCAATTTTGAATTATCGTACTAAATTTTTGTTAACCTCTATTTCCAAAAGGTTTTGGTAGTAATGTTTTACTTTAATCACTAGAGAATTAAATGAATATTCGATTGGTGTGACTAACCGAATCTCGCCTAAACGTATAGACCTGGTTTGGGGTGTTACATTTAATGGTATCAGAGCTAGTTTCAAAACTCGGCTGTGGTTTGGGTTCAACAAAGATATTTATTTGAGAAACAACTCAAATTTCTAGACTTTTTGATTTAAAGGTAGTATGGCACCATGAGCATCCCGCCAAGTCAAGTAAGTATCTCAGATATTGATTGTTTATTATCATTGTGATATGATCATAAGAAACACTCTAGAACTTCTAGTTTTAGGTGTTGAAACTGTAGAGATTGAGACAATAGGATATAATTGCGGAAACAACTCTATCTCTTTTATATCATAAAACATCGTTAATAAACATTAAAATAGTATTCTGATTCATAAAACTCTTAATTAGATTAAATCGAATTAGTCATTATGAGCACTAGAGGACGTGGTCGTGGACGCGGTAGACGTGGCCATGGTAGAGGACGAGGTGTTAGAGGCACAACTGAAGCGCCGGATCATATGCTAGAAATGGATGCACCTACGTCACTCGAAAGTGAGACAGGATCACATGATCATATAGAAGAAGATAATGCGGTGACACGAGCAATGCTGCGAGTCCTTGAAAGGGTCGCTAGAGCTAGAACCGCCAACACTCGTGGGTCGATATCGAACGATTGAAATCAAGTGGTGCCGAGGTTTTCGAGAGGTGTCTCGGTGTAGCTCCAAATGTCGCTGAATATTGGCTTGAGGCGGTGGAGCGAATTATGGACGATCTTGAGTGCACGTGGAACAAAAACTAAGGGGAGCGGTGTCCTTGTTAAGGGACGAAGCATACCAATGGTGGCTTATTGTCCGAAAGGCAATCGTCGCATTAGTTAATTGGGAATTCTTTAAAGTTTCCTTCCAAGGAAATATGTAGGAACGAAGTTATGTTGATGCCGGAAGGAAGGAATTCTGAATCTGGTCCAAGGAATAAGACAATGGCGACATATGAAGGCGAGTTTTCGCGCTTGAGTCGCTATGCTCGAACAATAGTGGCAACGGATCATGAGCGCGTGTGTACGCTTTGAGGATGGCTTGAGCGATGAATTGCGGGTTTTGATAGCCCCACAACAAGTTAGAACTTTTGCCACGCTTGTGGAAAAGGCCAAGATAGCCGAAGAGGCTAAGAACTCAGAACGTCAGAATCGGGAATGAGCTAGAGGCAAGAGAGATATGAAGTATTCGGGTTTTTCAAAAAGGTTTCTGAAGAGGCCTCAGAATGATGAACCAGCTCAAGGTAGAACACCTATAACTATGAATCAGAGTCGAGATTGTGCTGATTGTGGGAAAAGGCATTCTGGAGAGTGCTGGAAGAAAATGGGTGCTTACTATAAATGCGGGTCGAAGGATCATCAATATAGGAATTGCCCTCGTCGAATGGATACAACTCAGGAAGCTCATAATACTGATGCACCACTGGCAAGAGGAATTCAGCAACCATCGAGAGGTCGTGGACCAGGTCGTGGTGGTAATGGGGCTGGACGTGGTCAAGGTGCAGCAGGTCGAGGCAATGGTCCTAGAGGCAACACAGATGCAAGACAGCCAGGATTGGTATATGCAGTTAGACGCCGTGAGGATGGCAATGCACCTGATGTGATAACTGATACGTTCTTCATCTTTGATGTACCTGTTATTGCTTTGATAGATATTGGTTCTACCCATTCGTATGCTGCTAGCACCATATCTGGAAACTTGAATTTAGACTCTGAAATTTCCGATAGTGAGATGAAGGTAATTAGCCCTTTAGGACAGTCGGTGTTGGTAAATAAACTGTTTAGAGATGTGCCCTTAGAAATTCAAGGAGAAATATTTTTGGCGAGTTTGATGGAATTGCCTTTCGGCGAGTTCGATATCATTTTGGGCATGGATTGGTTGGTTAAGCACCAAGCGAAATTGGATTGTGCTTTGAAAGCGGATGTCAATAAGGACGGTGGAGGATAAAGAAATAGTTATGATAGGCGAACGAAGGAATTACTTGGCAAATGTGGTATCTGCGTTAAAGGCAGAAAAGTTGATGCGGAAGGGGTATGGAGTATTTCTAGCTTTTATTAGTGCTTTAGATGCCAAAGAGTTGTCAGTGGAAGATGTGAGAACAGTGAAGAAATTTCCAGATGTATTTCCTGAAGAACTTCCTGGCATACCTCCAGATCGGGAAGTGGAATTTGGTATTGAGCTCTTGCCCGGAACGGCTCCAGTGTCCATTGCTCCTTATAGAATGGCACCGAAGGAGTTGGCAGAGCTTAAAGCTCAAATTCAAGAATTGTTGGATCGGGGTTTTATTCGACCGAGTGTGTCTCCGTGGGGAGCACCGATTTTGTTTGTTAAGAAGAAAGATGGGTCGATGCGTATGTGCATTGACTACAGGCAATTAAATAAATTGACGATCAAGAATAGGTACCCTCTGCCAAGAATTGATGACCTGTTTGATCAAATGAAGGGAGCTTCTGTTTTCTCCAAAATTGATTTGAGATCGGGTTATCACCAGCTTAAGGTGAAAGAAGCGGATATTCACAAGACGGCTTTCCGAACTCGTTATGGACATTATGAGTTTTTGGTGATGCCGTTTGGGTTGACCAATGCACCAGCTGCATTTATGGATATGATGAACCGGGTCTTTCAACCATATTTAGACCGGTTTGTGGTGGTATTCATAGATGACATTCTGGTATATTCAAGGAATGAAGAGGAGCATGACTCGCATTTGCGAATTGTATTGCGCTTACTTGAGATAATCAACTTTATGCCAAATTCGGTAAATGTGAATTCGGTTAAGGGAAGTGACTTTTTGGGTCATGTGGTATCGATCGAAGGAATAAGCGTGGATCCTCGGAAGATTGAGGTCAGATTGGATTGGAAAACACCAAAGTCGATGGCGAGATTCGGAGTTTCTTGGGTTTGGCTGGTTACTATAGACGCTTTGTTGAGGGGTTTTCATTGATTGCTTGCACTCTAACTAAGCTTTTTGCGAAAGGGAGTACCATATATATGGACCGATAAATAGCAAGAAAGTTTCGAGAAATTGAAGAAGATTTTAACTAAGCGCCAATCTTGATTCAACTTTGAGGTCGAAAGGAGTTTATAGTTTCTCGCGCGATCGTCACACACGGGCTTAGGATGTGTATTGATGCAAAGTGGGAAAGTGGTGGCTTATGCTTCTCGTCACCGAGACCGTCTGAAATGTAAACTACCCTACTCATGACTTGGAGTTAGTCTGCAGAGTGTTTTCTCTAAAGATTTGGAGGCATTACCTCTACGGTGAAAAGTCTATCATCTATACGGATCACAAGAGTCTTAAGTATCTTCTTACTCGTAAGGAATTAAACTTGAGACAACGAAGATGGGTGGAGTCATTAAAGGACTATGATTTCTCAATCGAGTATCATCCTGGAAAAGCTAATGTGGTAGCGACGCGTTAAGTCGTAAGGTGGTATCTCGATTTGAGAATAATGTTTGCCCATTTGAGTTTGTACGAGGATGGTAGTCCGATAGCGAACTTCGTGAAGCCTCTATGGTTAGAGCAAATCAAGGAAAAACAGATATCGATCGATAAGAAGTTGGGACTTTTAATTCAACAAGTTGAAAATGGTGGAATAGAGGATTTTAGCATAAACGCGGAAGGTGTGTTATGTTTTCGTGGGAGAGTTTGTATGCCTAAGGACTCAGATCTGAGACAAATGATTTTACGGGAGGCGCATAGTAGCCCTTATGCTATGCACCCCGGAGGAAATAAGATGTATCGGGATCTTCGTGAACAATATTGGTGGCCAGGATTGAAGCGTGAGATTTCTGAATTTGTGGGAAAATGTTTAACTTGTCAGCAAGTGAAGGCGGAGCATCAATTGCCGTCAGGATTATTACAATCGGTAAAGATTCCTCTTTGGAAATGGGAGTGAATAATAATGGATTTTGTTAGTGGGTTACCTTTAACACCTACTAAGAAAAATTCCGTTTGGGTAATTATTGATCGTTTGACGAAGACTGCTCATTTTCTACCGGTTAAATGCGGATTACTCGTTACGTAAAGTTGGCTAAGCCGTGCGTATCCTAAATCGTGAGGTTGCATGGGGTACCGTGTCTATTATATCGAGATAGGGATCCTAGGTTTACGTCACGGTTTTGGAAAGCTTTGCATGAAGCTTTGGGAACAAAGCTAAACTTCATCGGCTTTTCATCCTCGATCGGATGGTCAATCGAAAAGAGTAATTCGATTCTGGAAGACATGTTAAGGGGATGTGTAATCGACTTCAAAGGTAGTTGGGAGGATTTTCTACCGTTGGCGTAATTTTCTTACAACAATAGCTATCGAGATAGCATTCAGATGGCACCCTACGAGGCATTATATGGTCGTAGGTGTTGTTCTCCTAGTTGTTGGACTGAATTGGGCGAACGATAGATGTTAGGTCCTGAGCTGATCTCTAAAATGGAAGAAAAAGTAAAAGCTATTCGAGAACGGTTAAAGGAAGCTTTGAATAGACAAAAGTCGATGCGGATCCAAGCGTAGAAGTATCGAGTATCTTTGTGGGGATCAAGTTTTCTTGAAGGTCTCACCTTGGAAGAAGATTTTCGTGTTTGGGAAGAAGGGCAAGTTGAGTCCTAGATTCATTGGACCATATCGTGTGGTGAAGCGTGTTGGTCCAGTGGCCTATCGATCGAATTACCTCCTGAGTTGAGTCGATTCATAATGTTTTTCATGTTTCCATCTTTGAGGCGCTATAGATCGGATCCTTCGCACATAGTACCGGTAGAAGAAGTGGAGTTAAATTCAGACTTGTCTTTTGAGGAGGAACCAGTGGAAATCTTAGACCGAGATGTTAAGGTGCTAAGAAAGAAAACCGTGCCGTTGGTCAAGGTTTTATGGCGTAATCACGGAGTGGAGGAAGCTACGTGGGAGCCTCAAGATGCAATTCGGCAACAATACCCTCACCTTTTTCAACTGTAAATTTCGAGGACGAAATTTTCTTTAAGGAGGGTAGAGTTGTAACACCCTAAAAATCCGAGTCTTGATATATTGCATGTTTTGGTGATTAGTTTATAAAGGAAAAATTTTCTTATTACTTTTCGTGCCTATGATAGTCCTGAAGAAGAGTATAGAATTATTCGGTTATGGAATAATTTTTAGTTTTGAAAATTTATTGAAGTGGAGCAAGTGGCATTGACACTTAAGTTAATTTAAGTGTTAGTAAGTGACATAAGATGAGTAATGGCAAGGTGGTGTTGGCGCATGGGTTATAGCATGAGGGGAGTGGTTCAATCCCTTGGATGGCATTTTGACAACTTTTATTTTGCTCTTCTATGGTAAGTGTCACCAAAGCTTATTTATGGTAAGTGTTGACCTTGTTATTTTGGTTAGTATATCAAAGGAATAAGGTAAGAGTGAATTTATGGTAGGGAATCAAGAAAATATGGAAAGATATGGAGACATAGGGCAAGTATCAAGGAAAGTGTTTTGGAAACAAATTCATGGTCATTTGACCAATGAATTTGGACAGCAATATGGCTAGGGGGAAGGTTGGCCGAATTTTGCTAGTAGCTTGGTAAGGTTTAGGAGTTTGCTTTTGGTCATTTTAGTTTTTGTGCAAAATTTTGCATTCCTCTTCTCAACTTTTCCCTTTGGCCGAAATTGATCTTTTGGTAAGCCTTGATTATTTTGACCATTTGGTCATTTTTGCTTCTCACTTTAGTGTTCAATTTTGTGCCTTTCTCATAGTGCCGATTCTACCAACACCAAAAAGCCATTCTTTACTTTTCTCCTCCCCATAGCCGAATATACATTGCTCCCAAAACTCATCTCTTTCTTTCTTTCTCTTTTATTCTCTTTGAAAATTGAAACAACAACATCATCATTCTTCTCTCATCTTTTATTCTTGATACTCATACTTTCTCTATTATTTTCTCTCATGGCCGAATGTTGATGTACCCATAGCCGAATCTTTTTTTTTCTATTTTTTTGGTCATATAGCCGAATCCTCCATCTTGCACAAACATCTTTCTCAATCGTCTCTTTCCAATCGTGGATAATAGTGCGATAGTGGAAGATCGGAAATCAAGTGTTCGTGGGTATCTTAGAACGTTGGAATCGATTTAAGGTGATAAAGGAACGTTTGATCGATTCTCATATTTTGGAACAAGGATCTTTGTGGTAAGCAAATTTCACCCTTAAACCCTTAGTCATATTTCGATGTAATATTAGATTGGATTAACGATCTTTTGTCTTTGAAGACAATCAAAATAGGGAAGAAAAGGGCGGTGAATAGTGTTCGAAAGAGGGGTGGTTCCGTTATTCCCCTAAGTTTAAGCGAAGGATCGCTTTGAATCCGGATTTCCCACGGGTTGCGACGTTCATCCGAGGAGAATCAATCTGTTCAAGTCGTTCGTACTCTCGAACCATTATTTGTTTGTGGATTTGATTCGGTTAACGAACCATCAATCGGGAGAAACCGCATGTAGAAGTAGTTCGAAACCCGAGGTAAAATTTTTAGATCGTTATTTTTAGATCGGTTTCATTAATAAATTATAGTGTTCTAATTATCGTGATACATATAGGTGTTGACGAGTGGGAAAGTCTAGTTCTCACTATAACCAGGTGTGTAACTTCACACTTATCTTTCGGGTTAGATACTAAACCGTAAGAAATTTGATAAATCGTAAAAATGGCCAAATCGGAAATGTTGTAGTAATTAGTACTTTTGTGTAAATGCATGAAAACGGCTAAACCGAGAAATTTACGTAAAACTGCTAGATCGATAAATTGGGCCATAAAACTGCTAGATCGATAAATTGGGCCATAAAACTGCTAGATCGATAAATTGGGCCATAAACTGCTAGATCGATAAATTGGGTCATAAAACTGCTAGATCGATAACTTGGGCCATAAAACTGCTAGATCGATAAATTGGCCTATAAAACTGCTAGATCGATAAATTGGGCCATAAAACTGCTAGATCGATAAATTGGGCCATAAAACTGCTAGATCGATAAATTGGGCCATAAAACTGCTAGATCGATAAATTGGGCCATAAAACTGCTAGATCGATAAATTGGGTCATAAAACTGCTAGATCGATAAATTGGGCCATAAAACTGCTAGATCGATAAATTGGGCCATAAAATTGCTAGATCGATAAATATGGGCCAAAGTTTGCTAGATCGCTAATGGGCAAAAAACCCTCTAGTTTGAGATATGGGCCAAAGTTTAATACTATATTGTTAATAGGCCCAAATGAAAGGTTTTATTAAAGACTCATTTGTGTTATGGGTTACTTGATAAAATTTTTATGATTTAAAGTTTGATATTCATACATAATTGCATGGGATGGGATTTGATGAAGAGAAGAAAGGCCTGTTGCCACGTATCTAGTTCGGTGGCTCTGCCACAAATTTTGGCTTAATGCCTCTAGTTCGGTGACTATGTCACAATCTAGTTCGGTAGTGCACTACAATATTATTAAAAAGGCTTAATGCCTATGATTGGTGTGTTTGGTGGGGTGGGTTGACTTGATCCCCACAGGTGTGCTGGTTGGTACGGGGGTGTGTAGCGGATGGAAAATTAGGCTTGGTTTGGGAAATTCATTTTTACATGCATTTTATATATTTATTTCATATTTATATCGTTGAAATTTGTAATTGGGATCAAGCCCAAATTAATGCCTTGATGGTCTGGCCCAACAACGGTGGTAAGTGGGTTACACACTCGAGTTCTTTGTAACTCACCCCGCTTTATTACCCATTTCGTAATGGAAATTGATGTGGACTTGGGCCGGGGATGACTTGGTGGAGGCCATACTACGAGCATGGGTTTTTATAAACTATGAACTTTATTTAAGTTATTCATTTTATTTACTATTTTGGGTATGATGTAATAAGGCCTCTAATTATGTTTTTATGGATTTTTATGTGTGGATGGATTTAATTTTGTTTAAGACTCTCATTATGGGCTTATGCTAAATTTTTAAAGTTTTCTTAAACATTGCGTTTTATAACATTTTGAAACACCTAAATTACTCTTTTAAATTCTTTCAAGTTCTTTTAAAGTTACTTAAAGGTTTTGACAAATATATTTTAAATAATAAGATTTTCAAACAAGTAAATTCTTAAATCATCAATTTTGAATTATCGTACTAAATTTTTGTCAACCTCTATTTCCAAAAGGTTTTGGTAGTAATGTTTTACTTTAATCACTAGAGAATTAAATGAATATTCGATTGGTGTGACTAACCGAATCTCGTCTAAACGCATAGACCTGGTTTGGGGTGTTACAGGTCGTTTTGTTATTTTGCCTTAATGGGCTGATTTGATATATAGCCATAATGGGCCAATTTGATATATTGCTTAATGGGCCGATCTGATATATTGCTAAATGGGCCGATATGATATATAGCTATAATGGGCCGATTTGATATATTGCTTAAGGGGCCGATCTGATATATTGTTAAATGGGCCAATATGATATATGGCTTAATGGGCCGATTTGATATAATGCCCTAATGGGCCGATTTTGTAAAGTGTTAATGGGCCAAATTGTTTGTAATAAATCTCTAAGTTATTAATTATCGTGGTTATATTGTAAATATTATGATTTACGATGTATGTTGCATTTACATAAGTTGCATGGGATTGGGATATTGATGATCGGGAAGTGAAATTTGGTGGCTCGCCACATATTGCAGTGACTCTGTCACATTTTGTTCAGTGGCTAAGCCACGTATATTCTGTTATCTTGGTGGCTTGTCCATAATTCGAATTTGATATAAATGGCTAAATGCTGCGATTGGTGTGTTGGCGGGGTGGGTTGACAAAAGATCCCCACAGGTGTGATGGATGGTACGGGTGGTGTGTAGCGGATGGATTATTAGGATGGTTTGGGTTTGCATACATTCATGCATTTGCTTCATTTTAAGATTGATTTGTAAATGGGCTTCGGTCCAAGTGTACGTTAAATGGGCTTAATCCCAAAATATTGGTAATGGGTTCAGGCCTAGTGGATGACGGTAAGGGGATTATACACTGAGTTCTTGTAACTCGGTGGAAGCCATACTTCAGAAATGGTGTTTTATTTTGAACTTTAGATTTTTATTTCCGTTCACTTTACTATTATGGGTTTTTATGTTGTAATAAGGCCTTTGGAGTATTTTATTATTTGCTTTATGGTGGATTTTCTTATTATTTTGCTTAAATTGTTTAAAAAGGAAATTTTCTAAAAATATAAATAATGGTTTCCAAAATTGATTAATAAATGGATTTTATAGCAAACTTTTTACAAATGATTTAATTCGGATTCTCTTTCAAAATTATCTACGACATTTTCAAAAGTCACGGTTTTAAAGCTCACTACCTCGATTTTCGACTCATCAAATGATCTTTCAAAATACTTGTATTTTATCTATGTTTCCGCAACGATTTCAAAATACTTCTGCAGCTTTATTTCTAAACATCACATTTTTGTAAATTGTTTATTTCAAATATGCTTTTGCCACCAAAAAGGTTTTTAAAGATTATTACGTTTTCAAGTAGTTAACAATTGCTTAAGTGTTTTTGGTGTAACATCCTAAAATTTGAATTTTTTATATGTTGCATTATTTTGGTGCTCAGCTAGTTTATTTATCCTATGTGTGTGTTAAAATAGTCCTGAGAAGGTTTGGGATTTATTTAGATTTGATATAATTTTTTTTGAAATTATTATTTTAATGAAGTGGAACAAGTGACCTTATAGCTTAAGGTAATTAAGAGGTATAAGTTAACATAAGTTGAGCAAGTAGTAAAGGGGATATGGCGCCATGTGTGTGTTCCTTGAGGGAAGAGGTTCGAATCCCTTGATGTGCATGTGAATTTTATTTTTTTCCTCATAGTGTCGGTCAAGCCTAGTATTTATGGTAGGTTGGACTTTATTTTTATGGTAAGGTGGCTAAGAGAAAAGGCAAGTGTAAACTTAAGGAAGGGAATCATATGAATAAGGTATGTAGGGGGAACACAAGGCACATAACAAGGAAGATGTTTTGGAAAGTTTGGAGTGGCCAAACTTTGACTTTATGGCCATGTACTTGGATGGTTTTAGGGGCTAGGGGGGAGTGACTGAAATTTTGATGGCCTTTGGTAGCTAGTTGGTCACTTTGGCTTTTGGTCATTTTTGTTTTGTTTCTCCAACACTTTTCTCTCCATTTCCTCTCCTTAGCCGAATGCACTTTGAACAATAGGTAAACATCTTTTGTTATTCTTTTAGTCATTTCATATTTTTGACCATTTCGGTCTTATTGCTCCTTTTCTCTTCAAACCTTTTCCTCCTAAGTGCCGAAATCACCAAAACCTTGGAAGGCCATTTTCTCTTTTCTTTGCTTTTTCTTTTTCACCCTTGTCGAATGCACACTAGCCTCAAACCCTTCTCTTTGTTCATCTTCCATTCTTGAAAAGAACCGAAACCTAAACACCATCCCCTTCAATTTTTCCTTCATAGCCGAATCTTCTACCACACTTATCTCCATCTCAATCATTTCTTTCTTTCTACTCACACTTTGATCAATCGGTAAGTGGCTAGTACAATACTTTGGTATTGTTATTTTCCTTTTTTTTCTTTGTGCCAAATTTACATGTTGGTATGGGATGGCCTTTTTGGATCGAGACCATCATCATACCATATCTCATTCGAATCTTTTCTTTATCATAGAAACTTAGTGGAAGGTCGAAACTTGGAGTGTCCAAAATCATCGTGTATCGCTAGGATTCGGTCCAAAACTTTAAGGTAAGGATTTCTATCAAGGATTCCATATTACTCTCTATTTCGTTAAAGATGGGGTTCATTAACCAATTTTATCTTAGGGACTCTATCGCTTGTTTTTCATCCTTTGAACGTAAGGATTCGTGGTGTGCGACTTCGCTCATTAAGACCAATCGCTTTAATAACGGCGCATTAGTTTGGACTAATATTCTTTTGTCAATGGAGGCAAACAAGATCGAATCAAAAGGAGTGGTGAATAGTGATTGAAAAAGGAGCGGAGTCGCTATTCCCTATAAATTCAAACGAAGGGCTGTTTCGGCAATCCAAGATTTTCCACCGGGTTGTGGACCCTTATCCGGTGAGAATCAACTATTTGAGGTTGTTCGCAGTTTTGAGCCATTAGCTATTCGGGATTTTCCAACGGGTTGTGGACCGTCAACCGGGGAAAAACCACAAATCATAGTTATTCGCGATTCCGAGGGTAAAAATCCTAGACCGTTTATCTTAGAATAAATTACTATAAGTGTTAATGATCTAATCGAGCGTTAAAAATATTCTAGGTGTTGACGATCAAGAAAGTATAGTGCTCACCGTAATCAGGTGTGTAATCTCATACCATATCTCGTGGGTTGGATAACTATATCGTATTAATCGTTGGATTGAATCACAAGTTAGTGAAATCGGATAAAATAGTATATTTATCTTTTTAATGGTAAAAAAAACTATGAAATCAGTATTAAGACCGTGAAAATTACGGAATTTGCCCTTAATGGGATAAATCGATAAAAGTGACTGAATGGGCCATATGTGATATTTGATAAATGGGCCATATGTGATATTTGAAAAATGGGCCATATGTGATATTTGATAAATGGGCCAAGTGTGTTATGAGACTATATAGGCCAAAATGTGTAATGAGCCAGATTGTAATAATTTTTATAATAGGCCTTATGTTAGAATAATTATATGAATGGATTGTTATGCATATTATATACATGATTGCATGGGTTGGGATATTTGACGAAGAGATGTTCTGGTAGCTTTGCTACAAAATTTTGGTGGCTTGTCCACAAAATTGATATATGGCTTAATGCCCAGTTTGGTATATGGCTTAATGCCCAGTTTGGTGTGTTGGCGGGGTGGGTGACTAAAGCTCCCCACAGGTGTGCTGGTTGGTACGGTTGGTGTGTAGCGGATGGAAATTAGGTTTGGTTTGGGAATTGCATATCACATTCATTCTATGCGTGTTATTTTGTCATATTTGTAAATGGGCTTTGGCCCAATAATTGCTTAATTGGATTTCGGCCCAGTGGACAATGGTAAATGAATTACACACTGAGTTCTAAGTAACTCACCCCTGTTTTCTTTACCCTCCTCAGGTAATGATCAGTGATGGAAGCTTGGGCCGGGGATGACTCAGTGGAGGCCATACTACGAATATTGGGTTATTTACATTCCGGATTTCTTTTTAAGTACTTTTTATTATTTTTATTATTTAAGTTAAGCTGTAATAAGGCCTCTGGTTAAATTTTTATGGATGTTTTTCTTGTGGATGGATTTTATAATACGCTTTAAATACTTAAGTGGGGTTTCTTTTCTAAAAATAGAAATAAATGTTTTTCTTAAAATAAACATGCATAAAGGGTTTTCATTCTTAAATATTTTAACTCGCAAAATTGTCTGTTAACAACGTTCTTCAAAATTTTATTTTCAAAAATATTTTCGAACTCTATTAAAGTTTCTCGAAATATTGTTTTAATTTCTTTTAAGTTTCAATTTATAAATTCTTACAACTC
This sequence comes from Gossypium sturtianum, assembly GCA_025698515.1. Classification (NCBI taxonomy): domain Eukaryota; kingdom Viridiplantae; phylum Streptophyta; class Magnoliopsida; order Malvales; family Malvaceae; genus Gossypium; species Gossypium sturtianum. The sequence continues at coordinate 72,647,833 of CM046948.1, forward strand.
AAATTGTTTGAGTTATCAATCAACCTTAGTTTTTAATTAACTTCACGTCAAGATGTTTTGGAAAATCTAATTTCTTAAAATCTTTAAAAAAAAACTAGATGTATATTCCTTTCCGTGTGACATGTCAAATTTGGTCTTTACGCATAGACCGGGTTTGGGGTGTTATATTTTATGGTATCAGAGCCCGGTTCAAAACTCGGCTGTAATTTGGGTTCAAAAACATTTATGGTTCAAAACTATTTTGAATTATAGAACTTATGTTTTTAAAGGTAGTATGGCACCACGAGTATCCGGCACCAAGTCAAGTAAGTGTATGCAAATTTAATTATTATTATTATTATTGTGACATGACTATAGGAACACTCTAGAACTTTTAGTTTTAGGTGTTGCAACTATAGAGATTGAGACTATAGGATGCGTTTACGAAAACAACTCTACTTCTTATATATCATAAAACATCGTTAATAAACACTGAAATAGTATACTGATTCATAAAACTTGTAATCAGATTAAACTAAAATAGTCAAAATGAGCGCTAGAGGACGTGGACGTGGTAGACATGGCCGTGGTAGAGGCTGAGGTGCTAGGGTTGCGTCTGAAGCGTCGGGACATATACCAGAAATGGACGCACCTACATCACCCGGGACAGAGACTGGATCACATGACCATACGAGAGAGGACATTGCCTTGACCCAAGCAATGTTGCAAGTCTTTGAAAGGGTCGCTGGAGCTAGAACTGGGCCAGTAGCTCGTGGATCAATTTCGGAATGACTTAGATCGAGTGGTGCCGAGGTTTTTAGAGGTATCTCGGGAGTAGCCCCAAATGTAACGGAGTATTAGCTCGAGGCTGTGGAGCGAATCATGGATGATTTGGAGTGCACCACCGAGCAGAAACTGAGAGGAGCTGTGTCCTTGTTGAGGGACGAGGCTTATCAATGGTGGCTTACTATTCGAGAAGGCACTCAGCTGAACATGTTACTTGGGATTTCTTCAAAACTGCATTCCAAGGAAAGTATGTCGGGGCAAGTTATGTAGATACCCGGAGGAAGGAATTCCTGAATTTGGTCCAAGGAAATAAGACGGTGGCAGCTTACGAGGTAGAATTTCTATGCTTGAGCCGTTATGCTCGAACAATAGTGCCAACTGACCATGAGCGCTGTGTACGTTTTGAGGATGGGCTGAATGATGAGTTGCGGGTACTGATAGCCCCACAACAAGAAAGGACTTTTGCCAAGCTTGTGGAGAAAGCCAAAATAGCTGAAGAGGCTAAGAACTCCGAGCGTCAGAACAGAGACAGAGGTAGAGGCAAGAGGGACTTTAAGTACTCGGGTTCTGCTAAAAGGTTTTAGAAGAGGCCCAGGAATGATGAGCCAGCTCCAGCTAGAGCATCTGCTGCTACCAATTAGATTCAACCATGTGCTGACTGTGGAAGATGACACCCTGGTGAATGCTGGAAGAGAACCGGTGGTTGCTTCAAATGTGGTTCTAAGGACCACCAGTTTAAAGATTGTCCTCGACGGACCGCTCCGAATCAGGAAGCTCGTAACCATGATACACAGCCAGCTAGAGGCTCTCAACAACCACTGAGAGGCCATGGGCTAGGTCAAGGTGGTAATGGTAGTGGACGAGGTCAAGGAGCACCGGGTAGAGGAAATGGTTTCAGAGGTAACGCGGAGGCGAGACAGCCAGGATTAGTGTATGCGGTCAGACACCGAGAGGATGGTGATGCACCTGATGTGATAACTGGTATGTTCTTCATCTCTGATGTACCTGTTATTGCTTTGATAGATATCGGATCTACCCATTCATATGTTGCTAGTGATATATCTGGAAATTTGAACATTAGATCTGAGATTACTGATAGGAAGATGACGGTAATTAGTCCTTTAGGACAGTCTGTGATAGTGGATAAATTGTTTAGAGATGTGCCCTTAGAAATTCAAAGAGAAATATTTTTGGCGGATTTGATGGAACCGCTTTTCGAGAGTTCGACCTTATTTTGGGCATGGATCTGGTTGGTGAAGCACCGTATGCACTTGGATTGTGCCGCAGCGCGAGATGTCAATAAGGATTTTAGAATATAAGGAAGTTGTGATGATAGGCGAGCGGAGAAATTATTTAGCAAATGTGGTATCTACTTTAAAGGCAGAAAAGTTGGTGCGAAAAGGGTGTGGAGCATTCCTAGCCTTCATTAGTGCTTTGGATACTAAGGAATTATCGGTGGAAGGTGTTAGAACGGTGAAAGAATTTCAGATGTCTTTCCCGAGGAACTTCGGGTTTACCTCCGCATCGAAAGTAGAGTTTGGCATTGAGCTTTTGCCGAATGGCTCCGTGTCCATTGCTCCTTATAGGATGGCACCGGAAGGAGTTAGCGGAGCTTAAGGCTCAAATTTAGGAGTTGTTGGATCGGGGATTCATTCGACCGAGTGTGTCACCATGGGGAGCACCAGTCTTGTTTGTCAAGAAGAAGGATGGGTCGATGCGTATGTGCATCGATTATAGGCAGTTGAATAAGTTGACGATCAAGAATAGGTATCCATTGCCGAGAATCGATAACCTGTTCGATCAACTGCGAGGAGCTTTAGTTTTCTCGAAAATAGATTTAAGATCGGGTTATCACCAGCTTAAGGTCAAAGAGGTAGATATTTATAAGACAACGTTTCGAACTTGTTATGGACACTACGAGTTCTTGGTGATGCCGTTTGGGTTGACCAATGCACCAGTTGCATTTATGGACATGATGAACCGGGTCTTCCAACCCTATTTAGACCGATTTGTGGTGGTGTTCATAGATGACATTTTGGTATACTCAAAGAATGAAGAAGAGCATGATTCACATCTGCGGATAGTATTACAAATATTGCGAGAAAAACAACTTTTTGCTAAATTCAGCAGGTGTGAATTTTGGCTGAAGGAAGTGACTTTCTTAGGACATGTTGTGTCGGCCGAAGGAATCAAAGTTGATCCTCGGAAGGTAGAGGCTGTGTTGGATTGGAAACCACCGAAGTCAGTGGCTGAGGTTTGGAGTTTCCTAGGGTTGGCTGGTTACTACAGGCGTTTCGTTGAGGGGTTTTCATTGATTGCAGCACCTCTAACTAAACTCACAGCAAGGGAGTACCGCTTGTGTGGTCGATCAAGAAGAAGAGAGTTTTGAGAAATTGAAGAAGATTTTGACGAAAGCGCCTGCATCGATTCAACCCGAGGTCGGAAAAGAGTTTATTGTTTATCGCGATCGTCACACACGGGCTTAGGATGTGTGTTGATGCAAGGTGGTAAAGTGGTGGCTTATGCATCTCGCGCTTAAGGCCGCATGAAGTCAATTATCCTACTCATGATTTGGAGTTGGTCATGCGGTGGTTTTGCCTTGAAGATTTGGAGGCACTACCATGACGGTGAGAAGTCGATCATTTATACGGATCATAAAAGTCTCAAGTACCTCCTTACCCAAAAGGAGTTGAACTTAAGACAGCAGAGATGGATAGAGTCGTTGAAAGATTATGACTTCTCAATCGAGTATCATCCTGAAAGGCTAACGTGGTGGCGCACGCGTTGAGTCGTAAGGTGATATCGGAGTTGAGAGCAATGTTTGCTCATCTTAGTTTGTATGAAGACGGCAGCTTGCTAGCTTTAACTTCAGTGTGAAGCCTATGTGGTTAGAACAGATCAAGGAGAAGCAGCGCTTATCGATGAAAAGTTGGGTCCCTTAATTCAACGAGTTGAAAGTGGTGTAATAGGGGATTTTGGATTGAATAAAGATGGAGTAATCGTGTTTTTCACGGAAGAATTTGTATGCCCAAGGATTCGGGATTTGAGACCAATGATTCTCGCAAGAGGCGCATAGTAGCCCCTATGCTATGCACCCGGGAAATAAGATGTATCGAGACCTTCGTGAATGCGATTGGTGGCCAAGGTTGAAGCGGGAGGTTACCGATTTCATGGGTAAGTGCTTGACTTGTCAACAAGTGAAGGCGTAACATCAATTGTCGCCGGGATTGCTACAACCGGTGAAGATTCCATTATGGAAATGGGAACGGATAACGATGGACTTTGTTAGTGGGTTACCCTTATCGCCTACTAAGAAAGATTCCGTCTGGGTTATAGTGGATCGATTGATGAAGACTGCCCATTTTCTACCTGTTCGTACGGATTTTTCACTACAGAAGTTGGTCAAGTTGTATGTAGCGGAGATCGTGAGGTTACATGGGTACCAGTGTCTATTATTTCGGATAGGGACCCTAGGTTTACATCGCGGTTTTGGAAAGCTTTGCATGAAGCTTTGGGAACAAAGTTAAATTTTAGCACGACTTTTCATCCTCAGTCAGATGGTCAGTCGGAAAGAGTAATTCAGATTTTGGAAGACATGTTAAGGGGTTGTGTGATTGAATTCAGAGGTAGTTGGGAGGATTTTCTACCATTGGCGGAGTTTGCATATAACAATAGTTATCAATCCAGTATCCAAATGGCACCTTATGAAGCATTGTATGGTCGTGGTGTCGTACTCCTATTTGTTGGACCGAATTGGGGAACGACAGCTTATTGGGTCCCGAATTGATATCGAGACTAAGAAAAAGTAAGGGTGATTCGAGCATGGTTAAAGGAAGCTTTGATAGAAAAAGTCGTATGCGGATCCGAGGCGTAAGGATATTGAGTTTGCGGTGGGAGATCGTGTCTTTCTAAAGGTCTCACCTTGGAAGAAGATCTTCGATTTGGAAGGAAGGGCAAGTTGAGCCCTAGGTTCATTGGACCGCACCGCGTGTTGAAGCGTAGGGACCAAAGTGGCTTATCGCCTTGAATTACCTCCGAGTTGAGTCAAATTCATAATGTTTTCCATGTCTCTATGTTGAGGCATTATCGATCGGATCCGTCTCACATAGTACCTGTAGAGGAAGTTGAGTTAAGGCCTGACTTGTCGTACGAGGAAGATCCAGTGAAAATTTTAGATCGAGATGTAAAGGTGCTAAGAAAGAAGTCGATCTCGCTGGTTAAGATTCTATGGCGTAATCACAGAGCGGAGGAAGCTACATGGGAGCCTGAGGAGACAATTCGGCAGCAATATCCTCACCTCTTTTAACCAGGTAAATTTTGAGGACGAAATTTACTTTAAGGGGGGTAGAATTGTAACATCCTAAAATTTGAATTTTTTATATGTTGCATTATTTTGGTGCTCAGCTAGTTTATTTATCCTATGTGTATGTTAAAATAGTCCTGAGAAGGTTCGGGATTTATTTAGATTTGATATAATTTTTTTTTGAAATTATTATTTTAATGAAGTGGAACAAGTGACCTTATAGCTTAAGGTAATTAAGAGGTATAAGTTAACATAAGTTGAGCAAGTAGTAAAGGGGATATAACGCCATGTGTGTGTTCGTTGAGGGAAGAGGTTCGAATCCCTTGATGTGCATGTGAATTTTACTTTTTTTCCTCATAGTGTCAGTCAAGCCTAGTATTTATGGTAGATTGGACTTTAATTTTTATGGTAAGATGGCTAAGAGAAAAGGCAAGTGTAAACTTAAGGAAGGGAATCATATGAATAAGGTATGTAGGGGGAACACAAGGCACATAACAAGGAAGATGTTTTGGAAAGTTTGGAGTGGCCAAACTTTGACTTTGTGGCCATGTACTTGGACAGTTTTAGGGGCTAGGGGGGAGTGACTGAAATTTTGATGGCCTTTGGTAGCTAGTTGGTCACTTTGGCTTTTGGTCATTTTTGTTTTGTTTCTCCAACACTTTTCTCTCTATTTCCTCTCCTTAGCCGAATGCACTTTGAAAAATAGGTAAACATCTTTTGTTATTCTTTTAGTCATTTCATATTTTTGACCATTTCGGTCTTATTGCTCCTTTTCTCTTCAAACCTTTTCCTCCTAAGTGCCGAAATCACCAAAACCTTGGAAGGCCATTTTCTCTTTTCTTTGCTTTTCTTTTTCACCCTTGCCGAATGCACACTAGCCTCAAACCCTTCTATTTGTTCATCTTCCATTCTTGAAAAGAACCGAAACCTAAACACCATCCCCTTCAATTTTTCCTTCATAGCCGAATCTTCTACCACACTTATCTCTATCTCAATCATTTCTTTCTTTCTACTCACACTTTGATCAATCGGTAAGTGGCTAGTACAATACTTTGGTAATGTTATTTTCCTTTTTTTTCTTTGTGCCGAATTTACATGTTGGTATGGGATGGCCTTTTTGGAACGAGACCATCATCATTCCATATCTCATTCGAATCTTTTCTTTATCATAGAAACTTAGTGGAAGGCCGAAACTTGGAGTATCCGAAATCATCGTGTATCGCTAGGATTCGGTCCAAAACTTTAAGGTAAGGATTTCTATCAAGGATTCCATATTACTCTCTATTTCGTTAAAGATGGGGTTTATTAACCGATTTTATCTTAGGGACTCTATCGCTTGTTTTTCATCCTTTGAATGTAAGGATTCGTGGTAAGCTGACTTCGCTCATTAAGACCAATCGTTTTAATAACGAAGTATTAGTTTGGACTAATATTCTTTTGTCAATGGAGGCAAACAAGATCGAATCAAAAGGAGTGATGAATAGTGATCAGAAAAGGAGCGGAGTCGCTATTCCCTATAAATTCAAACGAAGGGCTGTTTCGGCAATCCGAGATTTTCCACCGGGTTGTGGACCCTCATCCGGTGAGAATCAATTATTCGAGGTTGTTCACAGTTCTGAGCCATTAGCTATTCAGGATTTTCCAACGAGTTGTGGACCGTCAACCGGGGAAAAACCACAAATCGTAGTTATTCGCGATTCCGAGGGTAAAAATCCTAGACCATTTATCTTAGAATAAATTACTATAAGTGTTAATGATCTAATCGAGCATTAAAAATATTCTAGGTGTTGACGATCAAGAAAGTATAGTGCTCACCGTAATCAGGTGTGTAATCTCACACCATATCTCGTGGGTTGGATAACTATATCGTATTAATCGTTGGATTGAATCACAAGTTAGTGAAATCGGGTAAAATAGTATATTTATCTTTTTAATGGTAAAAAAACTATGAAATCGGTATTAAGACCGTGAAAATTACAGAATTTGCCCTTAATGGGCTAAATGGATAAAAGTGACTGAATGGGCCATATGTGATATTTGATAAATGGGCCAAGTGTGTTATGAGACTATATAGGCCAAAATGTGTAATGAGCCAGATTGCAATAATTTTTATAATAGGCCTTATGTTAGAATAATTATATGAATGGATTGTTATGCATATTATATACATGATTGCATGGGTTGGGATATTTGACGAAGAGAAGTTCTGGTAGCTTTGCTACAAAATTTTGGTGGCTTGTCCACAAAATTGATATATGGCTTAATGCCCAGTTTGATATATGGCTTAATGCCCAGTTTGATATATGGCTTAATGCCCAGTTTGGTGTGTTGGCGGGGTGGGTGACTAAAGCTCCCCACAGGTGTGCTGGTTGGTACGGGTGGTGTGTAGCGCATGGAAATTAGGTTTGGTTTGGGAATTGCATATCACATTCATTCTATGTGTGTTATTTTGTCATATTTGTAAATGGGCTTTGGCCCAATAATTGCTTAATTGGATTTCGCCCAATGGACAATGGTAAATGAATTACACACCGAGTTCTAAGTAACTCACCCTGCTTTTCTTTACCCTCCTCGTAATGATCGATGATGGAAGCTTGGGCCGGGGATGACTCAGTGGAGGCCATACTACGAATATTGGGTTATTTACATTCCAGATTTCTTTTTAAGTACTTTTTATTATTTTTATTATTTAAGTTAAGCTGTAATAAGGCCTCTGGTTAAATTTTTATGGATGTTTTTCTTGTGGATGGATTTTATAATACGCTTTAAATACTTAAGTGAGGTTTCTTTTCTAAAAATAGAAATAAATGTTTTTCTTAAAATAAACATGCATAAAGGGTTTTCATTCTTAAATATTTTAACTCGCAAAATTGTTTGTTAACAACGTTCTTCAAAATTTTGTTTTCAAAAATATTTTTGAACTCTATTAAAGTCTCTCGAGATATTATTTTAATTTCTTTTAAGTTTCAATTTATAAATTCTTACAACTCAAATTGTTTGAGTTATCAATCAACCTTATTTTTCAATTAACTTCACGTCAAGATGTTTTGGAAAATCCGATTTCTTAAAATCTTTAAAAAAAACTAGATGTATATTCCTTTCCGTGTGACATGTCAAATTTGGTCTTAACACATAGACCGGGTTTGGGGTGTTACATTTGGTTTTAACAAAGAGGCTGTATTTTTGAAGCAAGTTTTTAATAATCGCAAAGATGGTTTTTACTTCCATGTGACACACCAGATTCGGGTCTAACTTCTAGGCCGGGTTTGGGGTGTTACAAGTAGGAACCTTGGTATAAGGGTGAACGCCACACTATTTGATAGTGATAAGTTCAGGATAAAGAAGAAGGCAGGTTGACGCCACTAATGACCTAGATAAGCCAACGAGTTCTTCAACGAAATATGAGAAAGAAATCTCACAAATTTCATATAAGTTCAATAATGTTTTCAAACTAAGCAAAAATATCAAAAAGCTCCTTTACAATGGCTGATTTCACCTATTTGTAGTGCTAAATTAGGCTAGCTGAATGGTCACAAACATTCAACTTAATGTGCCAATTAAAAGCTGAAATTTAACTCAAGTCTTTTCACATTCTTGAGCCAAATAACTCCATCCTTGATTTGTCTTTAATTTAGCTGAATGAATGACTTTAAGTGCTTGAAAAATGACTCTTGGGTTAGCTCTTGGTCAGCCGAATGGACACCATCTACTTAATCAGCTTCTTAATGATGTTTAAATGCTTGAAATAACCCTTGAAAAGGCAAAATGGGCTGGCAAAGTGAAAGTTACTTTGCCAAAATTAATTTGGATGATTAAATGCTCCTTAAACCTCCTTTAAATGATGTATAAAACATCCCTTGTAATAACCACTTCATTTGTAACCAAAAATGACTTAAAAAGTCACTTTATTTAATGTGTAACAGCCCTTGTAATGTAATGGTTATGACTTGAAAAGACTCCTGCAATAAATACATTAAAATGAGCTTATTAAACACATGTAATCACTTATTAAACATAACACACATTAATACTTAACTTAGGTAAATGAACTATGCATCAATTACTCCAAAGAACTAGTTAATTAAAGATACATCATTAAATAAAACTTAACTCATGCATCAATAAATAATCCTAGGAACTAGATTAATTAATGAAGCAACAATAAAATTAAATTCGTTAATTAAACTAAGTTGAGTTGAATTAATGACCAGCAACTCATTTATTAACTAAGATGCTTAAATGCAATTATTTAAAATGCAAACTAAATTAACAAATGAGTTACTTAATGCATGACTTAATTAAATGCAGAACACATAATGCATGTCATAATTAAAATATGTAGATCAATAATGCATGACATTAACTAAAGATGCATTTAATTAAACAAGACATAATTAAAGACTAAAGTATTGAGTTGATTCAAGCTCAAATGAGCTGAATTTGAACTCGACGGAGCTCGTGGAGCCGAAATGAGTCGATCACTTGCCAAAGAATGCAATGCTCGACTCGAAATACTTGTCCAAAGAAGTTCGCGGGGCATGCTCGTATCATTCCCCCTTTTTTAGGCGACTTGTCCTCAAGTCGGGTTGTTCCTCTATTAGAAAATATTTCCTCTCGCTCACTTTCCTCGATCGAATGTAATAGAAGATATCACACAATCCTGAAATGATTTATCAATAGACAAGAAAGCACATCACCATCATAGATAAGTAACAAAGTGGGTTAAGACAACAAAACCTAAAGATAAACCAAATGCTAAGCAAAAAACTGATTTTATTTTGCCAAAATGACTTATCAATTTTGAAAATGAAAAGTGCAAAGTATTCAAATCCAAATAGCTCTTATAGAATGTAGTCCAAAGATCATATGGCAATAATCTCAATTGGGCAAAGCAAACATACTTCAATTTATTGAAAAGTTTCATTATTCCATCAATGCAAACATGTGGATTCAATTGGATAAAAGGATACTTAGTCATGAAAATTTGCAAAAAGTTAAGCATACTATTCCACATCCAAAACTTTTCAATATGTTTATTCAAAAATAGAAATTCATGTGATTGTACACACAAAGTGTTCCATGGCCAACATCTTTCAATCATTTGTTTATTATCATGATTTGTGATAACATTATGTCCATTGTCACAATCCAACACAAACAAATCAATACTAGGCCAAAAACTACCATCAAACACATCATGATTCAAAGAATTTCCAAACATCCAATCAACAAAATTTTCATCTTCATTTGAACGAAGCAAAGGTATTTGAAAATTTTCAGAGACTTTACCTTGATGATCTTGAAGTGAAGAAAATTTATGATTGGTTTTATCTTTGTCAATCAAGACAAATCTTCTCTCCTCGGAAATGTAATGTAATACAAACCTTTTATCTCGAACAACTTGGATGGGTGATGAGACACCATGACATCTCATGTTTCTCGAAGTGTGGAATTCACAAAAACGAGATTGGTTAGTATTAACAGAATTGATGGACTTAAAAAGGAAAGATAGATCATATTCAAAATTCAATTCAAGTCCAAATGTTAGCCTTACCTTTTCAAAATGAAACAAATATTTCATATGTGGCCAAACAATATGATTAAGGAACAAAATACAACCAAAGCCATTAAGTTTTATTGCCTTAATTAAAGTACGAATATCAAACAAACTTAAATAAGATGCACAACAAGCAAGTTGCTTGAAGTTTCTATAAAACGAATCAAAGTAACAAATACCAGGTTTGAACACACGAACTTGATCATTCGTTCCAACATGCAACATATTTTGAATAATTTCCAATGTCCACAACATGTTAGAAAATGATGTAATCGACTCACTACAGGACTTAAATTCCACTCGATCAAGCAAGCATGTAGAGTTGACAAAACCAAGCAGATCAAGATATGGGAATCTCATATAAAAATTCAAAGTTTTATCTTGAAGTCCAAAATCAAACGGTTTGAACATTGCATGCGAAAGCCTTTTATCATGTATGTCAAACAAAGACATGGTGAACATATAACTATTCAAATATTCAAATCTATCACGAACCAAATGAACAGGCATGTTTAAACAGACATATTTAACACATGAGTCCAAAGATTTTATATAACCAAAATTTGTATGTGCAAAGTTTTTATCAAACACATCTAAAATTCGATTAGGGTGAGCCATTCCAATGGAAGGATCAAACGTGTCACAAAACAGAATTTTCACGGCACTTTTCGAAGCAGGGTCATCAAGAGATGAACAAGGACTAATCAAATCAAATGATGGAGGCATATTAGAAATTAACCCATCAAAAGCTTTATGAGCAATTTTTAAATTGGACAACCTTGATTCGATAAACATAGAATCCTTACCTTTCTTACCTTTAATCACAAGTGGGTGGTCGTCATTTGCATACTTACCTTTCTCAAATAACCGAAAACTTCTCTCGTTTGGAAGATAGTGAAGCTGGAATTGGTCGTACAAGACTTTAGGAACCTGAAAAGTTACATCACAAGAAGATCGAACAGGTGGGTTAGTGGAAACAATCCTTGCTTGGTCATTTTGTTTTTCACTTGATTCTTTTTTCTCGAGATCTCTCGTTTCTTTTTCCTCAATCTCTTTTTTCACTCGTTGTTCTTGTTTAACTTCTTTTTCTCTCTCAAACTCTTTTTCATTCTCTTTTTCAATTTCTTTTTCAATCTCATTTTCACTCTCTTTTTGTTCTTTTTCTTTTTCATCGGCTTTTTCAATGAATTTTTCAAGCTCTTTCAAGAATCTCTCATTTTCTCTCTTACTCACCTCTTGCCTCTCTTTTATTTCTTTTTCTTTTTCTTCTTTTGCTTTTCTCATTTTCTTTTTACAAGAAGATTCAAAAGAATCATGAAAATAATGATTTTGTTCAAAAGAAAGAAAATTATTTGCATAAGAATCTTGATCAATGCTTCGTGAAAAATACTCCGAGTAGGATTTCTTTGAAGATCGAAAAGAGGTATGCCTATCTCTTCGGATGTCATCTTGGACGGTTTCAAAATTAAGGTCAGACTCTCGTCGTCTTGAATTCTTTGACGAAAAGAAATCTCGATTGAAATCCCTTCGTTTCAAAGTCGATGACGAATAGGAATCACAATGGAAATCTTTTCTCGAATGATCATTGAATGTATGTCTTCGTGATATTCTTAATTCCACTTTCTGACTTGAAGACATTCGTTCCCGTTGGTCTCTTTTCTTCACACGGTCTAATCTCTCGTGCAATATATTGAATTTAGAATTCACCATTCTTCGCACTTCTTGCACCAAATATTGGAACTCTGATTCAGTAAATTCTTCGCGAGACATCTTTGATTGATGAAAAGAAATTCTTAAGTAAAACAAAAATTAAATTCCTCACAACAAAATCCTCACAATTTCACTCGAAAAGAAAAATTAATGGTTTGCACTCTCGCTCGTGTTTACACTCGTTTGGCTTTTACCTCTACTCGAATAGTCTCACACGCTCGTGCCTTTTACCATTCAAACTTTCTCTCGCAATTTCGTATTCAGACTCGTCAAGGCCTTATCGTAGGCTTAGAGGTCGATTTTCAAATGAGTAACAAGGGATAAGTGTCGGGTGTATAGGGTAGGCTAAAAACAAATGCAGTCGGGGTATGTGTGGCGTTGGGGTTGAACGAATGGTACCAAATGCTGGTAAAAGGGTGATGTTGATGATCGAGGTAGAAAGATGAAAAATAATGGTTTCTAAAACTCAGAAATTGAGGAGAAGAATGAAGAAATTCAAAAGATCTCAAAAGTTCACTTCTTTTTTTTTCGTATATTTTTTTCTTTTCTTTTTTTTTTAACTTCAAGTGCACGAATCTAAGTACAATAGAACACTTTGAAAGAAATTTTTTTTCAAATTTTTTTTCAAATTTACTACTACTTCAGATTTACAATGATCGTCGGAGCTCCTCATTTTCTAGCTCTGATACCAAATGATACGATTCGCCTCGGGGTGAGTCGAGTCATATGTGAGATGCCCGATCGTCTATGAAGAAGTATCGTTCGGCTCTTTTTAAGAGGATATCTTAAGGTAAAAATGATGGTGGAAGCTATATTTAAGGGTTCAAAAAGGGGTTTATAGTTGTGAAAAATATGTATAGGTTCAATTTTGGAGAATATAATTATGTAAATAAAAATGGAAGTTGGATAACAAAGAATGGATAGAAAGGGAAATGGATGGATCAATTATGATGAAACGAAAAGATGGAATGGAATGAAAATGATCTCAAAAACAAACATGAATCAATATTAGAAAATATTGACCCAAATGCTTATAAATTTTCAAGATGGTCGGATGGAGAATAGGAGAACCTCGACCCGCTACTTAGCAAAGTAGGAACCTTGGTATAAGGGTGAACGCCACACTATTTGATAGTGATAAGTTCAGGATAAAGAAGAAGGCAGGTTGACGCCACTAATGACCTAGATAAGCCAATGAGTTCTTCAATGAAATATGAGAGAAAGAAATCTCACAAATTTCATATAAGTTCAATAATGTTTTCAAACTAAGCAAAAATATCAAAAAGCTCCTTTACAATGGCTGATTTCACCTATTTATAGTGCTAAATTAGGCTAGCTGAATGGTCACAAACATTCAACTTAATGTGCCAATTAAAAGCTGAAATTTAACTCAAGTCTTTTCACATTCTTGAGCCAAATAACTCCATCCTTGATTTGTCTTTAATTCAGCTGAATGAATGACTTTAAGTGCTTGAAAAATGACTCTTGAGTTAGCTCTTAGTGAGCCGAATGGACACCATCTACTTAATCAGCTTCTTAATGATGTTTGAATGCTTGAAATAACCCTTGAAATGGCAAAAACGGCTGGTAGTGGAAAGGTTGCTACCAAAATTAATTTGGATGATTAAATGCTCCTTAAACCTCCTTTAAATAATGTATAAAACATCCCTTGTAACAGCCACTTCATTTGTAACCAAAAATGACTTAAAAGTCACTTTATTTAATGTGTAACAGCCCCTTGTAATGTAATGGTTATGACTTGAAAAGACTCCTGCAATAAATACATTAAAATGAGCTTATTAAACACATGTAATCACTTATTAAACATAACACACATTAATACTTAACTTAGGTAAATGAACTATGCATCAATTACTCCAGCAACTAGTTAATTAAAGATACATCATTAAATAAAACTTAACTCATGCATCAATAAATAATCCTAGGAACTAGATTAATTAATGAAGCAACAATAAAATTAAATTCATTAATTAAACTAAGTTGAGTTGAATTAATGACCAGCAACTCATTTATTAACTAAGATGCTTAAATGCAATTATTTAAAATGCAAACTAAATGAACAAATGAGTTACTTAATGCATGACTTAATTAAATGTAGAACACATAATGCATGTCATAATTAAAATATGTAGATCAATAATGCATGACATTAACTAAAGATGTATTTAATTAAGCAAGACATAATTAAAGACTAAAGTATTGAGTTGATTCAAGCTCAAATGAGCTGAATTTGAACTGGACGAAGCTCGTGGAGCTGGAAATGAGCTGGGATCAGCTTGCCAGCAATGCAATGCTCGACTCAAAATACTTGTCTAAAGAAGTTCGCGGGGCATGCTCGCATCATTTAATACTATGCTGGAGCCTTTTCGGGAATACAAAGGGACAAAGCTCTTCTTTGCTTCCCCATGCATGTACATCCATTTAAATGAATGTTGGTGTTGGAACAACAACCACATTTAATTGTTGCTGGCCGAATTAAAGGATGGGGACAAGCTTGGACGGCATTTAAGGGCATGCTGGACAAGGGGGTGATGTTTAGGCTCTCCAAGGCACCTTTTCATGAAAAGCCGCATGGAGTTAATAAGCTACTGGTTGCTTCATGCGTGAACACCCATTAAAGACATGTTGGAGTTCTTTTTCGTGAACATAAAAGACCAAGCATTAAAGTTCGGATGAAGCATTTTGAGAGCATTAAAAGAGGCCTGATGTGTGTGTTTCCAAGGAGGCAAATCGTGGAGTGCAAAGGACTAAGTTCTTTCATTAATTTTGGCACTTTTGAAGCCTAAAAGCTGCCCCTATTTTGGCCAAGGTGCATGCCTAATCAAGGCTGGCCATTGATCTTTCTAAGACGCCATCAATGCCAAGTTAAAGGCCAAAATCGAATGAAGACACCTATAGCCAAGATTAGCCGAATTTCTTTCATTCTAGAAGCTATCTATTCATATTCTTAAGCCTAGATTGGTCTAGAATGTTTTTAAGAAGTAGCTTAGAAATTTCCTTCAACTTAAGGGCTAAGAAACGTCCCATTTAATGTCACAAAGGGGTCCATTCGGCTGACCATGCTATAGCCTATAAATAGGCCATGTAGCTATCATTTTGGGGGCCAATGAACAATATTATAATTTTATTAATTTGTGAGTTTGTTTTCAACTCTCAACTGTCTCCAAAGACTCGTTGACTTATCAATCAAACACTTGTGGCGTCATCATCGTCTGTGTATCGAACTTATCACTTTGTAACCCCAAAAGTGTGGCGTTCATTATACCGAGGTTCCTATCATTTGTTGATAGCGGGTCGAGGTTCCATTAACTTACCGTAGCCTTCCATCGAACCTTTATCCAACCTAAGTATTTTCTTAAGACTCGGGTTAATACAATTCATTATATTAGTTTGGCTTGAACCTTAGTTTAAATATTCCCTAAAACTACCCGTAATTTCTTGTTCATCACCAACCATTTGAGCTTAAGCCTATTCCTTCATAACCCATTGTTATTTCGAAACCCCAACTTACTCCAATTTACGATCAGGCATATTCTACGACTCGACTTCAACGCATCGAGTTCGTATCAAGTTGGTATCAGAGCTAGTTAAATTCGAGTTCATTTCAAACACTTATTAAACACTAATTTAACTCAACACATTAAACACTTGACTTTAATAAATGAACTAAAATTTAAGACTTCAATTAATGCAGCAATTAGTTAATTTATGGAAGCAGAATTAAACTAACTTAAATACTTTATTAAATAAACTAAAAGTTAAGACTTCAATTAATGCAACAACTAGTTAATTTATGGAAGTAGAATTAAACTAACTTAAACTCATACTTCATTAAAACATCCTAGTAACTAGATTAATTAATAAGCCTCTTATTAAACACAACTTATTTATTTAAACTAGACACATTTATTTAAAGCTAATATTTAGTTTAAAAGTTGTATTCAGCAAAATAAAAATGCATGAATTAAATCAAGCTAAAAACAAACTGAATGAACTAAATGTGAACTTAAACAAAGCTCAATGAGCTGAGATGAACTCATGTGAGCTGAACCACATAGGAAGGAAGTTTAATTGAGCTGAAAATAAGCTGGAATCAGCTTCATTTTGCACTTTGGCCCCTCGAGCTTAGGCCACTCTCGATGGCGTCGGATGGAGTCGAACCATGATGCGACCAGGATCGCATCATACCCCCTCTTGAAAGCGATTCGTCCTCGAATCGAGTCGATGGTTCTCTCGAACAAAATTCTTGCCGCTGGACTTTCCTCGATCAAACGGGATGGATGATAATCGCAACACCTGAAAAATATAACCAAGAGTTAGCAAGAGTTGTGTCAAACAAACTTGCAAACGAAATGTAAACATCAAACAAAGAAATCGCATGTAATCGGGCAGCATCAAACTTTCGTATAAAATGAATAATGCCTTATCAAACATTTGAAACTGAAGTGAATAATTTTCATGGCATGCATACGATTCGAATGGATTCCATAAATCAAAATCACCATGCGAGAACACATCAAATGATAGATATATTCATCACAAACAGATAGGTGAGAAAGTGCAAATGACACTTGAGATAGAACAATCTCATCTTGCATTGAACGATGCATTGAATTACTCGCACATGAATAAAATTTATCAAACACAAGATTCTTTTTGTCAATGAACAAATCAGATAGATCACCAATCATCAGAATGAAACATTCAAACACTTTATGATCTAAATGATGAAAATCAGTAGCATGTGTTCTATCAACATTCAAAGAAATCAAGAGCATTTCGCAAACAGGCAAAGTAGAACGATTAATCATAACATGATCTAAATGTTTGGCAAAAACATAATCAGCAACGCAAAGCTTATCGCAGTCCGAAAAGAGCAAAAACGCATCAACAGTTTCAGAAGACTTACCTTTATACTCAGATAGACAAAGATCGGTCTTACCTTGATCGAGCAATACAAACCTTCTCTCCACGGCCAAGTAATGTAATCGAAGCTTCGCGTTCAATTCAACCATTCTTAAAGGGAAAGTGAATTTCAAATGCAACCATAAAAATTGTTTAAGGAACGAATAAAAATGGAAAACAAAGTTGACAAAATTCGTTACCTTATTCAGGAAACATGTTTCAAAATGATTGAAATTGTTCAAGCACAATTGGAACTGATTGATTGTCCAACAAGACATACCAGATGATACAAAACATATTCCCGGTTTAAAAACATGCGTTTGATTATTAAGTTCAAGATGTGACAACGGTTTAGAAAAATCAAACATGTTAATCCAATAGGAATTGTGCAAACTCAAAATCGAACGATCAAAATTCTGAACATGTCTTAAAACCGATTTGTAAAAACTCAAAGATTTCGTATTAGACAATAAACAAATCTTGTAATAACCGCAATCAAATAAATTGGGATTAAAAGAAAAGTCATCGTTATACTTACTCGAGTCTTGCATTTGTCGGCTATGCGTCTCTCCACTATCATACTTTGCATCGCATTGATTATTACTAGACAAACTTATTTTTTCCATCACTTAAATTATCACAATCAATCAAAGATGGGCAAATGATGATGTCGTCCACATATTTGCAATCACTAGAAAATTTTAGGGGAGACGGAATCGTTTCAAAACACTTACCTTCCTTACCTTCCGATTCGGGTGATTCAACTTCACTTTCAACTTTACCTTTATTGATCACACGAAAACGTCGCTCGTCGAAAAGGTATTGAAGTTGGCATTTAGCACTCGATTTCTCGTAAACCTGAAAAGTAGAGACAGAAGAAGAGAAAACTTTAAATGGATTAGTTGAAAAATCACTCTCTTTTTCTCGCCATCTCGCTCTCTTCTCGCTTTCTTTTTCCAACTCTTCTTTTTCACTTTCAATTTTTTTTTCAATCTCAATTTTCTTTTCAATCTTTTCTTCATTTTCTTTTTCAAGTTCTTTTTCTTCACTCTCAAATTCTTTTTCAAATTTCTTTTCGACTTCTCTTTCAACTTCTTTTTGTTCTTTCTCTTTTTCAAAAACCTTCTCAATGGCTTTTTCAAGCTCTCTCAAAACTCGCTCATTTTCTCTCTTACTTGCCTCTTTTCTCTCTTTTCTTTTTATTTCTTTTTTCTCATTTTTATTTTCTTTTCTCTCAAACTCTTTTCAAGTTCTTTTTCATTACAACAAGGGAATGATTCAAAAGAATTGAAAAGAGATGGATTTGACTCAAGGATTGAAGAAATATTTTCGTAGATGTCACGATCGATGCTTCGTGAAAAATCCTTCGTGCTTGACATCTTTGATTCATAAGAAGAAAAACTCGTACTTTCTTCTTGTTCGTCACCATAGTAGGCTTCAAACTTTGCTTTGCTTTGCCTTGAATCCTTCGTCGAATAAGAATCACGATTTGAACTACTTCGAGAACAATCTTTCGTAGATGAATTCTTTGACGCATATGAACCACATTCACTTCTTCATAAAGATTTCTCCGTGGATGGATATGTTGAAGCTTGTGAAGAAGAAATCATACCTTCTCGATGGTAATCACAAGAGGTCTCACCTTCGCGGTTTGATTCATACCGTCTTGAACTTCTATATGAACCATAATCTCGATCGAAATCTCTTCTTGAATGATCTTTGAAAGCATGTTTTTGAGACGACCTTGACTCTGTTCTTCAACTTGAAGAAAGTCGTTCTTGTTGGTCTCGTTCCTCGATTCGATCCAACCGCTTATGTAACTTGTCAAACTTGGCATTCATGACTTTTCGCATCCCGTTCAACAAGTATTGATAATCAGATTCAGTCAACGCTTCTTGATTCATGTTTATTTTCTGAAAAGAAAGATTGTTAAAAAGAATAAAACAAAAAATTAAATCCTCACCACAAAATTCTCACAAGTCACTCGCAAAGAAAACTCGCTCACACTCGTGTTTCACTCGAATATGGCTTTTTCTCTAATGTAGCACTCGTGCCTTTTACCGCTCTTTCTCGCTCTCGCAACTTTATACTTCATTTCAGAAGACTTATTGCGGCTTGAGGGTCGGCTTCAAAATTGGTTAACAAAGGTTTGACGTTGTGATACGGGCACGCCCGGGGCACCTACGAAATTTAAAGTTCCGAGTGCCATGGAGTTTGTGTGCATCTTCATGCACTTTCAAATTGAGCCGGTTTAGTCTATCTGGGCTCGATTTTGAGCTCACTTGAGCTCGCCTCAGCTCTTTGAGCTGTAACACCCTGGTTTAGGGGCTATGCATGTTGGGTATAATTCATGTTCTAGTAGGTTTTAGGTAGGCTTGGATGTATTTGAGAGGTGTTAAGAATGTTTGGACTCAAGGGGAAGACTTTAGAAAATTTTGGATTTTAGTGGAAAAGAGAATCGGGCCAAGGGAGGCCTTAAGAATAATTTTCTAAATTTTGACACAAGAATGCCTTTGGCAAAGTGGCATGGAGGCGCTCACTGGGCCGAGGGAAGGTGACGCTAAAGATTCAAGAAGGCAAAGAATCTGGTTTTGAATTTTTGGGTTTATGCGTTTAAAGGGGAGGAGGCTTTAAAAGAAGTGGGGCGTGTTTTGACACAAGAAGCACTGTCCAAGTGGCTAGCGTGTGTCACTTAGGCGCCGAGAGAGAGAGAGAGCGCGGGTTCGAGGGTGGAGCAGCAGCTTTGGGCGTTTTATATTTTGCTTGTGATGGGCTGAAGTAGGAAGGGTTTAAAAATAAATTTGGGGCTTTATGTCATAAAATCAAAGTGGCCGAGTGGCACAGGCGTTGGGGGTAAGGTGTGCAAAGAAGATGGTTCCAGTGTTCGAACCATGTGAGTGGCATTTGGGGTTTTATTTTATTTTATTCTTTTTGGCAGCAAATTTGAAGGTGGGACTGGCACATGGAGTTTAAATTAGAAGATAAGGATGAGTTTTGTTTTTATTTTCTTTTGGATTCGGTGGGATAATGGTTTGATATTAGTTTATTTTATTTTTTTAAATTGAAGGGAGGTAGTGGATAAAAGGTGGGATATTGTTTTTAATTTGAATTGGTTGGTATTGAGTGTTTTTAGGAAAGAATTTTGGGATTTGGAGCACCATGGCCGAATGTGGGATTAGTTTTATCTAGTATTTGTTTTTATTATTGTAGGATTATTATTATTTATTTTGATTTGGATAAGTGGGATAATAGTGGAACAACTCAGATTGTTTTTGAATTGAACTAATTCAAATTAATTTGAATTAGTAGTTGATGGCCGAATGATGGATTCTTCATGTGGGAAGGTGCCAATGCTATAAATAGGGGAAGTGCTCACCTTTTGGTTCCTTTCACCATTTGCTCTCTTTGCCGAATTGCTAGTATTTTTGCTCTCCACCACCTTGGTAGCCAAACCTTTTCTTCCAAAACATTTCTTTTTCATCTCAAGTTTGCTAGGTGGCCGAACCTCCCACTCTTCCTTCTCCTATTCTTTTAACCTTCGTTTTAACCGAAACCACCTCCAAAACTTGCCATTGCCTAATACCCCAACACCATTTAAAGAGCCTTGTCGAACCTTTTGGTTTTCCCGATTAGCCAAGGGGATCTATTGTTAAGCCGGTGTGAGGGAGCACGTAGGGGCTGCTTGAATTCGGCTACTCCTCGTGGGTTTCGACAAGCTTTTAGGGGCAGCGTGACTTCGAGGTTTGTTGACTGTATCAAGCAGGTGCGTAATCATCGCACTATTTCTGTGGTTTGGTTTGCTAACATGTTTATATGTGTATTATGTGTAATAGCCATTTATAATGGCATAAGTGATGAGTAACTGGTGATGGTAAGTTAATCTTGATATACATTTATATATGTACAATGTGGTAGTGATAAGTGATAAATACTCACTCTATATGATATTCTTGCATGATTTATTGACACATGGGCATGGGATTGGATTGAAGAAGGAAGAAGTGTACACAGGATGTACGTGGTCTAATGATAGCTCGTGCTACATTAGCGCTTGAAGGCTAGCTTTGTGCTACCTCAAGGAGGTGTGGCTCGGTGCCCATCTCGGCGGTTGATGGCTATGTGCATCACCGTGAGACGGATTTTGATATCGGGATCACGATTGGTTGATCGGTGGCTCACCCACGGCCTTGAGCGATGAGTTGCCAAGGTAAGGATTTTGGATCACGATGTGATCGGTGGTGGTTTATCCACGGCCTTAGCGTGAGTCCGCCAAGGTTGGTGTACGCTGGTTTGTGGGTTGGGGTGAGATGCATATCCGCATGACTTGCTATAAGAAAAGTATGGTTATGGGCCAAGCCCATACGTGTGGAAATCGTGTTTTGATTATGCATCGAGTCGGTGGACTCACTCTTTTCATTAACCATTTCGGTGATGCGAGATTGGACCGGGATCGGAGAAGACACATGGTGGCCCATGCAGAAAGGAGACGATTACATATTTTTTTATTTCAAGCATTTTAATTTGAAGTACTTGGGTTAATTGTTTTGTAATAAGGGCCTTATTGATGTTACTATTGTTATTGATATTTTTGATATTATTTTAGATTATGTTTTACTTAAAATAATTTACTATGTGAAAATGTTTTTAATTGTGGCAATCTTTTAATCAAAGTATTTGTAATCTTTACACCAAAGTTTTAATACGGATTATTTTTAATAACAACGTTTTATCTAAACTTTTAGAAAGGGCAAAATTTTCAAAAGTTAAATTTTTTTTTTCACGTTTTAAATTCTAAGTAAAGAAAGATATTTTCACTAACATAACCAGACTTGGTCGTAGTGAATGGGCCGAGTTTGGGGATGTTACATGAGCTGACTCGTTAAATTAATGCTTTAAATAAATTGAAGTAGTTTTAGCTAGTTAAAATTAGCTCAAGTTAATTAATTAAATAAATCTGGACATCTTAGTTATTAAAGTATTAAATATGTTTTATATTAATGTGTGATATTAATATGTCCCTAATTAGACATGAATTAATTGTGTCTAGCTTTAGGACATGCTTTTAATGTGCCCAATTAACAAAAGGGGCTGTCAAATTTAATGTGCCCAATTGACAAAAAAAAGGCTGCCGAATTTAATATGCAAAGTGTCCAGCTTTATTTTATCCTAAGACGCAATAAATGAGTTGTAATCCTAATAAATGAGTTGTATTCCTTTGATGCAGGTATTTGGACAGCACAAGCTTTATGAGGAGTTAATATGCATGCTGATTGTGGCGTCCCCCAAGGTGTCTTTCCAGCCCATGCTTTTAAGTTTTCCAACGTGAACATTAGGCTGCCCAAAGTATGGCCAATGCTATCCCCAATGTGACTATTCGTGCATGGCCAATGCTCTCCTCAAGATTTCCTATGTGTTTTTTTCGTGGACATCAAGGGATATGCATGGACGAAATTAATTGAAGTGTTGGATAAAGTGGAGCACGGATTCAAGGGCCTTTGACAAGCGTGATCTTCATTCAATGTGCTGCTGGAATTTTTCAACAAGGGAACATCATTTAATGACTTGTTAATGGACGAATTTAATGTATGTTGGGTATGCTTGGACGACAGCAATCAATTAGCTGCTTGCTTCGTGAATATAAATGGACAATGCATTGAGTGTGCTTCCCATGCGTGCACAGCCATTTAAGAAGCATTTTGGTGGACGAATTAAATGCATTAAATCTGCTGCATGAACAAGTTTCTTGGACGGACAAATTGAATTAATAAGCTGCTTTGTGAATAGAAAAGGGGAACAACATTAAAGGAGCTGTTTGGTTTTTGTTTCCCATGCATGGACGGCATTTAATGTAGATTATTCTTTCTTCAAGGCTCTTCGTGGAGACTAAAAGACATGGGAGTTAATCCAAGCTGGTGCCTCATCGTGGAGCTCAAAGGAGCTGACATTTTGAGCCTTCCCAAGGAACTAATTTCATGGAAAGCAATGCCCATTTCTAGAAACCATCCTATGGGTTTCCATCAGCTAAATTTTTCAAGTAAAAGCATCCTTTTAGAAGCTGTCCTTATGCCTCCCAAATCAGTCGAACCTAGCCAAGCACATTAAGGATTTTCTTTCTAGATTTTTCTAGCCATATCTTACTTAGTATTTAAGCTTGTTAGTGACTATTCAGCTAGCCTTTGTTGGCCTAAAAATATTTGTTATTTTAATTTGTTATGTAAGACTCTTTTATTATTAAAACTTTGAATATATTTCATGAACTTTCGTTCATCGAGTGAGCTTGTCTCCTCTTCGATTTCGTGCAAGTTTCATAGACTTATCGAGCCGTGCTTGTGGCATCTAGACTTGTTCTTTCATTAATCTATACCATTGGTTCTTGTCAATCTTAATAACGGGTCTTTGGTCCATCTTCGAATCCATCTATCCACCTTAAACATTATAGAGACTGGGGTGACACATATTTGTGTTGAATCGTTTCTTATTTAAGACCTACTATCCATTTCCATAAACTAGCCTAAATTATTTTTCCTTTTGCTTAATCCTTAAACTGAATCCCATATTCTTCCTTCCTTTCTAAAACTGAATGATACAGTCTGCCTCGGGAAGAGTCAAAATGTATGTGAGTGCCCAATCGTCTACAAGGAGTAAATCAAGCCTTCGGGAAATATTAGCAAAATATGTATGAAAAAGGATTAAAGTTGCAGAAGCTATCAGAAAGGGATGATAATAGATTAGGTTATAAATGGAGGTGGTTAAGTGTTGGAGTCGTTTTGGGAAATGGTTAAGGATAGGTTCGGCTATGGCTAGGAAAGAAGGATGATGTGTTTGGAGATGGCTCGGGTAGGAAAGAATGGAAGATGAATAAAAGTTAAGTGATAGATTGGTGGAAATGGATAGATGACTTAAACAAAGAAATGATTTAACATTAGCAAATGTCACCCCGGTTTCTATATTTGCTCAAGGTGGGAAATGGAAATCAGATATGGACCAAGACCCGTTATCTATAAAGATAAGAACCTATGGTATAAGTTAATGGATGAGAACGACTGACGCCACAAGCAACGCTTGATAAGTCGATATTGAAACTCGTACCAAAATGAAGAGGAGATAAACTCACTCAGATGAACAAAGTTCATATAATAAGATTAATGATCAAAAGTCTTAACTTCAAATGTTTACATGAAAGCTATTTTATAGACACAAAGATGACTACTCAAATTCGGCATCTATGTGTTCACACAACAATTAAAATGTTCATAATTAACATTAAAGATGGTTCATGGACGTTCTTCCTTGTATTGAGATGTATTTAGACGTTCATGCACCTCATTGAATGATATTCATGCATGTACTTTAGCTTGAAGAGTCAGATTCTTCCTCCCTTTGCTGTGCATGAATTCTTAGCATAGAAGAAAGCTTCAAGTGACTTGTATGATCACCAAAAGTCTCATTCATCTCCTTGGTTCGTTCATGCACTTGCATGGAACATGCATTCTCATAAATAGGTGCTTTAATGGCATGTAGGTTCATGAACAGCAGCATGTATCTTGTAAATTCGTTCTCCCCTTTGTGCATGCATGTTGTTCATTCAATGTGCTGAATTAATGTGTCATTTCCCCCCTTGGACGTTCATGCCTTTATCCATGCATGTATAGAAGCTAATTGGTCAAATTAAGGTATGAACATGGCGGCCAATCGGTCAATCAAATGTGAAAGCACTTGATGTTTTGCTAACCACGAAATGGCTCTTGGGAGGATGTATTTAGCTCTTTAAATGTACCATATGAATAGCTTGAGAAGCTTCCTACCAGCAGCCAATGTGAACATCCTGAAAGACATATTAAAGCTTAATTAAATGCAACATTAAGACTTATTCTAAACACCATTTAATTTGTCTAAGCTTTAGACACAATTAAGATGTCTTAATCTAAGACACATTAAAAAGCTGCACTTATTTTAACATATTAATTAGACTTAAGACACATTAAAATGCTGTACTAATTAACATGCATAAATAAACTTTAAGACATATTTAAGACTCAAACTATAATTAAATAAAAATAACTAAATCTTAATTAATGTTTTATTCCAGCAACTAAAATGCATAAATTAAAAATGAAATAGAATCGAGCTCAATGAGCTAGAGTGAGCTCAAGTGAGCTCAAATTGAGATCAAATTGACTAATCCGGCTCAATTTGGAAGTGCACCAAAGGACACACTAGCTCCACGGCACTTGGGCTTAATGATCCGAGCTCATCAGTTCGTAAAATGTTGGAGGCCTTGGGCATGCCCGTATCATCCCTCCCCTCTTCAAGACGATTCGTCCTCGAATCGACCTGTTGATTTTCTGAACAAAATTCCTTTTTGCTCATTTTTCCTCGATCAAACGGGATGGTTGATAATCGCAACACCTGAAAACAATATTAATGAGTTTGCAAGAAAAAATTTAAATACTCTTGTAACCCAAATATGATCAACACCAAACAAATGAATCACATGTACATAGGGAAAATCAAATGATCATACAAAAGATATAATGCTTTGTCAAAATTTTGGAATAAAAGTGAATAAGCTCCAAAGCATGCATACGTTTTAAACAGAGTCCTCAAGACAAAAATTTCATGTGCGTAGCACATCAAATGATAGGCATAAATGTCACAAGCAAGTAATGAAGAAAATGCATACGGCACACGAAGTTGAACTACCAAATCTTGAAGTGGACGATATATGAAATCACTTGCACATGAATTACAAAATTTATCGTACAAAAGGTTCTTTTCGTCAATGAACAAGATAGATAGATCATCAATAAACAGATTAGGACATTCAAACAATTCATGATCTAAATGATTTATAAAATGAAATTCATCAACAAATTCACTATCAACATCCAAAGAGAACAAAAACATCTCAAAATCTTCAAATGGTTTACACATGTGACGATATGTGGGATCTTCCATACAAGAATTGTAACATCCCCAAACCCGGCCTATTCACTACGACCGAATCTGGTTATGTTAGTGAAAATATGTTTCTTTACTTAGAATTTAAAACATGAAAATTTACTATCTTTTGAAAATTATGTCCACTTAAAAATTAATAAATAATATAAGTTTGTTGAAAATTTCTAGAATAAAATATTATTATAAGTATAATATGCATCTTTTATGAAAATATTCTGAAGTATAGTATTAACTCCCACAATCATAAACAGAGTACTTTAAATCAAAGGGACCTTTATTACATCAAGTAAAATTCCAAAATATTGATAATATAAAATACTTAAATGGAGTAACACATCTTCTGCACGGGCCACCTTGTGTCCTCTCCGATCCCTGGTCCAATCTACGCATCACCCGAAATGGTTAATGAAAAGAGTGAGTCCACCGACTCGATGCATAATCACAACACGAGTTTCCGCGTATGGGCTTGGCCCCATACCAAACAATTCACATAGCAAGTCATGCACATATGCATCTCACCCAACCCACTCCAACCGTAACACCAACCTTAGCGGACTCACGCCTGGGCCGTGGATAAACCACCACCGATCACATCGTGATCCATAAATCTTACCTCGGCAATCTCATTGCCGAGGCCGTGGTCGAGCCACCGATCAACCAAAGTGATCCAAATATCGTAATCGTCTACGGTGATGCACATAGCAATCAACCGCCGAGATGGGCACCAAGCCAACATCTCCTTGAGGTAGCACAAAGCTAACCATCAAGCGCTAATGTAGCCGGAGCTATCATTAGACCACGTACACCTCGTGTACACTTCCTCCTTCATCGAATCAAGCCCCACCTCATGCAAATATATAGATGCTACATGTTAAGTCATTGTATCACATAGGTATATAAATATACACATATACAATTATACATCACCAATAATCCTACCATCACCAGGTACTCATCACTTAAGCCATTATAAATGGCTACCACACCTAACACACAGTGTTTAAACGTTAGCAATCAAACCGAGAAATAGTGCGATGATTACGCACCTAGATAGCACACCCGATCTACCCTCGAACGCAACCTTATACCACCGCAGCTGCTGCGACTAAACAAATCCCGAAAGGTCTCTGCGCTAGGCTCTCCTCCCCTATAATCGACCTTGCACAAAACAGTAACACTTAAGGCCATTCAGCCAAGACAAGAAACCATAGCAAAACTAACACACCCTTACCTTGCTAACCACTACCCTTCCTCTAACAAGAATCGCCACCACCAAGGAAGTAAGGGTTCTGGCTTGAAGGAAAACGGATGAAAAGGGATAGGGGTTACGGCAATAGAAAAGAGGATAAAGGTTTGAGGGATAAAATGGAGTGGTTTTGGCTCAAAAGAAATGAGGAGAAGAAGATAGCTATATGACCTTGAAGTTTCGGCCATTTGGAAAATGTGAGAGCAAAAGAATTTGGAGAAGGAAGTTTCGGCAACCAAAGGAATTTTGGGAAGCAAAATTCGGCAAGGGAGAGAAAGCAAATGGTGAAAATAAATGAACACCTCCCCCCCTATTTATACTAATCGGCCAAGCTCCAAGCTCCCAAAAAAAAATCCTCAAAACTCTCCTAAAACACCTCCCTTCCATCCATTCAAAAAGATTTGAAAAAGTCAAACCTACCTAGCCAAATTCAAAAAGCAAAGACCAAGTCTTTGTCCATCTTTTAAGCCTCCCAAAAACCGTCCAACACTCTACCTAGATGACGCAAAAACAAAGCCTCCTGCTTGCCTTCTTGCGAATCGAACACCGCCCCCTTTCCTTGTACAGGCGTCACTTTGCCAAGCTCTTAGTGGCGCCTCCCTTGCCACTCAACCAGCCCAATCTTTGTGACAAGATTCACCAAATAATTCTCTTAAGACACCCACAGCCAAGCTCCCCTTTTAGCACCTAAAAAAAACTAAAATTTTCCAAAATCTTCCCCTTTAATCCGAGCATTCATAACACCTCTCACACACATCCAAGCATACCCAAAACCTACTAGAACACGAATTATACCCAACCTGCATAGCCCCTAAATCAGGGTGTTACAATTCTACCCTCCTTAAAATAATTTCGTCCTCGAAATTACTTGGCTAGACTAACGGTCCACGTCCTAACTCTCCAAACTTACACTATCGCCATTGCACTCGATCTTAATAAAGCTGTGATTCCACCTTGACCACGTCCACGACAACCACGTCCCCTAGAACTCATATCTAGCGTCGCGATTTAATCTGATTAAAAGTTTTATGCATTAGGAATTTTGTTCCACTGTTTTATCCACGAGCAAATTTTATGAACAGAAGTTTCTAGAAGTCGTTCTTTCGAGCAATCAAAGTTTCATCTCAAGTTCTCTGTTCTAATTCAAACATTCACATACTTCACTAAAGACACATTCATTCATTCATGTCACTTTCTTGAGCATTCCCAACCCAGGGGTAATTTCGTCATTTCCTATAGGGGTATTTCGGTAATAACTCAGGGTCAATTTGAAAATAGTTTTCAAATTAAAGATATTTCAAAGTTTACAAAATCTCAGGGGTCATCTTGAAAAATTTGTTTTTCAAACCAGATGTGTTGTAAAAATTTCAGAAATCGGGGTTATTTCAGTAATTGGGGACGTTAAGGGCATTTTCGTAAATTTCCCAAATCAGGATATCTCGATATTTGTAAAATAGAAGTTTTTGATATTTTCATAATGTAAGAACATTTTAGTAAAAATCGAGGGAATTATGAAAATTTTGAAACCAAGGGCATTTTGGTAATTTTGTTCATCAGGGGTAATTTTGTAAATTTTCAAATCAGGGTATCTTAAAAATAGCATTTTTGTATACTTTTGCAAAGTAGGGAAATTTTATTAAAATTGGAGTTAAACCGGAAATCTTGAAAGTCAGGGGCATTTTAGTAATTTTCAACACAGGGGTATTTTTTGTAATTTCCCCATACCAGAGTATCTTAACATTTTGAAATTTCGAGATTTTGGTATTTTGCAAAGTAAAAATCATTTAAACAAAAGTTGAGGGTAATACGGTCATTTTATAACACAGGGGCATTTTTGTAATTTTGCCACTAGGGGCATTTTGGTAATTTTGTAAATCGAGAAAACATCTTTCAAAATCTGATTTAGAGTTTACAAACCCAAGGAGTAGAGTTGAAAATTTTAAAACAGGGAATTTTAAAAATAGCAAGACTAATTCCCTTTCGGGTTTTTATAATTGGCTTAGCCTATGAACAAGTCCTCTTGGTTAAGGTGAACCAGAAGCTACGCACTGTAGGATTCTGCGAAGAGGAGGTGAGTCACGAGGACTGCTAAGTACTGTGCTCTTCCTGATCCAATCCTGAGACATGCGCACACAGGTTGCCACACCTTAACTTCGCGACTTATTTCACACGTTTGTTTATTAGGCACTTTAAATCTTATGCGCGTGTTCGAGTAGACTAGTCCTAGGGTCCAATAGCCCTATCATTCTATTCTACGAGCCCAAACTAAGCCCAAATCAATTCATATAAACCATTCACTTCAAGAAAGTCCGAAGTACTTACAGTGGACTTCGGTCTGAGGTACAAAGTGCCATGCCGTAATAACTCAAAAATATTTCACGAACCCATATCTTTGAAAACCCATTTAAAAATGTTTTGGGCCCAAAACCCTCAAAGCCGAGTTTTGAACCGGGCTCGATATTAAATCAAACATCCCCAAACCCGGCCTATTCACTATGACCGAATCTGGTTATGTTAGTGAAAATATGTTTCTTTACTTAGAATTTAAAACATGAAAATTTACTATCTTTTGAAAATTATGTCCACTTAAAAATTAATAAATAATATAAGTTTGTTGAAAATTTCTCGAATAAAATATTATTATAAGTATAATATGCATCTTTTATGAAAATATTCAAGTATAGTATTAACTCCCACAATCATAAACAGTACTTTAAATCAAAGGGACCTTTATTACATCAAGTAAAATTCCAAAATATTGATAATATAAAATACTTAAATGGAGTAACACATCTTCTCGCATGGGCCACCTTGTGTCCTCTCCGATCCCGGTCCAATCTACGCATCACCGAAAATGGTTAATGAAAAGAGTGAGTCCACCGACTCAAAGCATAATCACAACACAAAGTTTCCGCGTATGGGCTTAGCCCCATACCAAACAATTCACATAGCAAGTCATGCACATATGCATCTCACCCCAACCCACTCCAACAGTAACACCAACCTTAGCGGACTCCTGCGCCTAAGGCCGTGGATAAACCACCACCGATCACATCGTGATCCATAAATCTTACCTCGGCAATCTCGCCGCTCGAGGCCGTGGTGAGCCACCGATCAACCAAAGTGATCCAAATATCGTAATCGCCTACGGTGATGCACATAGCGATCAACCGCCGAGATGGGCACCAAGCCAACATCTCCCTTGAGGTAGCACAAAGCTAACCATCAAGCGCTAATGTAGCCGAGCTATCATTAGACCACGTACACCTCGTGTACACTTCCTCCTTCATCGAATCAAGCCCCACCTCATGCAAATATATAGATGCTACATGTTAAGTCATTGTATCACATAGGTATATAAATATACACATATACAATTATACATCACCAATAATCCTACCATCACCAGGTACTCATCACTTAAGCCATTATAAATGGCTACCACACCTAACACACGTGTTTAAACGTTAGCAATCAAACCGAGAAATAGTGCGATGATTACGCACCTAGATAGCACACCCGATCTACCCTCGAAAACGCAACCTTATACCACTTTGCCTTTGCTAACTAAACAAATCCCGAAGGTCTCTCGCGCTAGGCTCTCCTCCCCTATAATCGACCTTGCACAAAAACAGGTAACACTTAAGGCCATTCGGCCAAGACAAGAAACCATAGCAAAACTAACACACCCTTACCTTGCTAACCACTACCCTTCCTCTAACAAGAATCGGCCACCACCAAGGAAGTAAGGGTTCTGGCTTGAAGGAAAACGGATGAAAAGGGATAGGGTTACGGCAATAGAAAAGAGGATAAAGGTTTGAGGATAAAATGGAGTGGTTTTGGCTCAAAAGAAATGAGGAGAAGAAGATAGCTATATGACCTTGAAGTTTCGGCCATTTGGAAAATGTGAGAGCAAAAGAATTTGGAGAAGGAAGTTTCAGTAACCAAAGGAATTTTGGGAAGCAAAATTCGGCAAGGAGAGAAAGCAAATGGTGAAAATAAATGAACACCTCCCCTATTTATACTAATCGGCCAAGCTCCAAGCTCCCAAAAAAATCCTCAAAACTCTCCTAAAACACCTCCTTCCATCCATTCAAAAGATTTGAAAAAGTCAAACCTACCTAGCCAAATTCAAAAGCAAAGACCAAGTCTTTGTCCATCTTTAAGCCTCCCAAAACCGTCCAACACTCTACCTAGATGACGCAAAAACAAAGCCTCCTGCTGCCCTTTGCGAATCGAACACCGCCCCCTTTCCTTGTACCGAGGCGTCACTTTGCCAAGCTCTTAGTGGCGCCTCCCTTGCCACTCAACCAGCCCAATCTTTGTGACAAGATTCACCAAATAATTCTCTTAAGACACCCACAGCCAAGCTCCCCTTTTAGCACCTAAAAAAAACTAAAATTTTCCAAAATCTTCCCCTTTAATCCGAGCATTCATAACACCTCTCACACGCATCCAAGCATACCCAAAA
The DNA here is from genome assembly GCA_025698515.1 of Gossypium sturtianum. Taxonomy (NCBI): domain Eukaryota; kingdom Viridiplantae; phylum Streptophyta; class Magnoliopsida; order Malvales; family Malvaceae; genus Gossypium; species Gossypium sturtianum. Next base: position 72,679,772 of record CM046948.1, read on the forward strand.
CCTACTAGAACACGAATTATACCCAACCTGCATAGCCCCTAAATCAGGGTGTTACAATTCTACCCTCCTTAAAATAATTTCGTCCTCGAAATTACTTGGCTAGACTAACGGTCCACGTCCTAACTCTCCAAACTTACACTATCGCTGCGCACTCTGATCTTAATAAAGTCGTGATTCCACCTTGACCACGCCCACGACAACCACGTCCTAGAACTCATATCTAGCGTCGCGATTTAATCTGATTAAAAGTTTTATGCATTAGGAATTTTGTTCCACTGCTTTTATCCACGAGCAAATTTTATGAACGTAGTTTCTAGAAGTCGTTCTTTCGAGCAATCAAAGTTTCATCTCAAGTTCTCTGTTCTAATTCAAACATTCACATACTTCACTAAAGACACATTCATTCATCCATGTCACTTTCTTGAGCATTCCCAACCCAGGGGTAATTTCGTCATTTCCTATAGGGGTATTTCGGTAATAACTCAGGGTCAATTTGAAAATAGTTTTCAAATTAAAGATATTTCAAAGTTTACAAAATCTCAGGGGTCATCTTGAAAAATTTGTTTTTCAAACCAGATGTGTTGTAAAAATTTCAAAATCTAGGTTATTTCAAGAATTGGGGACGTTATGGGCATTTTCAGTAAATTTCCCAAATCAGGGATATCTCGATATTTGTAAAATGTTTTTGATATTTTCATAATGTAAGAACATTTTAGTAAAACCGAGGGAATTATGAAAATTTTGAAACCAAGGGCATTTTGGTAATTTTGTTCATCAGGGGTAATTTTGTAAATTTTCAAATCAGGGTATCTTGAAAATAGCATTTTTGTATACTTTTGCAAAGTAGGGAAATTTTATTAAAATTGGAGTTAAACCGGAAATCTTGAAAGTCAGGGGCATTTTAGTAATTTTCAACACAGGGGTATTTTTGTAATTTCCCATACCAGAGTATCTTAACATTTTGAAATTTCGAGATTTTGGTATTTTGCAAAGTAAAAATCATTTAAACAAAAGTTGAGGGTAATACGGTCATTTTATAACACAGGGGCATTTTTGTAATTTTGCCACTAGGGGCATTTTGGTAATTTTGTAAATCGAGAAAACATCTTTCAAAATCTGATTTAGAGTTTACAAACCCAAGGAGTAGAGTTGAAAATTTTAAAACAGGGAATTTTAAAAATAGCAAGACTAATTCCCTTTCGGGTTTTTATAATTGGTTTAGCCTATGAACAAGTCCTCTTGGTTAAGGTGAACCGAAGCTACGCACTGTAGGATTCTGCGAAGAGGAGGTGAGTCACGAGGCTAGCTTAAGTACTGTGCTCTTCCGGATCCAATCCTGAACATGCGCACACAAAGTTGCCACACCTTAACTCTCGACTTATTTCACGGTTTTATTTATTAGGCACTTTAAATCTTATGCGCGTGTTCGAGTAGACTAGTCCTAGGGTCCAATAGCCCTATCATTCTATTCTCTGAGCCCAAACTAAGCCCAAATCAATTCATATAAACCATTCACTTCAAGAAAGTCCAAGTACTTACCCGTGGACTTCTGGTCTGAGGTACAGTGCCATGCCGAATAACTCTGAAAATATTTCACGAACCCATATCTTTGAAAACCCATTTAAAAATGTTTTGGGCCCAAAACCCTCAAAGCCGAGTTTTGAACCGGCTCGATATTAAATCAGAACATCCCCAAACCCTATTCTATTCACTATGACCGAATCTGGTTATGTTAGTGAAAATATGTTTCTTTACTTAGAATTTAAAACATGAAAATTTACTATCTTTTGAAAATTATGTCCACTTAAAAATTAATAAATAATATAAGTTTGTTGAAAATTTCTCGAATAAAATATTATTATAAGTATAATATGCATCTTTTATGAAAATATTCAAGTATAGTATTAACTCCCACAATCATAAACAGAGTACTTTAAATCAAAGGGACCTTTATTACATCAAGTAAAATTCCAAAATATTGATAATATAAAATACTTAAATGGAGTAACACATCTTCTTCTGCATGGGCCACCTTGTGTCCTCTCCGATCCGGTCCAATCTACGCATCACCCGAAATGGTTAATGAAAAGAGTGAGTCCACCGACTCGAGTGTATAATCACAACACGGGTTTCCGCGTATGGGCTTGGCCCCATACCAAACAATTCACATAGCAAGTCATGCACATATGCATCTCACCCCAACCCACTCCAACCGTAACACCAACCTTAGCGGACTCCACGCCTAAGGCCGTGGATAAACCACCACCGATCACATCGTGATCCATAAATCTTACCTCGGCAATCTCATTGCTCGAGGCCGTGGTTGAGCCACCGATCAACCAAAGTGATCCAAATATCGTAATCGCCTACGGTGATGCACATAGCAATCAACCGCCGAGATGGGCACCAAGCCAACATCTCCCTTGAGGTAGCACAAAGCTAACCATCAAGCGCTAATGTAGCCGAGCTATCATTAGACCACGTACACCTCGTGTACACTTCCTCCTTCATCGAATCAAGCCCCACCTCATGCAAATATATAGATGCTACATGTTAAGTCATTGTATCACATAGGTATATAAATATACACATATACAATTATACATCACCAATAATCCTACCATCACTGTGTACTCATCACTTAAGCCATTATAAATGGCTACCACACCTAACACACAGGTTTTAAACGTTAGCAATCAAACCGAGAAATAGTGCGATGATTACGCACCTAGATAGCACACCCGATCTACCCTCGCAACCGCAACCTTATACCACTCGCATCACTGACTAAACAAATCCCGAAAGGTCTCCTGCGCTAGGCTCTCCTCCCCCCATAATCGACCTTGCACAAAACAGTAACACTTAAGGCCATTCGGCCAAGACAAGAAACCATAGCAAAACTAACACACCCTTACCTTGCTAACCACTACCCTTCCTCTAACAAGAATCGGCCACCACCAAGGAAGTAAGGGTTCGGCTTGAAGGAAAACGGATGAAAAGGGATAGGGGTTACGGTAATAGAAAAGAGGATAAAGGTTTGAGGGATAAAATGGAGTGGTTTTGGCTCAAAAAAATGAGGAGAAGAAGATAGCTATATGACCTTGAAGTTTGGCCATTTGGAAAATGTGAGAGCAAAAGAATTTGGAGAAGGAAGTTTCTAAGCAACCAAAGGAATTTTGGGAAGCAAAATTCGGCAAGGGAGAGAAAGCAAATGGTGAAAATAAATGAACACCTCCCCCCCTATTTATACTAATCGGCCAAGCTCCAAGCTCCCAAAAAAAAAAAAATCAAAACTCTCCTAAAACACCTCCTTCCATCCATTCAAAAAGATTTGAAAAAGTCAAACCTACCTAGCCAAATTCAAAAGCAAAGACCAAGTCTTTGTCCATCTTTTAAGCCTCCCAAAAACCGTCCAACACTCTACCTAGATGACGCAAAAACAAAGCCTCCTGCCGCCCTTGCGAATCGAACACCGCCCCCCTTTCCTTGTACACAGGCGTCACTTTGCCAAGCTCTTAGTGGCGCCTCCCTTGCCACTCAACCAGCCCAATCTTTGTGACAAGATTCACCAAATAATTCTCTTAAGACACCCACAGCCAAGCTCCTTTTAGCACCTAAAAAAACTAAAATCTTCCAAAATCTTCCCTTTAATCCGAGCATTCATAACACCTCTCACACACATCCAAGCATACCCAAAACCTACTAGAACACGAATTATACCCAACCTGCATAGCCCCTAAATCAGGGTGTTACAAGAATTATCAAAATTACTAATCATAAAAAGCCTTTCATCAATCATCAAAATAGATAGATCACAAACAGGCAGAAGAGAACGATTAAGCAAGTGATGATCTAAATGTTTTACAACAACGAAATCAGCAACGCAAAACTTTTCACCATTCAAAGAGAGCAAAAATGCATCAACAGTTTCAGAAGACTTACCTTTATACTCAGAAAGACAAAGATCAGTCTTACCTCGATCGAGCAATACAAACCTTCTCTCCACGGGCACGTAATGTAGTCGAAGCTTTGCGTTTGAATCAACACCTTTCAAATGGATTGTAAATATCAAATACAACCACAAAATTTGCTTAAGGAGCGAATAAAAATTGTAGACAGAACGAACAAATTTCGCAATCTTACTCAAAAACCAAGTATCGAAACAAGAGAAATTCTTCAAACATACCAGATGATACTTGAGTTTTCCACAGAACAAATCAGAACGTATTCCCGGTTTAAAAACTTGATTTTGATTATTTGAGTCAAAATGAATCAATGGTTTCGATGATTCAAACATATTAAACCAATATGAACAATGCATACTCAAGATCGAGCGATCAAAGCTCTTGACGTGCTTCAAAACAAATTTACAAAAACTCAAAGATTTCGTTTTAGACAACGAACAAATCTCGTAATACCCGCAATCAAACAAATGGGGATTAAAAGAAAAGTCATCGTCATACCTGATCGAGTCTTGCTTTTGCCAAATAGATGTTACTCCACCGTCACACTTTGCATCAAAATGATTGTCATGAGATAGGCTTGTCTTACCATCACAATTATTCGAGGAATGGAAAATGACATAATCATCCACATAACCACAAGCAGTAGAAAAATTTGGTGGAGATTGAATTTCATAAGACTTACCTTCCTTACCTTCCGATTCATGTGGTTCAACTTTGTTTTTAATTTTACCATTACTGATCACACGAAAACATCGCTCGTCGGGAAGATATTGAAGTTGGCTTTCGACACTCGGTCTCTCATAAACCTGAAAAGTAGAAACAGAAGAAGAACAAAGTTCTGATGGGTTAGTTAATTCAACACTCTCTTCTTCGCGCTCATCTTGTTCTCTCGTTTCATTTTCAACATCATTTTCACTTTCTTTTTCAATCTCATTTTCATTTTTCTTTTCAAATTTCTTTTCTTCATTCTCTTTTTCTCTCATGATTTCTTTTTCCTCTCTTTTAATCTCTTTTTCTTCACTCTCATTTTTATTTTCTTTTCTCTCAAACTCTTTTTTGATTTCTTTTTCTTTATTTTCTTTTTCATTTGATGTTTCTTTTTCGTTTTGATTACAACAAGTGGATGGTTCAAAAGAATCAAAAATACTAGGATTTGTTTCTAAGATCGAAGTGATGTTCTCATAGATATCTTGATCAATTCCTCGTGAAAGATTCTTCAGACGGGACTTCTTTGAATCATAAGAAGTATAACTCATGCTTTCTTGGTCGTCACCGTAGAAGGCTTAGAACTTGTTATTCGTTTTGCTTCGCCTTGAATCTCTCGTCGAATAAGAAGCACGATTTGAACTACTTCAAGAACGATCTTTCGTGGATGAGTAATTCGATATATATAAACCACGTTCACTTCTTCGTAAAGATTTCTTCGTGGATGGATATGTTGAAGCTTGTGAAGAAGAAATCATACCTTCTCGATAGTAACCTTGAGAGGTCTCAAATTCACGGTTTGATTCATACCGTCTCGAACTTCTTGAGGAATAAGAATCTCGGTCACAGTCTCTTCTCGAATGTTCTTTGAAAGTGTGTCTTTGAGAGGACCTTGACTCCGTCCTTCGACTTGAAGAAAGTCATTCTTGTTGGTCGCGTTCCTCGATTCGATCCAACCGCTTGTGCAACTTGTCAAACTTGGTGTTCATGATGCTTCACATTCCGCTCAACAAGTATTGATAGTCAGATTCAGAGAACACTTCTTGAGCCATGTTTATTGTTGAAAAGAAAAGACGTGATAATGAAAGAAAATAAATAAAAAATTTAAAATGCCTTACCACAAAAAAAAACCTCACAAGTCACTTACAAAGAAAATTCGCTCACACTCGTGTTTTACTCGTATAAGGCTTTTTCTTTGATGTAACACTCGTGCCTTTTACCGCTCTCTCTCACTCTCACAATTTTGTACTTCGTTTTGAAAGGACTTATTGCGGCTTGAGGGTCGGCTTCAAAGTGCGTAACAAGGGATTAATGTCGGGTATAGGGGAGGCTGAACAAAAGAAAATTTTGGGTATCAGGTAGGCTAAAACAAAAGACTTTGGAAAATAGGGTAGGGGTGGCGTTGGGGTGGAAGGTTGAACGAAACAAGATCTTGGAAAAAAACTTCACCATTTTTTTTTTAACTTTGATTTTTTTTTGAATTTTCGTTTTTCTTTTTCTTTTTTTTTAACACTTTAAATGCATGAAAATAAATACAATAGAAACAAAATTACAACTTGGAAACTTTTTTTTGATTTTTTATTTATTTTTTATTTTTAACTTATGAACTAACTTCCGGCTTCACGATCATCGACAAAACTCCTCGTTTGGTAGCTCTGATACCAGATGATACAGTCTGCCTCGGGAAGAGTCAAAATGTATGCGAGTGCCCAATCGTCTACGAGAAGTAAATCAAGCCTCCGGGAAATATTAGCAAAATATGTATGAAAAAGGATTAAAGTTGCGGAAGCTATCAAAAAGGGATGATAATAGATTAGGTTATAAATGGAGGTGGTTAAGTGTTGGAGTCGTTTTGGGAAATGGTTAAGGATAGGTTCGGCTATGGCTAGGAAATAAGGATGTGTTTGGAGATGGCTCGGGTAGGAAAGAATGGAAGATGAATAAAAGTTAAGTGATAGATTGGTGGAAATGGATAGATGACTTAAACAAAGAAACGATTTAACATTAGCAAATGTCACCCTGGTTTCTATATTTGCTCAAGGTGGGAAATGGAAATCGGATATGGACCAAGACCCGTTATCTATAAAGATAAGAACCTATGGTATAAGTTAATGGATGAGAACGACTGATGCCACAAGCAACGCTTGATAAGTCAAGATCGAAACTCGTACGAAAACGAAGAGGAGATAAACTCACTCAGATGAACAAAGTTCATGTAATAAGCTTAATGATCAAAAGTCTTAACTTCAAATGTTTACATGAAAGCTATTTTATAGACACAAAGATGACTACTCAAATTCGGCATCTATGTGTTCACACAACAATTAAAATGTTCATAATTAGCATTAAAGATGGTTCATGGACGTTCTTCCTTGTATTGAGATGTATTTAGACGTTCATGCACCTCATTGAATGATATTCATGCATGTACTTTAGCTTGAAGAGTCAGATTCTTCCTCCCTTTGATGTGCATGAATTCTTAGCATAGAAGAAAGCTTCAAGTGACTTGTATGATCACCAAAAGTCTCATTCATCTCCTTGGTTCGTTCATGCACTTGCATGGAACATGCATTCTCATAAATAGGTGCTTTAATGGCATGTAGGTTCATGAACAGCAGCATGTATCTTATAAGTTTGTTCTCCCCTTTGTGCATGCATGTTGTTCATTCAATGTGCTGAATTAATGTGTCATTTCCCCCCTTGGACGTTCATGCCTTTATCCATGCATGTATAGAAGCTGATTGGTCAAATTAAGGTATGAACATGGTGGCCAATTGGTCAATCAAATGTGAAAGCACTTGATGTTTTGCTAGCCACGAAATGGCCCTTGGGAGGATGTATTCAACTCTTTAAATGTGCCATATGAATAGCTTGAGAAGCTTCCTAGCAGCAGCCAATGTGAACATCCTGAAAGACATATTCTAAACACCATTTAATTTGTCTAAGCTTTAGACACAATTAAGATGTCTTAATCTAAGACACATTAAAAAGCTGCACTTATTTTAACATATTAATTAGACTTAAGACACATTAAAATGCTGTACTAATTAACATGCATAAATAAACTTTAAGACATATTTAAGACTCAAACTATAATTAACTAAAAATAACTAAATCTTAATTAATGTTTTATTCCAGCAACTAAAATGCATAAATTAAAAATGAAATAGAATCGAGCTCAATAAGCTAGAGTGAGCTCAAATTGAGCTCAAATTGACTAATCCGGCTCAATTTGAAAGTGCACCAAAGGACACACTAGCTCCACGGCACTTGGGCTTAATGATCCGAGCTCATCAGTTCGCAAAATGTTGGAGGCCTTGGGCGTGTCCGTATCACCGAACCTATTCTTTCATCATCTAATCCATCTCCCTACTTAAACACCTCCATTCCTAACTTATCCCCTCTTCTAAATAAATTTATAAAAAGCTTCCGCAAATTTAGCTATCTTTTTCCATATTCTTCCTATTAATTCCCAAAGGCTTGATTTACTCCTCGTAGACGATTGGGCACTTGCATACATTTCGACTCTTCCCGAGGCAGATTGTATCATCTGGTATCAGAGCTATTAAACGAGTATTTTTGACGACGTACGTGAAGTCGGAAGTTAGTTCGTGTTTGTAAAAAAATCGAAAAAAAGTTGTATTTTATTTTATTTTTATTGTAATCAGTATATGTGTGTTTGAAGTGTTAAAAAATGAAAATTCAAAAAAAAATCGAAGTAAAAAAAAAGAATTACGATACAAAAAAAAGGAAAGAGATGTGTGAAATTTTTTTTTCAAGTTTCAAATTTTGTTATCATTACTTCTTTCCCGATTCCAAGACCCTCATTTCTACCCTCATCCTTTTACCCGATCATACCGAAATTTTTTTTTCTCAGCCTCCCCTAGTTGCCCTTTCCCTTTATTTTAGCCTACTCGATACCCAACTTTATCTTTTGTTACCAATTTTGAAGCCGACCCTCAAGCCGCGATGAGTCTATCGAAATGAAATGCAAAATTGTGAGACGAAATTGAGCAGTAAAAGGCACGAGTGCTATATTAAAGAAAAAGCCTTATACGAGTGAAAACATGTGTGAGTGATTTTTCTTTGTGAGTGACTTGTGAGGTTTTTGTGGTAAGGTACTTTAATTTCTTTGTCTGTTATTTCTCTTCTTTATAACCATTTTTTTCAGTAACAAAATGTCACAAGAAGGGTTCTTAGCCGCTGACTTCCAATATTTGTTGAGCGAAATGGAAAGCATGATCAACCGAAAGATGTCATCAAGTCGAAAAACGGAGTCAAGTTCTTCACCACGATATACATCCAAAAACTATTCGCAAAGAGACTCTTATCAAGACTCATGTTCGTCGAGGTTTTCGAGATGGAGAGAAGAAAGATATGAGTTCGAACCTTTTCGAGGTGACGAACAAGATTCTTCAAGTCGAAAAATGGAACCTAGGACCCCACAAAGGTATACATCCAAATATTACTTGAAGAAGTCCCGTCGTGATTCACTATCGCCATCTATTCCGAGTCAAGAAGTTTCATGCTATGACTCTTATTCCTTAAAGAGTCCGAGAAGAAATATCAATCATGAATCTTATTCGATGAATTCGAGGCGAAGCAAAGTGGATTTTGAGTTTGAAGCCTGTTACGATGACGAACGCGAAAGTATGAGCTATTCATCGACTGCTTCAAAGATGTCACGCAAGGAGACTCTTACACCAAGAATTGACCGTGATATCTATGAGAACATTCTTTCGATCCTTGAAGAAAACCCTTGTATTTCTGATTCTTTTGAAACATCTTATTGTTGTAATAAAAATGAAAAAGAAAAATCAAAAGAAAAAGAAAACGAGAGTGAAAAGAAGAAAAGAAAAAAAAGAAAGAAATTGAAAAAGAGTTCGTGAGAGAAAAGAAATAGAAAAAGAAATTGAGGGAAAGAAAATAAAAATGAGAAAGAAGAAAAAGATTGAAAAGAAAGAAAAGAAAAGAGTTGGAAAAGAAAAGAGCGAACGAGAAGAGCGAGAAAAAGAGAGTGATCTTTCAACTAACCCATTTGAAGTTTTCTCTTCTTCTGTTTCGTCATTTCAGGTTTTCGAGGAACCAAGCGACGACTACCAACTCCAATACCTTCCTGATAAGCAACGTTTTTCTTTGGTTGAAAAAGTTAAGATTGAATCACACAAGTCGGAAGGTAAGGAAGGTAAGTGCTTTAAAATGACTTCGTCTCCACCAAATTTTTCTAATGCTTGTGAACATGTGGATAATATTGATATTTGCCATCCCTCGATTCTATATGATGTTCTACATGATGGTAAGACGGGTTTACCCCATAATAACCATTGTGAAGCAAAGTGTGAAGGTGGAGTAACGTCTATTCGACCAGTGCAAGACTCGAGTAAGTATGACGATGAATTTTCTTTTAATCCCAACTTGTTTGATTGTGGATTTTACGAGATTTGTTCATTATCTAATACGGAATCTGTGAGTTTTTGTAAGTCTATTTTGAAGCACGTCAAGAGTGTTGATCGTTTGATCTTGAACATGCACAATTCCTATTGGTTTAACAAGTTTGAATTAAAGGAACCATTGAAACATTTTGATTTAAATAATCAAACACATGTTTTTAAACCGGGAATTCGTTCTAATTTGTTTTGTGGAAAGCTCAAGTATCATCCGGTAAGTTTGAAAGACTTCTATCTTTTTGATACTTGGTTTTTGAGTAAGGTTGCGAAATTTGTTTATTTTGTCTACAAATTTTATTCGCTCCTTAAGCAAATTTTGTGGTTGTATTTGAGATTTACAATCCATTTGAAAGGTTTTGATTCAAACGCAAAGCTTCGACTACACTACCTGCCCATGGAGAGAAGGTTTGTATTGCTCGACCGAGGTAAGACTGATCTTTGTCTTTCTGAGTATAAAGGTAAGTCTTCTGAAACCGTTAATGTGTTTTTGCTCTCTTCGAATGGTGAAAAGCTCTGCATTGCCAATTTCGTTGTTGAAACACATTTAGATCATTATATGCTTGAATGCTCCAATTCATTTGTTGATGATCTATTTGTTTTGGATGTTGATGAGATTTGTGTTACTGTTTCTCATTTTATAAATTATTTAGATCATGGATTGTTTGAATGTCCTATTCTGTTTATTGATGAACTATTTATCCTAATAGACGACAAAAGGAATCTTGAGTGTGATAGTTCTTATTCATGTGTGAGTGATCTTATATATCATTCAATACAAGGTTTAGTTGTTCAATATAGTGTGCAAAGTGCCTCTTCTCAACTACTTGCTTGTGACATATATGTCTATCATTTGTTTTATCATTCGCCTGATCATTTTGACTTGTGGAATTCATCAACATCATATACATGCCTTAAAGTCTTTTCAATTTTGTTGTGAACGTTTGACAAGGCATTACTTATTTTGTACGATGATTTGATGCTGCCTGATCATATGCAATTTATTTGTTTGGTGATGCTTACATTTGGATTGCAAACTAGTGTGAAGTTTTATTTGCTAATCCATGGTTATATCTTTCAGGTGTTGAGATTATCATCCATCCCATTTGATCGAGGTAAACCGAGCCAAAAGAAATTTTTGTTCAGGCAACCAACAGGTCGATTCGAGGACGAATCATCTTGAAGAGGGGAGGGATGATACGGGCACGCCCGGGGCACCTACAAAATTTAAAGTTCTGAGTGCCATGGAGTTTGTGTGCATCTTCATGCACTTTCAAATTGAGCCGAATTAGTCTATCTGGGCTTGATTTTGAGCTCACTTGAGCTCGCCTCAGCTCTTTGAGCTGGCTCATTAAATTAATGCTTTAAATAAATTGAAGTAGTTTTAGCTAGTTAAAATTAGCTCAAGTTAATTAATTAAATAAATCTGGACATCTTAGTTATTAAAGTATTAAATATGTTTTATATTAATGTGTGATATTAATATGTCCCTAATTAGACATGAATTAATTGTGTCTAACTTTAGGACATGCTTTTAATGTACCCAATTAACAAAAGGGGCTGCCGAATTTAATGTGCAAAGTGTCCAGCTTTATTTTATCCTAAGACACAATAAATGAGTTGTAATCCTAATAAATGAGTTGTATTCCTTTGATGCAGGTATTTGGACGGCACAAGCTTTATGAGGAGTTAATATGCATGCTGATTGTGGCATCCCCCAAGGTGTCTTTCCAGCCCATGCTTTTAAGTTTTCCAATGTGACCATTGGGCTGCCCAAAGTATGGCCGATGCTATCCCCAATGTGGCTATTCGTGCATGGCCAATGCTCTCCTCAAGATTTCTTATGTGTTTTTTTTTGTGGACATCAAGGGATATGCATGGACGAAATTAATTGAAGTGTTGGATAAAGTGGAGCACGGATTCAAGGGCCTTTAACAAGCGTGATCTTCATTCAATGTGCTGCTGGAATTTTTCAACAAGGGAACATCATTTAATGACTTGTTAATGGATGAATTTAATGTATGTTGGGCATGCTTGGACGGTAGCAATCAATTAGCTGCTTGCTTCGTGAATATAAATGGACAATGCATTGAGTGTGCTTCCCATGCGTGCACAGCCATTTAAGAAGCATTTTGGTGGACGAATTAAATGCATTAAATCTGCTGCATGAACAAGTTTCTTGGACGGACAAATTAAATTAATAAGCTGCTTTGTGAATAGAAAAGGGGAACAACATTAAAGGAGCTGTTTGTTTTTTGTTTCCCATGCGTGGACGGCATTTAATGTAGATTATTCTTTCTTCAAGGCTCTTCGTGGAGACTAAAAGACATGGGAGTTAATCCAAGCTGGTGCCTCATCGTGGAGCTCAAAGGAGCTGACGTTTTAAGCCTTCCCAAGGAACTAATTTCGTGGAAAGCAATGGCCATTTCTAGAAACCATCCTATGGGTTTCCATCAGCCGAATTTTTCAAGTAAAAGCATCCTTCTAGAAGTTGTCCTTATCCCTCCCAAATCAGTCGAACCTAGCCAAGCACATTAAGGATTTTCTTTCTAGATTTTTCTAGCCATATCTTACTTAGTCTTTAAGCTTGTTAGTGACTATTCGGCTAGCCTTTGTTGGCCTATAAATATTTGTTATGTAAGACTATTTGATTATTAAAACTTTGAATATATTTCATGAACTTTCGTTCATCGAGTGAGCTTGTCTCCTCTTCGATTTCGTGCAAGTTTCATAGACTTATCGAGCCGTGCTTGTGGCGTCTAGACTTGTTCTTTCATTAATCTATACCATTGGTTCTTGTCAATCTTGATAACGGGTCTTTGGTCCATCTTCGAATCCATCTATCCACCTTAAACGTTATAGAGACCGGGGTGACACATATTTGTGTTGAATCGTTTCTTGTTTAAAATCTACTATCCATTTCCATAAACTAGCCTAAATTACTTTTCCTTTTGCTTAATCCTTAAACCAAATCCCATATTCTTCCTTCCTTCCTAAAACTGAACCTATTCTTTCATCATCTAATCCATCTCCCTACTTAAACACCTCTGTTCCTAACTTATCCCCTCTTCTAAATAAATTTATAAAAAGCTTCCGCAAATTTAGCTATCTTTTTCCATATTCTTCCTATTAATTCCCGAAGGCTTGATTTACTCCTCGTAGACGATTGGGCACTTGCATACATTTCAAATCTTCCCGAGGCAGACTGTATCATGTTGGGTTTCGGGTAGACTAAAAGAAAGAAAAGGCAAATAAAGTAAGGGTGGGTGGCGTTGGGTGAAAAGAGAAAATACAAAATGGTGGTAGAAGAAATTTTTTTTGAAGGTCGGGGTAGGTAGACGAGACTAGAGTGGTAGCTTTGAGGTCAGAAATAGGGTAGAAGAAATGAAACACAACTTGCAATCTTTTCAAAAAAAATTCCACAGACTTTTTTTTTCACTCGTATTTTTTTCTCTTTTTTTAATTAATTTTTTTCAAATTTTTTTCACCAAATGCAAAAAGATGAGTACAAAAGAAATGAAATACAACTTTTTTTGATTTTTTTTATTTTTTTTACGAACCTATTATCGGCTTCTAATTCGTCGTCAAAACTCCTCATTTTATAGCTCTGATACCAAATGATACAATCCGCATCAGGGTGAGTCGAGTCGTATGTGAGTTGCCCAATCGTCTACAAGGAGGAAACAAGTCTTCTGAAAATAATCAGAAAATATGGATGAGTTTGCGGAAGCTTTAGGTGAATTTGTTTAGAAGGTGGGATTAAGTTAGGAATGGAGGTGTTTAAATGAAAGAGTTGATTTGGATAATTAAAAGGATAGGTTCGGTTTAAGATGAAGGGAAAGAAGATGGAATTCGATTTAAGGTTGAACAAACAATGATAGGCTGATGGTAATGGAATTGGATAGATGGATAAGTGATGGTTTAGATAAATGATAGGTGATAGTTGATGGGAATGGATGAAAGAACTTAAACAAAGAACCGATTCAACACTAATAAAGTGTCACCCCGGGTTCTATATTTATTTAAGGTGGAAAAATGATAGTCGATGATGGACCAAGACCCGTTATCTATAAAGATAGGAACCTATGATATAAGTTGATGGAAGAGAACGATTGTAACATCCTGAAATCGGGGCTATTTGTGATTGAATTATTTTTCATGTGTTTGAACTTTTGTGTTATTAATTGTGGCGAGGTAAGGCATAATTATGGACTTTGAGTAGGTTCGGTTTAGTAGAATAAATTTTTGTATGGTTTATTTAATGAATTGGATTAAGTGAGCTTAGCACTTAAGTTAATTTAAGTGTTAATTAAAGCACATGAGGAATTAGTGGCAAAGTGGTTATGGTGTTTGAACTTATAGCTTGGGGTTAGAGGTTCGAGTAGCATGTTTAACATTTTGAAGGTTTATTTTTGAATCCTTGTATTGATGGACGGTCAAACTTATTTATGATAGGTTGGACTATTCCTTTTGGTAAGTTGAAAATTTGTTATGGAAAGCTTGAAGATAGGAATAAGAATCTTGAGTTTATGGTATAATGAGGGGACAAAGGCATGGAAGGTGGGGATGTTTTGGAAAGAAATCCTATGCCTTAATGCATGAATGTGGACGGCATGTAAGGCTAGGGGAGTGGCGAATTTTTGGTAGGTAGCTTGGAGGATGTTGACCAACCTTTTGTTTTGTACATCATTTTGTGTTTGTTTTCCTCTCCAAAAGCTCTCATCTTTGGCCGAATGAATGTATAGGGTACTTTTGGTGCAAAAATATTTCTTTTGATGACAACTTCATTTTGTTGGAAACAAAATACCACTTTCTTTCTCTCATTTGTCTTTTGAACCAAACTACATTTTTGCATCTCGTGCATTTTCTTCTTTAGTAAAGTTTGTGGTGACCGAATATCATTTCTTCCATTTCTCTTTTCTTCCTTGATCAATTCTTTTCATTCTCTTTTCAAATTTTATCAAAACCAAAACCATTCTTTCTTTCTCTAAACTTTGGCCGAATCTCCTACACCATTATCTTTCATCTACTACTTTTCTTTTCTTCTCAAAACCGAATCCCTATTTCTCCTTTCTTCTCAATAATTTCTTTATTAGCCAAATATACTCCTTTGGGTGTGCCAAAACTCTCTTCTTCCATTTAGAAGTATCTTGGTCGAATATTGAAGGTGGTAAGGATTTATTTTAAGGGATTATTCTTTTGATTATTCAAAAGCCGAAGGCTATTACATTAATGGTTGCCGATTGTAGGGAAGTGAAGCGGTTTAGCGTCTGGTTGCGTAGTTAGTACTCGAAGCGATTAGGTGAGGTTTTGGATTCAAATGATAACCCCTCGAGATTATTTTGGTTTGGCCGTATGGCCTTGGTACTAACTTTGGGTAATGGCCGAATATAGGGCAAGGGAAACTTGTGTGGCGATTGTCTCCTTAGGGATTTAGACTATCATTGGTGACAGTGTGTACATACACACTTTATAATTAATTAACATGCAAAGTATTATGTGTATGCTAATCGGATTTGTGTAGATTTGAGTTTAATACCATAAAGGTATAGCAAGGCTTGAGTAAGTCCTTGACAATATGATTTGCTATTTGATGCTTTTGGGAAGCATGACATATTTGGTATATGTGACTTATAAATGATTATTGGTAAATCCTATATATGTTGCTAAATGAGTATGTTGGCATGATTTACATTAACTATCATTGATTGATGTGGGTTTTATGAGTGGAGGGGTAGTGATATTCGTGTCGCGGACACCGTGTTTTGGTAACACATTGTGACTACGGTCACGAGAGGTTTAGCACCTCCGGAGGTTTGGCACCTCATAGCGTCTAGTCCACACGTGGCTTAGTACCACCTTGGGTTGGCCCCACATTTCAGATATGGGATTGACGCCAGTGATTTGGTATCACACGATGGGTTGGCCCCATCATTTGATTGTGACTTCGGTCACAGTGGTTTGGTACCACAATATTGGCGAATTTAAATGACTATCGTCACGGTGGTTTAGCACCACCAGGTGGTTTGGTACCACACGGGGTAGAAAGGCGTGCGGATGGCTAGGTTGGGTGCATATTAAACTTGTGCATATTAAATTAATTATGATTTGTGTATGATGTTACATTAAACCGGGAAAAAGGGTTACACATTGGGTCTTGATGACTCACCTTTTTCCTTTAACATTTTCAGTGACTCGTAGTTGCGGATAAGGAGTTGGATGAACTCGAGCGCGCCATGCAATGAAAATATGGACTAGGTGGATTTGGAACTATTTTTATTTTAATATGGGCTTGATTTATTTTGTTTAAGATGTAATAAGGCCTCCTAAAATTTGCACTTGGATTATTTTATGTTTTGATAAATTGCTTAACTATTTTATGATATTAAAATGGGTACACATGTTTTTCTCAAATTAATTCGTAAAAATGTTTTATTGTGCCATCGGGTACACTTGAAACTGTAACAACCTAACTTAGTATATTTTAAACGACATTAAGTAATGCTTTCTTCATAATTTAAAACGACTTAAAAAGGGATTTTCAAAAGTTTTTCCTCCGTAGCATACCAAATTCGGCATGTGTACCCATTTTAATATCATAAAATAGTTAAGCAATTTATCAAAACATAAAATAATCCAAGTGCAAATTTTAGGAGGCCTTATTACATCTTAAACAAAATAAATCAAACCCATATTAAAATAAAAATAGTTCCAAATCCACCTAGTCCATATTTTCATTGCATGGCCGCCTCGAGTTCATCCAAATCCTTATCATCCGCAACTACGAGTCACTGAAAATGTTAAAGGAAAAAGGTGAGTCATCAAGACCCAATGTGTAACCCTTTTTCCGGTTTAATGTAACATCATACACAAATCATAATTAATTTAATATGCACAAGTTTAATATGCACCCAACCTAGCCATCCGTGACGCCTTTCTCTACCCCGTGTGGTACCAAACCACCGGTGGTGCCAAACCACCGTGACATATAGTCACAAAATCCGTCAATATTGTGGTACCAAACCACCGTGACCCGAAGTCACAATCAAATGATGGGGCCAACCCATCGTGTGATACCAAATCATCGGCGTCAATCCCATATCTCAAATGTGGGGCCAACCCACGGTGGTACTAAGCCACGAGGACGAGGCGCTATGAGGTGCCAAACCTCTGGAGGTGCCAAACCGTTGGTGACCGTAGTCACAATGTGTTACCAAAACACCGGTGTCCGTCGACACGAATATCACCGCCCCTCCACTCATAAAACCCACATCAATCAATGATAGTTAATGTAAATCATGCCAACATACTCATTTAGCAACATATATAGGATTTACCAATAATCATTTATAAGTCACATATACCAAATATGTCATGCTTCCCAAAAGCATCAAATAGCAAATCTTATTGTGAAGGACTTACACAAGCCTTGCTATACCTTTATGGTATTAAACTCAAATCTACACAAATCCGATTAGCATACACATAATACTTTGCACGTTAATTAATTATAAAGTGTGTATGTACACACCTGTCACCAACGATAGTCTAAATCCCTAAGGAGACAATCGGCCACACAAGTTTCCCTTGCCCTATATTCGGCCATTACCCAAAGTTAGTACCAAGGCCATTCGGCCAAACCAAAATAATCTCGAGGGTTATCATTTGAATCCAAAACCTCACCTAATCGCCTTCGAGTACTAACTACGGCAACCGGTACGCGAAACTGCTTCACTTCCCTACAATCGGCAACCATTAATGTAATAGCCTTCAGCTTTTGAATAATCAAAAGAATAATCCCTTAAAATAAATCCTTACCACCTTCAATATTCGACCAAGATACTTCTAAATGGAAGAAGAGAGTTTCGGCACACCCAAAGGAGTATATTTGGCTAATAAAGAAATTATTGAGAAGAAAGGAGAAATAGGGGATTCGGTTTTGAGAAGAAAAGAAAAGTAGTAAATGAAAGATAATGGTGAGAAAGAAAGAATGGTTTTTGGTTTTGATAAAATTTGAAAAGAGAATGAAAAAGAATTGATCAAAGGAAGAAAAAGAGAAATGGAAGAAATGATATTCGGTCACCACAAACTTTACCAAAGAAGAAAATGCACGAGATGCAAAAATGTAGTTTGGTTCAAAAGACAAATGAGAGAAAGAAAGTGGTATTTTGTTTCCATCAAAATGAAGTTGTCATCAAAAGAAATATTTTTGCACCAAAAGTACCCTATACATTCGGCCAAAGATGAGAGCTTTTTGGAGAGGAAAAACAAACACAAAATGATGTACAAAACAAAAGGTTGGTCAACATCCCCTCCAAGCTACCTACCAAAAATTCGGCCACTCCCCCCTAGCCTTACATGCCGTCCACATTCATGCATTAAGGCATAGGATTTCTTTCCAAAACATCCCCCACCTTCCATGCCTTTGTCCCCTCATTATACCATAAACTCAAGATTCTTATCCCTATCTTCAAGCTTTCCATAACAAATTTTTAACTTACCAAAAGGAATAGTCCAACCTATCATAAATAAGTTTGACCGTCCATCAATGCAAGGATTCAAAAATAAACCTTCAAAATGTTAAACATGCTACTCGAACCTCTAACCCCAAGCTATAAGTTCAAACACCATAACCACTTTGCCACTAATTCGTCATGTGCTTTAATTAACACTTAAATTAACTTAAGTGCTAAGCTCACTTAATCCACTTCATTAAATAAATGGCCCCACATTTGAGATATGGGATTGACGCCAGTGTTTTGGTATCACACGATGGGTTGGCCCCATCATTTGATTGTGACTTCGGGTCACCAGTGGTTTGGTACCACAATATTGACGGATTTCGTGAGTATACGTCACCGGTGGTTTGGCACCACCAAAGGTTTGGTACCACACGGGGTAGAAAGGCGTCACGGATGGCTAGGTTGGGTGCATATTAAACTTGTGCATATTAAATTAATTATGATTTGGGTATGATGTTACATTAAACCGGAAAAAGGGTTACACATTGGGTCTTGATGACTCACCTTTTTCCTTTAACATTTTCAGTGACTCGTAGTTGCGGATAAGGAGCCGGATGAACTCGAGGCGGCCATGCAATGAAAATATGGACTAGGTGGATTTGGAACTATTTTTATTTTAATATGGGTTTGATTTATTTTGTTTAAGATGTAATAAGGCCTCCCAAAATTTGCACTTGGATTATTTTATGTTTTGATAAATTGCTTAACTATTTTATG
Organism: Gossypium sturtianum; assembly: GCA_025698515.1. Taxonomy (NCBI): domain Eukaryota; kingdom Viridiplantae; phylum Streptophyta; class Magnoliopsida; order Malvales; family Malvaceae; genus Gossypium; species Gossypium sturtianum. Next base: position 72,699,125 of record CM046948.1, read on the forward strand.
ATATTAAAATGGGTACACATGTTTTTCTCAAATTAATTCGTAAAAATGTTTTATTGTGCCATCGGGTACACTTGAAACTGTAACAACCTAACTTAGTATATTTTAAACGACATTAAGTAATGCTTTCTTCATAACACCTCAACTGTTTTAAATCAAAACAATATCTTTTATCAAAATTTAAAACGACTTAAAAGAGATTTTCAAAAGTTTTTCCTCCGTAGCATACCAAATTCGGTTCGTAATGTTTGGGCCGGGTTTGGGGTGTTACAAATTGGTATCGAGCCAAGTTCAAAGCTCGGTGTGTGGGGCCCAGGCCCCAAAATGTTTTAGTAGGTCTATTTGAAATATTTTGGTTTTGAATAAGCATGGCACCGAGTCTCCCACACCGATCCGCCCGTAAGTACCTCTAACTTTTTGTATGGATTATTATTATAGAAGGGTAAGTAGGGAGCGTAGTTAGTGTGATAGGTGTTGAACCTTAGGACTAGTCCACCCCAACAAAACTCATAAGATTTTAATGGCCTAATTAAAACCAACCCGTGACCAAGTCGCCGAGGGTTAGGGTGTGGTAACCTTAGTGCGCATGTCTAGGATTGGATCCTAAGAGCTTGGTATTTAAGCGGTCCTCGTGACTCACCTCCTCTTCGCGGGATTCCTACTGCAGTGCGTAGCTTCGGTTCACCCTAACCAAGAGGACTCGGTCATAGGCTAAACATCGTTAAATAAAACCCAAAAGGGATTAACCTGTTTTGTGAAAGCTCTAAGTTTTAAAAATCGTTATGATACTCATTTCAATAGCGAAGAAAAATTTACTTTCTAAAATTTTCAAAATATTCTTCAACTTACCAAAATTACTGAAATTTCCCTAGTGGCAAAATTACGAAAAATACCCACAGGATAGAAGCGGACAAATGCCCAAAGAGTGCATAGGTATGAAAGGTATAGGGAATGGATGTACTTTTCTTTTAAATTAGGACAGAAGACTTAAAACTTTGATTGATCGAAAGAATCTCTATTAAATTCTTTTCATAAAATTTCTTCATGGATAACCAAGTGAAACATGTACTAATTCATAAAATTTCCTAATCGATTAAAGCGCGATAGTTAGAATGAGCTTTAGAGGGCGTGGCCGTCGTGGGCGCGGAAGGGTAGGATGACCGTGTCGTAACCCGTCGGATCGGGTCGTGGATTTGAGAATGAGGTACCACCGCCACCACCACCCCCAACCTTTGGAGCCGAGGAGCGAGGATCGGACGGGTGATGACGCAGTGTCACAAGCGATCTTGCGGGTTCTAGAGAGAGTAGCTGGAATGGGTGGAGGTGGAGGAGCTCAAGTCGATGCTGAGAGACTTCGAGCTAACGGAGCTGAATTTTTCTCGAGGTGTGTCCGGTGTAGCGCCCAATACTGGTGAGTATTGGCTAGAATCGATTGAAAGAATCATGGATGAGATAGATCTGATGAATGAGGAGAAACTGAAAGGAGCGGTGTCGCTTCTCAAGGATGAGTCATATCGATGGTGGCTCACGGTTCGAGATGGTGCTACGACAGATGATCTGACTTGGGAATACTTCAAAGCTGCTTATCGTAAGAAGTATGTGGGCACAAGCTACATTGATGCACAGAGGAAAGCTTTTACGGGTTGGTACAAGGAAATAAGTCCGTAGTCGGAGTATGAAGCGTAATTCTTGAGGTTGAGCCGCTATGCTCGTGGTATAGTGTCAGCGGAGCATGATCGTTGTGTCCGCTTTAAAGACGGACTTAGGGATGAGTTAAGGTTACGGATTGCTCATGACGGAGCGTGAGTTTGTTGTCTTGGTGGAAAAGGCTAAGGTAGCCGAAGGGGTCAAGGAGTCCGTGAGACGAAACTATGATAGGAACAAGCGAGAAAAGAGGATTTGGGTCGTCTGGATCGGGTGGTAATGTTCGAGAAAAGGCGGCGGCAGAGTGGGCCGAATCGGCGAGAAGGCCCATGGTCATAACTGCAGACCGGCTCACTGTAATCGCTATGGCAAATCGCATTGGGGAGGTTATTGGACCGGTGAGAAGGGTTGCTTTGAATGTGGGTCTTTGGACCATCGTGTAAGGGATTGTCCTCGGAAGTTAGCCAAGAATCAGTCAGAGGGTCAGAACCGTGCCTAGGCTAGGAATGTAAGACCACCACAGAGGGGTCGTGGTAATGGTAGAGGAGGAAATGGATCTAATCGAGGTCGCGGAATTTCGGGCAGAGGTACAGGTGCACAAAAGCAAGGCAGCCTGGTCTAGTCTATGCGGCGAGGCGTCGAGAGGAAGGTGACGCACCGGACATTATAACCGGTACGTTCTTAATATTTGGTGTTCCATATACTGCTTTGATTGATGTGGGTTCGACGCATTCATACGTTGCTAGTAGTGTGGTAGAGACTATGAACTTAGATTTCGAGACTGCTTCTAGGGAGATGACTGTAATTAGTCCTTTAGGTCACTTTGTAGTTGTTAATAAGCTATATAGAGATGTACCTCTAGAACTCCAAGGGGTCGTATTTGTGGCTGATCTGATGGAACTACCGTTTGGGGAGTTCGATTTGATCCTTGGTATGGACTGGTTGGTTAAGTATCAGGCAAGGTTGGACTGCGCTGCTAAGCGCATGGTTCTTAAGATGGCTGAGGGTGATGAAGTGGTCATGATAGATAATAGAAGAGATTACCTATCTAATGTAGTGTCTGCGTTGAAGGCTGAAAAGATGGTCAGGAAAGGTTGCGAGGCATTTTTGGTTCGAATTTATGCTTTGGAAGCTAAGGAGTCAGCGGTTGAGAAGGTCCGAACAGTAAGGGAATTCACTAATGTGTTCCCAGAAGAACTTCCGGGTCTGCCTCCAGATTGAGAAGTTGAATTTGGTATAGACTTGCTACCTGGAACGGCACCTGTGTCAATAGCACCTTACCGAATGGCACCAAAGGAATTGGTGGAGCTGAAGGCTCAAATTCAGGAGCTTTTGGACCGAGGATTTATCCGACCAAGTATATCTCCGTGGGGAGCACCTGTGTTGTTTGTTAGGAAGAAGGATGGTTCAATGCGGATGTGTATCGACTACCGCCAATTGAACAAGTTAACGATCAAGAACAGGTATCCGTTGCCTCGGATTGATGACTTGTTTGACCAACTGAAGGGTGCATCGGTATTTTCGAAGATAGATCTTAGGTCGGGATATCATCAACTCAAGGTGAAAGAGGTTGATGTGCACAAGACGGCATTCCGAACAAGGTATGGGCATTACGAGTTTTTGGTGATGCCTTTTGGGTTGACTAATGCACCAGCAGAAGATTCATGGACTTAAAGAATAGAGTGTTTCAAAGAGTACTTGGATCAATTTGTCGTGGTGTTTATAGGCGACATATTGGTTTACTCAAAGACAGAGAGAAGGAGCATGACATGCATTTGCGTATAGTTCTACAAGTCTTGAGAGAGAAGCGATTATATGCCAAATTCGATAAGTGTGAATTTTGGCTTAGAGAGGTGGCTTTCTTAGGTCATGTGGTGTCGTGAAAGGGATTAGAGTAGATCCTCGCAAGTGTGGAAACAGTGTTGGATTGGAAACCCCTAGGTCGAGGGCGAGAAATTGAAGCTTTTTGGAGTGCAGCGGGATATTATCGAGGTTTGTGGAAGGATTCTCTTTAATCGCAAATACCGTTGACTAAGTTGTTAAGAAAGGGAGTTCCATTTGTATGGTCGGAGAAGCAACAAGAAAGTTTTGACAAGCTAAGGAAGATTTTGACTAAGCTCGGTTTGAGTACACCTGAGGCGGGAAAGTTGTTTACGATTTATTGTGACGCGTCCCATACTGGTTTGGGATGCGTATTGATGCAAGAAGGGAAGGTAGTGGCCTATGCGTCCAGTCAGCTAAGACCGCATGAGGTTAACTATCCAACGCACGACTTGGAGTTAGCGGCAGTAGTTTTCGCTTTGAAAATATGGCGGCATTACTTGTATGGGGAAAAGTCAATAGTCTACACGGATCATAAAAGTTTGAGGTATCTTTTGACTCAGAAGGATTTGAATTTGAGGCAGCGTCGGTGGATTGAACTATTAAAAGACTACGACTGTTCGATTCAGTACCATCCGGGTAAGGCGAACGTGGTGGCTGATGCCTTGAGCCGAAAAGTCGTGATAGACTTAAGAGCGATGTTTGCTCATCTCAGTCTATACGATGACGGAAGTCTTTTGGCAGAACTGCAAGTTAAACCGACTTGGATCGAGGAGATTAAGGAAAAGCGGTTGGTGGATGACGGTTTGAATGCAAGGAGGTTGCAAGTTCAAGACGGTGGTTTGGAAGGGTACAGTTTGTCTGGCGAGGGAGTGTTATGTTTTCAAGGGCAAGCTTGTATGCCGAAAGATGTGGAGTTGAGGCAAAGAATTCTCCAAGATACACATAGCAGCCCATACGCTATGCATCCGGAGAGTAGCAAGATGTATGGAGATTTGCGAGAACGATTTTGGTGGCACAGGTTGAAGCGTGAGGTAACCGAATTCGTGGGTAAGTGTCGGACGTGTCGCAAGTTAAAGTCAACATCGGTTGCCATCGTGGTTACTCCAACCAGTGAAGATTCCTCAGTGGAAATGGGAGAGGATCACTATGGATTTTTTCAGTGGATTACCCTCACGCCTAGTAAGAAGAACTCTGTTTGGGTAATTGTGGATCGACTAACTAAGTCGAGTGCATTTCATACCGATAAGGGTAGATTATTAAGCTTGAAGCTAGCAAAGCTATATGTAGCCGAGATAGTAAGATTGCATGGTGTGCGAAGATCGATTATCTCGGATAGGGATCCGAGGTTTACATCAAGGTTTTGGAGAGCTTTGCATCGTGGCCTTGGGAACGAGATTGGACTTCAAAGACACGACTTTTCACCCATAACCGACGGACAATCGGAAAGAGTGATACGATTTTAGAAGATATCTTTGAGAGGTTGCGTTTTGGATTTGGTGGTAGTTGGGAAGAGTATCTACCATTGGCGGAATTCGCTTATAACAACAGTTATCAAGCGAGCATTCAAATGGCACCATTCGAGGCACTGTATGGACGGAAGTGTCGTACTCCTACGTGTTGGACGGAATTAAAGGAGCGACATGTCTTGGGTCCAGATTTAGCGTGCAGAAGATAAGATAAAGTTAAGTTAATCCGGACTCGTCTCAAGGAGGCATCAGATAGGCAAAAGTCTTATGCCGACCTCAAGCACAAAGAAATGGAATACGAGGTAGGAGATAAAGTCTTTCTGAAGGTGTCGCCTTGGAAGAAAGTGTTGCGATTTGGGAAAAAAAAGGAAGCTAAGCCCTAGGTTCATTGGGCCTTATACAGTGTTGAAGCGAGTGGGACCGGTAGCTTATCAGCTCGAGTTGTCGGTAGAGTTAAGGCAAATTCACGACATCTTCCATGTGTCAATGCTTAGGCGATATCGGTCTGATCCATCGCACGTTGTGCCTGTGGCAGAGATTGAGGTTAATTCAGACTTATCTTTCGAGGAGGAGCCAGTTCAGATCTTAGATCGTGATGTCAAGGTTCTGCGTAGGAAGTCAGTACCTTTGGTGAAAGTATTATGGCAAAACCATGGTACGGAGGAAGCGGCGTGGGAACCCGAGATGTGATACAGACGAATAATACCCCATCTTTTCGATCGGGTAATTTCGAGGTCGAAATTATTTTAAGAAGTAGAACCGTAACATCCTGAAATCGGGGCTATTTGTGATTGAATTATTTTTCATGTGTTTGAACTTTTGTGTTATTAATTGTGGTGTGGTAAGGCTTAATTATGGACTTTGAGTAGGTTCGGTTTAGTAGAATAAATTTTTGTATGGTTTATTTAATGAATTGGATTAAGTGAGCTTAGCACTTAAGTTAATTTAAGTGTTAATTAAAGCACATGAAGAATTAGTGGCAAAGTGGTTATGGTGTTTGAACTTATAGCTTGGGGTTAGAGGTTCGAGTAGCATGTTTAACATTTTGAAGGTTTATTTTTGAATCCTTGTATTGATGGACGGTCAAACTTATTTATGATAGGTTGGACTATTCCTTTTGGTAAGTTGAAAATTTGTTATGGAAAGCTTGAAGATAGGGATAAGAATCTTGAGTTTATGGTATAATGAGGGGACAAAGGCATGGAAGGTGGGGGATGTTTTGGAAAGAAATCCTATGCCTTAATGCATGAATGTGGACTGGCATGTAAGGCTAGGAGGAGTGGCCGAATTTTTGGTAGGTAGGTTGGAGGATGTTGACCAACCTTTTGTTTTGTGCATCATTTTGTGTTTGTTTTTCCTCTCCAAAAGCTCTCATCTTTGGCCGAATGTATAGGGTACTTTTGGTGCAAAAATATTTCTTTTGATGACAACTTCATTTTGTTGGAAACAAAATACCACTTTCTTTCTCTCATTTGTCTTTTGAACCAAACTACATTTTTGCATCTCGTGCATTTTCTTCTTTGGTAAAGTTTGTGGTGACCGAATATCATTTCTTCCATTTCTCTTTTTCTTCCTTGATCAATTCTTTTCATTCTCTTTTCAAATTTTATCAAAACCAAAACCATTCTTTCTTTCTCTAAACTTTAGCCTGAATCTCCTACACCATTATCTTTCATCTACTACTTTTCTTTTCTTCTAAAACCGAATCCCTATTTCTCCTTTCTTCTCAATAATTTCTTTATTAGCCAAATATACTCCTTTGGGTGTGCTTGAAACTCTCTTCTTCCATTTAGAAGTATCTTGGTCGAATATTGAAGGTGGTAAGAATTTATTTTAAGGGATTATTCTTTTGATTATTCAAAAGCCAAGGCTATTACATTAATGGTTGCCGATTGTAGGGAAGTGAAGCGGTTTAGCGTCTGCAGGTTGCCGTGTAGTTAGTACTCGAAGGCGATTAGGTGAGGTTTTGGATTCAAATGATAACCCCTCGAGATTATTTTGGTTTGGCCTTATGGCCTTGGTACTAACTTTGGGTAATGGCCGAATATAGGGCAAGGGAAACTTGTGTGGCGATTGTCTCCTTAGGGATTTAGACTATCGTTGGTGACAGTGTGTACATACACACTTTATAATTAATTAACGTGCAAAGTATTATGTGTATGCTAATCGGTTTGTGTAGATTTGAGTTTAATACCATAAAGGTATCGCAAGAGCTTCGTAAGTCCTTGACAATATGATTTGCTATTTGATGCTTTTGGGAAGCATGACATATTTGGTATATGTGACTTATAAATGATTATTGGTAAATCCTATATATGTTGCTAAATGAGTATGTTGGCATGATTTACATTAACTATCATTGATTGATGTGGGTTTTATGAGTGGAGGCGTGATATTCGTGTCGACGGACACCGGTGTTTTGGTAACACATTGTGACTACGGTCACCAGAGGTTTGGCACCTCCGAGGTTTGGCACCTCATAGCGTCTCATCCCCGTGGCTTAGTACCACCGCAGTGGGTTGGCCCCACATTTCGATATGGGATTGACGCCAGGTGATTTGGTATCACACGATGGGTTGGCCCCATCATTTGATTGTGACTTCGGGTCACCAAAGGTTTTGGTACCACAATATTGACGGATTTCGTGACTATCGTCACCAGTGGTTTGGCACCACCAGTGGTTTTAGTACCACACGGGGTAGAAAAGGCATACGGATGGCTAGGTTGGGTGCATATTAAACTTGTGCATATTAAATTAATTATGATTTGTGTATGATGTTACATTAAACCGGGAAAAAGGGTTACACATTGGGTCTTGATGACTCACCTTTTTCCTTTAACATTTTCAGTGACTCGTAGTTGCGGATAAGGAGCCGGATGAACTCGAGGCGGCCATGCAATGAAAATATGGACTAGGTGGATTTGGAACTATTTTTATTTTAATATGGGTTTGATTTATTTTGTTTAAGATGTAATAAGGCCTCCCAAAATTTGCACTTGGATTATTTTATGTTTTGATAAATTGCTTAACTATTTTATGATATTAAAATGGGTACACATGTTTTTCTCAAATTAATTCGTAAAAATGTTTTATTGTGCCATCGGGTACACTTGAAACTGTAACAACCTAACTTAGTATATTTTAAACGACATTAAGTAATGCTTTCTTCATAGCACCTCAACTGTTTTAAATCAAAACAATATCTTTTATCAAAATTTAAAATGACTTAAAAAGAGATTTTCAAAAGTTTTTCCTCCGTAGCATACCAAATTCGGTCGTAATGTTTGGGCCGGGTTTGGGGTGTTACAACGATTGATGCCACAAGCAAGAAAACTTGATAAGTCGGAATCGAAACTCGTACGAAAGATAGAGAGGAGAATAATCTCACTCAATGAACAAAAGTTCATAAAATATATTCCAAGTTCAAAAGTCCCCTTTTACAAACTAATAACAAGTATATATAGTGTTTACATGTGGTTAGCTGAAGAGACAAATGAATTCAACTTTAATATGCATTTAAATGGCTGAAATAAAATCTAAAAACTCCTGAATTCCTCCAGCCAAATAATAGCAACTTTATGACTCCTAATGAGCTGATTAAATGAAATGCTTTAAAAATGTCCCTTGAGTTGTCCTTGGCTAGCTAAAAAGTCTCCAGCAACTAATGGTGTTTTAAAAGGCTTAAATGTCCATCTTGAATGCTTTTAAAAATGTCCCTTGAGTTGTCCTTGGCTAGCTGAAAAGTCTCCAGCAACTAAATAAAAATTTGTAACTCATGTGTGACCTTTAAGCTTCAAACGGTTATTGGAAGAAGAAGAGGTTGTTGCTGAAATTAATTGATGTATAATGCTTCCTTCAATTATCATAACAGCTCCTTTAAATGTTGAATAATGCTTCCTTTATGTGTGTAACCGATTCTCACTTGAAAAGTCACATTAAACTCTTTATAACATCCCATGAGTGTAACGGTTTCCAGCTGAAAGGTTTCCTACATTCAAACACATTAAACAGACATATTAACCACATTTAATCACTTATTAAACACTAATTTAACTTAAACACATTAAACACTTATTAAAAGCTAATTTAACTGTAACACCCCAAACCCGGCCTAGAAGTTAGGCCCAAATCTGGTGTGTCACATGGAAGTAAAAACTTGCTTGAGAAATACAGCCTCTTTGTTAAAACCCAAAACACTTAAGCAATTGATGTCTACTTGAAAATGTAATTATCTTTAAAAACCTTTTCGTTTGCGGAAGCATATTTGAAATAAACAATTTACGAAAATGTGACGTTTATAAATAGAGTTGCTGAAGCATTTTGAAAACGTTGCGGAAACGTAGATAAAATACAAGTATTTTTTAGAGGTTGTTTGATAAATCGATAATCGAACTACTAATCTTTTAAAACCGTGACTTTTGAAAATGTCATTGATAAATTTAAAGAAAATCTGAGTTAAAATTATTTGTAAAAGTTTGTTATGAAATCCTTTTGTTAATTAATTTTGGAAAATCTTTATTTAAGTTTTTAGAAAAATTCCCATTTAAAAACAATTCAAGCAAAATTAAAGTACGTCAACATAAAGCAAAAATAAATACTCCAGAGGCCTTATTACATCATAAAAACCAAAATAGTAAAGTGAACGGAAATAGAAATCTAAAGTTCAAAATAAACACCATTTCTGAAGTATGGCCTCCACCGAGCCATCCATGGCCCCAAGTCCTCATCACGGAGCATTACCTACAAGGGTTAAGAAAAAGGGGGTAAGTTACAAGAACTCAGTGTATAATCCCCTTACCGTCATCCACTGGGCCTGAACCCATTAGCAATATTTTGGGCTTAAAAGCCCATTTAACATACACTTGGACCGAAGCCCATTTACAAAACAATCTTAAAATGAAGCAAATGTATGAATGTATGCAAACCCAAACCATCCTAATAATCCATCCGCTACACACCACCCGTACCAACCAACACACCTGTGGGGATCTTTTGTCAACCCACCCCGCCAACACACCAATTGCAGGCATTAAGCCATTTATAATAATTCGCAGGCAAGATGCCATTTAATTCGCAGGCAAGATGCCATTTCATAATATTTGTGGCTGAGCCACCAAATTTCACTTCCCCGATCATCAATATCCCAATCCCATGCAACTTATGTAAATGCAACATAAATCGTAAATCATAATATTTACATTATAACCACGATAATTAATAACTCAGAGATTTATTACAAATAATTTGGCCCATTAACACTTTACAAAATCGGCCCATTAGGGCATTATATCAAATCGGCTCGTTAAGCCATATATCAGATCGGCCCATTTAGCAATATATCAGATCGGCCCATTAAGCAATATATCAAATCGGCCCATTATGGCTATATATCAAATCGGCCCATTAAGGTAATATATCAAATCGGCCCGTTAAGGCAATATAACAAATCAGCCCATTAAGGCAATATAACAATTTGGCCCGTTAAGGCAATATAACAAATCGCCCCGTTAAGGCAGTATAACAAATCGGCCCGTTAAGGCAATATAACAAATTGGCCCATTAGGGGCATTTTTGTAATTTGGCCCATAGGGGCATTTTCGTAATTTGGCCCATAGGGGCATTTCCGTAATTTAGCCCATAAGGGCATTTTTGTAATTCGGCCCATAAGGGCATTTTTGTAATTCAATAATCTTACCCGATAAGGGTAATTTGGTAATCTCGCAATCCAGGGGTATTTCGGTAATTTACCCTCTAAGGGTATTATGGTAATTCCGCAACCTAGACTTAACTACTAATGTGGGGCATAAAAATTAAAACTGTCTATCTGCGTCGTACTGACTAAATTGACTATAACTCGAGTTAGGAATCTCGAAATCTAAATCCGTAAATTTTCCTTGAAACTAGACTCATATATCTTCTTACTAATATTTTTCTAAAATTTTTGGCTTAACCATTTAGTACAGTTTATTCCTTAAAATTTCCCTTGTTTCACTGTCCAACGATTCTGACCTCTCTTACCTTAATTTCAAATATCTCACTTTACGGTTTTCATATACTGCTCCCACTTGTTTCTATTGAAAATAGGTTCTCTAAGGAATCCATACATATAACTTATAACTCATAACTCACTTTGTACAATTTTAACCAATTTTTCCAATACAGAACAGGGAACCACGAAGTCCATCAGAACCAGTCTCACTAAAATTAAGATATCACAGACTTTAAAATTCCTTTTCCTTCTCCGCTTCTTCCATATAAAAATAGACACAGTAAGATTTAATTTGATATCTTATTCACTTATTAATCCCTTTTCTCCTATTTTCCGTGATTTTTCAAAATCACGTCACTATTGCTGACCAAAAACTATTTCATTGCAAACTATGGTTACCACAACGAATATACGCACGCCCGAGTGGTCACGGATGCCGATTTCCAGTTTTCCTTCGGTCTTTCGACCGAATCATAGAACATATCATGCAAACTTTCAGAGAGGTATGAGATTACACACCATTTCAAGCATATATTTGGAAGGGTACGAAATTACACACCTTGATTATGAGTTGTGCTTTCTACCGATTTCAACACCTATAATGATAGTTGATAGAAGGTTAGTCTCTACTTTGATAATCGTAACCAAAAACACTTTACTAGGCTAACTTCACTTACCACGAATGTGATCTCCCTTAGTGCACCAAAAATCGATACTACCCTTTGGTTACTGAAATCCCGTCCTAACAATATTTGGTGAGTGAAAGAGTTGTTAGCAATTATCCCACCTTTGGCCAAAATAAATCTCATAACAACGTTCTTACCCCACTTGCTTGACGAGTCGACGATAATGTTTTGGTTAATACAAATCACTTGTGCTCCTTTACCTTGAAGATTTTTAGGACCGATTCCCAACAATTGTACGATAACTTTGGAAGATTCAAAGTTTCGGCCTTCCACTATATCACTACGAAGAAGGAAAATAATCTCGTTTGAGAAAGAATAAGGTGATGGTCTTAGTAAAAATGACCATCCCAAACCAAAACATAGATTCGGTATTAAGAGAAAAAAATAAGAAATGTTGAGATGAACACTTACCGATTAATCAAGGATTGAGTGTAAATACGGATGAGAAGAAAAGATAGAAAAGAGATGAAGGTTCGGTTATAGAAGAAAATGAATATTGATATTCGGCTATGGAGGATAATCAAACAAGAAAATGTGATTTTATGGTGGTGTCGATTTAGAGAAGAGAAAAGATTAGAGGAATGGTTAAAAGAAAAGGATGGAAGGTTGGATGGATGCTAGGTGATTCGGCTATCAAAGGGAGATGAACATGTTGCACAAATGTGCTAGGAGGTTTCGGCAAAGAAGAAAGAAAGAAGAAAAAGTAAAACTCACAAAGAGTAGCAATTTGGAGAAAATGACACTATTGAAGCCAAAGGTATTTTTGACCAAAACAAACACTATAGTTTTACCAAAACACCAAGTAAAATTTGATTACCTCCTTTTTACCACAAAACCGTCCACATTCATGACCATAATGGTCAAAAATTGGCCAACCACACTTTCCATAACGCTTCCCTTGAAAAAGGCCACATGTTCCCCTTACTTTCCCCTTTCTCTTGATTTCTTTCCTCACCTTCATCCTTTCCTATTTTCCTTAGCCATCTTGCCAAAAATAAAAAGTCCACCTTGCCTTATTTACATGCTTGGCTGACACTTAGGGAAAGAATACAAAAATAATAGTTAAAATTTGCACACAATGGGATTTGAACCTCTTCCCTCCATACTCTTCACTTAATGCCATAACCTCTTTGCCATATGCTCAATTATGCTAGCAAATTGAATACTTATTACCTTAAGCCTTAATGCCACTTGCCTTTTCCCCTTAAGTACTCAAATACTAAAATTTACCTATAGCCTAACTTGAACTCGAAACTTCCTAGAAACCTCGTAACTTTCCAAAATCACCTTCCTAATAAGTCCAATTTGCAATAATGCCATTCTCTTGTTCTCAAAAATTTTAAACACTCCTACGTCCAAGGCCCATTGGGCCCAATCCTACTAGGCCCAATTTTGGGTCGTTACATTAACTTAACACATTAAACACTTATTAAACACTAATTTAACTCAATGTAACATCCCAAAATTGGGCCTAGTAGAATTGGACCTATTGGGCCCATTGGACCTTGAGCGTAGAAGCGTTTTAAAATTCATGGGAATTTGAGAACGACATTATTTCAAGTTGGACTTATTAGGAAGGTGATTCTGGAGAGTTACGAGGTTTCTAGGAAGTTCCGGGTTCAAGTTAAGTTATAGGAAGAATTTTGTGTTTAAGCACTTTAAGGAGAGATAGTAAGTGACCTCAATGTTTATGGAAATAAATGAGTAAATTGCTAGCATAATTGAACAATTGGTAAGAAGGTTATGGCGCCACATGAAGTATCTTGAGGGAAGAGGTTCAAATCCCATTGTGTGCAAATTTTGACTATTATTTTTGTATTCTTTCCCTAAGTGTCGGCCAAGCATGTAAATAAGGCAAGGTGGACTTTTTATTTTTGGCAAGATGGCTAAGGAAAATAGGAAAGGATGAAGGTGAGGAAAGAAATCAAGAGAAAGGGGAAAGTAAGGGGAACATGTGGCCTTTTTCAAGGGAAGTGTTATGGAAAGTGTGGTTGGTCAATTTTTGACCATTATGGTCATGAATGTGGACTCGCTTTGGGTGTAGAGGAGGTAGCCGAATTTTCTTTGGCAATTGGTAAAAGTTTTGGTGTTGTTTTGGCCAAAAACTCCTATTTGCAACTTTTGTGTCATTTTTCTTTTCTCTCCAAATTTCCTTCTCCTTCTTTCCGAATCTTCAAGCTTTGAGTGTACATCTTTCTCCTTTGTTTGGCCGAATCACTCACCTTTTTGTTCATCTCCCCTTAGATAGCTGAAACAATCTAGCACTCTTCTCTCCATCCATTCTTTTATTTTGACCTTTTCATCAACATTTTCTCTATTCTTTATTCGACATTACCTTGTGATCAAATCATCCTCTTTTCGTAGTGATTTAAGTGAGTGGCGCTACAAGGAAATTAATAATCGGTAAGTAGTAGTTCTCTCTTTGTTGATAACTTTGTTTCATTTGAGTTTTTCCTTAATAATCGAGTGTTCTTCTTTCTCTCTCGTTGGGTCTGAGTTACATTATTTTCTGTGATATGGCCATCGTTGGATTTAGGCCTTTCAACAAGGTGAAGGAGCACAAGTGATTTGTATTAACCAAATTGTTATCGTCGACTTGTCAAGCAAGTGGGGTAAGAACGTTGTTATAAGATTTGTTTTGATCAAAGGTGGGATAATTGCTAACGACTCTTTCACTCACCAAATATTGTTAGGACGGGATTTCAGTAGCCAAAGGGTAGGATCAATTTTTGGTGCACTAAGGGAGATCACATTCGTGGTGTTGAAACGGTAGAAAGCACAACTTGTAATCAAGGTGTGTAATCCCGTACCCTTCCGTATATATGTTTGAAATGGTGTGTAATCTCATACCTCTCTGAATGTTTGTATGATAAGTTCTATGATTCGGTCGAAATACCAAAGAAAGTCGAAAACCAGCATCTGAGACCACTCGGGAGTGCGTATGTTCATAGTAGTAACCATATTTTGTAAAGAAACAGTTTGGTCAGCAGCAGTGACGTGATTTTGGAAAAATCACAAAAAATAAGATAAAGGGAATTAGAAAGTAAAAAAGATATCAAATTAAAGCTTACTGTGTCTATTTTTATATAAAAGAAACAGAAAAGGAAGAGGAAGTTTATATTCTGGGATATCTTAATTTTAGTGAGACTGGTTCTGATGGACTTCGTGGTTCCCTATTCTGTCTTGGAAAAATTGGTTAAAATTGTACAAAGTGAATTATGAGTTATATGTATGGATTCCTTAGAGAACCTATTTTCAATAGAAATAAGTGGGAGCAGTATATGAAAACCGTACAGTGAGATATTTGAAATTAAGGTAAGAGAGGTCAGAATCATTGGACAGTGAAACAAGGGAAACTTTAAGAAATAAACTGTACTAAAAGGCTAAGCCAAAAATTTTAGAAAAATTATAGTAAGAAGATATATGAGTCTAGTTTCAAGGAAAATTTACGGATCTAATTTCGAGTTTTCTAACTCGAGTTATAGTCAATTTAGTCAGTATGATGCAGATGGATAGTTTCAAATTTTTATGCCCAAATTAGTAGTTAAGTCCGGGGTTGCAAAATTACCAAAATACCCTTGGAGTGTAAATTACCGAAATACCCCTGGGTTGCGAGATTACCGAATTACCCTTAGTGGGTAAAATTACCGATTTCTCGAAATGCCCCTATGGGCCGATTTGATAGATTTTTATAATGGGCCGATTTACTAAAATGTCCTTATGGACTGATTTACCGAAATGCCCTTATGGGCCGATTTGATAGATTGTTATAATGGGCCAATTTACCGAAATGCCCTTATGGACTGAATTACCGAAATGCCCCTATGGGCCGAATGATCGTATTGCTTTAATGGGCTGATTCATAAAAAGTATTCAATAGGTTAATGGATGTTATTTTTATATGGATGTTTTACGATTATGTATGATGCATCTTTACATATTGCATGGGATGGGAAAATTTGTGTAACACCCCAAACTCGGCCCAAACATTATGACCGAATTTGGTTTGCTACAGAGAAAACATTTTGAAAACCATTTTAAAACCGATTTTAAATTTAGTCGAAATGCCTTTCATTTTAAATTTTTATTTGCTAAAAACCATACTTAATTTGTTTAAAAATATTTGTTGGGTCGAGTTATTTACAAATTTCAAATGTACCCGATGGTACTTTAAAACATTTTGCGTTTAATTTGAGAAAACATGTGCATCCGTTTTAACATCATCAAATAGTTTAAACAAAACATTCAAAACATGCAAAGAATAATAAAATAATCCTAGGAGGCCTTATTACAATTAAGCAACATAAACCCAAAAGAAAGATAGATAAAATCCAAAATTCATTTATTAAAAATCTCCACTTTGCATGGCCACCTCGAGTCCATCCGGCTCCTCACCCGCGATCTACGAGTCACTGAAAAATTAAAGGAGAAGGTGAGCCACCAAGACTCAATGTGTAACCCTTCCCGATTTAGTGCAACAACATACACAAATCATAACCAATTAACATGCATAAGTTTAAAAATGCACCCAATCCTAACCATCCAAACACCTTTCTCCCCGTGTGGTACCAAACCACCGGTGGTGCCAAACCACCGTGACGTATAGTCACGATGTGATGCCAAATCACCGGAGATACCAAATCTCTGGTGTCCGAAGACACAAATCGAATGATGGGGCCAACCCATCGTGTGATACCAAATCACCGCGACGATCCCATATCTCAAAGTGGGGCCAACCCACGGTGGTATCAACCACGAGGACAAGTCGCTATGAGGTGCCAAACCTCCGAGGTACCAAACCTCTGGTGACCGTAGTAACAATGTGTTACCAAAACACCGGTGTCCGCTCGACACAAATATCACTTTGCCCCTCCACTCATCAACCCATATCAACAATTATATACTTTTCTTCAAATCATGATAATAGGTTTATTTAACAACGTTCATAGATTTATCATTACCATAAACCAAATATTGCACATACCAAATGTGACATGCTTCCCAAAAGCATCAAATAATAATCTCAAAGTAATAAAGACTTACCTGTGTCCTTGTTAATACCATGATGGTATAACATCCATGTCTACACAAACCGATTAGGCATAATATAACACTTAGCATATTTAAAAGATTATAAGATGTGTATGCACACACCGATACTAACGAGTCCTAAATCCCGAATAGACAAATCGGCCACACAAGTTTTCCTTGCCCCTATATTCGGCCAAAAACTAGATTAGTGCCATGGCCTATCTCGCCAAACCAAAATAATTGAGAAGGGTTCCTTGTGAACCCGAAACCTTACCCAAAAGCCTTGAACACTAGCCAACACACTCCTAAATGTGAACCGGTCTCACTTCCCTACAACCAACCATCATCATTAAGGTTATTAGCCTTCGACTTAAATGAAAACTTAAAAGAATAATCCTTTGAAATAAACCCTTACCACCTTACCAAAATCAATTGATAGAAAAGTCCCGAGGAAAACTATGCTACCTTTAATATTCGGCCAAAGTGATTCAAGATAGGAGAAGAAAATTTTCGGCACAACAAAGAGGTATATTCGGCTAAAGAACAAAAAGAAAATAATAGGAAAAGGGAATAGAGTTTCGCAAAGAAGAGAGTATAGAAGATTTTTGGTGTTTAAGCAAAACAAATAGGAGAACAAGATGTTGATGAATGTTTTGGTTTTGAGAGAATGAAATGGAGAAAATAGAAGATGAGCAAAAGAAATGACCAAATGGTCAAAAGAGTTTAGGCTAATCACAAGGTAAAATTCGGCCAAAAGAAAAGAAAAGAGATTGAGAGAGAATTGCAACCTTTTTCACCAAATGCTAGGAATGACCAAAACACTCCTAAACCTTACCAATTACTAGCATATTCGGCCAAATCCTCCCTTAGCCACATTGCCGTCCAAGTTCATGGTCAATTGGCCATGAGTTAGTTTCCAAAACATTTTCCACAAACCAAGCCTTTTGTCCCCTCAATTTACCATAACTTCAAGATATCCTTCCATAACCTTAGGAATCTTATCCCTTATTCCATGCTTTCCTTTAAAATAAATTCAACTTACCAAAATGAAAGTCCAACCTATCATAATCATAGGTTGACCGCCATTAATGCTAACATACAAAATAAACTTTTAAAAAATGCTAAACATACTACTCGAACCTCTAACCTCAAGCTATAAGTTCAAACACCATAACCACTTTGCCATTAATTCCTTATGTGCTTTAATTAACACTTAAATTAACTTAAGTGCTAACCTCACATAATCCACTTCATTAAATAAACCATACTAAGAATTATCCTACTAAATCGAGCTTACTCAAGACCCCTAATTAGGTCTTATAACACCACAAATAATATCACAGAGATTTAAACACAAGAAAAATAATTCAATCACAAATAGCCCCGATTTCAGGATGTTACAGTTCTACCCCCTTAAAATAATTTCGACCTCGAAATTACCTGATCAGAAAAGATGGGGGTATTGCTGCTGTATCACATTCTCGGGTTCCCACGCCTTTCCTCCGTACCATGGTTTCGCCATAATACTTTCACCAAAGGTATCGACTTCCTACGCAGAACCTTGACATCACGATCTAAGATCCGAACCGGCTCTTCCTCGAAAGATAAGTCCGAATTAACCTCAATCTGCCCACGAGCACAACGTGCGATGGATCGGACCGATATCGCCTAAGCATTGACACATGGAAGACGTCGTGAATTTGCCTTAACTCTACCGCAACAACTCGAGTGATAAGCTACCGGTCCCACTCGCTTCAACATCAGTATATGGCCCAATGAACCTAGGGCTTAGCTTCCTTTTTCCCAAATCGCAACACTTTCTTCCAAGGCGACACCTTCGAAAGACTTTATCTCCTACCTCGTATTCCATTTCTTTGCGCTTGAGGTCGGCATAAGACTTTTGCCTATCGATGCCTCCTTGAGACGAGTCCGGATTAACTTAACTTTATCTTGATTTCGCGCTACCAAATCTGGACCCAAGACATGTCGTTCCTTTAATTTCGTCCAACACGTAGGAGTACACGGCACTTCCGTCCATACGATTGCCTCGAATGGTGCCATTTGAATGCTCACTTGATAATCTGTTGTTATAAGCGAATTCCGCCAATGGTAGATACTCTTCCCAACTACCATCAAATCCAAAACGCAACCTCTCAAAGATATCTTCTAAAATCAGTATCACTCTTTTTCCGATTGTCCATCGGTTTGCGGGTGAAAAGTCAGTGCTGAAGTCCAATCTCGTTACCAAGGCCTGATGCAAAACTCTCCAAAACCTTGATGTAAACCTCGGATCCCTATCCGAGATAATCGATCTTGGCACACCATGCAATCTTACTATCTCGGCTACATATAGCTTTGCTAGCTTCAAGGCGAATAATCTACCCTCATCGGTATGAAATGCGCCGACTTAGTTAGTCAATCCACAATTACCCAAACCGAGTTCTTCTTACTAGGCGTGAGGGGTAATCCACCGACAAAATCCATAGTGATCCTCTCCCATTTCCACCGAGAGAATCTTCACCGGTTGGAGTAACCACGATGGCAACCGATGTTCGGCTTTAACTTGCTAACACGTCAGACACTTACCCACGAATTCAGTTACCTCACGCTTCAACCCAGGCCACCAAAACTGTTCCCGCAAATCTCCATACATCTTGCTACCTCCCGGATGCATAGCGTATGGGCTGCTATGTGCATCTTGGAGAATTCTTTGCCTCAACTCCACATCTTTCGGCATACAAGCACGCCCTTGAAAACATAACACTCCTCGCTGCACAAACTGTACCCTTCCAAACCACCGTCTTGAACTTGCAACCTCCTTGCATTCAAACTGTCATCCACCAACTGCTTTTCCTTAATCTCCTCGATCCAAGTCGGTTTAACTTGCAGTTCTGCCAAAAGACTTCCGTCGTCGTATAGAATGAGATGAGCAAACATCGCTCTTAAGTCTGTCATGACTTTTCGGCTCAAGGCATCAGCCACCACGTTCGCCTTACCCGGATGGTACTCAATCAAACAGTCGTAGTCTTTTAACAGTTCAATCCACCGATGCTGTCTCAAATTCAAATCCTTCTGAGTCAAAAGATACCTCAAACTTTTATGATCCGTGTAGACTATTGACTTTTCCCCATTCAAGTAATGCCGCCATATTTTCAAAGCGAAAACTACTGCCGCTAACTCCAAGTCATGCGTTGGATAGTTAACTTCATGCGGTCTTAGCTGACGGGACGCATAGGCCACCACCTTCCCTTCTTGCATCAATACGCATCCCAAACCAAGATGGGGCGCGTCCACGATGAAACCGTAAACAACTTTCCCGCCTCAGTCAGTACTAAAACCGAGCTTAGTCAAAATCTTCCTTAGCTTGTCAAAACTTTCTTGTTGCTTCTCCGACCATACAAATGGAACTCCCTTTCTTAACAACTTAGTCAACGGCGCTGCGATTAAAGAGAATCCTTCCACAAACCTCCGATAATACCCCGCGGACTCAAAAAGCTTCGATTTCTCGCCACTCGACCTAGGGGTTTCCAATCCAACACCGCTTCCACCTTGCGAGGATCTACTCTAATCCCTTCCAGCCGACACCACATGACCTAAGAAAGCCACCTCTCTAAGCCAAAATTCACACTTACCGAATTTGGCATATAATCGCTTCTCTCTCATTTTGTAGAACTATACGCAAATGCATGTCATGCTCCTTCTCCGTCTTTGAGTAAACCAATATGTCGCCTATAAACACCACGACAAATTGATCCAAGAATCTTCTTTGAAACACTCTATTCATTAAGTCCATGAATGCTTTGCTTGTGCATTAGTCAACCCCAAAGGCATCACCAAAAACTCGTAATGCCCATACCTTGTTCGAATGCCGTCTTGTGCACATCAACCTCTTTCACCTTGAGTTGATGATATCCCGACCTAAGATCTATCTTGAAAATACCGATGCACCCTTCAGCTTGGTCAAACAAGTCATCAATCCGAGGCAACGGATACTGTTCTTGATCGTTAACTTGTTCAATTGGCGGTAGTCGATACACATCCGCATTGAACCATCCTTCTTCCTAACAAACAACACAGTGCTCCTCCACACGAGATATACTTGGTCGGATAAATCCTTGGTCCAAAAGCTCCTGAATTTGAGCCTTGACTCCACCAATTCCTTTGGTGCCATTCGATAAGGTGCTATTGACACAGTGTCGTTCGGTAGCAAGTCTATACCAAATTCAACTTCCCGATCCGGAGGCGGACCGAAAGTTCTTCTCGGGAACACATCAAGAAATTCCCTTCTTCGTTCGGACCTTCTCAACCACGACTCCTTAGCTTCCAAAGCACAAATTTGAACCAAAAATGCCTCGCAACCTTTCCTGACCATCTTTTCAGCCTTCAACGCAGACACTACATTAGATAGGTAATCTCTTCTATTACCTATCATGATCACTTCGTCACCCTCACCATCTTAAGAACCATGCGCTTAGCAACGCAATCCAACCTTGCACGATACTTAACCAACCAGTCCATACCAAGGATCAAATCGAACTCCCCAAATGGCGGTTCCATTAGATCGACCACAAACACGACCCTTGAGTTCTATAGGTACATCTCTATATAGCTTATTAACAACTACAGAGTGACCTAAAGGACTAATTACAGTCATCTCCTAGAAGCGATCTCGAAGTCTAAGTTCATAGTCTCTACCACACTACTAGCAACGTATGAATGCGTCGAACCCACATCAATCAAAGCGTTATATGGAACACCAAAGATTAAGAACGTCTCGTTATAACATCCGGTCGTCACCTTCCTCTCGATGCCTCGCCGCATAGACTAGACCAGTACGCCTTGCTTCGTGCTGTACCTGCTCCCGAAATTCTCACGACCTCGATTAGATCCATTTCCTCCTCTACCATTACCACGACCCTCTCGTGGTGGTCCTACATTCCTAGCCCGAGCACGATTCGACCCTCCGACCGATTCTTGGCTAACTTCCGAGGACAATCCCTTACACGGTGGTCCAAAGACCCACATTCAAAGCAACCCTTCTCACCGGTCCAACAACCTCCCCAATGCGATTTGCCACAGCGATTCATGAAGTGAGTCGGTCTCTTGTTAGCGACCATGGGCCTTCCCGCCCGATTCGCCCACTCGCCTCTCCCTTTCGAACATTACCACCCAATCCAGATGACCCAAATCCTCTTTTACGCTTGTTCCTATCATAGTTCGTCTCACGGACTCCTTGACCCCTTCGCTACCTTAGCTTTTTCCACCAAGACAAGAAACTCACGCTCTGCTCTTGCTGCGAGCAATCAGCAACCTTAACTCATCCCTAAGTCTGTCTTCAAAGCGGACACAACGATCATGCTCCGTTGACACTATACCCTGAGCATAGCGGCTCAACCTCAAGAATTCTGCTTCATACTCCGACACAGACTTATTTCCTTATACCAACCCCAGAAAAGCTTTCCTCTGTGCATCAATGTAGCTTGTGCCCACATACTTCTTCTGATAAGCAGCTTTGAAGTATT
Organism: Gossypium sturtianum; assembly: GCA_025698515.1. Lineage (NCBI taxonomy): Eukaryota > Viridiplantae > Streptophyta > Magnoliopsida > Malvales > Malvaceae > Gossypium > Gossypium sturtianum. The sequence continues at coordinate 72,721,285 of CM046948.1, forward strand.
CCCAAGTCAGATCATCTGCCGTAGCACCATCTTGAACCGTGAGCCACCATCGATATGACTCATCCTTGAGAAGTGACACCGCTCCTTTCAGTTTCTCCTCATTCATCAGATCTATCTCATCCATGATTCTTTCGATCGATTCTAGCCAATACTCAGCCGTATTGGGCGTTACACCGGACACACCTCAGAAAAATTCAGCTCCGTTAGCTCAAAGTCTCTCAGGTATCGACTTTCGAGCTCCTCCACCTCCACCCATTCCAGCTACTCTCTCTAGAACCCGCAGCATCGCTTGTGACACTGCGTCATCACCCGTCTGATCCTGCTCCTCAGCTCCAAAGGTTGGGGGTGGTGGTGGCGGTGGTACCTTATTCTCAAATCCCTGACCCGATCTGACAGGTTCTGACACGGTTATCCTACCCCTTCCGCGTCCACGACGGCCACGTCCTCTAAAGCTCATTCTAACTATCACGCTTTAATCTGATTAGGAAATTTTTATGAATTAGTACATGTTTCACTTGGTTATCCGCGAAGAAATTTTATGAAAAGAATTTAATAGAGATTCTTTCGATCAATCAAAGTTTTAAGTCTTCTGTCCTAATTTACATAGAAAAGTACATCCATTCCCTATACCTTTCATACCTATGCACTCTTCGGGCATTACTGTCTGTTTCTATCCCAGGGGTATTTTTCGTAATTTTGCCACTAGGGAAATTTCAGTAATTTTGGTAAGTTGAAGAATATTTTGAAATTTTTCCGAAAGTAAATTTTTGCTGCTATTGAAATGAGTATCATAACGATTTTTAAAACTTAGAGCTTTCACAAAACAGGGTTAATCCCTTTTGGGTTTTATTTAACGTGTTTAGCCTATGACCGAGTCCTCTTGGTTAGGGTGAACCGAAGCTACGCACCAGGTAGGAATCCCGCGAAGAGGAGGTGAGTCACGAGGACTGCTTAAATACCAAGCTCTTCCGGATCTAATCCTAGACATGCGCACTAAGGTTACCACACCCTAACTCGGCGACTTGGTCACGGGTTGGTTTTAATTAGGCCATTAAAGTCTTATGAGTTTTGTTGGGGTGGACTAGTCCTAAGGTTCAACACCTATCACACTAACTACGTTCCCTACTTACCCTTCTATAATAATCCATACAAAAAGTTAGAGGTACTTACCTGGGCGGATCGGTGCCGGAGACTCGGTGCCATGCTTATTCAAAACCAAAATATTTCAAATAGACCTACCAAAACATTTTTGGGCCTTGGGCCCCCACAGCCGAGCTTTGAACCGGGCTCTGATACCAATTTTGTAACACCCCAAACCCGGCCCAAACATTATGATCGAATTTGGTTTGCTACAGAGAAAACATTTTGAAAACCATTTTAAAACCGATTTTAAATTTAGCCGAAATGCCTTTCATTTTAAATTTTTATTTGCTAAAAACCATACTTAATTTGTTTAAAAATATTTGTTGAGTCGAGTTATTTACAAATTTCAAATGTACCCGATGGTACTTTAAAACATTTTATGTTTAATTTGAGAAAACATGTGCATCCGTTTAACATCATCAAATAGTTTAAACAAAACATTCAAAACATGCAAAGAATAATAAAATAATCCTAGGAGGCCTTATTACAATTAAGCAACATAAACCCAAAAGAAAGATAGATAAAATCCAAAATTCATTTATTAAAAATCTCCACTGCATGGCCACCTCGAGTCCATCCGGCTCCTCACCCGCGATCTACGAGTCACCTGAAAAATTAAAGGAGAAGGTGAGTCACCAAGACTCAATGTGTAACCCTTCCCCGATTTAGTGCAACAACATACACAAATCATAACCAATTAACATGCATAAGTTTAAAAATGCACCCAATCCTAACCATCCAAACACCTTTCTCTACCCCGTGTGGTACCAAACCACTGGTGGTGCCAAACCACTGGTGACGTATAGTCACAGATGTGATGCCAAATCACTGGAGATACCAAATCTCTGGTGTTCGAAGACACAAATCGAATGATGGGGCCAACCCATTGTGTGATACCAAATCACTGGCAGACGATCCCATATCTCAAAGTGGGGCCAACCCACGGTGGTATCAACCACGGGGGACAAGTCGCTATGAGGTGCCAAACCTCCGAGGTACCAAACCTCGTGACCGTAGTCACAATGTGTTACCAAAACACTGGTGTCCGTCGACACAAATATCACTACCCTCCACTCATCAACCCATATCAACAATTATATACTTTTATCAAATCATGATAATAGGTTTATTTAACAATGTTCATAGATTTATCATTACCATAAACCAAATATTGCACATACCAAATGTGACATGCTTCCCAAAAGCATCAAATAATAATCTCAAAGTAATAAAGACTTACCCGTGTCCTTGTTAATACCATGATGGTATAACATCCATGTCTACACAAACCGATTAGGCATAATATAACACTTAGCATATTTAAAAGATTATAAGATGTGTATGCACACACCTGATACTAACGAGAGTCCTAAATCCCGAATAGACAAATCGGCCACACAAGTTTTCCTTGCCCCTATATTCGGCCAAAAACTAGATTAGTGCCATGGCCTATTCGGCCAAACCAAAATAATTGAGAAGGGTTCCTTGTGAACCCGAAACCTTACCCAAAAGCCTTCGAACACTAGCCAACACACTCCTAAATGTGAACCGGTCTCACTTCCCTACAACCAACCATCATCATTAAGGTTATTAGCCTTTGGCTTAAACAAAAACTTAAAAGAATAATCCTTTGAAATAAACCCTTACCACCTTACCAAAATCAATTGATAGAAAAGTCCCGAGGAAAACTATGCTACCTTTAATATTTGGCCAAAGTGATTCAAGATAGGAGAAGAAAATTTTCGGCACAACAAAGAGGTATATTCGGCTAAAGAACAAAAAGAAAATAATAGGAAAAGGGAATAGAGTTTCGGCAAAGAAGAGAGTATAGAAGATTTTTGGTGTTTAAGCAAAACAAATAGGAGAACAAGATGTTGATGAATGTTTTGGTTTTGAGAGAATGAAATGGAGAAAATAGAAGATGAGCAAAAGAAATGACCAAATGGTCAAAAGAGTTTAGGCTAATCACAAGGTAAAATTCGGCCAAAAGAAAAGAAAAGAGATTGAGAGAGAATTGCAACCTTTTTCACCAAATGCTAGGAATGACCAAAACACTCCTAAACCTTACCAATTACTAGCATATTCGGCCAAATCCTCCCTAGCCACATTGCCGTCCAAGTTCATGGTCAATTGGCCATGAGTTAGTTTCAAAACATTTTCCACAAACCAAGCCTTTTGTCCCCTCAATTTACCATAACTTCAAGATATCCTTCCATAACCTTAGGAATCTTATCCCTTATTCCATGCTTTCCTTTAAAATAAATTCAACTTACCAAAATGAAAGTCCAACCTATCATAATCATAGGTTGACCGGCCATTAATGCTAACATACAAAATAAACTTTTAAAAAAATGCTAAACATACTACTCGAACCTCTAACCTCAAGCTATAAGTTCAAACACCATAACCACTTTGCCATTAATTCCTTATGTGCTTTAATTAACACTTAAATTAACTTAAGTGCTAACCTCACATAATCCACTTCATTAAATAAACCATACTAAGAATTATCCTACTAAACCGAGCTTACTCAAGACCCTAATTAAGTCTTATAACACCACAAATAATATCACAGAGATTTAAACACAAGAAAAATAATTCAATCACAAATATCCCCGATTTCAGGATGTTACAATTTGAATGAAGAGAAGTATAGACCGGTGGCATTGCCACAAATTCTGATAATGGCTATGTGCCTAACATATGAATTAACGACTCGTGTCGATCATTTTACCGTATATGAACCTGGTGGCTCACCACAAATAGTATAAATGGCGACTTGATCGCAAATTGAGAGATCAAGGCGGGGTGGGTTGACTTGATCCCCACAGGAGAGACTGGCTGGTACGGGGGAGAGATTGGATGGATGGGTTGGGTTACATACTTTGCATTCATATATATATACTATTTTGTAATTGGGCTTCGGCCCAAGATTATCTGGCTTAGGCCCAAGATATTTCTAAGCGGGTTCAGGCCCAATGGATGACGGTAAGGGGATTTCACACTGAGTTCTTGTAACTCACCCCCCTTTTTCTTAACCCTTGTAGGTAATGCTCCGTAATGAGGACTTGGGCCTATGGATGACTCAGTGGAGGCCATACTTCAGAAATGGTGTTATTGAACTTTAAATTTCTATTTCGGTTTATTTTATTATTTTGCTATTTTGGTTTAAGTTGTAATAAGGCCTGCAGGATATGTTTTAAATTGCTTTATGTTTAGTCGTTACTTATTATATTGCTTGAATTGTTTTAACGGGGATTTTCTAAAATCATAAAAAATGGTTTTCCAAAATTGATTAATAAATGGATTTTATAACAAACTTTTACAAATATTTTAACTCGGAAATTTTCTCTCGAATTATCAACAATATTTTCAAAAGCCACGGTTTTAAAGCTCACTACCTCGATTTTCGACTCATTAAACGATCTCTCAAAAATACTTGTATTTTATCTACATTTCCGCAATGATTTCAAAATACTTCTGCAGCTCTATTTCTAAACATCACATTTTTTGTAAATTGTTTATTTCAAATATGCTTTTGCCACCAAAAAGGTTTTTAAAGATAATTACGTTTTCAAGTAGTTAACAATTGCTTAAGTGTTTTGGGTTTTAACAAAGAGGCTGTAATTCTCAAACAAGTTTTTTTCCATGTGACACACCAGATTCGGGCCTAACTTCTAGGCCGGGTTTGGGGTGTTACACTCAACACATTAAACACTTGACTTTAATAAATGAACTAAAAGTTAAGACTTCAATTAATGCAACAATTAGTTAATTTATGGAAGCAAAATTAAACTAACTTAAACACTTTATTAAATAAACTAAAAGTTAAGACTTCAATTAATGCAGCAACTAGTTAATTTATAGAAGTAGAATTAAACTAACTTAAACTCATACTTCATTAAAACATCCTAGTAACTAGATTAATTAATAAGCCTTTTATTAAACACAACTTATTTATTTAAACTAGACACCTTTATTTAAAGCTAATATTTAGTTTAAAAGTTGTATTCAGCAAAATAAAAATGCATGAATTAAATGAAGCTAAACACAAACCGAATGAACTAAATGTGAACTTAAACCAAGCTCAATGAGCTGAGATGAACTCATGTGAGCTGAACCACATAGGAAGGAAGTTTAATTGAGCTGAAAATGAGCTGGAATCAGCTTCATTTTGCACTTTGGCCCCTCTAGCTTAGGCCACTCTCGATGGTGTCGGATGGAGTCGAACCATGATGCGACCAGGATCGCATCACCTAGATCGCTATCTAGTGGGTCCAAGTCTATTGACGTAGAACAGATTCGATTCGGGTTTGCATAACAGATTGTGCAAGTTCTTTTGAGTTCTTCGTTGTTCAAATTCCCAGCCAGTTTCCAGCGTTATTTCTGCCATTTTTTTTGAATTGTTCAAGGCTGCCATGGATGAATTTTGAAGCATTCATCTTCTACCTTCTTCAAATCTGTCTAGAAATTCCAGCAACATTTTTTTCTCTCTTCTTCAAATCTATTCAATTTCGTGTGTTTTTAAGTCTAAAACCAACCTCTTTGTTTTGTTTAATTGCAGGGAAGTGCTTGCTACAATCCTAGATCCGTAAACACTCAAGGAATGTTGTTTTTGCCAAGCAACGCCTTATCAGTCTGGGTGCACATGAGAAAAGAGAGATTTCCAGCCTGTCGTAGAACCAAGTTGTCACCACATGGAGATGGTCCTTTTCAGATCATTGAGCGAATCAATGAGAACTCATACAAACTTGATTTGCCAGGTGAGTACAACATCAGTGCTAGTTTCAATCTGGCTGACTTAACCCCGTTTGATGCAGGTACTGACTTGAGGACAAGTCATTCTCAAGAGGGGGAGGATGATGCGGGCATGCCCTATCATGAGACTAGCCCAAGCCGAGATCCTATGGTGTTGCCTCAAGGGTCGATCACGAGGGCACGAGCAAAGCAATTTAAAGACGCTATCGGTGCTATGGTTCAGCAAGTGTGGAAAGACACCGATGGTAGCTCATTCGAACAAGTTGATGGCTACTCAAGGAGTCATTGCCGCACCCTCCTACAAGCTCAATTTCAATCAAACAAGCTCATTTTTAGCTCCTCAACAACTAACGAGTTCAATCCCAGCTACCAACCAGCTCACGAGCTCACCTTAGCTCGTTTCTAGCTCATGCAAGCATAATGAGCTGCTTATGGCCATTCAGCCTTAGCTAATTAATTAGCTGATATCATTAAATAAAATTTGGACATTTTAATTATGTGTTTTAATTATTTTGCTGCCATTAAATAGGGTTGATTATGTCTTAATTAGTGCATATTTAATAGTTTGAATTTAATGCATCTAGTTAGGACAAATTTATGAGTTGCTGTCCATTAATTTTGTCTAGCCGAACAGCCCATTAATTTGTCCTAAAGCTACAAATGAATTTTGGACATGATTTAATTAGCTCCATTACAATTTATTCCAGCTCAAAACATGTATTAAATATGCCCTAAGTGCTGGAATTTAAATAAGCTAAGCTTGAATTAATGAGCTGATTTATTTCCTTGTATATGTGCATGAAGGGGACGGCAAATGGGGTGCATGTGCAGCTGAAATTTAAAAGTGATGTTTCGGTCATAGCAAAGGCCTTCCTAGCTGCTGATTTAGCTCCCCAAAGTGACCATTTAGCTCATCCAAGCTCCTCAAAATGTCGTGTTCACACCAAAGAAATTTATGGCATTCACATTAGGGGTCATTTAGCTCTCATTTTCACACTTGTGGCTATTGGAATCAAGTGCATTCATCAGTTGAATAGTTAGCTAATTAAAGCTGAAATTAATGAAGTCATCAAGGCAATCAATCCCCCCTTGGCCGAACATTAAAGAGCCATTCAGCCCCATTATTTTTCCTTGAAGATTCGGCTGCACCTAGGCCATCTAGAAGCTGTCCATCAACCTCCCATTCAGCCGAATATGGACATGGCATACAAGGGGATTTGTTCTAGATTATTCAAGGTTATTCTAGCTTAATTTAGCTTAGCTATTAAGGATTATGTGAGTGACCATTTGGCTAGCATAGTGGTCTATAAATATTTGGACTTTTTCATTTGTAAAAAACTTTTTGGCAATTTCTTAATGTTACTCTACCGAATTTGTGAGACTATTTTCTCTAATTTCGATTAGGACTCGTTGGCTTATCTAACAAGCTAGTGGCGTCAACCTTTCCTTGTTAACTATCCTTATACTGAGGTTCCTATCCTTTTTCGATAGTGGGTCGAGGTTAAATTTCTATCCATCCCGAACCTTAAGAATCGAAAAAAAACATTTTGGGTCGATACCAAATTGGTATTGGTTCGTGTTTGATTCTTAAAAACCATTTCGTTCCAAATTTCAATCACTCCTAAGTTCATCCAACACTTAAACCGAAACGATTTCTTACCCAATTAAATGTCTAAACCTTTCCCGAACATTTCGATAAACCATTTCAAACTCAACTTCCCATACCCAACTACACGAACCAAGTCACACTTATCCGAATTCCTTCCTAAATCGAATCACTTGCTAACTCTTTGTCTAAACCCAAACCTCTTCTACTTAGTCTTATTCGACCAACCTATTTTCTTTCTTCCTTAGTTCTATACTTAGTCTAATTTTACCATGACTGATCTTTCTACTTCAACTTTCAAACTTCTTGATTTACGATCGGGCAACAACGTATACAGCTCAAATTCATCACGAAGCCGGGACTATATCAATTGCCTTTGTCTCTGGGAAAGAAAGATGCAATTTGGGTAATAGTTGACAGGTTGACGAAATCAGCTCATTTTATTCTAGTGAGAACAGATTATTCACTTGATAAGCTAGCTGAATTGTATGTTGCTGAGATTGTGAGATTACACGGGGTGCCATTATCTATTGTATCTGACAGAGATCCGAGATTTACCTCGCGATTTTGGAAGAAATTGCAAGAGGCTTTAGGCACAAAGTTGCATTTCAGTACTGCTTTTCATCCGTAAATGGATGGACAATCTGAGCGGATCATTCAAGTTCTTGAAGATATGTTGAGGTGTTGTATTCTTGAATTTGAAAGTACGTGGGAAAAGCATTTACCGTTGATTGAGTTTGCGTACAATAACAATTTTAAATCTAGCATTAAAATGGCACCGTATGAGGCTCTTTATGGTCGAAAATGTCGAACTCCATTGTATTGGACTGAGCTGAGTGAGAATAAGATTCACGGGATTGATCTAATAAAAGAGACTGAGCAGAAAGTGAAAGTGATTCGTGACAGTTTGAAAGCAGCCTCAGATCGTCAGAAGTCTTATGCAGACTTAAAATGGAAGGATATCAAATTTGAGATTGGTGACAAAGTGTTTCTGAAAGTGTCTCCGTGGAAGAAAATACTTTGATTTAGCCGAAAAGGTAAGTTGAGTCCAAGATTCATTGGACCGTATGAAATCATTAAAAGAATTGGACCGGTTGCTTACAGATTGATGTTGCCACCTGAGTTAGAAAAGATTCATAATGTGTTTCATGTGTCGATGCTTCGACGGTACAGATCTGATCCGTCTCATGTGATTGCTCCTACTGAGGTTGAAATTTAGTCAGATTTGTCGTATAGTGAAGAACCGAATCAAATTTTGGCACGAGAGACCAAAGAGTTGAGAAACAAAAGAATTTCCTTAGTGAAAGTATTATGGCACAAACACGGAGTTGAAGAGGCTACGTGGGAGCTTGAGAACGTTATGAGAGAACAATATTGTAACACCCCAAACCCGGTCAACACACCACGACCGAATCTGGCATGTTACGGAGTGAAAATGTTTTGAGTAAAACAAGTTTGCTGATTTATTTCTATTGAAAACTCCTTTACCGTTTAAAAGGTTAGAAAACCCCGTGTAGAGTATAGTTGAAATCGTTTTTGGTTGCTTTAAAACCCGGAAAAAAACCCTCTTTTGTTGGAAATCCATTTGTTGTTTATAGTTTTGGAAAACCTTTCGATACTTATTAAAAACCAAGTGAGTTAAGCATAGTCGAGTTAAGAACCATTTGTGTTTGGAGTTGTTTAAGAAATTAAATTTGAAAATCACTTAGGTTAGTTTGTTATCATCTTGTATAGATTATTACCTGATGGTAAGGTTTGAAAACCCGGAAGAAATATAATTTTGAAAACGTTGCTTTTTACCGGTTATTTAAGCAAATCAAATTATTAAGCACATGCATAATATAATCAAAATAAAAGCAAGTATATAAAAAAACCCAAAATAATACTTAGCGGCCTTATTACAAAACCAAAACCAAATTTAAAGTAAATAAATAAAAATCGAAATTTTAATTTAAAGTCAAAACCCGAAAATAAGTAGCATGGCCACCTCGAGTCCTCCCTGGCTCCAAATCCGCGATCTAAGCCTCATCTGCAAAATATAGGGGAAGGGGTGAGTCACCGAGACTCAATGTATAAATCCCCAACCCGATAGTGCAAGTGCTCACGCAAATCATCAGTGAAACATGCAAATCATGCAACCCCAAAACCAAACCATCCGATCTCCTTTATCTACCGCGTGTAGTCAAAACCACTGGTGACCGAAGTCACAAATATATAAGTGTGGTCAAAACCACTGGTGACCGTAGTCACAAATCAAGTGATGGGGCCAACCCATCGTGTGGTCAAAACCACTGATGACAATCCCGTAATCAATCATGTGGGCCAACCCACTGTGGTACCAAACCACTGGGACGAGTCACAATATCCATATGTGGTCAAAACCACTGGTGACCGTAGTCACAAATATCATAAATGTGGTCAAAACCACTGGTGGTCAAAACCACTGGGACTTAGTCACAAATAATAGTATCAAAGCGGGGCCAACCCGCCGTGTGGTCAAAACCATCGTGATGAGTCCAAATCATTCTTCCCCCTCCTCTCAACAATCCCATCATCATGTCCATATCAATCGTGGCATAATATCAGGTTATGATGCAAATAACTCATGGCATAGCATTATACAGTGACATGACAACACATATATCGAAATCCATATATCAGGGGACTTACCTGGAGTCCACGCTCATGCCCACAAGGCAAAATTATCGGTTTCAATGGCTATTCAGCTTTTACAGTAAACACAATAAACATGTAACACTAATGAAGTGTGTAAGCGTTACACACCTGACTATTCGTAGATCTAAGCGAAATCCCGAAACTATGCAAAACTAACGAGATCCCAAAACGTTTGCCTTCCCCCCTTTCCTTAACACCGATTTGGTTTCCAACCAAATCCCGAAGCTACATGATGAACCTCCCTTTACAATCGGCCAAGCACTAGATCGACAATCAAATCCCGAAGATCCACTGACTCAGGTTGCACTCCTCCCTACAATCGGCCAAGTACCACTATCATTGGCCTAAGCCTTCGTTATTAAACACAACAAGAAATGTCGAACCCGTAGAACACTTAACCCCTTACCTTACTGATAGATTCAGCCACCAATCTCCAAAGTTCGGCACCCCATAATGATGTTAGGGATTTCGGCTACCAATATAGAACAAGAAGAGTTTAAGATTTGGATCTATAACGAATGGAGAAATAGAAGAGAAGTGGGATTTCGGCATTAACCAAAACAATCAAGAAAAGAAGAAGAAGTTACTTACCAGGAGATTCGGCTATAACCCCATAAGAAAGAGATAGATTCGGCCCTTCAAGGAGGATTAGAACACGTGAGAAGAGAAGAAAATGAGGCTAAGGGTATTCGGCCAAAATACTTGATGAAAATGAAAGAGAACAACAACAAGGCTTTCGGCTTTTGAAGATGGAAGAGATTGAGAAGAAAATAGAACCAAGATTCAGAAAAGAAGAGAAAATGCAACTCAGAAAAAGGGTTAGGGAGTTTCGGCTAACCAAAGAATGAAGAGATAGAAGAAAAGAAGGGATGGGGATATGGTTTTCGGCTAGCAATGTTTGAACCAAAGAAGAGAAGATGATGGATATATGGTTTTGACTTTTCAAGGAAATGGCAAGGGTGGTTCGGCCAAGCACCAAGAATCCCGAAAAGAGAAAACCAAAGTGAGAAGGAAAGCAAGAGGGGTTTCGGCTTATGACTCAAACTCAAGAGAAAATGACTCTCCCCACTTGCCGAAATATTCCCTAAAACCACCATAGACATTCTGCACACCCCATTCCCAAGCACCAAAACCGATTACTCCCCCTCCCACACCCAACTTTCTACCAACACTAAGTCTCCTTAGCCGATTCCTCAAAATCCTCCTAACCCCTCATTCAAATGAGTTTGAAAGGTTCAAACTCCTAAATTTCCTCACCTTCATCCTGCTCAAATCTGCTTGACTCCTTCCATCCTTATCTTCTAGAGTCCATCCTGAGCACACCACTTCATCGACTTGGCGTCAAAATAATAAGCGAGAAAATGAGATTTCTCGCTGCTCGAACTGAGCTCCCCTTCCTTGCATGTGGCGTCACCTTCCCCGTACCTTAGTGGCGCCTCCTTTGCCACTTTGCCACTAGGTTCTTTGTGTCTAAACCCTCCGACAATTTCTTTTAACCCCTAACTTCCTTAGCTTCCTCTCTCTAAGCACTAAAACAAAAATTTTAGCCATGACTCAGGCCTAACCCGAGGTCATGCTCGACCCCAAAACATGCTAAACTAGCACAATGAGGCACAATAACACATGCGAACACACAAAATGCAGAGACCCGATTTCGAGGATATTACGCTTCTACTTCTTAAAAATAATTTTGGCCTCAAAATTACCTCGTCGAAGAGTTGAGGGTATTGCCGCGCATCACATCCTCTCTCGTTCCCACGTGGCCTCTTCCGTACTCATGGTTCTCGCCATAATACTTTCACCAAGGGAACCGACTTTCCTACGCAGAACTTTGACATCCCGATCCAAAATCCGTGACGGTTGCTCCTCGAAAGACAAGTCCGAGCTCACCTCTATCTCCCCAATCGGCACAACATGTGACGGATCTCGATCGATAGCGCCTAAGCATTGAAACATGAAACACGCCGTCGTGAATCGACTTAACTCTGCGGGTAACTCGGCCGATAAGCTCACGGTCCCACTCGCTTCAACACCGTATATGGCCTAATAAACCTAGGGCTTAGCCTGCCCTTTCGCCCAAATCTCAACACTTTCTTCCACGGCGATACCTTCAGGAAGACCTTGTCACCCATCGCATACTCTATATCCTCGCGCTTAAGATCGGTGTAAGACTTCTCTGTCGTCCGATGCTTCCTTCAGACGAGCCCGAATCACCTTAACCTTATCCTCTGTTTCTGCAACCAGTTCCGGACCCAACATCTTCCGTTCACCCAGTTCCGTCCAACACGTAGGAGTACGACATTTCCGTCCATATAGTACCTCATATGGTGCCATCTGAATACTCGCTTGATAATTGTTTTTATAAGCGAACTCTGCTAATGGCAAATACTCCTCCCAACTACCGCTAAAATCCAGAATGTAACCCCTTAACATATCTTCCAAAATCTGGATTACCCTCTCAGACTGTCCATCAGACTGCGGATGAAAAGCCTTGCTGAAATCCAACCTCGTACCCAATGCCTGATGCAAAGCTTTCCAGAACCTCGACATGAACCTGGGATCCCTATCCAAAATAATTGACACTGGCACTCCATGCAACCTTACTATCTCGGCCACATACAACTTGGCTAACTTTTGGAGCGAATAATCAACCCGGACTGGTATGAAATGAGCCGATTTAGTCGACGATCCACAATCACCTGCATCGAGTCCTTCTTACTAGGCGTAAGGGTAGCCCACCGACGAAATCCATCGCAATCCTTTCCCACTTCCATCATGCGGGATCTTTACCGGCCGCAATACGCAGATCTTGACGGTGGCGATGCTCAACTTTAACTTGCCGGCATGTCAAACACTTACTCACAAACTCGCCATTTCCCGCTTAAGACCCGCCACCACGAACTATTCCTCAAATCGCGATACATCTTATCGCTCCGGGATGCATGGCGTATGGGCTGCTATGAGCTTCTCAAGAATCCATTGCCTCAACTCAACATGCTTGGGCATACATACTTTCCCTTGAAAACACGATTACTCCATCACTGCCCAAACTATAACCCTCCGATTCACCATTCTACACTTGCAACCTTCCAGCACTCAAAACCTCATCTATCAGCTGTTTCTCCTTAACTTGATCAATCCAAGTCTGCTTTACTTGCAATTCCGCCAACAGACTCCCGTCGTCATATAGACTAAGGTGAGCAAACATCGACCTCAGATCTGCTACCACCTTACGGCTCAACACATCAGCTACTACGTTAGCCTTACCCGGATGGTACTCAATCGAGCAGTCGTAGTCCTTCAACAACTCGATCCACCTTCGCTGCCTCAAATTTAAATCTTTCTGAGTCAAGAGGTACTTCAGACTCTTGTGATCCGTGTAGACTATCGACTTTTCCCCATACAAGTAATGCCTCCAAATCTTCAAGGCAAAAACCACTGCAGCCAACTCCAAGTCATGTGTCGGATAGTTACCCTCATGAGGCCTTAATTATCGAGACGCATAAGTGACCACCTTTCCATCTTGCATCAGCACACACCCTAAGCCAGTATGTGATGCATCACAATAGACCGTGAATTCCTTCCCTGCCTCAGGTTGAATCAACACCGGAGCTTCAGTCAGAATCTTCTTTAACTTGTCGAAACTCTCTTGCTATTTTTTAGACCACACAAACGGAACCCCTTTTCTCAACAACTTAGTCAGCGGCACTGCGATCAAAGAAAAACCCTCTACGAACCTTCTGTAGTATCCTGCCAAACCCGTAAAAACTTGAATCTCTCGCAACCGACTTAGGTGGTTTCCAATCCAACACCGCCGATCTTTCGAGGATCCACCCTAATCCCCTCAGCTGATACAACATGACCCAAGAAAGTTACCTCCTTAAGCCAGAACTCGCACTTACTAAACTTAGCGAATAGTTGCTTCTCCTCGATCTGTAGAACCACCCGTAGATGCGCATTATGCTCCTCCTCGATTTCGAGTACACCAAAATGTCGCTCATAAACACTACGACGAACCGATCCAAATACGGGCAAACACCCGATTCATCATGTCCATGAATGCTTTGCCGGCGCATTGGTCAACCCGAATGGCATCACCGTAAACTCGTAATGCCCATACCGGCACGAAACACCGCTTTATGAATATCACCTCCTTCACCTTGAGTTGATGATACCCCGACCTAAGATCTATCTTAGAGAATACCGATGCACCCTTGGTCGATCAAACAAGTCGCCTATCCCGGGCAACGGATACTTGTTTTTGATCGTCAACTTATTCACCGGCGGTAGTCTATACACATCCGCATAGTACCGCTCTTTCTTCTTAACAAAAAGCACAGTGCTCCCAAGGTGATACACTCGGCCGGATGAAACCTCATCCAAAGAACTCCCGAATCTGAGCCTTTAACTCCACCAATTCTTTTGGCGCCATCCTATATGGGGCAATAGATACTGGCGCGGTTCTGGGTAACAAGTCTATACCGAACTCAACCTCGCGGTCAGGGGGCAAACCCGGAAGTTCCTCTTGAAATACATCAGCAAATTCCCCCACGGTTTGGACATTCTCTACAGCTGCATCCTTGGCTTCCAAAGCACAGACATGCACCATAAATGCCTCACCATTTTTTCCGCCTTCAGCGCAGAGACCACATTGGTTAGGTAATCTCTACCTATCATCACCACCTCTTCGCCTTCCATTGTCTTCAACACCATGCGCTTAGCTGCGTAATCCAAACTGGCCTGGTACTTCACTAACCAATCCATCCCGAGAATCAGATCGAACTCCCCAAACGGCAGTTCCATCAAGTCAGCCAAAAACACGACCCCTTGAAGTTCTAGGGGTACATCCCTATATAATTTATTTACTTCTACAGAGTGACCTAGAGGGCTTATCACTGTCTTCTTCCTAGAAGTAATCTCAGAGTCTAAGTTCATTATTTCCGCTATTCTACTGGCAACATACGAGTGCGTCGAACCCACATCAATCAAGGCATTGTAAGGTAGACCAAATATTAAGAACGTACCAGTTATGACGTCCGGTGCGTCGCCCTCCTCTCGACGCCCTCATTGCACCCAATCCAGCCGCTCGCCTCGTACCACTGCACCTCTACCCGGTGCCCCACGGCCTCTACCAGAGCCATTACCTCCCCTGGCTGAACCACGGCCCCCCTGTGGCTGCTGACCATCCCTCTTGATCTGTGTACGATTCTGACCCTCAGACTGCAGCCTAGCTGATCTCTGTGGACAATCCCTCACTCGATGCCCCATCGATCCACACTCGAAACATCCTCTGTTTCTAGTCCAACATTCCCCCGTGTGAGACTTCCCACATCGAGCACACCATGGCGGCCACTGAGTAGCAGCAGCAGCAGGCCTCACCGCTTGATTCGGCCCACCATACCTAGCCCTTTTCTAATGATTCTCGGCAGACCCTGATGACCTAGAACTCCTCTTATTCCAACTCCTATCCTGGTTCCGTCTCACTGACTGTTTTACCTCCTCAGCAACCTTGGCCTTCTCTACTAAGATCCCAAATTCTCTCTCCTACTGTGGAGCAATTAACATCCGCAGCTTGTCTCTCAGGCCATCCTCAAATCTGACACAGCGCTCATGTTTCGTGCCCACAATACCCCGTGCATACCGACTTAACCAAAGAAATTCCACCTCATATTCTCGATCTCGACTTATTTCCAAACCAAGTTCGTGAATGCCTTCTTATTGCCATGCATCGATGTAACTAGCCCCAATGTATTTCCTCTGATAGGCTGCTCTAAAGAAATCCCAAGTGATATCGTCCGCCATTGCTCCATCCCTAACTGTGAGCCACCACTGATATGACTCATCTCGGAGAAGAGATACTATACCCTTCAGCTTCTCCTCAGTCATAAAGTCCAGGTCATCCATGATACGTTCTGTCGCCTCCAGCCAATACTCCACCGTATTGGGAGCCACACCAGATACACCTCTGAATACCTCTGCGCCATTAGCCCAGAGTCGTTCAGACACAGATTTCCTAGCTCCTGTTCCAATGCCTACACCTGCAACTCTCTCCAGAACCCGCAGCATTGCCTGTGACACTGCATCATCACCACCCGTCTGATCCTGAAATTTTGCACCCACAGCTGGCGGCGGTGGTACCTCGTTTTCTGACCCATGTCCAGACCCTACCAATTCTGACACTGTCATCCTACCCCTACCTCGTCCACGTGTATTACGCCCACGTCCACGTGCACTCATGATTACCGATACGAATTGATCTGACTACAAGTTTTATGCATTAGACTTTATTCCACTATTTATTAAAGCACAGTCTTATGAGAAGTTTAATACAGGGATTGTTTCGCAAGTTCATACCATCCTACAGTTCAGATCTCTAAAGTAGTTCCTACTACTATTTAGTCATGCCCATATTATCAAAATCATAACATCATAAGCAACAATTTGGGATATACTTACAGGTGGATCGGTCTTTGGAGACTCGGTGCCATGCTTTCCCAACCATCCTTTTTCCCATAAAGCCTTTCATAATACATTTTAAGACATTTTTGGGCCTCGGGCCCATAGCCGAGCTGTTAAACTTGGCTCTGATACCAAAATGGTAACACCCCAAACCCGGTCAACACACCACGACCGAATCTGGCATGTTACGGAGTGAAAATGTTTTGAGTAAAACAAGTTTGCCGATTTATTTCTATTGAAAACTCCTTTACCGTTTAAAAGGTTAGAAAACCCCGTGTAGAGTATAGTTGAAATCGTTTTTGGTTGCTTTAAAACCCGGAAAAAAACCCTCTTTTGTTGGAAATCCATTTGTTGTTTATAGTTTTGGAAAACCTTTCGATACTTATTAAAAACCAAGTGAGTTAAGCATAGTTAAGTTAAGAACCATTTGTGTTTGGAGTTGTTTAAGAAATTAAATTTGAAAATCACTTAGGTTAGTTTATTATCTTCTTGTATAGATTATTACCTGATGGTAAGGTTTGAAAACCCGAAAGAAATATAATTTTGAAAACGTTGCTTTTTACCGGTTATTTAAGCAAATCAAATTATTAAGCACATGCATAATATAATCAAAATAAAAGCAAGTATATAAAAAAAACCCAAAATAATACTTAGCGGCCTTATTACAAAACCAAAACCAAATTTAAAGTAAATAAATAAAAACTGGAATTTTAATTTAAAGTCAAAACCCGAAAATAAGTAGCATGGCCACCTCGAGTCCTCCCCTGCTCCAAATCCACGATCTAAGCCTCATCTACAAAATATAGGGGAAGGGGTGAGTCACCGAGACTCAATGTATAAATCCCCAACCCGATAGTGCAAGCGCTCACGCAAATCATCAGTAAAACATGCAAATCATGCAACCCTAAAACCTAACCATCTCCTTTATCTACCCCGTGTGGTCAAAACCACTGGTGGTCAAAACCACTGGTGACCGAAGTCACAAATATATAAGTGTGGTCAAAACCACTGGTGACCGTAGTCACAAATCAAGTGATGGGGCCAACCCATCGTGTGGTCAAAACCACTGATGACAATCCCGTAATCAATCATGTGGGGCCAACCCATCGTGGTACCAAACCACCGGGACGAGTCACAATATCCATATGTGGTCAAAACCACCGTGACCGTAGTCACAAATATCATAAATGTGGTCAAAACCACCGGTGGTCAAAACCACCGGGACTTAGTCATAAATAATAGTATCAAAGCGGGGCCAACCCGCCGTGGTCAAAACCATCGGTGATACCCAAATCATTCTTCCCCCTCCTCTCAACAATCCCATCATCATGTCCATATCAATCGTGGCATAATATCATGTTATGATGCAAATAACTCATGGCATAGCATTATAAGTGACATGACAACACATATATCGAAATCCATATATTGGGGACTTACCCGAGTCCACGCTCATGCCCACAAGGCAAAATTATTATCGTTTCAATGGCTATTCAAATTTTTACAAGAAACACAATAAACATGTAACACTAATGAAGTGTGTAAGCGTTACACACCTGACTATTCGTAGATCTAAGCGAAATCCCAAAACTACGCAAAACTAACAAGATCCCGAAACGTTTGCCTTCCCCCCTTTCCTTAACGCCGATTTGGTTTCCAACCAAATCCCGAAGCTACGTGATGAACCTCCCTTTACAATCGGCCAAGCACTAGATCGGTAATCAAATCCCGAAGATCCACTGACTCAGGTTGCACTCCTCCCTACAATCGGCCAAGTACCACTATCATTGGCCTAAGCCTTCGTTATTAAACACAACAAGAAATGTCGAACCCGTAGAACACTTACCCCCTTACCTTACTGACAGATTCGACCACCAATCTCCAAAGTTCGACACCCCCTAATGATGTTAGGGATTTCGGCTACCAATATAGAACAAGAAGAGTTTAAGATTTGGATCTATAACGAATGGAGAAATAGAAGAGAAGTGGGATTTCGGCATTAACCAAAACAATTAAGAAAAGAAGAAGAAGTTACTTACCAGGAGATTCGGCTATAACCCCCTAAGAAAGAGATAGATTCGGCCCTTCAAGGAGGATTAGAACACGTGAGAAGAGAAGAAAATGAGGCTAAGGGTATTCGGCCAAAATACTTGATGAAAACGAAAGAGAACAACAACAAGGCTTTTAGCTTTTAAAGATGGAAGAGATGGAGAAGAAAATAGAACCAAGATTCAGCAAAGAAGAGAAAACGCAACTCAAAAAAAGGGTTAGGGAGTTTCGGCTAACCAAAGAATGAAGAGATAGAAGAAAAGAAGGGATGGGGATATGGTTTTCGGCTAGCAATGTTTGAACCAAAGAAGAGAAGATGATGGATATATGGTTTCGACTTTTCAAGGAAATGGCAAGGGTGGTTCGGCCAAGCACCAAGAATACCGAAAAGAGAAAACCAAAGTGAGAAGGAAAGCAAGAGGGGTTTCGGCTTATGACTCAAACTCAAGAGAAAATGACTCTCCCCACTCACCGAAATATTCCCTAAAACCACCATAGACATTCGGCACACCCCCTTCCCAAGCACCAAAACCGATTACTCCCCTCCCACACACCCAACTTTCGGCCAACACTAAGTCTCCCTTAGCCGATTCCTCAAAATCCTCCTAACCCCTCATTCAAATGAGTTTGAAAGGTTCAAACTCCTAAATTTCCTCACCTTCATCTGTTCAAATCTGTTTGACTCCTTCCATCCTTATCTTCTAGAGTCCATCCTGAGCACACCACTTCCTCAGCTTGGCGTCAAAATAATAAGCAGAAAATGAGATTTCTGCTGCTCGAACCTGAGCTCCCCCTTCCCTGCATGTGGCGTCACCTTCCTGGTACCTTAGTGGTGCCTCCTTTGCCACTTTGCCACTAGGTTCTTTGTGTCTAAACCCTCTGACAATTTCTTTCCCCTAACTTCCTTAGCTTCCTCTCTCTAAGCACTAAAAGAAAAAATTTTAGCCATGACTCAGGCCTAACCCGAGGTCATGCCTGGACCCCAAAACATGCTAAACTAGCACAGTAGGCACAATAACACATGCGAACACACAAAATGCAGAGACCCTGATTTAAGGATATTACAAATATCCACACCTATTCACTGGTAAGATTTTCGGGGACGAAAATCCCTAAGGGGGGAGAGTTGTAACAGCCCGGTTTAGACCCTAGTCGAAACAGTGGTTTCGAGACCACAAATCTGAGGTCAAAAAAATATTTTAATATTATTTTTGGTGTTTATAATATGTGATTGAGCATGTGTGAAAGTTTTGTGTGAAAATTTTATCGATTGTGTGCTTAATTATGAAAAAGGATTTAATTGCATAAAATGCAAAAGCTGTGTGCTGATTGTTAAAGTGCCTAATTGTTGTTGTCTTTATAATTTGGAGGTTTTATGATGCAATTAGCCCACTATTAAGGTTAGTGAGTGGAAAATGA